>OZ010606.1:57400221-57405221 GCA_963932145.1 Acanthosepion lycidas | reverse complement strand
TCATTAATATAATGATGCCTCAGTTGAATTTTACTACAAATAAAAATAATCGTCGAGGAGCCCAATCAAAATTATATATTAGAAATGCCGAAAAATCTTCGTCCTGCATATTTATTTAGTTTTTATTTTTTTTGAAATAATTAAAAGAAAAATTATTTTCATTTTAATAAACTTAATCATTTGCGGAAAATGAATTACTTAGATCAAACAATATACAGTGAAAATACCAGATCAAAATATTATGTATATATTTGTTCGTTAATTCAGATATTAGAATGCGAGTCGAGAAGATTTCAGTACCTCCTTGCATAACTGAGAATATATATATATATATATATATATATATATATATATATATATATATATATATATATATATATATATATATATATATATATATATATATATATATATATATATTATTATTATTATTATTATTATTATTATTAATTATAGGATATTAAAACTAAAACATATTAAAAATCGCTGCATGAATACAATCGTGTTTCAACACCATAAATGTGTCTCCTCGGGCAATGTCAAACCAGTGGCGAGCGAGAGATTAATTTAATTTCAAAGCAGAAGTACTGTAAATATTTAACTCTAATCTGTAACGACCCCACTTTTAAATTAAATGTTACGTACTGTGGAATTATACTCCATTTGTTCTCATTTTACCCGGACATATATATATATATATATATGTATATATATATATATATATATATATATATATATATATATATATATATATATATATATATATTAGGTTGGTGCAAAAATAATATCATTTTCTCACATAGTAACATCTTAGAAAACGACATTATTTTTGCACCAACCTAATATATATATATATATATATATATATATATATATATGTGTGTGTGTGTGTATTTGGGTAAGAACATTTCTTTGATATATGTTTCGTTGAATGTGACAGACAAGGAAGCATAACCAAAACATATTAAAAAAAACTGGAAAATGGCTAATCAATTGAGCGAAAGAACTTGGGGCAATAGTCTCGTCGCTTCCTTTGTCGCAAACAAACAAATAAAAAGTCACATTAAATGAAGCACACACACACACGTACACATACATACATATAGACCTACACATGTACACACACACAAACACGCATATATATATATATATATATATATATATAGATAGATAGATAGATAGATAGATAGATAGATAGATAGATGTACATGCTTATTTCTAAGAATGTATAACCAGCATTTGTTATTTTCATATTTCTTAATATATAATTTTCAAATAATAAAAATTCTTATCCAAAAGCTTTAAATTGTCCACACATATCAATTAATTCAAATAAGAAATAGTTCTTTCAATACTTTAATATAATACAAGGATCATATTATTTATTATCGATATATACATATATGTATACGTGTGTGTGTATGTTTGCATATAAACCTACATATATATATATATATATATATATATATATATATATATATGTGTGTGTGTGTGTGTGTGTGTGTGTGTAATGACGGATTGTGCATCATTTTTGAATAAGATTTCTTTAGTATTGAATCCTGTAGAGGAAAATAAATAAATATACTGTTTAATAAAAAAACACAAAAAAAAAACGGGGTGCCTACTCAAATATGTGTAACAACTAAAAATAACGTTTAAATGATGAGATCTGACGGATTAATAAATAAAATAGCCATTAATTCTTCAGCAATATAGATACACACACACACACACACACACACATATATATATATATCTTTCTAAGAAACATTGCAGTTACAAAACATCAATCATAAGAAAAACGACTATAAACGTCTGTGTGTGTATACATATATATATATATATATATATATATATATATATATGTGTGTGTGTGTGTGTGTGTTTTCTGTGTGTATGTATGTATAAATGTATATGTTTATATATATGTATTTATATATATATATGTATATATATATATATATGTGTGTGTTTGTGTGTGTGTATGTATGTATAAATGTATATGTTTATATATATGTATTTATATATATATGTATATATATATATATATGTATATATATATATATATATATATATATATATATATATATGTGTGTGTTTGTGCCTTAGAGAGTATATATCTATATATACATCTGTATATGTATATATGTATCTGTGAATATGAATGCTTATGACACACGCAGACATACCAACGATGAACGTCTAGATGTCGAGAGAGATATTTCACTTTGTATTCACTCGCATGAACTTAAACAAATAGAGTACAAATTATGCACACTCACTCAACGGCGTGAGTCAGTGTATATGAATGATAAAATTGAATGAAAATTTTTTCACGGTAATGGCATACGTTGGAATATCGATACATTCTCTGTACAACCGCGTATTTTAATATAGAGATATCGCTTAAAAATGCAGCCACTTAAACATACAGATACATGTATATATTATATATCTCATTAATTCAACAATATATATATATATATATATATATATATGTGTGTGTGTGTGTGTGTGTGTGTGTTACATGCATATATATTTCATACATATATATTACATACATATATATATATATTTGCATATATATATATATATATATATATATATATATATATATATATATATTTATATATATATATAAATATAAATTCCTGTATATATGTGTGTGTATATATATATATACATATAAATTCCTGTATATATGTGTGTGTGCATATATATATAAATTCCTATATATATGTGTGTATATATATATATATGTATATATATATATATATATATATATATATATATATATATATATACATACAGATATAAATATACATACATATATATGTATATAATCTTATATATGAATTCGTATATGTATAAATATATATATATATATATATATATATATATATATATATATATATATATATAAATTCCTATATATATATAAATATATATGTAATGGTTACATCAATTCCGAATGAATAAATAGTTCGATCCTAACTGGGGATTCCAAAATTGCAATGTCGATGTCTAATCTATGCTATTACATATATATATATATGTGTGTGTGTGTGTGTGTAATATGACTCTATTTTAGTAGCAATGTTTCATTCATTTGATAACTAAGCTAAATAAATTGGCTCTTCTCTCTCTCTCTCTCTCTCTCTAATATATATATAAATATATATATATATATATATATATATATATATATGTATAGGCGAAGATCAATAAGCTGTTAGTTTGTTACGTACTATTTAGCTTATTCTAGGACATAATGTATAATGTTCAAATTAAGTCATTGTTATTCATTACTTAATCAAGTGCCTTGTCAATGACGGAAATTATATTCAAAATCAAATATTTGTTGTGTAAATTAAAATACCTAGATTATGTCTTTATTCCTGCACCGAACTATCTAGTTCCCTGCGTCTAGGTTGTGTGTGTGTGTTTCTGCATGCTAATCTATGTAACTATATATACATATAGGTAGGTAGGTTGTATATCCGTGGCCGAAGCAATTATTTTACATATTTATTTATCTTAGGAACTGTTTATGTATATATGTATATTTATTTACATTGATGTATCATAGATGGATAGAAAATACATAGATCCGAACATACATATATATATATATATATATATATATATATATATATATATATATATATATATACATAAATAGATAGACAGCTAATGCATAGACCTACATATATATATATATATATATATATATATATATATATATATATAAGATATTATATAATGCTCGGACTAAAATAGAAAGATAGATAATGAACAGGCTACGATAGATAGATAGATAGATACTGAATAGGCATAGATAGATAGATAGATAGATAGATAGATAGATAATGAATAGTCATAGATAGATAGATAGATGTCTAATTATGTTTATAAGTTTGTAATATATATTGTCTTTAATAAAGCGTATATTATTATTTTTTATGTTTTTTATATTTTGTAATTCAATAGTTGCATAATCTCTTGCATATATCAGTGCATACGTGTGTGAGTGTATGTATGTATGTATCGTTTTACTTGTATCCAGATCACTGGCTTCCCTGGCAGCATCGACTTTTACATGGATACAAACAATATTTAAAAATTCATTGAAGTGTTTCATCACGGATTGCTTTCAACATCACAAAATTACATGTAGTAATAAACTTGCTATCCAGCTTACTTATATCTCACTGCTGTCACACACGAACGTTCGGTCCGTATATGTTCGTGGCTCTCCACTGTTTTCTTTACTTTATTATCATTGAGCTCTATACTCCTAACGCTAATATACCCTCTACCTTGAGTGGCTCTTGGCCCTTTTATTGGGTGAATTTTAGAAAAAAAAAAAAAACTAAAAAAGAAGGATTTCTTGCGAAAAATAGTGAGTTACTTTCTTCTTGTCTTATTTCGTGTTTTGGAATTCAGAGTTTTCCTTGTCTTAGACTGGTTGCCACCCAAGGCTCGAGAAACAAGAAGTCTGTTCCGCTATTTCATACAGAGCTGGCGGGTGGGGGTGTGTGGTGATTGGCGAAAAGAAAAATGAATTTACGCATATATATGCCAGGATATTGAGCGTAGTGAAGGTAATTAACGAAACTTTACTTTTTCAATTTTCGCACCGACAGCCTTTACTCTACCAGCACATAGTTAATTGACAAGAAATATACTCTTTGGGGGAGGAGAGACATAGTATAAACACACTCACAAATGCACATCCGTGTCAGGATAAATAGATAAAGAAGAACGATTCAGCTGACAGATGCTTATATATATATATATATATATATATATATATATATATATATATATATATATATATATATATATATATATATATATATATATATATATATATATATATATATATATGTGTGTGTGTGTCAAGCAGATCAGTTCCTAGAAAACCGACAGCCTGACACCAGCACATGAGATTTGATTATAGGGGTGAAGGTTTCGTGCAGGACCATCCACACTTTTTG
>OZ010606.1:57385221-57397721 GCA_963932145.1 Acanthosepion lycidas | reverse complement strand
CTGCGTAATAATAAATACAGTGAGCTCTTTTTGTGGATCAGTTGTAATTTTTTATAATACTAGGATTCTCTTGGATTATATACCAACGTATTTGTTACCTTTGTATACATATATATATATATATATATATATATATATATATATATATATATATATATATATATATATATATATATACACACACAAATTAAAAATTACATAAACACAGAATTATAAATATATATATGTATGAATGATTCCTGAATTTATAAGTTATAATTGCTCCTTTTAATTGAAATATATATATATATATATAACTAATTTAGAAATTTGAAAAAAATAAGACAGATTGAATTTGTTGATATTACTCAACCAAACATTTTTGAAATACTTGCCCTGTTTTTTTATACCCCAAAAACTTACATAAAACACAATCCATAAAAACAAATGTAGCAACATTCGAAAGTACTCCGCCTGTGCTTGTGAGGGGATTAAGGTTAAAACGATCTAAAAAAACATTTAATTATAAAAAACAATTTTATGAAAATCGATGACAGTGTGGGAAAAGTATTTTTCGTGTAACACGTATAGTCGTTTAGGGTCTCCATCACACGACTTTGACTTTTATGTTGATTCGATTACACATGCGCATAGGGGAGAGGGGACGACGACATGTTAAATTTAAGTTTTTTTTTTTTTCTTTTTGAAGATGTATTTTAGGGATATAGGCTAACCGATCGCATTTAGTTACTTTTTATTCATCGTTTTAACACTTTTGTTATTAAATCACAATATGGGATATATTAGGTTGGTGCAAAAATAATGACGTAATAATGTCGTTTTGTGACGTATTTTTAACGTCAAAAAACGACATTATTACGTCATTATTTTTGCACCAACCTAATATATTAGCAAAAGTCCTAAACAAAAAAACAAAAAGAAACACATATTTGACAAGAAAAGGAAAAATATTTTATGATTTGATGTATGTATGTATATATATATATATATATATATATATATATATATATATATATATATTTCAGTGTACATGGGTGTGTTTGTGTATTTATTACTTATTAGTATATATACATCTGTTATTCGTACATATAATTTTTAGTACATATAAGTCTTTTTTTTCACTGAACACCACCACTTGGTAAAACACCAGTATTATTAAAACAAAATTGCAATTTTTGTATTGATGTTATAACTTGCACCTGTTATAATTTTGAATAAATATTTTATATATACATATATTACATATATGTTATATATATATATATATATATATATATATATATATATATATATATATATATATATATATATAAACATAGATATACATACATACAAATACATACATACATACATATATATATATGTGTGTGTGTGTTATTTTCAATGGGCCCTCGTATTTGAGTAGGCGCTCCAGTTATCTATTAACCACTATATATTTTGTTTTACACCTACCGGCCTGAAATCTTGAGAAATATTCTTAAATAAAAATGTTATGTCATTTTTTGAAGTCAAATACGTAATTTCTAGCAGAATGCAGACAAACTCGATAAAGCAAAATATCTGTACTCCTGAATAAGTCATGTTTGAAGAAGATCCATTAGTTGCATTTAAATTGAACCATCGGGCAAATCATAATAATATTACAACTTTATGTCTTTTTCCCACCTATATATTTCTTATTTTTTAAAACATATATACATACATAAACACAAGGATATCTATCTATCTATCTATCTATCTATCTATATATATATATATATATATATATATATATATATATATATATATATACATGTGTGTGTGTTAATAAAAGTAAGTAAAAAATATTTAAAAAATTTAACATAAGTAAAAAAATAAGTTTTCAGACACACTATGTTGTATATTAATGTGTTTTGTTTTATTATTTCAATTAGGTTCCTAGACTAGTTTCGGCCAGCATCGCCATCATCAGGAGAGAAAAAAAATCCCTGCTTGTTAGTAGCAGTGTACTACTGCAGGGAATGACTGTTTCTGAAGAAAGAGAACTTTATCTGTAGTTTTTATTTGTTTTTTTTTTTTTATCGTTAATTTTGTTCGGTCCCTGTGTTGGTCAGACGGCCTCTTTTAAGTTGTTTTTAAGATAGAGGATGACAGACTGCTGATTAATATATATATTAGGATGGTGCAAAAATAATGTCGTTTTCTCATATAGTAACATATGTGAGAAAACGACATTATATTTTGCACCAACCTTATATATATATATATATATATATATATATTGAACAATAAAAATTAAAAAATTAAAATCCTCAGACACACTGGGTTGTAGATTAATATTCTTTCGTTTTTTTATTATTATTCCATTTAGATTCCTCATATATATATATATATATATTATCATATTATATACATACATATATATATATTTATATATATATATATATATATATATATATATATATATATATATATATATATATTAGGTTGGTGCAAAAATAAAATTTTCTCACATATGTTACTATGTGAGAAAACGATATTATTTTTGCACCAACCTAATATATATATATATATATATATATATATAATTATTTATTTTTAAAGAAAAAAAAAAAAAATTTATAACATAAATATGCTATAAAATCACTACAAAAATAGCCATTTTGTTTCAACACCTTCACTTTTTTTTTTTTTCTTTAAAAATAAATAATTATATCTGCTCTACTTTGTATTGAGCACTCTTTTAAGAATAGTAATTGTTGGTTATTGGAATTCATTCCATATACACCAATCATATACTTGTATATATATATATATATATATATATATATATATAGTCAGATTCCTGACTAATAATATCACTTTAGTTACAGCTGCATAAAATTTGTTCGGTAAAAATACTATTCTTGTATGATTTGAGTTACATATTGCCAAAACATGATCACAGTAATATTATAAATAAAAGTCATTGTAGACATATATAGATATATGGAAGTTTTTATTTCTTAAAATATTATTTAATTTTTTTTTTTTTTTTTGAGGATACCCATATTTGAGTAGCGTTCAGACCGACAAACGAAATAAATACTGTTTTAAATATATAAAAATAAAATAAAGGCGGAGCGTTTACTCAAATACAAGTATCCACTGAAAATAAAGTTTGAAGTAATCAAAATATCTCGGATTAAAAAATAAAATCCATTAATTCTTTGTTTCTGGATGGATATATATTTTGGGGACCTCTTGTGACTTAGTAGCTTTATTGCCTTCATTGGTGTGTAATGAATCAAAAAAATATACAGGTATCCACTAAAAATAACGTTTGGAGTAATTAAAATATGTTGGATTCAAAACTAAAATCCATTAAATCTTTATGAATGAAAATACATAAGATTCTAGCGAGAACTTTACGGCTGCGATGAAGCGTAATATATCCGAATCTATACGCCGATTCATAATTTATATATGAGTGGGTGCTGTAAAATTCTACGTTATGGTGCTGAAAAGTACTCTGCCTAATCCCAAAAACGTTATCTGCCCAATTCCGAAAACCTGACCCAACAACAGATATTTTTTTTTAAATCAGTTTTTAGTTGGATCGAGAAATTTTCAGCTCGCCGTTCTATGTCCTTATTCAAGCAGACTTACACACACGTCTGTGAGTGTGCATAAGTGCGTGTCTGTGTGCATTCGTGTGTATATGTGCGCGTGTGTGTAAGAGCATGAGTGTGAGTATATGAGTAAGTGTGCGTGGATGCACGAGTGTGTGTGAGCCTGTGTCAGCCTTTGTGAGTATGAGCGTGTGTGCTTGTAAGTGTGTGAGTGTTAGTGTGTGTCAGTTTGTGTGTGTAAGAAGCCCAAAACGGTGTTGCCTATAAAAACGAAGGAAGAAAAATATTCATCTGAGTTCTAATAAATATTTATTTATATATATATATATTTTTTTTTTTGACTGTCCACTGGAAATGCGTTCTGCAAAGATTAAATTTTCAATCATATCTTTCTTTTTTCTCTATTTTATTTATCTGTTTATTCATTTTTTAGTCGCCCCGTCCTGTTTGGTCGCCCTACCCTGCATCGGTTTCGAAACCACCTCTTCCTTTCCTTCAAACCCTGTGGAGTCCCTAACACCTTCCATTTTCATCATCTTTCTCAGTACCCTTCGAATCTTGCGCGTTAAGCGTAGCAAACCAGAAACTAAGAAAGGCCCAATACACAATGCATACATACATATATATATATATATATATATATATTTATATATTTGTGTGTGTGCGTGCGTGCGTGTGTGTAAAGGTACGGGGGGTGATTGGACGCGCTTTGTGGCTGTTTTTAGTGTCAGAAGTCCATGGATGATTTTTCTCGTAACAGCTTGGAACGACCGCTGCTTCCTTCGTTTTCCTTCTCTTCCCTCCCTTTATCTTTTATTTACCTCTCCTCCCCTTCTTTCATACTCCATTTTTTCAATCGTCGACATATATATGCATGGATTTCTCATCTATATGCGTATTCATCGCGTGTTTATGTATGTGTATATATTTGTGAGCACACAGATACGCACACACACACAATATATATATATATATATATATATATATATATATATATATGTATGTGTGTGTGTGTGTGTGTGTGTGTGTGTGTGTGTGTGTGCGCGAAAGTGATTTAATTTCTTTCATATATGATTATAAATTTCTCTTGCTTCGTCCGCTGGCATCGCTCGATTTCTCAAGTTTACATATTTGTTCTTTTTCTACTTTCTGATTCGTTAGCGAAACAGTCGCCTCCAGTAAATAACCAGTACTACAATAAATAAATACATAAATAAAAAAAAATAAAAAAAAACAAAGATGAAATTATCCCCATACACCAGAATAATGGGGAGAGTGCTGGAATTTTGGATAGGATGTATGTTGTCTAATCTGCAGTGAGAGCCACCAGACACGATTGGTGGAAAAATTGAACGCCGAATTGATGGGGATCAAAGATACTGACTTGTTGTCACTTAATCTCCGGGTAAAAAAAAAAAAAAAAAAAAATTATATTTGGCGGGAACATCCAAATCTTGAAATTTCGAGATTTGGATGTTCCCGCCAAATGTCAGTTTCTTTTCCGGAGATTAAGTGACAACAAGTCAGTATTTTCTTTGATTCCTATCAATTCTGCGTCCAATTAATATAATAATAGATATATATGAATAATAATAATATACACGATAAATGTTTATAATAATAATAATAATAATAATAATAATAATAATAAAAAGAAGAAGAATGTAGTGCCACGAAAGCATCATCATCATCGACATCATCATCTACCACAATAGCAATAAGAAATGCCACTAAGCATCATTATCATCCTCAACAACAACAACAACAATAAGAACAACAACAACAATAATAATAATAATAATAATAATAATAATAATAAGAAGAAGAAGAAGAAGAAGAAGAATGTAGTGCTACAAAAGCATCATCATCGTCGACATCATCATCTACCACAACAGCAATAAGAAATGCCACAAAAGCATCATCATCCTTATCAACAACTAAAACAACAGCAACAATAATACCAACAACAACAGCAACAATAATACCAACAACAACAGCAACAACAATAATAGCAATAACAATAATAATAATAAGAAGAAGAAGAAGAAGAAGAAAAATAGAAGAAGAAAAAGAAGAAGAAATAATTGTCACCACCTCGTTGTCCTCATCACAATCACCAGCAACTACAACGAAAAGAACAGCAAAAATACTCTTCTACTACTAAAACTATTATCATTATTACTAATAATAAAATTCCTGGACACATCAGCATCTCAGAGTTACAAAAGATTATTTTGTGTGGAACTGCACATATCATCCGCAAAACCTTCTCCATTTAAACGAAACGTCCCAAATGTACATAGATAACTCTCCTACACTGCCCTTTTTATTCATAGACCCCAGAGATGACTTGGTAATTAGGCACTTAAAATTACTCTGGGGCAAGATAGTATCATACCTAATAATAATAATAATAATAATAATAATAATAATAATAATAATAATAATAATAAGGGCATGGCCTTTCAATAAAAATAAATTCTTGTTATTTTAATGTTCTCTCTCCTTAACAGTGTTTTTTTTCTTCTCATATTCTCTAACACTCAGTAACCCGTTTCATCTTAGTGGCTTTATTGCCTTGCTTGTAGTGAAATGGTTAAGAAAAATCTGTTAAAGACTATAACGAAATACATAAATATAAGGATCGTTAAACTGAAAAATACGGCACCTGAAAACGATTTATTATTATATCTATAATAATTGTTCGCAACCTAATAATGTAATTTATTATACCTATAATAATTGTAACCTAATAATGAAATTTATTATTATACCTATAATAATTGTAACCTAATAATGAAATTTATTATTATACCTATAATAATTGTAACCCTCGATGAATAAAGCTACAGACAGAAGCATTAACAAAATCACTGTCATCTCCTATTTACAAGAGAGTCAAAAAAATGGGGAAAACCTCTTTATAGAATTATCAATTTAAAGAAAATATAAACACTGTACATGTTAAGTAACACTTATCTTTAAAGTTTGTGTAAACAAAATACAATATCTTTACGACTTTGCTTTACACCAGTTCTTGGATAATAACCAGGTGAGACAATACGAGTGGACAGAATGAAATAATAATAATAATAATAATAATAATAATAATAATAATAATAATAATAATAATAATAATCGATTCCTGGTAGCCGAAATCATTGAGAAAAAGAAAAATAATAATGTGACGCATGAAGACATGAATAATTGCAGTTGTAGTTGGAGCCCTCGGCTTAAATGGAAAAAATTTTGATAGGCCCATTGAAGCGACCCCGGTAGTTCATGCCTCAAAGAAATACAAAAAAAAAAAGAAAAGGTTTTCACAAGTACAACTCACACCTTACGAAGGACTTTATCAATGTAAAATGTGTGTATGCTCTTAGGTTCAAAAATGTTCAATGGATACCATTTTTGACCTTAGGTCTCTAGTTGGGACCCGGAAGGAAATTAATATACAACAAAAATTGTAAGAAATATTAGGTTGGGGCAAAAATGATATCGTTTTTTCACGTATTTTTAACGTCAAAAAACGATATTATTTTTGCACCAACCTAATAATAATAATAATAATAATAATAATAATAATAATAATAATAATAATAACAACAAAGGCTCTATAGGCCATGTCAGTGATGGGGACCAAAGAAGATACTGAGAAAGGTGCTGGAGATTTAAATTGACTTGTTGTCACTCAATCTCAATGGAACAAAAACCATCTGACGGGAAGATTGCAGATATATGAAATATAAAGAATAGTATACGAATAATGATAATATGCACAATGAATGCATATAATAATAATAATAATAATAATAATAATAATAATAATAATAATAATAATAATAATAATAATAAAAAGAAAAAGAAGAAGAAGAGGAAGAAGAAGAAAAAAAGAAATAAAAAAGGAAGTAAAAAAGAAGAGAAAAAGTAGAAGGTTCTGTTGAAATAAGTTACAGCCATTACTATTATCATTTTAATACTAATAATATTAATACTAATGCTGATAGTAGATCGTCCTTGGTGCAATAATGGAGGAAAAATGCGGTCATGGCAGAAAGAACGAACGCTGGTACTAAGTGTATTGCTTGTAGCCTTAATAGTGTGCTGGTAGTTTATTTAATGATTTCTACAAAAGTAAGTGTATTAGGAAAATAAATCTTGATGAGGAAGAAATATCAGGGAGCGAATATAAAGGAAGGGTTTTTTCGATTAGATAAAAATTGGAGGAGAAAAAAAGTGGGTGAAAGAAAGAAAGAAAGAAAGAAAGAAAGAAAGAAAGAAATCCTGGATATCGGAAAAGAAAGAAAGAAAGAAAGAAAGAAAGAAAGAAAGAAATCCCGGATATCGGAAAAGAAAGAAAGAAAGAAAGAAAGAAAGAAAGAAAGAAAGAAAGAAAGAAAGAAAGAAAGAAATCCCGGATATCGGAAAAGAAAGAAAGAAAGAAAGAAAGAAAGAATTGGTTATAAAAAGACAAGGGTAAGAAAGAAGCGATTACATATCGAAATAATAAAAGAAAGAAAGAATAAAGAAATAAAGAATAAAGAAAGAAAGAGAGAAATGGTTATAAAAAAGTATCGAAAGAAAGAAAGAAAGAAAGAAAGAAAGAAAGAACGAAAAACATGCAAACAGACAAAATTAGTTATAAAATAGTCCAGTGGAAGAGAAAAACAATTGGATATCGAAAAATAGAAAAGGAACAAAATCAAAAAAGAAAGAAACATATAATATATTTCTTTCTTTCTTTTAAATAAAGCAAAAAGTTAGAAAGGTTATACAAGAGAATAATAAAAAATGAGATGCAAATAAAAATAAAACAAATATTTAAACAGAAAGAAAGACTAAATAATAAAATAGTTCAGAATGAAAGTAAATAATTTATTCTAAAGACAAAAATGTGGGGGTAGGCATATATAAATATTTATTTATTCTATCATCTCCATTTGCTGATATCTCCTTCGAAAACGATTTCTAAATAATGGTCGGGGTTCTCATGTACTTTATATATATATATATATATATATATATATATATATATATATATATATATATATATATGTGTGTGTGTGTGTGTGTGTGTGTGTGTGTGTGTGTGTGTATTTATATATCACACTGTCAAGAATTTAAAAAAAAATAGTTTTTATGGCAATGATAATAGACTGATGTTACCAAAAGCTCCAAAGGACAAGAAGTCGTAGAGATCCATGATCAGCTCGAACATTAGAAAGATTTTCACTTTCACCTTGATATCAAATATAACTAGTAGTATGAAAGCTTATAGAATGCAAAAATAATAATTCCTGCAGACTAGTTTTTTGAACAGGAGTTGAGGTTTATCCTTCGTTTTCAGTTTAGGTTTGGGTTTCTTGTTCCTTCTAATTTTTTCTCATTTTCTTTTCATTTTTCACTCCTAGTAATCCCTTGCGTCTTAGTGATATTATCGCCTTGCCTGAGGTGAAATGATAAAAAAGGCATACATACTTATCAGACCAAAGTATTAATTAAAGTAATTAAACAACACATTAACAAAGACGGCATCAGCTATTCTACACAGCTCCTAGTTCATTTCATATTTACGCAGCGCTGTATTCTCGAAATGATTCTGATCTTTATCATCGACGTTTCCGATTACATCAGTTCAACTTGATATCCAAGCAGATGACACAACTATTTGCTTCCGTCCTAATAGCAAGTCCAACAAGGTGAAACTGGCAACTGCCCTCGAAATGGATCTCTGATGAGTTGTTAATTGGGGCAAGGAATGGCACGTAAATTTTAAAACCTCCAAAACTGCTTTCATTTAATTACCTCAGATAACCTTTTCTGCCTCCCATCAGTATGACTGATGCTAAACTCCAGGAGAGCAACACTTTGCTCCTTCTTGGATTTACTTTGTCCACTTACATGAAGTCGGCTGATTATATTGAATCAACTCCTAGGTCAGCTGCTAGGAAAGTTGATTCGCTCTCTCATGCTAGACAATTCCTTTTATCAGAATTCATCTTGCACATTTATAAATCTACCATTCCTCCGCGCACTGAATATCGCTGCCATATTTGGTCCAGTGCCCTTACTCTATATCTCAAGATTCTTAACAAAATTCAAAGAAGGGTCTGTAATATAATCGATCCTGACCTGGCATCTCAACTTCAGTTACTTTCCCACCGACGTGACGAGGCTTCTCTCTGTCTTTTCTACAAATATTTTCATGGCAATTGTCCCAATAATTTTTCCTCCGTGTTGTCACGGCTGCAAGAATTTAAGCATGCTACTAGATTAACAATTAGGTCCCACCGTTATACTGTTTAACTAGTTAGATGCAGTCGTAGGTTCAATTCTAATAGTTCCTTTTCTCGCACTTCTCACATGTGGGACTCCGGTCAGATTTCTTGCTTCCCTGCCACCTAAAATCTTTAAAAATTTAAATGCAATATCAATCACCATCTTCTGTCTTCCTGATCCCTGTTCTTTTATTACTCTTTCTCCTCACTTCTCATCACTGAAGCCTTTTCTTTCTCTTTCAATCCCAGTAACCCATTTGCTTCCTAGTGACTCTACTTAGGGGTGAAATGATTTTAAAATATCTGGACGTACACATTAAGGACCAAGTGAAAGAGTATGCTTTCCCGAACACTAAACTCTTAACTTGTTCAAGTCTAGGGTTAACCAAGTTGTTCTTATGATTGTCGTAATGTTTTCATCATGCAATTCTTCTCATCAGAATCCATCTTGTCCATTTATAAATCTAACATTCCTCCGTGCACTCAATATCGCTGCCATATCATTGTCTGGTGCTCCTACTATATATCACAAGATTCTTAAGAAAATTCAAACGAGGGTCTGTAATATAATCGATCCTGATCTGGCATCTCGACTTCAGTCACTTTCTCATCGATATGATGCGACGTGACGTGACGTCTCTCTATAAAATATTTTCATGGCAATTGTTCTGATGATCTTAATACCTCTACTGCAGGAATTTAAGAGTGCTATTTGATTGGCAATTAGGTCTCACAGTTTTACTGTTTAATTAGCTAGATGTAACCGTCAGTTCTATTCTAATAGTTCCTTTTCTCACACTTCTCCCCTGTGGAACTCTCTTCCGGTTTCTTGCTTCACTGTCACCTACAATCTTCCAAAAAAATTAAATGCAACATCAATCGCCATCTTCTGTCTTCTTGAACCATGTTCCTTTATTGTCCTTTCCTTACTTCTCCTCACTTCTCATTCTCTTTCACTCCCTGTAACTCCTGCACCTTAGGGGCATTATCGCCTTGCTTGGGGTAAAAATATACTAACAAACACCAACTGCTAAGACAGACTAATGATTAGTGAAGCCATTTGCAATCTTGTGCCGTCCTGGGTATGACGATCAACGACGTCCAACAGCAAGGCCTCTGATCAGGAGGTTTCGAGGATCGTGGTGTCCCCAGGTCCACCCTGACCCGGGGTGGTAGCACCTGTTAGGGTCCCAGCTATGGGCAAATAGTTAACCCCGAAACATTATGAAAGTGTAAAAAAAAAAAGGTTTTAATACCAGAAATACTTTGTTAAAAAATTATTATCAGATATAAATTTTTGAAGAAAAAAAAAACTATTGCCATCAGTATATTTAAAAACAAAAATGTTACCAGCAATACGTTTTTGAAAAAAAATATTACCAGCAATACATTTTTTAAAATAATATTACCAAGTATATATTTTGAAGGAAAAAATATTACCAGAAATAGATTTTTGACAAAACAAAATATTACCAGGAAAAAAGTTTTTGGCATTAAGTAACCCATTGAGGTGTTGATATGCCGTAAAACAAACTAAACTAAACTAAGTGAGCAATTAAAAAAAAATTTACGAAAATAAAACCATCCAAGTTTGTAAATTTCCTAAAAGAAGTTGCATTGTACTCAAAAATATGAGTAATTGAAAAATTGTTCAAATATATATGTATACATACACACTTTTTTTTTACCAAAGTATCGCTATGAATCTATTTCAAAATTATGTTGTTATTGAATGATCCACTGAGGTTTTGATATGCCATAAAACAAAACAACCAACCAACTACAACCTTGTCCAAATTAATTGAAACAAAACTAATAATTCCGTTATTATTTACTTCGTTTTCGTATTTTTCCGATGAAAAATTACCCAGTGCACATGTTAGTACATCGTATGTCCATTCCACGAAGTTTTTCCTTGCAGATTGACTGCAGATTCTCAATTGGATTTAATCAGGGGAGTTTCCGCGCCATTCTATAGTAATTTGATTTTGTCACTGGTAAGGCTTGTCAGTGTGTTCGTGCAGCGTTACAAATTTTCCTACGCTTCCTTGGAGTAATGTCCGTCGCAGACAATGGCTGTAGGGCAACTAATCGACAGTCGAGACAATAGTATCTAGATCTGATAAAAATCTCATGCAATCACGGATGACGCAATATTTTTCAAGGTAAGACAAATGACATCATACACCTCGAAATTAGATTAATATTACTGCACACCACTGCAAATGACCTAATCTGTTGTTTCAATTAATTTGCACGAAAGCAACCATCCATTAATAGAATAAGAATAATCTCCAACCTTGTCCTTTGAAATGCATAAAAAATATTACATGTCAAAACATGTAACATATCGCCGTTACATGATGCTGACTCCTCAGTTACTATGTGCTGCTGGATTGGATTGAGCTTTCAAATAAAAAACAATATTTTTACAACAATGCACTGCTTAAAATACATTCACTTTTCTTTTTTGTTCTTACACACCTGACGAGGACACATTTGAGTCGAAGGCTCAGAAGCTGGATTTTTGGCTATTTTATGAATTAAGAATAGCCACATTTATGAAACGCCAAATAAACGTTATTTTTTTGTAATTTCCTTAGTTAATGTCCTTAGGAAGTAACTGAATGCA
>OZ010606.1:57355221-57380221 GCA_963932145.1 Acanthosepion lycidas | reverse complement strand
TTTCCTCAAAGCTTGGTTCAAACGCTCTAATTGCTGACAGTATATTCGAGCATTAATTGTTGCATTAGGTGGTAAGAATTCAAAGTGGATTATTCCTTGGCGATCCCACCAGATTGAAAAAAGAAACTTTTGCCCATGAAGTTCCCTTCTCGGCTGTAGCTGGAGTCCTTTCCCTTTACCAAGCCACTGTTTACGATGCTTAACATTTCGATAAAAGATCCATTTTTCGTCGCCAGTCACAAGTCTATCCAAAAAAAGGTGA
This sequence comes from Acanthosepion lycidas, assembly GCA_963932145.1. Lineage (NCBI taxonomy): Eukaryota > Metazoa > Mollusca > Cephalopoda > Sepiida > Sepiidae > Acanthosepion > Acanthosepion lycidas. The sequence goes on along the minus strand of OZ010606.1, from coordinate 57,379,959 downwards.
AACAAGTTGGCAAGAATGGAGAGAAGAGCAGATGTCAACTCGGGATTTGAAGTTGTTTTTAGACACTTCATGAGGCACCAATTATCCATGTTGTTGAAGATGACAATGAACAGTTGTATGGTTTGAACTGAGAACCACTGCCGATGCCTCAGATGATAAAGCAGGATTTTCTTCAAGGGCTGCTTCAAGAAGCTTTTCATCAAACTCAAATGGACGTCCGGTTCGATCTTCATCTTCAAGGGTGAAATCTCCACCTCTGAATTTTGCAAACCATCTTCTGCAAGTTCTTTCATTCACACATTCCTCTCCATAAACTGAGTGAATGTTTCTAGCTGCTTCGGCTGCTGAGTTTCCTTTCTTGAACTCATAAAGCATTATGTGCCTCAAATGATTCGTGGGTACTTCCATGTTAGCAGGGTTTTAATCATACAAAATTTAATTTTATTGTACTCTGAAATATAATTTGATCTGTTTAAATGCATCTAAACATAAAAATAATGTTCACCTCCATTAGACATTATAAAATACTCTTTAAATTTCGTTCCTTTTAACAAAAAGTTAAAATTCGGACAGAACTTATGGGATGGCCTGATATTTACAAGAGTGCCACAGGGAACTGATTTCTAAAACATCTTTAGCGATGGCTCGTATGTACGAGTTGCACTTGAGGTCTGGGTTGGTTTTAAGACCCAAGACGCTATCAAGGCACATGATCTCACAGAAAGAATAGCAACTCATCCTGACCGGTGAAGGTTCTGGGTTCTCTCAGTGATGATGGAACGTCACAAGGAAGAACAAGAAGAGTTCCGCAGACGCGAAGAGCGAGACTTGAAGCTATCGGAGTAGAAGAGACGGCTACATTTAACCGTTTCGACAGTGAAAGAGTGAGACTGCGATGGCAACCGAGTAACACGCTTAAATTCATGCAGATTGGGAACCAGCGAAAATAGCACGTCGGAGTAGTTACCGTGAAAGTATATGTAGAAAAGACAGAGGAAAGCGACCACATGTCTGTGAGAAAGAGACTGTGCTTTAGTTCTGGTGATATCTTTTCTTCAAAAATCTATTGCTGGTAATATTTTTTCTAAAATGTATAGCTGGTAATATATGACGATAAACTACATCTGCGTAATGGGTAAGACGATAAACTACATCCAACAGCAAGATCAGGAGGTTCTGAGGAGCGTAGAAACTAGTGTTCCCAGGTCCACCCTGACCCGGTGGGTAGTAGCACCTGTCAGGGTCCCATCTATGGGCAAATAGTTAACCCTCAAACCAGTGTTAAAATACTATGAAAATGTAAAAATACTTTTCAATACCAGAAATACTTTCAAAAAAATTATTACCAGCAATAAATTTCTGAAGGAAAAAACTATTACCAACAATAAATTATTGCTAGAAATAAATTATTACCAGCAATTCATATTTGAAAACAAAAGATATTGCCAGCTCTATATTTAAAAAAAATATTACCAGCAATAACATTTTTGAAAAAAAATATTATCTGCTATATATTTTTTGAAAAATATATTTTTTGAAAAATATATATTCTGAAAAATATATTTTTGTCTTGTCTTTTCTAATAAACTGAACAAACAAGACATTTTGTATAGTAACATTATATATATGACATAGGATATCTGTGTGTTTGTGTGATACCTTTTCACTCGAGATCCATCCAACCGATTTTGACCAACCTTGGCACATACATTGTACAATGTAAGAGATAGGTTCTTAGCGTAAAAAATGCGATAATTAAAAAAATCAATAATTGATAAAACCGATCAAAAATAAATGAATTCAATTTTTTTCCTCCGATTTCGTTCAAGCTCGGTATGTAGGCTACTTACATCGTGACAAGTTTAACGATATCTCATTTTCATTTCTATACCACTGCGTTTAAGGAAAAACCGCGAAAAAAGAAAAATCGATTTCAACACATAGATTTCAACACTAATCTGTTTCGACACAAATCGATTTCAACACAAACCGATTTAAAAACAAATTTTAAACTAAAATCTCCCTCAATTTTCAAGCAATCTAATACAAAGTGGATTGTTTAACAGTCATTTAACTTGATAATTGAGTCTACCCATACAATGAAAACCCGCGTAACTAACGAAAAAGGGCAATTTTTACTTTTTATTTTTCGTTAATCTTTCAACCAATTTTCATCAAACTTAACAATTGCTTTAAAAATGTATCCTCTTTCACATCCCTGGTAGCACACTGACAAATTGAATTTCAAAAACTCCAAAATAATTGTGGTCTGAAGTGGGTTTTCATGTGGCCGGTTTTACCCCTTCATATCCTTGGCTAACTTTGATTGAATGAATACAGACTACTTCTATTATATCAGTAACTGCATTAATTCAAAATGTTTTTTTTTTAATGAAAGTACTTTGAAGTAATTGAAGTTATTTACATCTAAACATGATGCTGTTTTTGCTCCAGTCTAATTGAATGCTTTTTCTGATCTACTAGCTGGCTTTAGCTGCTAGTGAAGAATATTTTTTACAGCCAAATAACAATCAATATATTTTATAATATATTTGAAGACATTGCATACATTGTAAACAAAATAAGCAAAAAAACAAAAACAAAAAATAAACAATTTGCTAACGATTGATCTCTTTTCTTGTAAGGTGAAACGAGTTTGTAAGGCGAAACGAGTTTTCACTCTTCGTTTGATTTTCTAAGTTTATTTGATGAAATAAAAATGCAACTACTTATATTTTTTTAATGAAATGGCGTCATTCTTTTGAATTAATTCTAAAGCTTGAATGTTCATATTTAGATTAGAATAACGTATACGGGTTGATATGCCGCTAAACAAAAGCCACCAAACCATTCTCCCTCCAGCTATGGGTTAAATAGTAGGCATTGTATCAGTAAAATCTTTATTATCGCCAAACATTCTTAGAATCTAAAGATAATTTATGATTTTAAATAACCTGCAAAAGGAAGTCAAAAACAAATCAATCAACCTATCTTCATGAAATTCTTTTTTCTCCTCCTACTAGAAGAAGGGGGCAAATTCTTGGACTTTATTTTTCACTTTTCATTTCCAACGAGCGTTCACGCCATGGGAACAAAAGTTTTAACTTTTACAAGACGACATTAAAACATACACGAGACAAATGACCGGGTCATGCTACAACCAGGCACCCGTATTGTAGACAATGGCAGGCGTGAAACGACTGTACACGGGAAGGACAGATAATGTGAGAGATGAAAAGAGAGTAAGATCGACACATCGAGGGAGAAAAGAGAGAAGTAGCAGGGGGGTAGGGGTGGGTTGGTGGGTGTCGCTCGCTCAGAAAAGCAGAAAGCTTCGTAAGGTAAATGTCAAAAACGGCGGGAATTAAACGCAAACAGAATTTGATTGGGTTTTAATGTCACCTACCAAAATAATTGTCGTTAGAAAAAGCCATCGAAAAAGGTTACGTTAAATTGAAAAAAAGAAAATCTTTTCGTCTTTGACTCGTGAAAAGAAAAACAGACGAACAGTTCAGCTTCTAACGTAGCATTATTCAATGCAATTTATCTACTGCCCATTAAGTGAAGTCCGGCTAGTTCTTTTATAGTCGAATATTTTGAAGGGGAGACAACTATGGTGGCTTTCACCATCTATATATTAATAGATATACTCTACCCCCCCCCCCGATTTAACGTTCATCGATATAAGATTGTTTCGCTTGTTCTCTTTTACGGTATATCAACCTCAATGTGTTATTTAATGTTGACAAGATTTTTATTGCTGGCAATATTTTTTTCAAAAATGTATTGCTGGTAATATTTTTTTTAGAAAAATGTATTGCTGGTAATATTTTTTCGAAAAGTGTATTGCTGGTAATATTTTTTTCGAAAAATGTATTGCTGGTAATATTTTTTCGAAAAATGTATTGCTGGTAATATTTTTTCGAAAAATGTATTGCTGGTAATATTTTTTTTAGAAAAATGTATTGCTGGTAATATTTTTTCGAAAAGTGTATTGCTGGTAATATTTTTTTCGAAAAATGTATTGCTGGTAATATTTTTTCGAGAAATGTATTGCTGGTAATATTTTTTCGAAAAATGTATTGCTGGTAATATTTTTTCGAAAAGTGTATTTCTGGTAATATTTTTTTCGAAAAATGTATTGCTGGTAATATTTTTTCGAAAAATGTATTGCTGGTAATATTTTTTCGAAAAATGTATTGCTGGTAATATTTTTTCGAAAAGTGTATTGCTGGTAATATTTTTTTCGAAAAATGTATTGCTGGTAATATTTTCGAAAAATGTATTGCTGGTAATATTTATTCGAAAAATGTATTGCTGGTAATATTTTTTCGAAAAGTATATTGCTGGTAATATTTTTTTCGAAAAATGTATTGCTGGTAATATTTTTTCGAAAAATGTATTGCTGGTAATATTTTTTCGAAAAATGTATTGCTGGTAATATTTTTTCGAAAAATGTATTGCTGGTAATATTTTCTCGAAAAGTGTATTGCTGGTAATATTTTTTTCGAAAAATGTATTGCTGGTAATATTTTTTCGAAAAATGTATTGCTGGTAATATTTTTTCGAAAAATGTATTGCTGGTAATATTTTTTCGAAAAATGTATTGCTGGTAATATTTTTTCGAAAAATGTATTGCTGGTAATATTTTTTCGAAAAATGTATTGCTGGTAATATTTTTTCCAAAATAAAGCATTGCTGGCATCAAAACCTATTTTTATACTTTCACATCCTTTTGACCGATATCTGGGAACCTAACAGGTACTGCCACTCCGAGTCATGGTGGACCTGAGAACACCAGCAATTAAGAGATGATTCTACGTTCCTCAAAATCTGATCAGAGGCCTTGCTGTTGGATGTAGTTTATCGTCTTACCCAGGATGCTCGATATAAAAAATATCGGATTTAAAGATATCACTCGTGGTTCATAACGAACTGAATTTTTATTTTTAATCAACAAAGTTAGATAAATGCTAGAAAGCACGAGTGTAACAATTACGTCAATTATTTCAATTTCTACTGATTTTTAAAATTTTAGCTGAGTACAAGGAATTACAAGACGTGAAAGAATTAGGGACAGAAACATTAGTAATGAGTAGAAAGAGAAAAGAGCATTCAGGAGAACAGTAGATAGCAATTGACATTGCATTTAAATTCTTTCAGATTAAATTTGTCTGGAAAGCTTGGAGACAAAAGGGAGAGAGAAAGAATCTATATGCGTACAAGTTACGGCTACATCTAGCTAGCTCAGCTGTCAATTGATGAGATCTCGACGCCAGTCTAGTATTGCATTTACATTCATACAGTCTAGGTACCATAGCGTAAAGATGAACCGAACAATTACCATGAAAGCATTTATATAAAAGACCTTACGGCGGTGGCCAAGTGACTGAAGCCGAGCTGCCAGATCAGGATCAATAATATTACTGATTCTTTTTTTGGATCTTATCAAGGAGCGCCAGATAAATCGCAGGGGCACCGGGCCATTTATGCCAGAAATAGTCTAAGCATGGACGAATGGTAGACTTATAGATATGCAAGATAGATTCAGGAGAGAAGTATTGTCTCACCCGAAACAGTGAACCAATTTTCTTTGCAATTCACCAAGCAATGTATTCAATATAGTCTATCCATTTCATGTCAGCTGAAAACGTTAACCCAAGAAGGTGAAGTGAGTCATTTTTCTAGGGGATAGCATCAGCCATGCTAATGGAAGGCAGCGTGAGGTCTCTCAGATGATTAATAGACATAAGTTTAGTTTTGGAAGCGTTAAAATTAATAAGCTATCTTTTGCTCCATTTAACGAGATCGTTTTGTACATCAGCTGCCATTTTGACCTTGTCGGACTGATCAGCCTTAGTACTGAAGCAGGTGTAAATGGCAGTGTCTTCAGCGTAAAAGACAAGCTGAGAACTGATGTCGTCGGGAGGGTCGTTAATGAAGATTAAAAACAGCGTAGGACCCAGGCTAAAGCCCTGGTAGACGCCCGCTTTAGTACGAACAGATGTAGACGAGTGGCCGATCAGGAAAACTTACCTTTCATAATTTGATAATAACGACTAGATCAGCTCAGATATGTACCCAGTGGTACCGTAACTTTTCAGCTTGCAGCGAAGGCCTGAATGCCAGACTATGTCAAAGGCTTTCGAGATGTCCAAAGCTACAGCCCGGGTTTCACCGTTTTTTATGTATAGCACGATAGACTCTTTCCGCAATTATTGTTAGTACATTAGCAGTTGACCTAGAAAAACGAAAGCCGTATTACTTGTCTGAGAAAAAGCCCTGCCATGAGAGATGAGAAGTAGAGTGCTAATAAGTTAGATGGGTCGGACGGTTTACCAGAGTTCTTGAAAACTGGAACAATAGACGATGTCTTCCAGCAGGCAGAAAAGCAGGAGACAGCGAGGCATTTATTACAAAGTTTAGAGAGAAGAGGAGTCAGTTCGGGGGCACACTCCAAGGACTATTACAGAGATACCACCGCTTCCACGTGCTTTGTGGGAACCAAAGTTAGAGATGATATCAGAGACCATGGAAGGGATTATATGCTTATTACTCAACAGAGAATCAGTGGGAAGTAAGGCAGGGATACTCCAGGTGAATCAAGAGTAGAGAAGAATTTACGGGCAAAGATCTCTGCTTTATCAGCAGATGATGATAATACCTCAAATCGATTGAAGAGGGGTGGAACAGAGACCTTGCACTTATTTAGTACCCTATAACAGAGACCCGAGTAATCACGAGAGACAAAGTTTTTTTTTTTTTTCTCTCACCAAACAGACAATTACTCCTTCCAAGACTCGCATTTGTTACGAGCAGTATGCTGTTATGACGAGACTTATCTCGGTAGCATAGCCGGAAATAGTGGATCCTGTGTGTTATAGCAGCCGAGCATGCTGATCGGAACTATCGAGAGTATTGCGGCTTCAACTGGTACTTCCGAGAAGGGATGAAAACATCCATGCTGGATTTAACCTAGGAAGAAACCTCAATAGCGCAATTTATAATTGGGTGGTTGAAGATATCTGTCTACGGGTCGTCACGACAGAAAATCCCTGAATGAGTTCAAATCATTGTGCTGGTAACGGAAAGAAGTCTTATGGATAGGAGGCTCCTGTTTAACAGATACTTAGAAAGAAATATCAATGGCTACCACATAGCGATCCAAGTTACCAAGAGAACAGTATTGCGAAGCTCGGCAAGAGTGAGGAGAAGAGGTAAGCAATAGACTCAGTAGAGTAGCCTGTTCGATTTGGTTAGGGAAACGTGTAGGGAAGCCCACAATGCCATACCAACAATACCAGCTTCTGATGTCGTACATCAACTGAATAAAAATTTGGTTTGTATTAGGAATTATATTTTTATAAGTACTTATAGATATATATGGGTACCTTGAAAGATTCGCTGAAAAACGAGAATTACATGATGAAAAAAATGCTCCAAACTTAATAAAAACAAAGTTTATCTTCAAAATATTTACGAGAAAAGAATAATCGATATTTTTATCAAATTATATTTTTATCATTTTTAGAACCTTCAAAATTTTGGTTAATTTTTTTTTCTTGCGTCAGCAGATGACTATAAATTAGTATAGGAAATTTTAGCGTCTTTTTGCGAGGAAAAACACTGTGATTTGGAAATTCTTGCAAAAATCAAATAATTATCGTATTTTAATTAAACTTTCAGGACGAATGAATTCAATTATTTTAGAAACGTTTCTTTTTTTTTTTTTAATTTTTTATAAACATATTTTTCTTAACGTTTCTCTTCCCCCCCTCCCAACACCATCACAACCTTTTATTCGATTTTATCAATTTTTTAGGGCTTATTTATAAGTACACGTCCTTATAGAATTTTAAATCATTTTTTTTTTTTGTTAAACAGGAGCCCCCACTTACAGAAAATTAAGTAGAAAAGCTTTTAATTGCTTTCATAAATAAGATATACATGGATACTATTGTTTTAAAAATTTTCGGTAAATAATGAATTTTTACAAGCATTGTTTTTGTGTTATTTTATTTTAATTATTATAATTTATGAAGTTTATAATCTTTTAAAAGTCAGTATTATTTTGCACGGGTTAGGTGATATTGTTATTAAGTATAAACTATATTTACTAACCCTAAATGAAAAAGTTTACTACAATTCTGTGACCCCTAGTATTTTAGAAATAATATTGAATTTTTGTGTGTATATTTATAAACGTGCCGATTTTTGTATATACGGATGTCCATACACGACATTATCAGAAAATAAGAGCGGTTACTATAATAAATATTAGGTCAAAATACTTAAAATTCAATAAAACATTAGATTACTTATAATAATTTACTAAATTTTAAAGATTAATTAGTATCAGGTTGGTGCAAAAATAATGACGTAATAATGTTTTTTCACGTTAAAATATACGTCAAAAAACGACATTATTACGTCATTATTTTTGCACCAACCTAATAGTTTAAAAAAATCATATCAAAAGCGCTCATATTATATTCCGAAAGTAATTTTATAGACATATCTTCGGAAGAAAAAAATTCCAAACATAAGTCTATCGAGACAGTTGTAAACACCTTATAAAAAATAAACACCGTATTAAAAATGCTTTTCTGCATTATTTTTAAGTAAAAATGAGTAATATTTGTTTCAAATCAGATTAATTAAACTTTCAAATTTCAGAAAAGTATATTTTGTTTTTGAAAATCTTTTTGATAAAGAGAATTACGTTGTGATTTTTACAGTTGTAAACACGTTGATTTATTAAGGCTTTTAGATTTGAGAACTTTTCTGAATGACCTTTCAACCACCTGGTGAACATTCAGGAATGTTCTAAAATTTAGAAGCCTTGATACGCCAATGACATCCTCGCTTTTGTCTATAAACTCTTACATTAACTTGATAAAGTCCCTCAGGGGATGAAACACCTCGACTAAGAATAGTTTTTCCTCTTCCCTATTGACACACTCACATACACACACACACACACACACACACACACACACACACACATATATATATATATATATATATATATATATATATATATATATATATATATATATATAATGAGAACGAAAATAATATAAATTCTTTCACAGCATTAATTCAGAAGAGGACTCAATACCAAGGGTAGAGCAATAATTATTTAGTATAATTTTTACACGGTCAAAAATAATTTACTCACTACAAAGATGCATTCTTGTTTCGATGCGGCTGCGTCTCGAATGGTAAGAAAAAAAAGGGTTATCCATCCTGTTTTTGTCCTTATGTAAAAATTATAATATATATATATATATATATATATATATATATATATATATGCATGTATGTATTGGGGAAATTGTATTAAAAAGTGAAAAATATGTTAACTTGTGACACGTTTCTTCCTTCAGGGCTTCTTCAGACTAAATTTATTTACATTATTTACATTATTCGGACTGTTATCCTCGTCTTCATTGTCACATTCACAACGTTTCGGCCGTTGTACTATCCGACCTTCTTCAGGTGATTGGAATTTCGAACGGAACTCTTTATTTTGTCCAACGAAGTACCAGCCTGAAACGTTGTGATTATGGCATTGAAGAGGAGGATAACATTCTAAGTAATGTAAATAATCATAACACCTCTTCTCAGAGATATAGAAAGATATTCAGACTAAATTTATGTTGGTAGCACTACACATGCGCACAACAGTAGGATGCTGGGAATTTTAGAATTTTATTAATTTATTATTTTTTATCAAATTATTATATATATATATATATATATATATATATATATATATATATATATAAGGGGGAAAAGTGCGTAATATCAGAGATAGGGCGTTTGTAGATATGGACAATGCGGACAGTCAGAAGATTGCTTGAGTAGTGAAACTGACAATAATCATCCAAACTCGATTATTATGTCCACACTGACCCTCTCTCCCTTTTTCGAGAGATATACAGAAGACATTGATCAGAATTTAGACACACGCACATATATACAAACGCTACCGAAAATGAACGCCTAAATGAACAAAAAACAATAAAGAAACATGATTCAGAAAGACAGAAAATGGCTATTGACGTTGGGTTTAAATTATTGAAGATTGTAGTTGACAAGGAAGCAAGAAATCAGAAGGGAGTTCCATAGATGAGAAGTGCGAGAAAAGAAATTCTTAGAATAGAATTGGTGGTTGCATCTAGCGAGAATGGTGAGAATTAGTTGCCAATGGAGTAGCATGATTAAATTCGTGTAGTCGAGCCACAAAGGAAAAAAAACTCAACTGTTGCTATGAAAATCTTGGTAGAAAAGACGATCTTTTTTATTAATTCACAACAAATAATGTCAAGTTACTTATCACAAATGTTAATTCACACCAAGAAATTATAAATTTTTAAGCAAATTTCCATTGTCTTTTCACTAAACTTTTGGAATTATTTTGAAATTATAAATTTTAAATTAAATTTTCATTGTTTCTTCATTAAATTTTTGGAACTCTTGAAATTATGAATTTTAAATCAAATTTTTAAATTAAATTTTTTTGAAGTATTTTGAAATTATGAATTTTAAATCAATTTTTTAAATTAAATTTTTTTGAATTATTTTGAAATTATGAATTTTAAATCAAATTTTTAAATTTAATTTTTTTGAATTATTTTGAAATTATGAATTTTAATATGAAACTTTCATTGTTTTTTTATTTAATTTTTGGAACTCTTTTGAAAATTATAAATTTTAAATCAAGCTTTCATTGTTTTGTTTTTTTTAATTTTGGAATCCTTTTGAAGTTATAAATTTTAAATCAAAATTTGTTTAGCTTGCCTCTCAACAACTCCACCCCTCAGAATGAAAATTACCAAAAATCAGGGAGATATTCACATTTCGTAAGTACGGATGATATTCGAGGTACTTTCATGGAAGGTTTTACAATTTAAAAAAAAAAAGTTTTAAAAAAATGGTTTTGGCTTGTTTATTTGTATGAGCGCGAACTTAGACCTCACACCTAGAAATAATGCACCCGACTCGCTCAGATTTGGAGCGATCTTAAAGGTCAACCCAACCAGAGTGCAATGGAAGGGTCTCGCTTTGGAAGAATTTGGTGGGAATTTTAGTAAATATAAATTCTTATTTATTTTGGGGTGAATTATTAGGTTGGTGCAAAAATAATGACGTAATAATGTCGTTTTTTGACGTTACGTCAAAAAACGACATTATTACGTCATTATTTTTGCACCAACCTAATACAATTTTGGGGCGAATTAACAGAATAGATTCGAAGACAGATGTCAAGTCGGTGAGAAAATGACTGATGTCCAGATGACAGATCAGGATCGATTACATTACAGATCCTTCTTTGCATTTTGTCAAGAATCACGAGCTATACAGCAATGCACCAGCTTAAAAGCACTAGAAAATGGTATCTATTGATAATATAATAATTAAAATATACACGCCCTGTTTTTTGTCTTTATTGAAATATTTAGTTTTTCTCTAGTAGAAATCAACTGGTTAGTAGTTGTTAAATCTTATTTAATCCCCCCCACAAAAAAAAGTCTATAATAAATGAACATTTCTTTGGCGTCAATAATTGGTATATTACTTCGTTTTTGTTGCTGTTTTTTTTTTTTTTTTTGTTGTTTTTTTTTGTTTTTGTTTTTTTCTTGATCGGCAGTGTCGTCTTACACACACTCTTCTGTAATTCTGCTCGTCCTGTGAGCTGCTTTCTCAAAGGGAAAGAAATCGTAATGGGAAGACTACAGCTGAGTCGAACGTATAAAGACGTCGAGAGAAGTTACAAACAGAAAAGTCCCTCGAGCGCCGGACGTCACGGCCACACGCTGCTGTATAGAGACTCAAATGACCTGCGCAGCTGTCACTCGTGGGCGTTAAACGAATAAAATCCAATATTCTCGTTAAACAATGACTGCGTTCGAAACAAATGTATGGATGGTAAAGTGGTTCTATCGCTACAAAGCACTTGGTTAGTCTTCGCCTTTAGTCGCTTAATATTATCCCCAACCAAACAACATACGTTCTTACATATAATTTCGCTTCGACCTCGCTTGTCCCCCGACTCGGAATATTTAGTTACTTCACTCGCCGGATACCTCACAATGTTCTCATCGAACGATTCGCATTTCTTTTGCTACTAATTCGAACAATCCTGTTTGATCTCCTTACCCCAATTCTCAACCATATATCTATGGATCTCTATCCTGAAAGGTCTAAGCTTCAGAATTTATATCCAGCACATTGTTTGCTATTTATCTTAATCGCCAAACCGGACAGCAGGTGTTTCCTTTAATTGTATTCGACTGATACTATATAAAAAATATTCCCTTTATTTGGACCGTCCTGGGTAAGACGATGAACTACATCCGCGTCCTGGGTAAGACGATAAACTACATCCGCGTCCTGAGTAAGACGATAAACTACATACGAGTCCTGGGTAAGACGAGAAACTACATCCGCGTCCTGAGTAAGACGAGAAACTACATACGAGTCCTGGGTAAGACGATAAACTACATCCGCGTCCTGGGTAAGACGATAAACTACATCCTGCAGCAAGGCCTCTGATCAGGAGGTTTTGAGCAGCGTGGAACCACCTCTTAATTGCTGGTGTTCCCAGGTCCACCCTGACCCAGGGTGGTAGCACCTCTTATGGTCCCAGTTATGGGCAAATAGTTAACACCCAGACTACATCCGCGTCCTGGGTATGACGATAAACTACGCACGCGTCCTGGGTAAGACGATAAACTACGTCCAACAGAAAGGCCTCTGATCAGGAGGTTTTGAGGAGCGTGGAACCACCTCTTAGTTGCTAGTGTTCACAGGTTCATCCTGACCCTGTGTGGTATCACCTGTTAGGGTCCCAGCTATATGCAAATAGTAAACACCCAGACTACATAGGCGTCCTGGATATGATGATAAACTACATCCGCGTCCTGGGGATGACGATAAAATATATCCGCGTCCTGGGGATGACGATAAACTGCATCGTCCTGGGTAAGACGATAAACTACGTCCAACAACAAGACCACTGATCAGGAGGTTTTGAGGAGCGTGGAACCACTTCTTAATTGCTGGTGTTCCCAGGTTCATCCGGACCCGGGTTAGTAGCACCTGTTAGGGTCCCAGCTATGGAGAAATACTTGACCCCACAAACTGGGGTCAAAACACTATGAAAGTGTATAAATAGGTTTTAATACCAGTAATACATTTTTATAAAAGATTATTACCAGCAATAAATTGTTGAAGAAAAATTATTCCCAACAATATATTTTTTTGGAAAAATTTAGCAGCGATACATTTTTGGAAAAAAATATTACCAGCAATTAATATCTTGTCGGCATTAAAAATCCATTGAAGTGTTGATATGCTGTAAACCAAACCAAACCAAACCAAACCAAACCATAACAGTCTATCATCATGTATTAGGTTGGTGCAAAAATAATGACGTAATAATGTCGTTTTTTGACGTTATACGTCAACAAACGACATTATTACCTCATTATTTTTGCACCAACCTAATATCAAACACAACTTCAGCTTAACGCATTAAATCTACCAACAGTTTTGATCTGCTTTTGGCATGAACAGAACACCATTTTGTTTCCTATAAACGTTTTTGATTATCAAGACAAAATATTCTGTCTACTTGACCCGAAATACCAATCTTCCACTATACACCATTCACAACTTCAACTTAATTCACTAAATCAGCAAAGAGTATAATGAACTACTCTCGACGTGAACTGGACTTCACTTTTTTTCCTATGAACGTATCTGATTAAAGATGCCACATGGAAAACAATCTAGTTAATTGAACCATAGCACTAGACTTTCGCTATGCATCATCCACAAGTTCAACTTGACATACTAAATCGGCAAAGAATATAATAAACCGCTCTTCATGTGAACTGGGTACAAGGTTTCCGATTAATACTCTAACAAAAATATTCTGCTTAATTGAACCCAGGTTCGGATTTAGATGAAATCGAGGCCCTAGGCCATTCCACTTGTGAGGCCCCTTCAAATTCTCCATATTCACGAGCAGGGAAAAATGGAAGAATGTTAAATTAAACAATTTAAGTAAAGTCGAGGATTGTGATGGGTGTTTAAAATTACTGAAGTGTTTTCTAAAGTCTACAACGCGTTATAACAGGATGTGAACGAAAGGCCTATGTCAGTGTCAAAAATATTATACATCTTGGCTGGAAGCCTCCTAAATTTTGAGGCCCTAGGCTAAGTTTATAGGTCTGCTAAGTTTATAGGTAAATCCGGCAAAGACGCCTGCTAAGTTTATAGGTAAACCCGGCAAAGAGGCATGCTAAGTTTATAGGTAAACCCGGCAAAGAGGCATGCTAAGTTTATAGGTAAACCCGGCACTGCTTGAACCGTAGCATTAAGTTCCGTAACTTATAACTATTTATACATCCTTGCCTCCAATTGGTAGAAGGTGACACGACATTAATAGTAATTGTATTTTCCAGTCAGGTTGACTCTGAAACGAAATCTTTTGATTGTAAGTTTTTTTACAAGATTGATTCTCAAAAAAAAAAAAAAAAAAAAAGAAAAGAAAAATGCTTGAAGGTTTAATAACTTCGTCTTTTTGCAAAGATTTAATTTTTATTTTTGAATTAGAATATGCAATAATATTAATGATAATTTACGAGCTAACAACTGCTTGACTAACTCTTTAGTAGAAGACCGTCTGTTCAATTTAAAATTCCTTAAAAGCTTGGGATAACTCGTATTCATTTTTCGATCACCCAAACAAGAAAGATGGTTATGCTGGTCAGGATAATTCGTAGAATATAGAATTGATGAATATCACGTGTTCAACACTTTTTTCTCTGGGATTACTTTTTTCTTTTTTTTTTTCTTTTTTCTTCTCCGTTTTAAATATTATCGTTAATTGTTGCATTCAAATTGCCTTACGTCATTTTATCTCTCTTCTTTTTTTCTTGCTCTCTTTATGTCGTCCTTCTTTTCTTCTTCCTCCTTTTTCATCCGTCGTTCTTTGCTTCTTTCTCTTTGTTTCTTTCTCTTTGTTTCTTTCTTTTACACTTTCTTCTCTTTTCTTTTACTTGTTTTTTCTCTTTTTTTTTCATTTACTCGATATCGCTTTGTTATTTCTTTCTATGTTCATTCACTTATCTTTTCTCTTTATTTTTTTGCCTTCGTTTACGTTTTCTGTCTTTCTTTCCAGTTCTTTTCCCTTTTTTGTCAATTCTATTACTTTCTTTGTTTCTTTTTATTTCCTCTAGTTTTTCTCTCTTCCTTTCACGCTTTCTTTCCTTTCTTTCCTTTTTACTGTTACTATTTTCTCTTTTCTTTTTCTCATTTTCTTTAACTTTTTTATTCATCTTATCTTTCTTGATTTTTCTTTCTTTCTTTCTTTCTTTCTTTCTTTCTCCCCCCACCCTCACTATTCTCTTCTTACTATTTCATACTTATTTTTCTATTTTTTTCTTATTTTAATCCTTTTATTTAATTTCATATCTTCTTAAGCCAAGATTACAACACACTGAATTAAAAGAATTTGGGGTGTTTATCTGGCGCATATGGGACGTAAACAGTTATCTCTTCGACATATTCAGTCTATAGATATATGACTATTTTGGGTATTTTTATCATTATTATTATTATTATTATTATTATTTTTATTATTTTGGTGCAAAAATAATGACGTAATAATGTCGTTTTTTGACGTTAAAAATACGTCAAAAAACGACATTATTACGTCATTATTTTTGCACCAACCTAATATTATTATCATCATCATCATCATTATATTTTGATTTCTGCTAGGGTCACACTACCTACCAAGTCTGCGGGAAGACCTAAGGGAGGTAATGATGTGTTGTTATAGCTACATTTCATGATTTGTTTTTCTAATTCCCATAACACCACTTGTGTTACACGGACAAATTTCTTCTTAGTGTGTCGGCTGTACTTATCAAGACATTTTTTTTTATGTTTCTCTTAAGCTGGAATTTCCGGGGATCTTTTTAATGTGTTGTTGTGTTCCTTTTTTACCATTCCAAGCGCCTTTATTATGACTGCTACTATTCATGTTTTCGATTTCCGGGTTTTTATACTTCAAGAGTTTTCCACATTCCTTGGTTGCAATGTTACAGGGCGCCGAGCAAGCCATATCAATTAGTAGGAAAGTTTTTTCTTTTTGGTTTTTGACAATTATGTCCGGCCTATTTGCTTCAATCTTCCTGTTTCTAAAGATGGTGTAATCCCATAGACTTGGGATGCCTTTGGGAAAAGTATGAATCCTCTTCTTCTCCTCCCAGCTATGGGTAAATAGCAGGACAGACCGGGTTCTATAACCTTGGATCGTAACTGGTCTACCGCAAAAAGAAATGTCAACTTACTGCGGGAAAAAAATCTACCTCGTCAGTCATGTATCGAAAGACCGTCTAAGCGTGTATTACGCTTGCCACATAAGTGGCTGACCCTATTTCTATAACCAGTGCAGGGTGATATTTATACCAGTTTTTTCCAAAGTGTTTGCACATTGTCCAATGTAAATATTGCCCTATTCTATCGTAACGAATTTTGCATTCATTTGGCGCAAGTAAAGAACATTCTGAGATTAGATGGTCTATGGTTTCCTGACATTTGTCCCAGAACCTGCATTTTGAATTCACACTATTATGTATGATACTTGTCTGAATGAAAAAGACTCAAAACATTATTATTATTTGTTACTTCTAATTATTTTTTATTTGATTTAATATTATTATACATTGTTTTTTACATCGTTTTTCGTTTGTAATCTTGAATCTCAGAAATATATCACTTTTCACAAAATATTTGCAGTGTCAAGCAATGGGGATTTCTGAAGCAATGGGATACGAAGCTTTATTCCGATTTTCTCAGTGTAGGACATCGGTAAAAACATCGAACTTAATTAGATTATAAATAATAATAATTTTTTTTTTATCCTGTGACCCGTAGGGTTATCATGCGTACTGCCGCCAAAGTAGAAGTGTTGTTTCTTGGAAAAGATAACCTGACAGAGCCCATCCCTCACTAGGCTGGTTTTGAATTCAGCGTTTTTCATTCTCCTAGACTGGTTGCCACCCAAGGTTATAGAATTCAGTCTGTTCAGCTATTTACCCATATCTGGTGGCGGGGAAGAAGAGGATATAAGTGAATGTAACGGATCCAACTCGAATTCGAACTCGGCTCACGAGCCGCAATCCATTACGCCACCGTGCCTCCATTACTATAAAAATAATAATAATTATTATTGTCAGTATTATTATTGGTATATAGGCATTTATTAATTGAATTTTGTATGATAAAAGGCCAAATGAAATGAGGCACGTGGAGGAGTCTTAGGAATGGGGGACTATCTGTGTACCTGTTTATTATGGTCAATTGAAATTCCAATTTGGGAGAGGGGTCTTCAAACTTTGTCCACTGGCTCTTATAAAATTACGAAACTAAGAATATATTTATTAAAATGAACATAATCAAGTGCAGTATCACAATAGTGGAAAGTCTAAGAAGAATCGATCGCAGAACATTAGGGGATGGTTTGTGTAACAAGATCAGCAACTACTTCTCTACAGTAGGCGTCCTAGAAATAAGGCATTTGCATTAGTGTATCACGCCTTCTCTGAAGTGACGACAGTCTTAAATTTCAGTATTCAAAATCTCCATGAAGGCAGACTTACAGAAGCTAGGATTGAGGTGATCAAGAAGCATCCTGGAGTCTGTTTCATAAAGCAACGACACTCGGAAAGAAGTTGACTGATTTGAAGTTCCTTCCTACTAATGGGATACGGAGAAGATGTGGATAATTCGTCCCTGCATGGGTCGGGAATGGTCCAGCTAATAATCGTAGCTCACCAAAATATACTTTAATCATTTCACTTCAAGGGATAAAACAAGGATTTAACGGGTGTTAAACAATATGTGAGAAAAACATTATTAATCAAAGAGAACAATAAAAGAAACAGGATTTATGAGGAGATAAAATAACGATTGACCTTGCATTTAAATTATTGAAGATCAAAGATGACTGGGAAGCAAGAAGCCGAAAGAGAGATCCACAAGAGATAGAAGGAACTGTTAGCATAGAACTTACGGTTACATCAATCCATTTCAACTGTAAAATAATAAGAACCTGCCGATAATCTAGCACTGCATTTAAATTCATAACGTCTAGGTATCATAGCGGAGAGTTCATCAGAATAATTACGATGAAAGTTTTTTTGGAAAAAGCAGAAGGAAGCTTCATTATGATTATGATATTTATTAAAAAAAGGCAGACAGAAGCTACATTATGATTATGATATTTATTAGAAAAGGCAAAGGGAAGCTACAATTTGATTATGATATTTATTAGAAAAGGCAAAGGGAAGCTACAATTTGATTATGATATTTAGTAGAAAAGGCAGAGGGATGCTACTTTATGATTGATATTTATTAGAAAAGTCAGAGAGAAGCTTTATTATAATTATGATATTTATGAGAAAAGGTATATAGAAGCTACATTATGATTATGATATTTATTAGAAAAGGTAGAGGGAAGCTACATTAATAATTCATCATCCACAAAGCCGCGCAAACGCTTTTGAAATTTATCAAACATAGAAATCCAAGACTTTCTAGCCCCAACACATCAACACTGCTTTTGGGGGTTTTATCTGGCACTTGTAAAGATAGAGTATAGTAGAGGGAGTCAGGTGCTTCCTGGAGCGGTGCAGAGAACTTTCCAGTAACTTTAGCAACGGATAGTATAGTTCGACTAGAGGTGTGCTATGAAATTGAGTGCGAACTGGAGTTCAATGTAATGGGGCCTCCTTGAGAGAACACCCGTTATTCGCGATTGGCAAACATTCAGGGACTGTTCAGTGTTGATTGGACGTTACTAGTTTGTGTTGTATAGGTATTGGAATATCACAACATGGTGTTTTAGCCATTGAGCTGTTAAAGTTCGGTCTGAGGAGAGGTCAGCTGCCAGTCTCGTGTCGTGTAGATTTTTGGAAATGCACCGATACACGCTTATCATCTGCCTAAATGTTTCGTAATTATCCGAGTTTGTTCTTAGGCGGAACATTAATATAAAACAGAAAGAGAGTAGGATCGAGAAGGGTTAGGGTTGGTTAGGCTAATCTTCCAAAATGGAGACAGCCTGTCTGCCTAGAAAATCAACATTCAAAAAATACGTAATTATCTAACCCACTATGAATGTCCCTAAATCATTTGATGTAAATAAATGAACAAGAAAGAAATGAATTCGTACATTAAATTCATTCTTGCTTTTAAAAAGATCTTGGGGAAAATAATTCGATAAAATTTGATTGAAACGAATTTACTATTTGATTTTTTTCCTAATGGTTATTATTTCACAGATTTTTTTCCGGTGTGATAAATAAATAATGCTTGTAGGGCAATGAATCTTATAATCATCAAAGATGGGGAATTATTTTTTCTCGGAATTATCATTGAGAAATAAAGCAGTTTGGATAATTTGTAGGACTCAGAAATGCATAGGAACGGTCAAAATGATAATCATCTACAACAAAATGGTTCCGAATACAAGTGGAACAACCTATTCCTGCAAAGTCCCCAGTTTGGCATTGAAAAAAACCAAAAACCCCAAAAAAAGAATTGGCAAAATTTAGACGAACAGCTACTGCCTCAAAGAATATTGATTGTTGGTGCATGTCTTGGATAAATTGTGTTTGAAATAATGCTAAAACCCTAACGCGTACATTAACTAATCGAATTAGAAATTTACATTATTTTTTGTTGGGGTGGGAGCTGGATATGTGGCTGGGGATGGGGCAGCATGATTCATGATAAATGATTAAGGCCTTAACTTTGATAAGGCAATTTGTGTTAACACTAAGCGTCATTTAATAACCTGGTTTTGTGATTCTCCTCATGAAAGTTTATGTAGCAAGAAGCCTTGGTTGTGTTTCGCTTGGAGAAGCAAAGGTATAAAAAAAAAAACGAATCCAAAGATGATTAGTTTTTTATCTGCATATAACATACAAAATAGATATTATGTTAATAATCTAAGGGGAGAGGGGTAAAAAAAAAGAACAATCTTTTGTTGGTCGTTATTTACTCTTTTCTTTTAGAAAAAAATATGATTGTGTGAGCAGCTTGATTGCAAGGACTGGGATAACACTTGTATGTCCCATCAGTTAGAAGTCGATCAGAGTAAAGAGTTCTTAGGTTGAAAGGGAGGTAATTCGATTAGGTGTCCAACGGGGTATATAAAATAAAAGAATGTAGATGGGTATTTTTTTTTAAGTGCTGGAATGAAAAGAAATAAAAAAGAGAATGGAAAGAATATGAAATAGGACATTTTGGGGTTTTAGGAATGAAACAGCACGGAAAGAAAAGAAGAAGAGACAAGAAAAAATTATTTAAGAAATTTGTAAAGCCTGGACCCCATAAACGGGAAGAGAGGGCAGAAAGAAATAAAAAAAATAGACAAGAGAACAATAATAGGGTAACAGAAAGAAAGAAAGAAAGAAAGAAAGAAAGAAGGAAAGAAAGAAAGAAAGAAAGAAAATTAAAATGTATATAAAAGGAGGAAAGAAAGGAAGAAAATGAAAAATAATAAAGAGAAAAAAATGAAAATGCGTATAGGAAGAAAGGGAAAAGAAAATGAAAATGAAAAAAAGAAAAAAAGAAGAAAGAAAGAAAGAAAGAAAAAAGAAAGAAAGAAGAAAGATAGAAAAAAAGAAAGAAAGAAGAATTAAATAAATAAATAAAGAAAGAAAAATAAATAAATAAATAAAGAAAACGTATATGAAAAAAGAAAAAAAAGGAGAGTAAATGTGAAAATGAAAGAGACGAAAGCAAGAAAAAGAATGAAAATGAAAATTAGAGTAAAAAAAAAAAGAAAGGAAAACGAAAAGTAAAAACGAAAGAGAGAGTTCAGAAATGAAGAAAAGCGAGAAAAAAGAAAGAAAGAAAAAATTCAAGAACGAATAAAAAAGATAATGGAAAAGAAAATAAAAAAAGGAAAAAAAAAAACGAATTAAAATTCAGATAATCATGAATAGCCAACCCCACACTCTCACCCCAACCCCAAGCCACCAAAAAAACTGCCACAAATAAATTCTAATCTAAAGCAAAAGGTAAATGTCTATGAAAGGTTATTGTTCTGGGGGTCAAAAGACAAGAGCCGATTGATAGAATCTTTTTCTCAAAAGAAAATAAATGTGATTTCCCATAATCAGATAAAACTCTTGTAATTATTTCAGCTTTTCAAAGCTTAGATGTGATAAAAACGTTCGTAAATTGTAAATTTGAATTAACTCGGTTGGCGATTTTTTTAAAACAAAATTTAGCAATGAATGTTTCTAACTGTATCTACAAGTATTGGACACAAACAAGCACATTTTTCATTTTTTTAATTTTATTTTAAATCTCTATCTCTTTAGGGTGTAAGCGACCATGTCTCTCCACACATTCCTTTTTTTTTATATGTGAATTGAAATTCATTCTTGAGTAATATAGCGGGATTTTTCCCTATTTTCTTCCCTACGGTTTTGAAAACAGAATTTGTCTTTGACCAGTAGACATTAATTTCGCTGTTTAAAAAATAGGATCTACTCAGACATTTTTTGGTTTCACATTTCGAGTACGAAAATAACGTTAGCAGACTTTGAAATGTCCCAACGGATTTTATAAATCACGTGGTATTCGGACATCCTATTTCGTCCGTTCGTCGAGCACTTTACCTTTACAATTTTGAAAGCCTGATGTCTGCAGAATAGGCACGAGTTTTTTCTTCTTGCTTTCCTTTATTACCTTGTGTAGTATTTCTTTTAGTCTTTTTTTCTGTATCTGTCATCAACACAGTTGTATTTGCGTATCTTATATTAAGATTACGCATTAATAATAAATCCTGAATATATTAATAGACGTAGATAGATTCGCTTATCACCCAGTTCATATTCCTTCACGGTCTTTTGAACAGAAGTAGAGGTTTAGCCCTTTTTTCCTGTTTAGTATTGGGTTTCCGTTTCCTTCTAAATTCGGCTTTAGCTCTATATTCCTGACGCTTATCCTTTCCTACAGTAATATAGTAACCCTCTACCTTGGGAGACTTATGAGCCTTTTATTGGGTGACCATTCATTAGAAAATATAATTTGCACTATTTATATTTGGACTATTGTCTTTATTGTTGTTATCATAACATTTTGACCGTTGTGCTGTCCGGCCTTCCTTAGGAATTCTGAAATAGTTACACACTGCATTTAAAGCAGAGAGAAATGCGATGTCATATGTTCACCTTGTACAAGGTCCGAAAACCACTGGAGGCAGGGGGTTACAGAGTACGAGGCACAGCTTATGCAGACATGTATGGAAGATAACGGTTAACTCTAGACTTGAACAGGTCAAGATTATAGTGGTCGGGTAAGCAACCTCTTGGGATACAGTTCCCCAAAGTATAGGTTCGTAGGAAGAAGCTGCTTGAATAGAACTTGCATCGCACCAAGAGAATGTGAAGAGAATGAGGGTGATTTGCTACAATGGGCATTGTGGGTCTTAGCTGTGAAGGGTAGAATTGGTGGAACTAAGGAATGTAGTTCGTCTGAGCACTTTCCATGCAAATAGCGATAGAGCAGCAAGAAGCAATATTGGAGACCGGCCATTTTCTCAGCATCTTTAACAATGTATTGTATGTATGAATTCCACTTCAGGTCTGGGCAGAACTTAATTTCCGATAGGCGCTGAAGTCAAGGGGTCACCCTGAGGGAACATCCGTTCATTACTATTGGCTAAAATTTAATCCCAGAATTGGTTAACTAGTATCATCGAGTGGGCTTGTTCCTTTTTAGGACCTTTTCCCAAACGAGGTTTATTCCTCTATCGAAAATGTAAAAAAAAATCTCTTTTTTCGCTCAAAACGTGGATTATTCCTCTCTCAAAAATGTAAAAAAAAAAACAAAAAAAACCTCGAAGTGAGGGTGGATGGTATCTGCCTATTATCCGTTTTTTTCCATTTATGCTCTTTTAAGACCCGGCTTGGTCGTC
Source organism: Acanthosepion lycidas (assembly GCA_963932145.1). NCBI lineage: Eukaryota > Metazoa > Mollusca > Cephalopoda > Sepiida > Sepiidae > Acanthosepion > Acanthosepion lycidas. The sequence continues at coordinate 57,356,939 of OZ010606.1, read as the reverse complement.
CACCTGTTTACATATCGTATGCAGCCGCTGACCACCTGAGAGAGGCGAATCTGTACCTGCTGTCTAGGAGGCTACCTTTCCGTTCAACCTACAGATGCTCCTGGCTTCTCTGAAGCTCTTATGAAACGCTGAGGACAACATCTATTTTGATATTATCTAAGAATGAATCCAGTATATAATGGGATCATCACAGATCAAATTAGCATTAAAATCGATTCTGTCTATTTGATATTTCTTGGTGTTCAACACATACTACAGTATTTTTTTTAAGAAGGAAATATTGACGTGCGCGATATACACCTTTAGTTTCAGAAAATTCACTCCAAAGATGGGAATATACAAACTTAGTCGCGAGGAAAACTTAAAGCGTGAAAACAAAACGGTGAGCAATTAAGAAACATTGTCAAGAAACCGAGAGCAACAATATTTCTCCAAAAGTATTTAATTGCGATTCGATTACCTTAAAAAATGGAAAAAGGTGAAAAAAAATTTTGAACAAATTGATTTTTCAGAAATTGACAGAAAATCAGTAACTTCTACTCTCTAAACTAGTTTTTCTCAACCTTTTTAAGCAACGGCCCACCTAACGGCGAATAAGGAGATTTAAATGCAATGTCAATCGCTATCTGCTGTCCTCCTGATTGTTCTTTCCTCTTACCGCTCATCATTAATGGTTCTGTTCTTAATTCTTCCACACCGTGTAACCCCTTGTGTCTTAGGGACTTTACTGCCTTACATGGGGGGATTAAAATAAAGTGCATGTATTTATAATAAGTACTATCTTCATATGAATTATTTAGACTAGATATATTTGGTTTTACATACTGGAATTATTACTTGAAAAAACTTCAAAATGAGTTCAAAATATTTTTAGACAACCTGTATTAAACTTTGTCTGAATTTCTGTGAAGCGTTTTCATTATAAATTTTTAACTAGAATATCTTTCATGTGATCTTTTTCTTATCTTAATACTTAGGTTGTTTTACATACTTTTTCTTTTTATGTGCCGTGTCCCTTCAAGAGGTAGGCGATCATGACCCCCCCCCACACACTTCTCCCTATCCCTTGTAGCTCTCAATATGCTTTGTCCCTTTGCTACTTCTCCCAGAGGATGTAAACAAGGAGGAGGCTTATCTCTCTTGCTCTCAATATGCCTCGTGAAGGGTAATTTTTCCAAGCCCTCCTTCCTCATTATGTGAATTTTCAGATACGAAAAACTATTATTCCATACATTATTTAGATTATTCGGACTGTTATCCTCATCTTTATTGCCATATTCACAACGCTCCGGCCGTGATTGGAATTTCGAACCGAAAAGAGTTGTGAGTTCAATACCAGGCGACAGCAGTCGTAAACCAAAAACGTAGAGAGTTGAGTTAAAGGGAAATAACTGAGACATCCGGAAGAGGCATGGCACGTGGAATCAGAATAATCTATCCTCAAGGACACATGGCCCAGTGGATAAAAGCGTTGGTTAGATCCAATAACTGGACTCAAAGAGTTGTGAACCAAACTTGAATTAAAGGGATATAATTGAGACATAGCACGTGGAACTAGAAAAATCTACCCCCGTGGAGGAAGTAAAGGATTCGGTTCGAAATTTCAATCACCTGAAGAAGGCCGGGGCGTACAACGGCCGAAACGTTCTGAATATGGCAATGAAGATGAGGATAACAGTCCGAAAAATGACAATAATTTAAGTAATCATAATACCTCA
>OZ010606.1:57290221-57345221 GCA_963932145.1 Acanthosepion lycidas | reverse complement strand
TGTGTTCATTTTGTTTAGTTCTTTTTTTGTAACAGATTTAATCTTTAGTATAGAGCTTAGAAAAAATTCGCAGTGTGAGATAGGCAAGAAGTAAGGCATATAGCAACATCAGCACGGCAAAAACAAGAAAGGGCAAAAATATTTTAAGTCAAGTGATAGCGATTGCTGTATGAGTCGTACGATTTTTGAATCAAGCACGGGCAACGCTGGGCCATGCTGCTAGTCTAAATTAACTAATGTTATTAAATATCAACTATCCGTCATTGTCGTTTGTTTTCCATGTTTATATGCTATTCTTGTTCGAAAAAATTTCTGAGCAATCAATATCGTTTGATAAGAGACTGGACGAATTTTTGCAAGTTCCTGCTATGGTTTTCAGGTTGATATTGTCTATTCTCATAGTCTGTTTCAGATGACCCTTACAGCGACGGGCCGGTCAGCCGCAGGGTTTGGGGGCCAGCGCTGAATTGCCTTTAAGTTATTTGCTGTGTAGGCGAAGTACATCGGCTGACCATCGAAGACGGTCATATATATATATATCGTTCAAAAAGTTTGTGGCCACCCTTTGTAAATTTTTAAATTAGTCGGAAAAGTAGTTGTTATGTACTTTCAATAAAAGAAAATTATTATATATGGGTAAAAAAACTGAGACATGATTTATAATTAGAAATTTTATGATGACAAAAAGAAAAAAAAACATTTTATGATTAAATTTTGCTCTCGTCAAAATATCCTCCTTTAGCCTTGATTACTGCAACACAATTTTTTGGTGTTCCTTACAAATGTTTCTTAAAGTATAAGTTTGATAATTGATTCCATTCTTTTTTTCCAATTAGTCTAAGAGCATTTTTCCATGTTTTTTACTCTCCTGTCAGATCCATGCAAATTCTTCGAGGTCCTTCAGATTTTTGAACTGCAGTGTGTGTGGTGTGTTTATATATATATATATATATTGTGTATATTTAAGCAGCAATTTTGCTTTTGTTTTGTTTATTCATTTCAAGTTCCTTTCATTTTGTCTGATAAGCTTAATAACATTACCATTAAAATAAATAGACAAAAACTTGTCTATATTATTTAATGAAACATGCATCAATATATATATATATATATATATATATATATATATATATATATATATATATATATATATTATAATTTTATCATATAGACAAAAACAGTTTATTCGCAACAAAGATGCAACTTCGTTTCGTTGCATTTCAATTGCACCTCTTCGGGTGAGAACCAAAAAACTAGTTTTTTTGGTTTTCACTAGTCGAGGTGCAATTGAAATGCACCGAAACGAAGTTGCCTCTTTGTTGTGAATAAACTGTTTTTGTCTATATGATAAAATTATAATAAATATTTATCGCTCTACTATCGGTATCGAGCTCTCTTTGAATTAATGCTGTGAACGTTAGAATTTATATATTACTTTCGTTCTCATTGCATTGAGTATATATATATATATATATATATATATATATATATATATATATATATATATATATATATATATATATGTGTGTGTGTGTGTGTGTGTGAGATTTTAAGGGTTATTTTTAGTTGGTACTCATAATTGATTAGATGCTAGATATATTTTATTAAACAGTATATTTATTTATTTTCAAATACCGGCCTGATAATTTGAGAAACCATGCTATTTCCAGTAATAAAATACACTTTTTTAATAAAATGAATGGGACGTCTATTCAAATATGAATATCCAAAGTTTCTAGGTTGCATCAATGTGTAATAAAGAATTCCTGTCTATTCCACAGAAGCATACCTATCCAAGAAATAAACGGGTTTTTTTTTCATTTTGCTTTTGTATAATGGTATGTATTTAATAATACATACCATTATACAATCAGAAACAAAATTAATTTAAAAAAAAATCAAGTGGGGGTTCATTTTCCTATGTAAGTTCATTATAAATTGATCCCACAATTCATTGCAATTTCATCGCTATTTCTTGGAGAATAATTGATAATCTTTATTAATCCGCTATTTAAATTGATTCTTTATTTCTGGATACCTCTAGAATTCATTATTTCTTGGAGAAGTGCGTTTCTATAGAAAGTCTGAATATCTTTTAAATAACACTAAATACAGGTAGGAATTGTTTTTACTGGTAAATACTATCCAGTTTGAATTATTGAAAGTTGTTCTGGATCTGTTTAAGATTTCTCTTTTCACAAACCCATTGGAACTGACTTCGGCTATCTTGTCCAAAACTGGCTTCTCCTGTAACGAGATAGAAAATTTAAACATTATTTTTTTTTGTTATTGTTGTTGTTGTTGTTGTTGACATAAGTTTAATTTCATTAGCTTTTGAAACTGACCTCTTTCTTATCAACGGCATACTATAGTTTATTGATTACACAAGCAACAAAATGGTGCGTTGATAACTTTCCACTCACCACAGACATCCGTCCGGTCGGCGTGGCCCAAAATACGCTGAAAATATAAAACATACTCCACCCCATGCAGAACAGTGAGGCCTCTAAAAACGGTATTACCTACCGGGTGGATGCTTGTGAACTCGGGTATGAACAACCAATGTTTACCTATAGACACAAATATAGTTAAAAACAAAATCCAACATGAAAATTAAATAACACCAACCCAAATCCAAAACATACTCCACCACAATATATATCTGTGTGTGTTCTTACGCATAACTGAAATATTAGATATATATTTATCAGGAAGATATGCGATATATTTGCTAATTTTACTAAATGTAATACTTTCTATTGACGCTATCCTTCTTGACCAGTGCTTTTTGGTAATTCACACTATTGGAGTACTTAGGAAATATTGATCGTAATTAACTCTTATGTTTGCTAATTTTCTTTATGCGCATTTTCCTTTAAATACTGAATCGCATCAAGCATATATATATATATATATATATATATATATATATATATATATATATATATATATATATATATATATATATATACTCGACTCTCCCGTCGAATTCGACGTATGAGGAAACTGACAGCCCGACACCAGCAAATGAGATTTGCTTAGAGTGGTGAAGGTTTCGTGCAGGACCATCAATACTTTTTGAAGGGACAAATTCAGAGACCTGGTGCACTAAGTGCCACAAGGTCCCCAAACGACCATCTACAGGTTTTAAATTAAGAGTTGTCCTTCTCCTAGACTAGTTGCTATCCAAGGCTATAGAACCCAGTTTGTCCTGCTATTTACCCATAGCTGGAGGGAGAAGAAGAGGATTCACACCTTTCCCAAGGGTATTAGCACGTAAGTGAATGTAATCGATTCAACTGGAATTCGAACTCCTCAATCCAAGCCGCTATACATTACTCCACCGTGCCTCCTACTCGTATGTATATATATATAAAATCACTACAAAAATAGCCATTTTGTTTCAACACCCTCGGTGTCTTATCAAGTGATGACGTTATATATATATATATATATATATATATGTGTGTGTGTGTGTGTGTGTATGTATCGTACATTGAGTGCTGGTCCTAATAAAATAGTACGCGATGTATAATAACAGAGCCATAATTTATATTAATATTAAATATATATTTGTCCTCATTGTTGTATTCATCATTTTTCTCAGACAAAATTGTTGTGTGCATTTGAAAATTAAATTTTTCCGTGTAAAGTGAAAAACGCTAAGGTTTTGTACAATGAACGCTTGCATGTGTGTCTCTACATGATAAAATTAAAAATTGGACACACTTAACTTCGGACGTAAAAATTAAATTTCCAGATTAACAGAATTTTGTCTGAGGAAAATGATGAACACAATAATTTTTGTCTTAGAAAAAGCAAGACCCTGATGATGACATTGTGTTAATGTCGAAAGTACTCGGAATAAAATGAATATGCATCAACATGGTAATTTTCTTTCTTCTTTAAATAAGGATAATAAGAAACTTATTCGTAATTACGAGAGGTTCATATTTAAAATAAGTAGACAAAGCTTGTCTAAATTATTTAATGAGACAAGTTTTAATGAAAATATGCTGCCAAAATATACGCAATACACACACACACACACACACACACACACATATATATATATATATATATATATATATATATATATATATATATATATATATACAGTGTAACTCGGATATAAGAGAGTTGTCGGGACCGGAAGAAAGTCTCTTATATCCGTGTTTCTCTTATATCCGGGTTTGGTCTATTTTGTTTACATTAACACAGGCTCTAATTTGGGACCAGAGAAAATCTATCTTATATCCGTGTTTCTCTTATATCCGGGTCTCTTATATCCGGGTTACACTGTATATATATGTGATTAACTGTTTGATTTTTCTCCATGTTTGTTTCTATCTTTGTTGGCAATGTCTGTTATTCTAAATCGGATATAAAAAGTGAATTCTGGTGAATTCAGCCTTGAATCTAATGTCGAAAGGCGGGTACCAACATTTTGATCTTTGGCAGAATGCAGAGATACGCCATTACGGAAATACATGCATGCAATTACAAATTCTGATATACAGGAAGGATTTTATTTCGGGCGTGTATATATAGGTGCATGTCTAGTTCATCTCCGTCTTACCACATGGTAGAGTTTCAGATGGAGGACAGGAGCACAAGTTTATTGCAAAATTTATTCACTCATTTTCTTTCAAATATACACAAATCTAGGCACTCTTTAATGTAGCGCAGATGGAGACGCATTTATTTAAACGAATGGAGGGATATAGTCGTAAATATTAATTCCAATGCGTCTTTTGCGTCGTAGACACGCCAAAATACACACACATGCAGACAAATTAAAAGCTAAGCAATAACAAGGCCTGTCTACATAAGGCACACATACACACAGAGGCTTTCAACCAAGTAAACACCTTATACATATTTCTGCACTGTAACAACTTTGCATTGATGCAAGCAGGCAGGAAGCAAAGAAAATGTAGTCCCGCCCCACACTTTAAAAAAATCAAAAACGTACAAGAAAGATTAAATAAACGTAATAGAAACAGAGAAAATGTTTATAGTTTACAAGGTTGTTTTTGTGTAGAGCTATATCAGTAAGAGCATTTAACTAGACGCAATCCACTAGTCGCCTGCAACGTGTCGCCTAATGATTGGTCCAAGTAATTTACTGATGGACATACTACATCAAGTGGGTGTCTGTATGGATAGTCACATCCTGCAGCCGGGGACAGCCATTACAACTTAATAAAAACGGCACGGTTCTGTCAGTAAAGATCATGAATGGCATCTCGTACTTTGAGGAAAGGGTCAAACAATTTTTTTTCTCCCGCCGACGATACGAGAGATTCTGTTATTGGATTAAGGCGGCCATACTCGCTACGAAGGTAATTTTGTGTCGTGTTTGTTCGGGCGGTAGTTGAGGCTGGCGAGGATAGATGAATGGACGAATGGGTTTGCATTGAAGAAGAAGAAGAAGAAGAGGAAGAAGAAGGTGGAGGAGGAAAATGGTATCGTTATAAGCTGAAACAGGAGACCAGAAAAATGGGACCTAGAAGAAAGAGAATGAAAGCCGAAGAAAAATAAACACAGATGATTAAATTGAGAGGAAGAAGGAAGATTAAAAGTGTGTAAAGAAAATAATTGAAGTATTTCAGAAGAGTCATCGAAAAGATGATAGAGAGAGGAGAGTGAGAGGAAGGGAAGATGAGAGATAGGAAAGACTGTGTCAGAGGGAGAATGCCTATAAAGAAATTATAGGGAGAATGCCTATAAAGAAATTTAAAAAAATTAAAAGAAATCAAGAGACTTTGGAATGATACAGGCTGACAGATTCTCAGATAGGTATGAATGGACAGAGACAGAGAGAAAAAAAAAAGATACTCATAAAGAGATAAAGGGAAAAGAACGAGAGAGAAAGTAAAACGGAAGCAAAGATAATTTGGCTAAAGAAAGAGGAAAATAAATAACATAGATTAATATGGATGTTTAGCACAGACATGGCGAGCAAGAAAAAGAAATCATATATGTATAGGGCGCGATGGGTAATTTGTCGCCATTTTATATTTTTAATTTCACGCATGCGCATTGTTAAATTTTTGATTTTGTCGACTGCACAGTATAGTAGGGTCAGTTGGGCACCGTCTGTAAGAAAAAAGAGCATCATGACGCAATTCATTTCGCCAGAATTTTGGAAAAGATATGTTGTACTGTTTGGCATTCGCGCCTGAAACTGCAACACGAACATTTCGGAGTATTTTGGTGTCAATTTGAGGACAGTGCAGAGAATTCGGAAAGAGTTGGTTCAGTCTAATGGTATTGACAAAGTTTTAATCTTCGCACAAGGCCTCAGACTCAACACGAGGAGGTAGGGCTGCCCTGGGTCAAGAGGGTGGTTGCTGGAAGACCCTATGTCTGACAACAGAACTCTGCGCCATGCTACACAAGTAGGAAATGCCAGTCATGGCTTTTAGATAATTTCTGCACACACATCACTCCTTACATCTGGCCACCTAACTCCCCAGACTGTAACCCACTTCATTTTTGTGTGGGGCGTAGCTGAGCGAGAGAACAGCAAAACTCCTTGTAACACCAAAGATGAACTGAAGGCAAGGATTATGACAGTATTGACCAACTTAAACAAGGAGACCGTCCAAAAGTGTTGCAGGAGATTCCAAAGTCGCCTGGAGGCCGTATTTGAAGCCAATGGCGATTTTATTGAATAAATTTACTGTAGTTTTTCAAGATATTTTTGTTTAATTTTGATAAATATATCTGTTAAAATGAGATGTCAGTGTTACACACACACACACTCACGTATATATATATATATATATATATATATATAGGATAGGCTGTATCAAAAATACTTTTACAAACTTCAGGGATGGGCTCCTCACGCCAAATCAAAGACAAAATCCATATAAACATTTTCTGAAATCCTTCATTTTTGACATATTAAGTTAAAGGTTTACCTTAGATGGCGGCGTGTTGCCATGTAGACTAGGTTACATTTGTCATTCGTGTACATTTGTGGCTAGTCTATCTTCAACGTTTAACATGTGTAGCAGTGAGTTAACTGAGAAGTGTTCCATTTAACAATGGCATGATATTCATTTTGTGAGCGGGCAGATCTGATTTTTATATACGGTCACGCGAATGGTAATGGACGCGAGGCTGCACGGCTGTATCAGATTGCGTATCCAGGCCGAAAGCAGTCGAGTCATCCAACCTTTGCTGCTGCTTATCGTTGCGTTGCTGAGGCAGGATCCGTGTCACCACAAACTATGGGTTGGGAAAGACCGAGATCAGGTCATACGACTGACCACGAAGCACACATTCTACAGGCTGTCGGAGACGATTCAGGTATCAGCACGCGTCAGATGGCACTAGCATGTCATACATCTCATCGTACCGTATGAAGGTTACTTCAAGAGCAGTTCGAATTCCAATCGGGTTCATTATATACACTTACGCACAAATTCCATTAGGAAATGTATAAATCCACCTCTTCTCCCGCCAGCTATGGGTTAATCAGTAATGCTTCTATCATTAAAATATTATTATCGCCCAAAAATTCTTACAATCTAAAAATAATTTCTGGCTTTAAATAATGTGCGAAAAGTCGTAAAAACAAATAAGTCAATCAGCGTGAAGCAGTTAGTGACATATTTATGAAGTTAGTAGAAATGGACGGATGAACATGGACTTGGGAAGATAATAAGGGGAGAAATGATTCCTGAAGCAATGAAGCTATAATTATTCAGCAATTGTTCTTCTAAACAAGTTTTATTTAAATGGGTAGATATTTTATACCTATTGAATTTATTGAACGTCTTTTCCAAAGTTCGAATTGATTTATGTGAGCTTTATGTAAACCTGGTTGTCCCAGGTGCAAAAATATCTGAAATAGGGCGGTGTACAACCTTTCGATTTATGTGTTATCTTCAGGGGCTGAGAAAATGTCGAATGAAGAAAAGAAAAGTTACGAAAGTTGCTTCACTGTGTCGTGCCAGACAATTTCCCTCGTCAGAACCCATCTTGTACATTTTTTTTTTTAAACATTTCACCCCAAGCAAGGTGAGAAGCCACTAGGACGCAAGGGGTTACAGAAAATTTAGAGCAAGATCAGATAGGAGTGATAGAAGAAAGGATGAGTGTAGGGGATAGATCAAGGCAACTGAAGATGTCGATTGACATTACACCTGAATAGCTGGAGATTATAGCTCACAGGGAAATAGGAATAGGGAAGGGAGTTCCACAGGCGAGAGGTGCGAGACATGAAGCTATTGGAGTAGAAGAGACGGCTACATTTAGGAGTTCCGACAGTGAAGGGGTGAGAGCGGGATTCCAGCCTCGTATGGCGCTTGAACTCATGACGTCTGGGAACCAGCGAATGCAGCTCCTCGGAGCAATTTTCATGGAAGTATTTGTAGAACAGAGGGAGGTGACGGCGCGTCTGTGAGAAAGTCACTGTAGATGAGACGACAGAGCAGGGCCAACTACATTGCATATCCGCCTCTGGAGACTATCAAGAACCCCGAGGCAAACAGAAGGGGCTCAAACCATATATGGCAGCAATACTCCATGCAAGGGCAAATTGTTGATTTGTAGATCTGGAGGATCGGCTCCGGGGAGAAAAACTTCCTGGCGCGGCTCAGGGAGCCAACTTTCCTTGCGGTGGACGAAGCAATTGACTCAATGTATTTACTCCATCTCAGGTCAGCAGTCAACGTGAGACCGAGAAGCCACAGAGAGTTGCTCTCGAGAAGTTGAGCGTCAGACATTCTAATGGAGGGCAGGGAAGGATCTCTGTGGTGGTTAATAGAGAGCAGTTTTGTCTTAGAAGCGTTGAAGTTGACCAGCCAATTCTTGCCCCAGTTCGCAATCGATTGGAGGTCCTTTTCGAGACGCACGGCCAGGTGAGTTTTGTCAGTGAGACTAGATTTGTTTTTGAGGTAGGAATAAATTGTGGTGTCATCCGCGTAGATGCCAACTTGGGAAGTTATGGCGTCAGGAAGGTCATTTATGCAGATAAGGAATAGAGTGGGGCCTAGGATGGAGCCTTGAGGAACACGTGCGTTCGTAGGATAGGACCTGAATGCGAATCCGTTGAGAACGACCTTCAATTCACGGTTTGACAGGAATGATTGTATTAGGTTATATAATGGACCCGTAATGCCATAACCCTGGAGCTTGCGAAGAAGGCCGGCATGCCAAAACCTATCAAATGCTTTGGAGATGTCTAGTGCCACAGCACGGGCTTCCCCGTTATTTTGAAGAGCTCGGTAGACAGTTTCAGTGATGGCCGTAAGCACATCAGCTGTAGATCGGGCAAAGCGGAAACCATATTGCTTGTCTGAGAGCAGATTATGGGATGTGAGGTGGTTTACCACCTCGATATTGATTAGGGCTTCAAAGACTTTGCCGAAGAGGGGGTGGAGACTGATAGGACGGTAGTTGGAAGGGTCAGAGGGGTCGCCGGAGTTCTTGAAGACAGGAATGATCGAAGAGGACTTCCAGCAGTAGTTGAGGCAGTAGTTGTATAATTTAGAAAGGGCGGGCGCCAGTTCAGGCGCGCATTTCTTCAAGACAATGGCTGCTATCCCGTCTCCATTTCTTCAAGACAATGGCTGCTATCCCGTCTCCACCACTAGCCTTGTTGGGGTCTAAATTGGAGATAACGCCCAGTACCAAAGATGGGGTTATGTGTAGCCTACTCAATATGGCCTCAGTTCTAAGAGGGAAGTCGGGTATGGGTACACCGAAAGAGTCGAGCGTAGAGTTGAATGAAAATTTCCGAGCAAAGCATTCAACCTTGTCGGTAGAGGAGGTCAGTACTTCGAATTGGTTGAATAAAGGAGGTATAGAGGGCTTGCAATTATTCAATACGCTCTTGCAGAGACGCCAATAATCTTTGGAGCCAAATTTGCGAGATGCAATACGTTCCTTCATCCGAACCGCAAATTTATAAATTTAACAATCGTTCGTGCGAGGAATATTGCTTTTTTACCTGATCTAGTGCTCCTGCTATATATCTCGACATTCCCGATAAAATTACATTCATTATATGAATCCATGACACCATCGGCACATCCAACCTTACAACTCCTGGTATTATAATGGAGCTGATCGAAATTGAAACTCGGTTATCCGAATTCCAATTCCCCGTTGTTATTCATGACACCACCCGCACATCCAACCTTACAACTCCTGGAATTATAATGAAGCCGATCGAAATTGAAACTCGGTTATCCGAATTCTAATTCCGCGTTGTTATTCATGACACCAGCCGCACATCCAACCTTACAACTCCTGGTATTATAATGAAGTCGATTGGAATTGAAACCCGGTTATCCGAATTCCAATTCCCCGTTGTTATTCATGACACCACCCGCACATCCAACCTTACAACTCCTGGTATTATAATGAAGCCGATCGGAATTGAAACTCGGTTAGCCGAATTCTAATTCCCCGTTGTTATTCATGACACCACCCGCACATCCAACCTTACAACTCCTGGTATTATAATGAAGCCGATCGGAATTGAAACTCGGTTATCCGAATTCTAATTCCCCGTTGTTATTCATGACACCAGCCGCACATCCAACCTTACAACTCCTGGTATTATAATGAAGCCGATCGAAATTGAAACTCGGTTATCCGAATTCTAATTCCCCGTTGTTATTCATGACACCACCTGCACATCCAACCTTACAACTCCTGGTATTATAATGAAGCCGATCGGAATTGAAACTCGGTTATCCGAATTCTAATTCCCCGTTGTTATTCATGACACCAGCCGCACATCCAACCTTACAACTCCTGGTATTATAATGAAGCCGATCGAAATTGAAACTCGGTTATCCGAATTCCAATTCCCCGTTGTTATTCATGACACCACCCGCACATCCAACCTTACAACTCCTGGTATTATAATGAAGTCGATTGGAATTGAAACCCGGTTATCCGAATTCTACTCCCGCGCCGTTGTCTATTACACCACCCGTACATCCGATCTTGCAACACCTGGTATTCGGTGATCATACAACAGCATGTGTTTCATCGTGATATAACTGTAAGGCCTGTTTCTCTCTGCCCCCTTGAATTGAATGTTCTGTGAGTATCAAATTCAATAAGACCCCTCATTTTGTGTCCCAGAAATTTCAACTATCTCTTTCTGATTCTAAGCATAAGTGTCCTTTTTGTTCCCATTTCTTTTTTTTTTTAAATCCTTCTTGCTCGAGTTCTCAGTTCATTCTACTGTAGAACCCCATCTCTGTTGCCTCAAGTCTCCTCTTCTTCTGAGAAAGACTTGTCCATCATTCACTACCAATTGAACTCCCTGTGAACTACTTTTATAGGAATTAATTTCTTATATATCACGTGACCTTGTGACGTCAACCTCTGAAATTTATATTCTTCACAGTTAAAGGTCTATTGGCAAGAGGCACTTATCATCAGCTATTAGTTAGAAGCACTAGTATTTTATTTTATTCTAAAACTTATACGTCAACTACCATAGGTACACTAACATTAGCCTATATAGGGATGATGTAACGTTACAGCCACCCTTTAAAGGGTACTAGCTGCGTTGCCCGTGCTTGATTCAAAAGTCGTACAATTCATACAGCAATCTCTATCACTTAACTTAAAATATTTTTGCACTTCCTTGCCTTTAAAGGAGTGCCCTTTGCCGTGCTGATGATGCTACATGCCTTGATTCTTGCCTATCTCACACTGCGAATTTTTTCTAAGCTCTATACTAAACATTAAATCTGTTACGAAAAAAAGAACTAAACAAAATGAACACAAAACGATCAGCTTTAAAAAAAGGATTCGTAACTGGAAAAAACGATTGAAAAAAGAATGTTAACAGCATATACTTTTTCACACCAAACCCAGTTCTGCGGAATCAGAATCAACGTTGAGTTTAAGCAAGCGAATGAGCCAGTTGGAGTAAAGTGCCATGCAGATTTAAATTTTTCCCACTTGTGACGAATGAAGCTATCAATTTTTTGCATGCTAGTTAACATTTATGTCAGTCAGCTGTTGGCTCTCACGCTGGCCAATAGAATGTTCCTGCCTATTCGTGGCAGCTAGCTATTGACTCTCACTCTGGCCAGTAGAAAATGGCCGCAAACTACATGAAAACTGCCGTAGAAGCATGAAAAAAATCGATTATTTCCACTATCGATGAGAGTTGGGAAATGCAAAGTCAGTCTTGGCCTTCCCACTAACTTGGAGCATGTGCATTTAAATTTTGGTGCAAATCCGTCGAAAATTGCAGCCGTGCATTCGTTACAGACAGACATCCAGCCTTTTTTATAGATAGAGATTATTAGTTATTTGTTGTAATGAACTTTTCACGCATCTTAATACTTTGCTTATATTTTGGTAGACATCTTTTTTTTTATTCTAATGCTGCTTCGGATTTCCTTGTCACATTTTCCGTCATCTCTTCAAACACTTTTTAAACTTCTGAACTTGCTTGAGTTTCACGTCCCCCTTTCGTAGCTCGCATCTTAGTCTGTTCCTTTTACTAACGACCTCAAATTCTGTCTTCTTACTGTTGATAGTCATTTCTTCTCACATTTTTTTACTACCTTGTCCAGGAGTCACCTGTGTATCTTATGTTTGATTGATATGATTGTTGTTGAGAATAATAAATTTTGGTAGGGCTTCTACTTTCCTTTGGCTCACCTCGTTGTAAAGGTTAAACCAACACTTTGAGAAGATACATCATTGGCTTACACACCTTTCCCTATTTTTACTTGCTTATTCCTTTTTGGTTCGTATGCAGGCGGGTTGTTCCTGGTATATATTGTGGTTTGATTTCATGGTTTATTTTGTTTTACGGCGTATCAACCTTAATGCCAGTAAGATTTTTACGATAGCGTCGTATGAATACAATAGTTTGTAGATCAGGTTTCATTCACGTATTTTTGTAGTCTTTTTGTCGAGAATGAAATATATTGCTGGTAATATTTTTTTTGTGTGTTGTTGGTAATATTGTTTTTTCAAAAATGTATTGATGGTAATATTTTTTTTTTTTTGTTTTGTTTTTTTTCAAAAATGTAACGATGGTAATATTTGTTTGTTTTTTTTTCAAAAATGTAATGCTGGTAATACTTTTCTTCAAAAATGTATTGCTAGTAATAATTTTTATTAAATGTATTGGTGGTAATATTTTTTCTTCAAAAATGTATTGTTAGTAATATTTTTTATTAAATGTATTGCTGGTAATATATTTTTCTTCAATAGTGTATTGCTGGTAATATTTTTTCTTCAAAAATACATTGCTGGTAATATATTTTTCTTCAAAAATGTAATACTTTTTCTTCAAAAATGTATTGCTGGTAATATATTTTCTTCAAAAATGTATTGCTGGTAATTTTTTTTTTTTTTCAAAAATGTATTTCTGTTAATATTTTTTTCAAAGTAGTATTGCTGATATATTTACAATAAAAGTCTATTTTTTTAATTTCAGAGTGTTTTGACACAAATTTGAGCTCTATTTGCCCATAGTTGGGACCATAACAAGTGCTACCACTCCAGATTAGAGTGGACCTGGGAACAACAGCAATTAAGAGGTAGTTCCACGTTCCTCAAAACCTTCCGATCAGAGACCTAGCTGCTGGATGTAGTTTATCGTCATACCCGTGACGTTAAATGTTCTGGATTATTCTAATTTCTTTCCCAAATAGATTAACTTTTTTACATTGCAACTCAAATATTTCTTTGTGTTATACCGTATAAAGAGCCTTGAAACATGTGCATGGTCTTTTTTCCATTTATATTACTCAATCTCAAAGCATTCTAATCATAATGTCAGTTAAATCAATTAAGTTTGGTTTGGTTTGTTTTACGGCATATCAACCTCAATGGGTTATTTAATGCCGACAAGATTTTTATTGCTGGTAATATTTTCTTTTTCCATATGTATATATATTGCTGGTAATATTTTCTTTTTCAAAAATATACAGCTAGTAATGTTTCCAAAAAACTTTTGCTGCTATTAAAACCTAATTTTACACTTTCAAAGAGTTTTGACCTCTTTTGAGAGGGATTAACTATTTTCCCATAGCTAGGACCCTGCTAGGTGCTACCACCCCGGATCAGGGTGGACCTGGGAACACGAGCAATTAAGAGGTGGTTCCACGCTTCCCCAAACCTCCTGATCAAAGGCCTTGCTGTCGGATGTAGTTTATCGTCTTACCCAGGACGCGAATGTAGTTTATCGTCATACCAGGACGGGTCAATTAAGTGCCATACGTCTCTTGTGATTTATAATTGACAAGACAGAAGATTTTCCCGCAATAGTTTTTGTTTCTGCGGTAGACTGGTTGCCAGCTAAGTCTGTAGGGTTGTTTTAACTAATCAACCCAAAGTCGGAGTGAGAAGAGATGGATTCATGCCTTTCCCAAAGGTATTTGCGATTAAGTGAATGTAATGAACTCGTCTGGAATTCGAACTCGGCTCTCCGCTTTCTCATTCGTAGCCGTTATCCACCACACAGCTATCTATATATTAGGTTGTCTAAAAGAACATTCATTAATTATTTTCAAGTGTTTATTTATTTATTTTTTTCAAGGGAAGATATGTTGATCAAAATTTATTAATACCTTTTTTTATTTGTTGATGGACGTTTCTGATTGGTCGCTTGCTATTTCAAGATCAGCAGTAGCAATATTTTATATGTCCGTTGTTGTGTGCTTGGCGGATTTTTGCTTCAGGATCGCCTGCCGGAATAGGTATTGTTTCGGTAGGGTTTCTTGGGAGAACAACTATGAGGTTGAAAGACCAGACTCGAAACTTGTCATGACCCACAGTTATGACATCGTTGATGGGTCGATCCTGCGCACCCGCTGGGGTGCATTCATAAGAAGCAAATTTTAGCTAGATTTTAAATAAATATGTAAATATTTTCAGCTCCTAATTTTTATTTAAATTAAGACACTTAGGGCTATCATGCGGAATGAAGTTGCAAGAACTGTTAGGTTGGTGCAAAAAATAATGTCCTTTTTTGACGATTTTTTTGATTATCGTTCACCCATTTATCCAACTTTTTTGACTTCCCTATTTGCTTTAAATGGCGAACGACTGTTGAGTGGTCGACCTCGAGTTCAACAGCAACTTCTCGTCTGGTTTTGCGAGGATCAGCTTCAATTAAGGCTTTCAAATGTTCGTTATCAACCGCAGTCGGCCGGCCGCGACCGTCTTCATCTTTGAGGCTCTCGTCACCATTGCGAAATTTCTTGAACCACCGTTGTGCCACACGTTCGTTAGTGGTTCCTGGGTCAAACGCATCATTGATATCACGAGCTGTCTCGGCAGCTTTTCGGCCTAGTTTGAACTGGAACAAGAAAATCGTGCGGATTTGAATTTTGTCCATGCTGTCGAAAAGCCTGCAAGAAAATGAATGAAGAGATTTGGAACGGTAACGAATAACACGATTCGATAGAGCGAAAAACGCTCTTCAAAATGATATATAACATGGCTATATATATCAATGAATTAATTCAGAAATCATATATAAAGTAGCATATGTGAGAAAACGACATTATTTTTGCACCAACCTAATATAATTTCACTGTAACTTATCAAATACTTTGCGTAGTCGATGAAATACAAGAATTTATAATATTGACGATACGGATTAATGTGAATCTTTAAAGAAAAGAAAGCAATTTTTTTTTATAGAAATCTGCCAAACAAAACTGAAAAACAAACATTAAAATTATTTCTTTACTAGTAATATCTGAAAATTTCTCGACTTCCCTGTTTCAATTTTGTTTACTTTCTTTTTTTCTCATTGAAATCAAACTGCATCTCTGATATGTCTTTTCCGTCTTTCCGCACGATGAAAAAAAAAAACGTAACAGTCCGTTATAATGATGTATTGGGAAGTCTTCCTTCCTTTTTCTCACTGAAACCAAATAGCCTCTCTGATATGTTTTTTTTTTTTTTTCGTCTTTCCACGCGATCGAAACGGACATTCACGCGATATTAGCAGGGCGTGTCTTTCTTTCTTTAATTTTCTCACTGAAACCAAGTAGCGTCTTTTATATGTCTTTTCTGTCTTTTCCGCACAATCAAAACGAAACAGTCCATTATTAATGAGGTACTGGCAGGGTCTTTCTTTCTTTTTCTCACTGAAACCAAGTAGCGTCTTTAATATGTCTTTTCCGTCTTTCAATGCGATCAAAACGGAATGGCGTATTTTTTATGAAGTATTGGCAGGGTGTACTGGTCGTGCTAACTAAGAAACTAACGAAGGGACAAGAAGAATTTTATTTCTTTATAATCATTATGTAATTGTATGTGCTTTATTTTTCTTTAGGCATTCCAGTCTATTGGTCAGACCATTATATAGCTTCTTACGTCTGGAAATGTCAATATTGTACCATTCTTGTTTGATGGTTTCCCGGAGTTAATTTGCTTTTGAAAAAAAAAAAAAAAAACACCTTTCCAACCATTTTGCGCTTAACAGTTGTTCATAAATTGTCTATTTGATATAAATCGGAATCCTAACATAGCCAGTATATAACGTTTACTCTCCGTTTTTTTGTTTGTTTTCGCATTACGGGCACATGTATAATCTTAGAAACTTTCATGTGCTTTCTTTTCGTAAATAACTTGTGAATACTGACAAGCAATACTCTCTTTTCCTTTTGTGCAAAATTTTCTGTTTTTCTTTAGCAGTTAAATCACTTTCTATAAATTCACCGACCCCCACCTGCCGAAAATGTCACACTCGTTACATCGTACCGACTTCACCATTCTTTCCTTTTCTGACCCACAGTTAGGACTGAACAGTTCTCAGGATCAACATCCAGGAGCATTACTCATAAACTTAAATCTAGACACATCAATCCATAGAACTCCTAAACCAAGTTGAACCACATCATCAATCTTCTACTTCTTCTATGTGACATATCCTTTCGGGACTTTGGCGATTATGAATCTCTACGATTTGGTTATAAATTGTTGTCTTTTCTATACTTATTTGACAACAGAGGCTTTCTTGCAGAGATCTAGTTAGCAAGAAACATAGAACCAACACCACATTTATAATATTAAACGCCTACAATGTTAAAAATCTATATAGGTGAAACCTCCAAAAGTTCACATCTTTTCATTTTCTTTTCTTAAATCGCATTCTTCTCTAAATGTTAAAAATGCTCGAAAAATTGCGTCAATCAATTTTCTTTGATTTCTGTTGCATGCATATTTTCTTCAGGGTCCCAACCAGAGACCCAAGGTCAGAAATAGCTTCATGACATTTTACACTGATCATTTTCGTAAAAGAAAATTAAGATCACGCACATTTTACTTAGATAATGCTCTTTGTATTGTGTTGGCTATACTTGGGAGTAGAAAGTTTTGTATTTCTTTAAGGCGTGGGCTACCAGGGATCCCTTCAATGAGTCTATCGGAACATGTCCCAATCAACCCGAGGGCTCCAACTACAACTGGAATTATTGATGTTCTCATGCGCCACATTTTTTAGAATTACACTTCCGAATCTTTGTAATTTGATGGATTATTATTATTGTTGTTGTTGTTGTTTCTCTCTTTGTCACCTTTTGTTTTCTCTTTATTTTCCATTATATTTTTTCTTTTCTCGCTTATCTTTTGTTCAGTAGTTTTCCTCTCTCTTCTCTTCTTTTTCATCTCCCATCATCTCATTCCTCTTTCTACTACTTCTTTTTTCCCTTTCTTCTTCTTCTTCTTCTTCTTCTTCTTCTTCATCATCATATTCATGTCATTTTGGTTCTCTTCAGGTTTTTCTTATTCTACATTCGCATTTTTTGTTAATTTTTTTGTTCTTCTTTTCCTGATTTTTCACATTTTCTTTGTACTTCCTTCCTTCCTTCTTTCCTTCTTTCTTTCTTTCTTTCTTTCTTTCTTCTTCTTTTCTATTTACTTTTATCATTTTTTCCATCGTCTTCCAAATCATTTTTCCTTCATTCTTATTTCTTTAGCTTGCCGTTGTTGCTTTTTCCTTTATCGTTCTTTTCTTTTTCTTTCTTTCTTTTTTCTTCTCTTCTTTATTTCCTATTTTTTTTTTGCTTTTCCTTTATTTTTATTTGTTTCTTTTTGTTTTAATTTTATTTTCTTTCTTGCTTCTTTACTTTATTTCTCTTTTCCTGATTTTTTTTCTTTTCCTTTTTTCTTCTTTTTCTTCATTTATGTTTGACTTTCTCCTTCATTTTTTTCGTTCTTCTCGTTCACTTTTATGATCTTTTCAGTTCTTCTTTTCCCTCCTTTATCATCGTTTGTTTGTGACTTTCTCTAATTTTTTCCTTCGTCTAAATAACAACAGCAATAATAATAATAATAATAATAATAATAATAATAATAATAATAATAATAATGATCTTTCACTTATATTTCATTCATTTCGGAACCTAGTTAAAAAAAAAAAAAAAGCTTCACTGTCTTCTCCGTTTCATTCTTTTTCGTCACCGTCCCTTCCTTCAAACCATTTACTTGATTCTAATATTGAAATATTTTCGATCATCTTCCGTTGCAATTGACTCAATATATCGATCAGAGAAGAAAATAAAAGAGGCAAAGTTTAGGCACTAAATCAGAGTATTGATATTCGAAAACCAGAAAATACCGCGACATTCACCCAAAGAAAAAGGCTCTATAGCTCGCCTTCCGCCATTTTCATCTCGTATCTTTTCGTCTGCTCTGATCGTTAAATGTACAAATTCTTTGACGTTTATCTTCTTGACCCTTACGTTGTTGTTGCCAGTGTTCTCATCTTTCCTTCTTCTTCTTCGTCTTCTTCTTCTTCTTCTTCTTCTTCTTCTTCTTCTTCTTGTTCTTCTTCTAATAAAAATAATAATAATAATAATAATAATTATAATAATAATAATAATAATAATAATAATAATTATTATTATTATTATTATTATTATTATTATTATAAATCAATTGTATTGCATTCACTTCAGAATCGAATTAAAAATCAAAGTTTTCTGAAGCACATCTACCTCCAAAAAGCGTGTTTAAATCTCATAGGGAGCTTATCCTTTATTTTCGGACCCCACTGCGAATTAATGGCTTGAGTAAAGTTAAAAAGTTAAAAAAACAACTAAATAATTTTGTTTGATTTATCAACTCATTACAGGTTATTTAAAGCCAGAAAATATTTTAGATTTCAAGAATCTAATGAGATGATATCTCTCAATGAGGTAATAATAGCTTAGTGTTATAAGTCTAATTAACCCATAGCTGGGGGCAGAAGAGGTGGATCTTCGGTCAGAAAAGAGGAATGGAGGTCAGAATTTTGAATTGTGGGTTGGTTCTGTTACATAAAACGACTAAACAGGCAGAAGGAATTAAGTCAGGGGTAAAAAAAAAATGAACAAGTCTCCCCGAAAGTGTCCAAAAGGCGACAATAAAGAGTAATGAAATGAAATCAAATATCGGTAAAAGCAGAAAAAGGAAAATGTTAGACTCTAGTCGCAAGCGTAGAGACTTGATTAAAATGATAAATACCTGTTTCAATTATGACATACTCAGAACCCTTCTTAAACTGGACACGAAAAGAACAGAGAAAATTGGACCAGAAAGCATGGCAGTTGCATAGAATGCACAAAAACCTTACCCACAAAAGATGATGAAAAATGAGAGGTTATTATATAAACAGTCTCCATCTTGATTTGCTACCTTATAGCAATAATAGCTTTTAATTAAATATGGCAGAATGATGAAGGATATACGTTTACAAAGCCAGAAGAAAGATTCAATCAATATATATCATGACTTTAAAAATGTAAATTAATTTTGATTAAAACATCCACAAGAATGGATTGATACAATCAGAAATTGAGAGCCTGCACAGTCTGTACCTTTTTCCCAATTATTAATTCGTCTGCTTTCGATTTTTTGGCTGTTCCAAGTGTTCCAGCACTTATGGGCATGACAGTAATTTTCATGTATGACAGTTTTGTCCGTCCGAAATCTTCGAGTGTTTTCAATTTTTTAGAATTTCTTTTTTTGATATTTTTTCACTGGCACTCTATAGATTGGCAGTTTATCTATCGGACGTGTTATTTAGTTTTGAAAGTTCGTTAGAAAAATCGAGAAGAGCGATGAACTGCTATCATATATATATATATATATATATATATATATATATATATATATATATAATGGGGCAGTAGATTATTATTCAAAAATATATTGTTATATAACAGGCAATTAATGTCTATTATGTTTCATCATGAGCCGTTCTAAGCTCCGTACGTCCTTTATATTTTTTAACAGTGTATATATATATATATATATATATATATATATATATATATATATGCAGTGCTGTTATAGCATTATAAAGTCCAGGCTCTCGAGAAAGCAGTTGAGCAACATGCTCCATAAGTTTTCTATGGGGTTGAGGTCAGGAGATTGGGGCGGCCATGTCATAACACTCAGCTACTTCTCATCAAAGTATTCCTTCATCAATTTTGATTTGCGATGGAACATTATCCTGCATAAAAATGAGCTTGGTGGGGTCGATTTGCACGCTTTCAGCAGAAGGGAGCAGACAACACTCTAAAATTCTCTTGTACTTTTCGCTCCTGAGGGTCTTTTCAATAGGTTTCAACCAGTTCCATAAAAAGAAAAGCATCCCCAGAACATTATACTGAACGGATGCTTGACAGTACTTACTGCTAAATTCAAAGAGCTTTCAAAGCTTTTTTGGATTTTAGATCGCTTATCCTTTGAATTTAGCATAACTTTCGTTTCATCGGAGAAGAGAACAGTTAGTAAAAAAAAAATCAGGTGAGTCACATTTATTGAACAGCACTGTATATAGTCATCCACAGACAGACTGTTTCGCTGTATCACAGCTCCACAGTGAGGCTAGACGTCCGATGGATTCAAGACGGGAAGACGGGATCGAATATATATATATATATATATATATATATATATATATATATATATATATGTGTGTGTGTGTGTGTGTGTGTGTGTGTGTGTGTGTGTGTGTGAAAATATATAGAAAATAGGAAAGAACTGGTTAGGTAAATAATCCAAAGTTCTTTAGTATTTTTGTTATTATTTTTTAAAAATAGTGCTCGATACAAGAGTAGAGCATAAATATAATTATTTATTTAAAAGTTTGATTCCAACACGCTACATAAGAGGTCTCATGTTTCAAAACAAGAGCCGAAAACTTCAATATAATTATTTCCCACCTTACCCTGACTTGACATCTATGAAAGTAACTCTATACTGATACAAATTATTAACACCCAACACCCCCACCAATTCGACCTGGCTGTTACCATGGAAATTTTGATATCAATTATCGATATACTATTAAAACACGTAAATTTCAGAAATAAGTTATTCCAAAAAAAGGTTCCGCTTGAAGATAGAACAGAGCTTACTTTAACTCAATTTAATTCAAATAATTATATTGAAGTTTTCGGCTCTTGTTTTGAAACATGAGACCTCTTATGTAGCGTGTTGGAATCATATTTTTAAATAAATAATTATATATATATATATATATATATATATATATATATATATATATATATGACAGGTGGTGAATTGTTTAGCGGACTCGTAACGAGAAATCGGTGTACAGAGTGTGAATTCCAGTAAAGTTCGTTGCACTCACTTCCAGGGAAATGCTTTGGGCAAAGGTTTGAATCCATGACTTCTCCCTCTCTTGGTTGGCAATCAGTCTACGAGGATAACTCTGAATTCAAAACGTTATGAAGGCCGGCCGAGGCAGATACCATAAGTCTTGCAACAAGACCATGGATTCCACAATGACTCTATAATCTCAGATACGGTCGACCGACGATGTATTATTATTATTGCATCTCGATCTATAATTATTATTGAATCGCAGATACGCAGAAATGTGATTATAAAAATGAATACCATAGAATGAACATGTAAGCAATCTCGATGTTTTAAAGAAAAGGGAAATAAAAAGGACATTTATACTTAAAAATCAGAAAGCGGTAGTTTTTATTTTCATTCATTTTTATTTTTTTCGGTAAGGTTTTACAAGATCCGGTGGACAGTCGTGGTAGAGTGTTTCATTAGTAGGCAATTTGTACGAATAGGAGTGGAAGATATCTGTTGACTCTAGCCTTGAACAGTAGTGATCGGGGAAACATCCTCTTGGGAGTCGGTTCCAAAGAGTAGTGGTTCGCAGGAAGAATTTGTTCGATTAGAATTTACTTCTTACCGATGAAATACGGGGGTATACGGGTGATTTGCTACTATGTAAGTGGCACGGCGTGTCCTTGTCGTGAAGGTTTGAATTGGCTGTTATTAATTTCTGGGACGCATAATAAAGAAAGACGACTTAGAGAATTTAACACCCACAGGAATTACTGAAACTAAGAGAAACGGAGAAGAGACAAAGAGAAATGTTAAAGAATCAATCGTTTCTTAGAGTTACAAATGCCATGAAGTTGTGATCATTCACACCCTGAATGGTCACAGCACATAAAAGAGAAATATTGGTTTAAATCCCCAAAATCTAAAAAACAGCTTGATTTTTTTTATTTATTAGTTCATTGCAAAAATTCGTGCCCAATTCGAAAAAAATAAAACAAAATTATAAGTACATTGTCTCCATTGTTCTTAACTGTCTCCCATTGTTCTACAAAGTTGTTAATGCCATTTTCAGAGAAACGTTGTGTTTTTTTTTTCTTTTTTTTTTTTCTTTTTGTTTCTTTTTTTGTACGAAGTTTGTAATTGTTATGGGGTCCACCCCTTTTTCATACAAGTGGACTCAACCAGTATGTACTTGGACTGCTGCCGTTAAATACCCAGAGTCAGTCAGAGTCGAGAGAGAGACAGTGATTGTGGTTGAGTTGGAGGTAGAGTAATAGTGTGAGGTAACCGTTTGTAGAACAGTTACGAGCACGTAGACTCTAAGGAAGTCCTACTTCGAGACTGGATTTACCAGACTGCGTATATATATATTATTATTGCTACTAACCGCCTTTCTGGATTTACTAACCGTCTTACCAATTGTATTATTTTGTAAATACATTTATTGGTTATATTTCATTCCTGCGTTTGTCATTCATTGGTGACCGGATTTCATCTCGGAATCCACAACAGTAATGTAGTTTTCGATTGAGTAAAATCAAGTTTTTTTTTTTTTCATTTAAATTGTTCTGTAGACAAAAGAACAAATTAAAATCCAAAGGAGCCAAGTCAATAGAATACGGTGGCTGCTGGAGGCTTTCCCATTTCAACTCTTGAAGCTTCTGCAAGGTCCGTTTTGCACGAACCTTGCGTTGTCGTGGTGAAAATGACATCTTTTCGATTTCACAAAATTTACCGTTTTTCTTGAACCCAAGTGTCTTCAAATGGCGCAAGGCAGTCGAGATTTCGATTTTCAAGCTCTTAGCAATCTCTTCCTCCAAAATATTCGGTTTATTCTCGACGATGACAAGCAGGGCAATTTCATCTACTTCCAAAGGTCGCATATTTTTCCCTAATCCATCGGCGCACGGTTGAAATAAGCCGAATTTTTACGTACTTGTACTGTGAATAAACACGCCAATGACTGACAGTGCTCAATTCGGAGAAGGGGAAGAGCTAGATACGCCACATCATAACTAATAATATTGCTGATTCTTCTTTGGATCTTATCAAGCAGCTTTAGGTAACTAGCAGGGACACCAGACCATATGTGGCAGCAATATTCTAAGCAAGGAAAATGGTAGGCTTATAGACATGTAAGATAAATTCTTGAGAGAAATATTGTCATGCCCGACTTTCTTTGCAGTTAACGTAGCAATGAATTCAATATAGTCTTTCCACTTGATGTCAGCTGAGAACATCAGCCCGAGAAAGCGCAACGAGCCAATTTCCTAGAGGTTAGCTGATGGAAGGCAGAGAGGAGTCTCCCAGTTTATTAATGGAGAGAATTTTAGTTTTGGAGCATGAAAATTGACAAGCCATTCTTTGCCCCAGTTAACGACGGACTGGAGATCGTTTTGGACATCGGCTGCCATTTTGACCTTGTCAGACTAATCAGCCTTATATAGGAGGCAGGAGTAAATAGTTGTGTCTTCAACGTCGATGCCAAGTTGAGAGTTGATGTCATCGGGAAGATCATTAAAGAAAATGAAAGTCTGACAATGGATGAAGTCTTGCTGAGGGGGGGGGCACCCGCGTTAGTACGAAAGGATGTAAACGAGTTGCGTTCAAGATAACTTTCATTTCGCGATTTGATAGGAAAGACAGAAGCAGTTCAAAAATATGTCCAGAGACACCGTCACTTTTGAACTTATGGAGAAGACCTCTATGCCAAACATTGTCAAAGGCTTTCGAGATGTTCAAACAGTAAGAGTACCGGACTATATATGGCAGCAATATTCTAAGCATAGACGAATGGTAGACTTATAGATATGTATGATAGATTATGGAGAGATAAATTGTCTCGCCCGACACAGTGAACCCACTTTGTTGGTAGTTGGCCCGGCGATGGATTCAACAGAGTCTTTCCACTTCATGTTTTACTCTTTATTCTCCTTATTTATTTTTGATTTGCTGTTTGATATAATCATTTACCAATCTTTCACTTGTGACCTAAAGCTAATAAAGGTTTTTCTTTGCAAGTTATTGGGCATATTTAATTCAGAATAGGATTTTCTAAGTATTTTTTTTTTTTTTTTGCAGTAAGATTCAGACTGTACAAAGTCTGGGGGACACTCCAGGTAGAGGGTTATGTTAGGGGGTAGTTTATAGGAGTGGGGAAGATAACTAAACATGAACAGGTTAAGATTGCAGTGATTGGAGAGATATCCTCTTGGGAGTCTGTTCTATAGGGCAGTGCTTTGCAGGAAGAAACTCTTTCAGTGAAACTTCTCGCCGATGGAATACGAATGGAATGAGGGTGGTGTGCTACTGTGTAAGTGACATAACGAGTCTTAGCCTTTCCATTGTAGTAGTGAGAGACTCGCCACATCCCGCCTGTGAGAGAGAGAGACTGGAGTGTGGAAAATAATTCTTCTTCAACAAGGGTTCGAAGACGCTTTTGAACTCTATCATGGCTGGAAAGTGAGGTCTGGACAGTACTCATTAACTCGATCTTTTGTATTTCAGATAAAGGAGAATTTGCTTCGATTTTTTAAGAGTCTATATCATTATTCGTTTTAATAATTCCTCGCGCTCCTGCAACTACTGGAATAACTTCTTTTTTCTTCATGCTTTTGTATATTTTAATGTCATATTCTCGGAATTTCTATTTACAGATATTTATATTCAGAGAGTTCATCAAATTCTTTTGCTTAATTGTTTTATCAGACAGTATGATCATGTCTAGAGGGTAGCTTTTATATTCTTTGAAGTTTTTATGACTATATCTGATCTATTAGCTTGGATAGTGCAATCGGTATATCTGGATAAAAAAAGTAGCATCATTACTGATGGTGTTAGAAATGATGGTGGTTTTACTATTTTTTCTTTCTTTTTTTTTTGGATACAACAGGTTATACCGTTATTTTTATTGTTATTAGTATTAGTATTAGTAGTAGAACTAGTTAGTCCTGGGTATGACGATAAACTACATCCGGAAGCAAGATTGAAGGCTTTGAGAAGTTTAGAATCACCTCTTAATTGCTGCTGTTATTAGGCCCACACTGATCCGGGATGGTAGCACCTGTTAGGGTCCCAGCTATAGGCAAATAGTGAAACCCGAACAAAAACAATTTTTGTAACGTGCGGTGGCCGTTAATAATTAAGTATAACTCAAAAACTTCAATGTGAAGATAAAACAATATTTAATTACAACGGCAAATAATTACTTAGCAAGAACAAAGGAGTAAAAGTCAACCAAAGATAATTAACCATTTCAGTGAATACCTTCTTAGTAGCGTGGCTCAGCTTAACGCCCTGTAAATCCTAAATCAAAACCTAAATTATCGATGCACAATAATTCACACTAATTCAACTGGATAGTTCCACTCAAAAGCTACTAAATAATCACCTCAGTCAGTAGCCTGACACCGCTATTTATACACTTGGCGGAAAACATATATTCATAATTCCAGAGTGTCACCCTCGAACCTCGGTGTCGGTAGTTCCTCATTTTCTTTCTATATGACAATTATGAAAGTATAAAAACATATTCTTATAGTAAAATACCAACAATATATATATATATATATATATATATATATATATATATATATATATATATATATATGAAAATGACCAACAATACGTTTTCTCTGTAGTTGAAGGCATACAATTGCGCTGAAAATATATTTAGCTGAAACCTTAAAATTGATCTGAATTATTTATATAAGGCATTAAATAACCCATACAGGTGTTGATATGCCACTAAATAAAATTAACCAACCAACATTAGTATTATTACTATTAATAATATTACAATAATTATCATTATTATTACTAGTAGTAGTAGTATACGGCATTTTTCGTATATTTACAATTTTTACTTCTTCGTATTTATAGTGCCCAGTTTTGTTTCCAACCTCGACCAAATTCAAAAGTGTTTTCCCGGCCTTGTGGGTGATGGATGGTTTTTAAGCCTTTCCCAAAAGATGAAAGATTGCTACCCTCTCGCTAATCTACGCTATTTTTATGACAGAGGTTCGAGGGAAATAAGTTTTCAAAAGACAGCGTCACGAAGCCACGTACACCGTCGATTCATTCCCTTCTTAATGCATTGGTAAAGAGAGGGTTTCGTGATAGATTCTTTCTCAGGATTTTGTTAGGAGAAATGGACTTTCGATGAAATGCTTTCCTGATCATATATTCCTTGTTTCCACAAGTCAGATATTCAAAGATACGAGTCGCCATGCCACGAATACTGTCAACATATTCACTTCATATTCCATTGGTAAAGAGTAAGTTTCATGATTGCTTCTTCCTCGTGATTTTGTTATGTTAATCGGACTCCCGAGGAGATGCTTTCTTGATCATATATTCCATATTTTGACAAGTCAGATCTTCAAAGATAGGAGTCGCTACGCCACGTACAAAGTCGATTCATTCTCTTCATATTCTATTGGTATAGAGTCTCTTGATAGTTTCTTTCTCGGGATTTTGTTATGCGGAACGGACTCTCAAAGAAATGCTTTCCTGATCACATATTCCTTGTTTCCACGAGTCAGATCATCAAAGAAACGAGTCGCCATGCCACGTACATTGTCGACATATTCCTTTCATATTCCATTGTTAAAGATGTTTCTTGATAGCTTCTTCCTCAGTATTTTGTTATGTGGAACGGACTCTCGAAGAAATGCTTTCCTGATAATATATTTCTTGTTTCCACGAGTCAGATCTTCAAAGATAGGAGATGCCATGCCACCTACATTATCGATTCATTGCCTTCATATTCCATTGGTAAATAGTAAGTTTCTTGATAGCTTCTTCCTCAGGATTTTTTATGGGAAACAGTCTCTCTAGGAAATGCTTTTCTGATCACTATAATCTTAATCACTTTGAGATTCAACCGTTTTCTAATCTACATACCCTAATGATATACACCTCTTACTTCCTCATTATCTTCACAATCAGTAACCCTCTACCATGAGTGGCTCTTATGTCTTGTATTTTGTGTACAAGTGTAAAATATTCTACAAATTTATTATGAACAACTTCTCCTCTTTCTCAAACTTCTCATGCTTCTTTTTTTCAGTTCTGGCAATGTCAAAGGTCATCTTCGCTGGAGATAGGTTGTCATTGGGATGAATCACAGCGAAATATGTTACTTGATTTCAACATCAGATCAGAGCGTCAAGGGGGTGCGTAGATGATGGGTGTGGCGGAAGCGGCTTCAAGTAATATTATTCGACTGTGACAGGAATGACGGCACTGATAACATACAACCGAACATTGCCAGGTGAAAGAGTGGGGAACCAATCGAGAAGGTAGAATTTGTTTAATGAGAAATTCAGAAAGAAAACAAGTGCAATAATAATAATAATAATAATAAAGATTATTATTATTATTATTATTATTATTATTATTATTATTATATGGTTTGAATATCAGAGAGCAACAGAAAATGACAGTCACAAGATATTATGAGATTTCTCAGTCCAGAAATATCATGTAATTGAAGCACAAAGACACGACCTTATTGTAATAGATAAGGTGAGTAGCAAGTGTCAAATTATTGACTTTGCCCTTCCATATGAAAGAAGAATGGATTCGAAAGAAACTGAAAATATCGAAAAAAAAGGGAGAGAAACTATGACCCTTGCCTGTTGAAGTAATTCCAGTAGTAATTGGTGCACTTGGAACACCACTTACATACTTTAAGGAGTACCTCGTGAAAATCGGAATCGAGATCAAGATGGTAGACCTCCAGAACGTTGGTATCATTTACTTGAATTCTTGAGTTTTGAGTAGACTTGTTGACGCCGTGCATCAAGAACAACTTTGGCATTGACTCTGCCAATATATGACACTAAAATAATAATAATAATAATAATAATAATAATAATAATAATAATGATAATTTTACATTACACACAGAACAATCAAAGCTAATCGCCTAGACCTCGTAAAGACAAGAGAAAGAAAATGTGCCTTCTTATTGACATGGCATTCTCTGAAGATTGTAATGTATCTTTGAAGATCTTCAAAAACTATCAAATTTTGAGGACCTTGAAATCAAAATCTCAAAAATGTGGCACCTGAGTAGTTGTAGCTGGAGCCCTCGGTCTGACTGGAAAAAGTTCCGATAGGCTCATTGAATGGCTCTCTGGTTGCCCATGTCATAATGAAATACAAAAAATGTGTACTCACAAATACAGTTCACATATTATGAAGAACTTTATCTATGGAGAATGTGTGTGATCTTAGGGGAGGTATCATATTTTTTCTTTACAAAAGTGGAAAATGCAATGAAGCCATTTCTGACCTTAAGCTTCTTGATGGGACCCGCAAGGAAATGTGTATACAACAAAAATAAAACCAATAATAATAATAATAATAATAATAATAATAATAATGATAAATTCAATAATAATAATAATAAATTCAAATGTTTGAGCGGAAAAGCAACAAGATCATGCATATAAAATTAAAGTATCAAATGAAATTGCACCAATCAAGGAAATACTTTAACAGAAAATGCAATTAAAGGCTCAGAGAACAACTCGGTGTGAAAAGCGTTTTAATTTCTACTGACAAAATAATATTATCCAAACGAATCTGTAGAAGTTTTACAGGGGAATTGGAAAAACAGATATAGAAGTCAAAAAGCCACGATCTATTGAAGAAATGGAAATATTTTAGAAGAATATTTAGAGCAACCCAAAAGAATATAATCCCAAATGCAGAGTGGATCAAATGAGAAGAAAGAATGAAGGATAAAACCTCTACAAGAATGGGAAAATATAACCAAGAATAATAATTGGCAAGCTATAACGAAATCCCAAAAATGAAAATCCCAAAGAAAGGACAATGTACCCAATTTTTGGCTCTCTTATCTGTCATCAAACCATAAAACCCTTGCGCTAATTTTATCAATGCTAATTAATAATCCCAAGGAAGTTTCTCATATTTCTTGGATCCTTAAGGATTTGGAAATGTACAAAGTCTCTTCAGTGAAAGTAAATATCCTGAAATATTGCATGGAACCATGGAAAACCACATTATAATTAAATCACACTAAAAGTACTGCTATTTACAACTGTTTGAATACTCAACGAAAGAGACACCTTGTTACCACTTCTGTTTTGTGTTTGATACCCCTTTCACATGAACTAAGCAGTAATGACTATGGATACAACGTAAAAAAAGTGTTTGGAGAATATTTGGAGCAACACAAAAGAATATAATCCCAATGCAAAGTGGATAATACAAGAACAAGAAAGAATGAAGGATAAATTTGTGCCAGAATTAAAATATATAATCAAGAATGTTAGGCATGCTCTAACAAAATCCTCAAAATGGAAATTTCTAGGAAATGACAAGGTACCCAACTTTTGGATCTATCATCTGTCATCAAACAATAAAACCCTTGCGCTAATTTTGTCAATGATATTTAATAAGCCCAATGAAATTCCAAAAATGGATCACTGAAGGTATTATATATCTCCTACCAAAAACGGATGCAACTTTGACGCGAAAGAAGCTGTAAGAAACTGATATAAACATCACCCAGCCCCGGTTACAGATATAGGACTTGTAACAATTTTATGGGAGTTTACAATATATACAGAAAGAACAAAGCTAATTGTCCAGGCATCTGACCAAAGACCCCAAAAACAGAATGTGCTTTCTTATTAACATTTTTGAGTGAGAAGTGATAAATCTGTTTTGAATGTGCTAGTTTGGTCTAGAGGTAAGGGGCACATAGAATCTGTTATTTTGAAGTTGTGATTCTGCTTCTTTAATGTAGTTGTTAGTGTCTAAGATGGTTATAGCTCCGCCTTTGTCACTCAGAACCTGAACCACAACATAAAAAATACCATAAAATCTCTTATTCCTGTGAACCCTAAAACAGCGACATTCTACACTATCCCAAAACTACATAAACTCCCCCAAATCCTTTCAGAAAAACACCCTAACACCTTTTCATCCAACCCACATCAAATTACACAATCAAATAATGAAGAGAACATCTATGAAATTTCAAAATCCCTTAAAATCATACCACCTGGTAGACCCATAATATCCCATTCACAACTTCAACTTCATTCACTAAATCAGCAAAGAGTATAATGAACTACTCTCGATGTGAACTGGACTTCACTTTTTTTTCCTATGAACGTATCCGATTAAAGTTATGGGATTTTACAATACATACAGAAAGAACAAAGCTAATTGTCCAGGCATCTGACCAAAGACCACAAAAACAGAATGTGCTTTCTTATTGACATGGCACTTTTTGCAGATTGTAATGTATCTTCGAAGATCTTCAAAAAAATATCAAAATACGAGAATCTTGAAGTGGAAATCTCAAAGATATGGCACATTATGTAAAATGTGTGGGATCGTAAGGTTTTTGAATTTTTTATATAAAGATATAAAATATGAAAATGATAAGATGGAAGATGTCAAGAAGTCATTTCTGACCTTAGGTCTCTGGATTGGACCCGGAAGGAAATGTGTATACAATTATAATCAAAGTTAAAAAAAATAATAATATTAATAACAGAATACAATAACCCATCACTCAAACAATAAAGAGATGAGTGTGGAAATAAATGATATGAGAGAGGATGAGGTAAAAACTAAAATAAATGAGATACGAAATAATAATCTGTCAAGAAATAAAACTGAAGAATTTACGTAGCGACATAAACTGCAGTTATTCTGATTTATGTCGCTGAAGAGGAGCCCAACATTAGGGGAGAAATCCTTGAAAACAACAGAGGTGAAATCACCGAAGCAAATAAAAAACCACAGCTGAGTAATTCTAACACAAATGTCAGACAGAGACCAGCTCTCAAAAGTTTATATGACAAAGTCCAATAAACATATTGTGCAAATACACAACAGTGTACTGCAATCGTTGTGAACGAACAAACCACTGGGAGACATCATAGAAATAATTGATGTCATATTCGAAACAGCTTTATCAGCTACTGGGAAGCTTAGTGTCAAGACAATGAAAATATTAAATAGACAAAAGAGCCAACTTGGAAGTCAAAATTGATGCGAGAAATAAATGAAAATCAGATGTGTATTATCGATACTAGATGAGATCCCAAGAAACCGAAATGTCTCAACACGTAAATGCCAGAAGATCAAGCGGAGATATAAAATTAAATTATTAAATGAAATTCAATCAATGAAGGAGATCCTAAAACAGAAACTACTGTTAAAGGCACAGAGAAGAAAACTATACGAAAAGCGTTGTAGGTTCTATCGACTAAATAAGATATTCCAAGCGAACCTCATTTATGAAATTATTACACGGAATTTTACATGGAAGTTGAAAAAGCAGTTATAGATGTGTTTTTGAAAAAGTGCAAAACTTTTGGGAGAATATTTAGAGCAACAAAAAGGAAAATAACCCCAATATAGATTCGATCAAACGAGAAGAACGAATGATGAATAAACCTCTGCAAGAAGGGAAAATATACCCAAGAATAATGTTTGGCAAGCTCCAACGAAATCCCAAAAATAAAAATCCTCAAGAAAGACAATATACCCAATCTTTGACTCCATCATCTGTCATCAATCCATAAAACCCTTCCACAAACTTTATCAATACATATTAATAATCCCAGTGAAGTCCCAGAATGGATAATTGAAGGTATTACATATCTTCTGTCAAAAAAGGGTGAAACAGATAATCCGAAAAATTATAGGCCAATAACATGTCTGTTCACGACATATAAATTGACCACGCATGTCTTAAGGAACTATACTTACTTTTTTCTCTATGAAAATATTCTTCCCTTGGAACAGAAGGAATGCCGGAGAGGTTCATATGCTTGCAAATATCAATTATTGATAAACAAAATGTTCCTGGAAAATTGCACGAAAAGATGTAGAAATCTCAGTACAGTATAGATAGATGACCGTAAGGCCTTTGATAGTGCTCCACACTCTTGGATCTTTAAGGCTTTGGAAATGTATAATGTCTCCTTTGTGATAGTAAATTTTCTTAAACAAAGCATGGGCACGTGGAAAAACCACATTATACCTAATCTCAACAAAGACACTGCAACCTCCAAAGCCAGCGAGGAAAATTTCAAAGATTTTCCCTATCACTCATTTGTTTCGTCTGTCCTTAATCCCCCTTACACATGAAGTAAGCAATAACAGCTGTGGATACAAAGTAAACAAGAAAGTATTCAATCACCTACTCTACATGAATGAACTTAAACTCTTCGCTAAAGACGACAATGAGTTGAAGGGTATCCTTAATACTGTACAATGTTTCAGTGACGACATAGATATAGATTTCGGATTAGATAAATATGCAAAAGTAACATTCAAGTAAGGGAGAATTACAGAAACACATTCAGTAGATTTAGATTTTGTCACAAATATTAGGGGACTAGAACAAGATGAAGCCTATAACTACCTAGGAATTAGCGAAGGAGATGGTATACAGCATATGCAAATAAGGTAAGAAGGGAATACTACAGGCAGTTGCATCTGGTACTAAATAACGAACTGAATTCAAAAAACAGAATATCAGCCATGAACACCTTGGCTGTTCCTGTGGTGTAATACAGTTTCAACATCCTTAACTGGACCATAGCTGACATTAAACGAATGGACGCCAAAACGAGAAAGCTTCTCACTTGCCACTGCATGCAACATCCCAAAGTTGGTGTTGATCGTCTGTATGTGCCCAGATCCGAAGAAGGCAGAGGATTAGTTCAACTAGAACTGTGTTACAAAACTAGAAGAATTTGCCTTTAAAGATACCAGGAAACTACAGAAGAACGGATGAGGATCTGTGTCAAAGAACATGAAAGTGGTGACTTTATTCCGTAATAGAGGAAGCCAAGAAGTTCAAAATGGAGTTACAAATGGGGGAAGAAATACAAGTAAAGCACACACGATACACCGACTGAAGCTGCAAAATACTTAAAAAAGAAAGCAAAAGCAAATGCAACCGACCAGATGGCAAGATAAACCGCTTCACGGTTAATACTCTACCCGCATCAAACAAGCTGATTTAGACAAACCACGTACCCATCATTGGCCACATAGTGCAGGGTTAAAAGCTGAAACCGAAGGTCTTAATCTTACTGCACAGGACCAATGCTTGCTAAATAGAAATTATTAAGCACACATACTAAAAAATTGTTAGCCCAAACAAAATGCAGATTATGTGATAAATATCCAGAAGCAATTGATCATCTTGAGTTAGGCTGCACTTTATTGTCACCGACTGGATATAAAACCCGGCCAATATCTGCACTGCAAAATCTCCAACATCTACGAAAAGGAAACTGAAAGAAATTGGCATGAACACCACCCAGACCCGGTTACGGAGACAGGACCTCTAACAATTTTACGGGGCTACACAGTACACACAGACAGAACAATCAAAGCTAATCGCTCAGTTATCGTTATTAGAGAACGCAAACAAAAAAAAAATTACCCCCTTATTGATATGGCAATGTAGACTGAAATGTATCTTTGAAGATCTTCAAAAAGCTATCAAAATACAAAGACCTGTAAATCGAAATCTCAAAAATGTGGCGTATGGGAACATGAACAATCCCTGTTGTAGTTAGAGCCCTCTTCAGATTGATTGAAAAAGATTCCAATAGACTCATTGAAGCTATTTCTTGTAGCCCGTGTCTTAAAGAAATACAAAAAATTGTTCTCACGAGTAAAGCCCTCACCTTACGAAGTGCTTTATTTATGTCAAATATGTGTGTGTGTGCGTTTTTTGTTTTTTTTTGTTGTTTTTTTTTTAATTGCTCAGTGGAAAATGTCATGATGCCATTTCTAATCTTTGGTCTCTGGGCGGCACCAGGAAAGAAATGAGTACATACTAGAAATCAAAGAAAAGGAAATAATAATAATAACACCCAAAATAACGATATAACTGGGACATGCCAATTCAACTGACAGGAAAATAACAGGTAACAGACTTGATATTATCATAAAAGACAATAAATTCAGGAAGTGTATGCTTATTGACATTTGTAGAATCAGATTCCTACATTTTTTTTAAATCTTAAATTTTGTGCAAGTTAAACACATACAGGCTCCCAACCAAATATAACAACTGATGTATTTTGATTGGTTGTAAAATATTAATTAGGTGTCGTCAGCTACGTCCGAAGGTACTGACCCAAATTTTGACCTCTAGTTGACGCCATAAAATGTAAACATGTTCACGAGCCTCATCACGTGACCAAGAGAACTAATAAAAAAGAAACTTCGACGCGACTTGGTCAGTGGGCACTTAAAATATTGAACCAATTCACTTGACTTCATTGGAAATCAACATAGCAAAGGAGCCGAACTTTATCTTCAATACAACAACAAACCTTGTCAACCATTTCCAGGCTTAACACTCACTCCCACAAAATATTCTATTCCACAGGAAGAATCCCTGGTTAATGAGCGATAACTCTATAACAATCAGTGAGTCAAGAACAATACTTTTTTCTATTTAATACAAAAAACTGTTTAATTTTCCTATAAAAACAAATATAGCTAACTACACATTCTCATTTTCACACATACAGTACAGCAACTCAAATTCTTTCAGTAACACATACCAAAGAACTCTATTGTGTTTATCAACTTTTGCACTATATATTATGTATTTGATGTGTTTATAAAATATTTATTGTTGAACAAATTCATAATTTCTTCTACATGATTATTTCTCTAGTTGTTGTCTTTGTTACATTTGATATTGTAAAAATTGTAGAGGGTCAGTTTTTATTTCTATTTATAATCAATACAAATTTGCTGAGCCACTATACATTTCAATACCATATGAGAGAACCACGTCCATGAACATTATCGAGAAATTGTCCAAATATAAGAGATCGAGATTAACATGATTTGGGGAATGGGGAATGAGACTGTACCAATAGTAATCGGAGCACTGGGCCTCGTGAGAAAAGGAATGGGAATTTTTACTAACAGTGTCCCAGGTAACATCAACATACAGGTTGCCCAGAAGATCGCCTTACTAAACTGCAATCAGATAAATGACAATTTTTCTATAGGGCCTAAGGGCCATAGTTTGGACCTGGTTCTACAGGATACAAAGCAAGAAGCATAGCATACTCAAGTAATTGTTATTATTATTATTGTTCGTCAGTTCCTGAGTTGGCGTATATGATGCACCGTGCCAATACATAACAAGTGATGGACTTTTCCCGCTTTGTTTGCCAGGAAAAACAGACAAAAACATCTCAGAGATGATGTTTTGTTTCAGTGAAAGAAAGAAAGAAAGAAAGAAAGAAAGAAAGAAAGAAAGAAAGAAAGAAGGTGATAGCACTCTTATATATTTAACATCTACTTCAAGGAAATGGAAAACCTTTTCAATTTCAAATAGTTTAATTTGTACACTCTTACTCCTTTAAATAACGAGCTACATTGTTATTGCAATGAATTGTTAAAGTAGTTAGGCTCAAATATTTTACGATGCGATCGGGTAATTTTCACGCGTATTTCATAGTCGTGGAACTCGCAAGGAATTTATTCAGGCATAAACTTGAGAATTTCGTGTTTCTATTTATTATTATTCTTATCATTATTATTATTATTGTTATTATTATTATTATTGTTATTATTATTATTATTATTTCTGTTATTTGTATCATGATATATATATATATATATATATATATATATATATATATATATATATATATACCGTTACTTACAATAGCAATTAAGACTAAGCAATTAATCAACTGTTCAAAAATTTATTATTAAAATGGTTCTGGTTAATTCTGGTTAATAACAATAAAATGCTATGGTAAACAATAGTAAATTAATTACCGATGCTGTTGGAACTGATTTGCTTTTTTATTATAAGTAACTATATAGTGACTTTATTATCACCGTAAATATATATATATATATATATATATATATATATATATATATATATATATATATTATAAGCGATTATAATAAAACATTTTAAATCGCTACACGAAAGCATTCATATTGCAATATTATGATTGTACTTCCTCAGATGATGGCTGATAACTGGTAATAAAATGATTTTTTAGAGAAATTTAAAAACAAATCGTTACCTCTTTTCCGAAATTTAAAAGGGTGGGGCATACGGTCAGGCTAAATAGGCTAAATAGAAAAATAAGGTCAGACTGTGGAGGTGGATGAGTTATTTTGTCATATCACGATAAATCGGGGATTGTGGAGAATATGGCAGCGACAAATGTATCATGAATATAACCAAATATGACATTCCATTTGTTGAAGTGGTTGGAGAGGCTAATCAAACGTAAAGTTATCAGAAAAAAATGTTACGAAGTGTTGATTTTTACTCCATTTGTTCTTTCTCTTGTTCTTGGTATATATATCTAAATTGTTAACGCTATACCACCCCTCTCCTTCCTCTTATCTCTTTACTCCCCCTTTTTTTTCTCTTTCTTTTTTTTCGTTTTCCCATATCATTTTCGTTAAGTTAACCGATTAAATAGGTCAATGTTTGATCCTTAACTCCTCCTTCCTCAGTATTACGTATTGTAATAAAAAGAAATATAAAAATAAATTTTAAACTCTCCCTTCCCTCTCTAAACTCGACCATGTCTCTCACACCATTCCTCATCACCCTCTAATTCAACTTATATAAGCTTAATGCTGCCCGTCAAAAGTGTAAATTTTAAATTCATTTTTCGTTTCACCTTTGAAAATGAAGTCTGAAGATCAAGAGAAAAATAAAATTCTCTGGTGAAATAAATTATTACAGTGGAGCCTTAAAGTGGTCTGTTTTTCATTTTAATTAAATTATTCGCTCTGAATTAACATTGAGCTCTCAGGATTTCATCCTCCTTTGGGTTATCCATACAGATTACCAAGATTTTCGTTACTTAACTATCTCTCTCTCTCTCTCTCTCTCTCTCTCTCTATATATATATATATATATATATATATATATATATATGTGTGTGTGTGTGTGTGTGTGTGTGTGTGTATATGAAGTGAATTCAGGTTTGTATTTCCAGTAGACAGTATGTAAGCAAATATATGGATATAGATCCGACATATCCGTATATTTTTCTTCATACTGTCGGATCTATATCCATATATTATATATATATATATATATATATATATATATATATATATATATAAACAAGTTTGATTAAAAAGAAGCATCAGGGTCCGTCTGTTCAATTTTTTATCATATTTTTCCAATTTAGAAATAAGGTGTTGAATTTTTGGCTCAGAGTTGTGGATAAGCTGTCCGGAGTTCATATCTTGTTATTTTTGTTCAAGTACTTTCGACTTTCATTACAATTTCTTTGTCTGCATCCTTATAGTCTTTCGGATGCTGGACGTTTGAAATGGTCTAGTGTGACGTCATTTGTAAAGGCACTTGCGAACGATATATAGGTTGGAATGCATCAAATTTATTTTCCTGCATTATTCAATTATTTTAAAGTCTCATAAATAAATAAAGAAAGAAAAAATCCAACCAGTTGTCGTTGTACGTTTGTCTGAAAATTTTGACCTGACTTATTTCCGATTTCTTCGAAATTAATAAAAGTAAATATAATAAATAAAGTGAACACTAAATAAAGATTTACTTATATTGGATTTACAGTATCCAAGCCGAAGTAAAATGCAGGATATACAAATCATTTTCAAATTTATTTCTTTTACTATTCAGTAGAGGTTTTCTTCTATGTGCTATATCCCTTCAGGACGTAGACGATCATGGCTCTCTACAATTTCATGTCCTTTGTAGCCCTTAATAAATTTTCCCTTTTTGTTATCTCTGCTAAACCTTGTCTCGCCATCCACTTAAACTCATTCTTTTATGTGCCGTATCTCTTCAGGACCTAAGCGATCATGGCTCTCCACAATTTTCTGTTCTTTGTAGCCCTTAATAAATTTTCCTTTTTTGTTATCTCTCCTAAACCTTGTCTCGCCATCCACTTACTTAAACTCGTTCTTTTATGTGTCGTATCTCTTCAGAACCTAGGCGATCATGGCTCTCCACAATTCCCTATTCTTTGGAGTTCTCTTAATATTTTTCTCTTGCTGCGGCCACTATTTACTCATGCTCACTAAATAGGTTATGCCATGTTTTCCTCTGTCCTTCTTACCTTCAATCTGTAAGTATCAAATTTTCCAAGAACTCTTTCCTAATTATGCGTTGTAGAAATTTTAATGGTCACTTTCTGATGTTAACTATAAGTTTAATTTTTGTTCCCTTTTTTTTTTTTTTTTTCTAAATCTTTGACGTTGCTCACATTCGGTCCAGCATCGATCCACAGGACCACATTTCTGTTAATTCAAGTTTCATTTCATCTGTGAGGAGATTGTCCATCATTCATTGCCATATATGAGGACTGATATTACGTAGCAGTTCATTACTCTTTTCTTTGTTTCTGTTACTTCAAGTTTCTTCTTCATCTGTGAGGAGATTGTCTAGCATTCATTGCCATATAGGAGCACTGATATTACATAACATTTAAGTACTCTTTTCTTTGATTCTTTTGCTTCAAGTCTCTTCTTAATCTGTGAGGAGATTGTCCAGCATTCATTGCCATATAGGAGCACTGATATTACATAACATTTAAGTACTCTTTTCTTTGTTTCCTTTGCTTCAAGTCTCTTCTTCATCTGTGAGGAGATTGTCCAGCATTCATTGCCATATAGGAGGACGTTATTACGTAAGAGTTTAGTACTCTTTTCTTTGTTTCTGTTGCTTCATGTCTCTTCTTCATCTGAAATGAGATTGTACATCAATCACTGCCATACAGGTGGACTGATATTGTATAACAATTCAGTACGCTTTTCTTTGATCCTAACGCACTTTGATATATTTTATAGTGTAAAACTGTATTCCTGAATCTCATTGATAATTATATAGTCGCTATGTCTTTTTTTTTATTTCTCCTTCTGATTTTCTTCATGTCCATATATGCCTTGAATATTCTTGGAACCAGGCGTTGGTTATTCGCTTGTCTAAGACTGGACCCAATTTCCCCCGTTTTCAAGATGAGTTCCTAGTCTGAATTTGCCAACTATTTCACAATCTATCTCCCTGCCTACATTGGCATTAGGGTGTCCCATGACACTTGCAATTTTTTGCGGTCCGGTACCGACCAGCTCCTTTAGCGACCACATCGATGTAACGTAACCCGGTCATTAAGTGAAGAGTCGTATTAAGGTCGATTATTGCGGCAGTGATTAGAGTTTATCCTTAACCTTGTAATGGTGTGGTATTCTCCGGGGGAATGGATAGACTTGATTTCGGTGAACAGATAATAAAAACGTTTTATTAGCCTTCGCTGTTCCAGGACATGGGAGATCATGGCTCTCCATATCTTCCCATCTTTTGTAGCCTTAAGTAACTTCTGACACTGTAGCCTTCTTCTGTGTCATTCATTCGCACAAAGTCCTTAAGTTGTTGTTTTTCTCTGCTTCTGTTGCCTTTAGTACGCCCTATGAATGTTAAATTCTCCGGACCATCTTTCCTCATTATTGTGCCCGAAAAGATTTTTTCTATCTCCTCACAATATTGTCTTCGTATGCCTACTCTTACACTCATACCACACTTTAATCAGCAACCCCCTAGCTTAACTAGCTCTTGCATCTTGGATTCGGTGAACTTGGGTAAAACAAAAAAGTTATGGCGAGCTTCGCCAAAAAATAAAGAAATACAGTATATACTCGCGTATAATACGACCTTTGAAGATATAATTTTGAAGCTAATTTGGTCAACGGCGTAGCCATGGCCAGCAGTACATATGCTAATTTTAGATCTCGTGTATGATGACCCTCTTAAAATTAGCTTCAAAGTTAGGTCTTTAAAAGTCGCATGATACGCGAGTATATACGTAAATAAATAAAAAGATTAGAAGCGCTAAAAATCACTGAAACTGTCGAAACGACCCAGACTGCAACATTACAGAAAATAGAGAAAACAGTGAATGGACTGTTGGAATATTGAAACTATTTTTTTGTTATTTAATCTCTTGTAAAAGTCATCATCTTACTATTGTGAAAACTATGAGTACAAATAATACCAGCAGTCCTGATAGCAACAATATACATAATAATAATAATAATAATAATAATAATAATAATAATAATAATGCAAAAGTAACATTTAAGAAAGGTAGAATTACAGAAACACCCTCAATAGATTTAGATTTTGTCACGAAGATTAGGGAATTGGAGCATGAAGAAGCTTATAAGTACCTAGGAATTAGCGAAGGAGATGGCATACAACACCCCCAAATGAAAGAAAAAATAAGAAAAGAGTACTACAGGCGTGTACGTCTGATACTAAATACTGAACTAAACTCAAAAAATAGAATATCAGCTATAAACACATTGGCTGTCCCAGTGGTGCATTACATCTTTAATGTCCTTAACTGGACCATAGCTGAAATTAAGCGAATGGACGCCAAAACGAGA
Organism: Acanthosepion lycidas; assembly: GCA_963932145.1. Taxonomy (NCBI): domain Eukaryota; kingdom Metazoa; phylum Mollusca; class Cephalopoda; order Sepiida; family Sepiidae; genus Acanthosepion; species Acanthosepion lycidas. The sequence goes on along the minus strand of OZ010606.1, from coordinate 57,304,199 downwards.
AAGCTTCTCACTTGCTATCGCATGCATCATCCCAAAGCTGATGTTGATCGTCTGTATGTGCCCAGATCCGAAGGAGGCAGAGGATTAGTTCAACTAGAACTGTCCTACAAAACTACAACAATTGGCCTCCAAAAATACTTGGAAACTACAGAAGACTGGATGATGGTATGCGTCAAGGAACATGAAAGTAGTAAGCGTCTTTACTCCGTAATGAAAGAAGCCAACAAATTCAAACTGGAGCTTCAAATGGGCGTAGAGATGCAACTACAGCACAATACACCGGCTGAAACTGCAAAATACTTGAAAAAGACAGCAAAGAAGAATGCAACCGACCAGATACAGAAGCGATGGCAAGATAAACCGCTTCATGGCCAATACTCTGCCCGTATCAACCAAGCTGATGTAGACAAAACCCGTACCCATCAGTGGCTACGCAGTGCAGGGTTGAAAGCGGAAACTGAAGGTTTTATCCCTGCTGCGCAGGACCAATGCTTGCTAACTAGGAATTATCAAGCACATATACTAAAATATTGTGTCAGCCCAAAATGCAGATTCTGTGATAAATATCCAGAAACGATTGATCATCTTGTATCAGGTTGCACGATGTTGGCACCCACTGAATATAAAACCCGACATGACAGAGTGGGCCAATATCTGCACTGGAAAATCTGCAACTTCTACGGGAAGGAAACTGAAAAAACTGGTACCAACACCACCCAGACCCAGTTACGGAGATAGGACCTGTTACAATTCTATGGGACTACACAATTCACACTGACAGAACAATCAAGGCCAACCGCCCAGATATTGTTATTAAAGACCACAAACAAAAACGGTGCCTCCTTATTGATATGGCAGTCCCTGCTGACTGCAATGTATCTTTGAAGATATTCAAAAAGCTGTCAAAATACAAGGACCTTGAAATAGAGGTCTCGAAAATGTGGCATATGGGAACATCAACAATCCCTGTTGTAGTTGGAGCCCTAGGACTGGTTGGAAAAGATTGCAGTAGACTAATTGCAGGGATTCCTGGAAGCCCATGCCTCAAGGAGATACAAAAAATTGTTCTGACAAGTACAGCCCACACTTTACGAAGGGCTCTATCTATGTAATTATTTTATTTTATTTTATTTTTTTTTTGTCAGTGAAAAGTGTCATGATGCCATTTCTAACCTTAGGTCCCTGGGTGGGACCCGGAAAGAAATGTGTAAACGCCAGAAAGCAAAGAAAATAAAAATGATAATAATAATAATAATAATAATAATAATAATAATAATAATAATAATAATGGCAATGTTAATAATAATAATAATGACACTATCAATAGTAATAATAATAATAATGAGAATGTTAATAAAAATAATGACAATGTTAATAATAATAACGACACTATCAATAATAATAATGATGATGTTAATAATAATATTAAGGACACTGTCAATAGTAATAATAATAATGACAATATTAATAATAAAATAATGACACTATCAATAACAATTATAATGGCAATGTTAATAATAATAATAATGATGCTATCAATAATAATAATGATGACAATTTTAATAAAAATAATAATGACAATATTAATAATAATAATAATGACAATGTTAATAAAAATAATAATGACACTATCAATAATAATAATAATAATAATAATAATAATAATAATAATAATAATAATAATGACGAGTTTGTATAAAGTTTTAACAAATAAAAGCGTATACGGCCAGTGTTTTCTCGGTTGAATGAAATTGAAAACTCAAAGTCGTTGTACACGCGTGAAAGCTATGAGAAATTGCTTACTTTACAAGGCGTTTCCAACGTCCCATAGCCGCTGGAAAAAAAAAGAAAAGAAAAATACGGTGGAAGTGGGGGAAAAGAAATGTCTTAGTGCAGTAAAAAGATTTCTGACGCCATTTTGTTTTTTCACGTCTGTCCCTTGATCTCTTATTAACAGGCAGAAGTGCGGAACACTTTACGGTGGAACCGAGACAATGTCGATTGCCGATTATTGAAACATGTTTCAATCGAAATAGGATGGAAGGAAGGATGGAAGGAATACAAAGGAAGGAAGATGGGAAAGAATAGAAAGTAAGGGAGGAGAAAAAAGAAAGGAATGAAGAAGGGGTAGAAAGAAAGGAAGAAAGAAAAGAAAAGAAGAAAGAAAGTAAATAAAGGAAGGAAGAAGAAATAGGAAGGAAGGAAGGAAGGAAAAGAATGAAAGGAAGAAAGAAAAGGCGAAAGGAATAGAAAGGAGGGGAGAAGGAAAAGAAGGGAAGCAGTAGAAAAGAAAGGAAGAAAGAAGAAAAAAAAGGAAAGAAAAAGAAATAGAAAGGAAGGGAGAAAAGAAGGAAGAAGGAATAGAAAAGAAGATTGAAGGAAAAGAGAGGAAGAAAGACTATATAAAGGAATAAATATAAAGGAAGGGAGAAGTAATACAAATGAAAGAAGAGGGAAAAGAAAGAAAGGATGAAATTAATAGAAAGGAAGGGAGAAGGAAAAGAAAAGAAATAATAGAAAGAAACTGTGGAAGAAGTAGAAAGTAAGGGAGAAAGAAAAGAACGGAAGGGAGAAGAAATATAAAGGAAAGGAGAAAGAAAAGAAAGGAAAGAAGAATAAAAAAAAAAAGAAACGATGGAAGGAATAGAAATGAAGGAGGGAAAGAAAAGAAAGCAAGAGAGAAGAAATATAAAGGGAGGGTGAATGTAAAAGAAGGAAGAAGAAGGAAAAGTATGAACCGGTGGAAGGAATAGAAAGAAAGGGAGGAGAAAAAGAAATGAAGAAAGAAAGAAAAGAAAGAAAGTGTTAAAGGAATAGAAAGGAAAGCTGAAGAAGGAAACCAAAAAGTTCGTAGAGAATATCACGGAGAGAAAGACTAACTAAAAAATGAATGAAGCGAACAGAGGGCATGATCGAGGTGCCTTTAAAGAAAGAAAGAAAGAAAGAAAGAAAGAAAGAAAGAAAGAAAGAAAGAAAGAGGCAGTGAGTTAATGATCGGTGTCTTTAAAGAAAGAAGGAAAGAAAGACATAAAGAAAGAGACTGCGAGTTAAAGATACAGTTGTCTTTAAAGAAAAAAGGGAAGAAAAAAGGAAACAAAGAAAGAGGTCGTGAGTTAATGATAGAGATGTTTTTAAAGAAAGAAAGAAACAAACAAAGAAAGCGGCTCTCAGTTGACGATAGAGATGTCTATATAGAAAGCGGAAAAGAAAGAAACAAAAAGGGTGTGCGTTAAGCACAAAGGTGTCTTTAAAGAAAAAATACGAAAAACCGATGAAAAATTAAAAAAAATATGACAAATAAGCAGCGAAATTATATAACAAAAAAAGAAAGATTAAAAAAGATTTAAAAGAAAGAAAGAACGAAAGAAAGAAAGAAAAAAAGAAAGAAAGAAAGAAAGAAAGTGGCTGTACGTAAATAAGAAAGGTGTCCATCAAAGTGATAGAAAGACGACATGAGTTAACGTTAGGGTGTCTTTAAAAGAAAGAAAAAAAGAAAGAAAGAAAGAAAGAAAGAAAAGAAAGAAAGAAAGAAAGAAAGTGACTGTGAGTAAATAAGAGAGAAAGAAAGGTTATAAGTTCACTCATTGACTCTATAAGTTATGGACTAAAATATAGAGGTATCTTAAAAGAAAGAAAGAGACTGAGTAAATGAAAGAAGTATTTAAAGAAATAAAGTAAAAAAATAAACTTCGAGTAAATAATAGCGACGTCTTCAAAGGAAAGAAGAAAATAAAGAAGCTGGGGTTAAATACAGTGTAACCCGGATATAAGAGAGTTGTCGGGACCGGAGACGTCTCTTATATCCGGGTTTCACTTATATCCAGGTTTGGTCTATTTTGTTTAGGTAAGTATGGCTCTAATTTGGGACCAGAGAAAATCTCTCTTATATCCGGGTTACACTAATAGACTAATTTTGGAAGAAAGAAAGAAGGAAAGAAAAAGTATATGAACCAATCATAGTGTGCTGTTCAAAATGAATAAAGAATAAAGAAAGAATCCGTGATTGAATGACGGAGCAGTCTTTAAAGAAGAAATGCCAAAATAAAAAAAGAATAAAGAAATTTTGAGTAAGTTAAAAGAAAGAAAGAAAGATTCGTTTGATTAAAAGACAGAAATCTGATGTATATTCGTGACATATATATATATATATAGCAATGGAGACGATAATTAAATGTGTGAAAGCAAGCGTATCCTTCGGAAAAGACAGCGATTCATTGGAACACGAGTGGTTTTTCAAACTAAAAAGGAAAAGGAATTTTTTTTCTTTTATTGCAGAGTTTGTTTTTTTTATTTGGCGTTTCAGATGCTGGACAAAATGTTCTTTGGTCTTTTGATATTTTTGTTGTTTTGTTTTTCTGTTAATTTTTTTTTTTAGTTTTTTTTCCTAAAGAACGTCACTAAAAATCATACGACACAATAGTGTTGTATCTTTCAAAACTTTTCAAAGAACAAGAATATTTTGCAGAAATCTTTATTTTGAAACAAGAGATATGGTATTGTTTAGAAGTTAGCAAATTTGATTATCACTTGTCCTTTAGGAAATTGATCAAATTCAGGATCACTGGGACTTGCCATATATTTATTTATTTAATATATATAGTGGACGAAATATTTTAAATGAACGAAGAGAAATACATCATAAAGAGAATATATATATATATATATATATATATATATATATATATATATATATATATATATAAGGCTCAAATACTAATATTCCGTAATCATGATCCAATTCATTAGACCTACAAATTCAAAAAGCCTTTTGGAAATCCTCTTGGAAATTTATATATATATATATATATATATATATATATATTGACCACTAATATTATATATATATATATATATATATATATATATATATATATATATATATATATATATATATAATATTAGGGGTCAATACATACATGGCGTTTTTTGACATTAAAAAATACGTCAAAAACGACATTTTTTTGCACCAACCTAATAGCTAGTTCCTGCGGTGGGGGAGCTTTTGATCGGGCCTTCATCACAATAGCCAGGGAGGAGTAGATGCAATAGGCATCAATAAACTATAGAAGAACTTAAAACTGATCGCTGCATTTAAGTATTGCATTAATATTTAAGCTTACCTTTTAAAACTTAAACAACCGCATTTATTATATAGAAAAAAAAAGATGAGATATTTAAAAGTTAGAGATTTGTGTCCCTTTAATTGAAAAAGTATTGACACACACAAACATTTTCGCATTTATTATATAGACGTAACTATAAACTAGATGAATCTTCACTTAGAAACATTGTAAAGAAATACACAAATCTAGTCAACAAAAACAAGAATAGGAAGTAGTGGAGAGCCATGATCAACCTAACGAAATTGTGTAAATGGATGGAAGAACAGGGAATGTGGGATAGCAAAAAGAGAAACGTTGTTAGGAACTATAAAAGATAGGAAGTATTGGAGAGCCATAGTCAACCTACCTGCAAAAATAATGTCGTTTTCTCACATATGTTACTATGTGAGAAAACGACATTATTTTTCCACCAACCTAATAGAAATGGCATGTGAGGGATAGCAAAAAGAGAAACGTTGCTCAGAGCTACAAAAATAAGTAGTAGTGGAGAGCCATGATCAACCTATCTAACAAGATTAAATTAATGGATCTAAGAACATGGAATCTGAGCGACTGCAAAAAGAGAAACGTTGCTAAGAGCTACAAAGTATAGGAAGTCGTGAAGAGTCATGATCAATCTACCTAATGAGATTGTGCATTATGACAGACCCAAGAGTAGGACTAATGTTACTAGTGAACATAAAACCTATTGCAGATTTCTTTAACTCTGTATTTGTTTATTTTCTTCTCTTTCTTTTTTTCTCATTCTCTTTCTTTTATATTTCTTTTTCTTCTTCTTCTTCTTCCATCTCTTCTCTCTTTGGGCTTCACTTTTTCTTACTTCCTTTCTCTTTGTATCTCTCTTCTTTCTTTCCCCGACTTCATCTCGTTTTCAATTCTTTCTTTTTTACTCTTTCTCCTTTTCTTTCATCTTCTCTCGCTATCTTTTCACACTCTCTTTCTTCGTGTCGCTTTCACTCTCATTCTAAGCTTCCTTCTCTCTTTCTCTCCCACTCTTCCCTTCATTCAGTTCTTCGTCATCATCTACTTACTGTTCTTTATGAGTTACAACGTCCAGTGACTCATTTACAACTGAAAACTTCCTAAGCGACTTTACAGCACTCGATCCCCCTGTCTTTTCCCCGCCCACTTTCTCTGTTTCTCTTTCTCTGTTTCTCTTTTCTCACACTATTTGTCACCCTGTCTCTCTCTTCTGCTCTTTCTTATCGTAGCGAACCACGCACATTTTCTGCGTATTCCATTGCTTAGTAGTTCCAATGCAATCGCTTCTTCTCACGAGCAGCTAATTTGTGGAACCGACTCCCAAGAGGATGCTTTTCCGATCACTACACTCTTAACCTGTCCAAGTCTAGGGTTAACCGTTATCTTCTCTATATATTCCCATAAAATATGTCTCTAACGCCTTAATCTTTAAGCCTCCATCTAGAATGGCTCTTGAGCCTTGTACAAAGGTCAACATTATTATAAAAGACCTATCTCTCTCTCTTTTACCATATTCTTGAACTATTCTATAGTACTTTCTTATTTTCTTTATTTCCCTTCCTTTCTCTCTTTTCTACCCCCTCTTCCGCTATACATCTCTTCTGCCTTTCTCTGTTTTTTCTATCTTTCTCATCTCTCTTTTTGTATTATTCTCTCTCTTTCTCCCCTCCTTCTCTTTGCCAGTGTCTTTCTTTCTTTCTTTCTTTCTTTCTTTCTTTCTTTCTTTCTCTTTGTCTCATTTCTTTATCGGTCTCTTTCTCTTTTCCTTGCCCTCTTTTCCACCCCCTTTTCTCTTTCACCCTCTCCTTCTCTCTCTTTCTCTTTCCATCTGTTTTTCTTTATCTCTTTTTCTCTTTACCACTTTCTTTTTCCATCTCTCTATTTCTCTTCTCCCTTTTCTCTTCCTCTTTCTATATTCATCTATCTTTCTTCATCTCTCTCTTTCTCCCTAAGTCCAGAGCCATATTGTCCATATGTCTAATAGTATAGTGTTCTTTTCTTCTATCTCTAAATTTCTACCATAGATTCATTAGACATGAGTGATCATGGCTCTCCACAAGTTCCTATCATTTGTAGCTTCGTCGTTTCATCGTCTTTCCCCATCTATGTTCTGATATCCATTTGCACAAGTATGTTAGGTAGATTACTCAGTGTTTTCCCCATCACTCGTTCTTTAAATATATCCTGTAAGTGTCAAATTCTCCAAACCTTCTTTCCCCATTATTCAAATTTCATCTCTCTGTTTCTGATTCTAATTATAAGCGGCGTTTTTTGCTTCCATTTTCTTTAAAACTTCCCCGTTACTCTTATATTCAGTTCATGGTATTCTCAGCATCCTTCTGTAAATCTATCTCTCTGTTGCCTTAGTTTTCCACTTCATCGTGCTGGACATGACGATAACCTACATCCGGCAGCAAGATCTCTGATCGGGAGGTTTTGAGGGGCGTGGAACCACCTTTTAATTGGTAGCACCTTTAGGGGTTCCAGCTATAGACAAATAATTAATCTTCAAACTGCGGTCAAAACACTATAAAATTATGAAAAATACCAGCAATATATTTTTGAAAAATAAAGTTTTTTTTTACCAGCAATGAATACATATTCTATTCATACGCACCTATCATAAAAATCTTGACAGCATTAAATAACCCATTGAGATGTTGATATGCCGTAAAAGAAAATAAAGCAAACCTGATCTACAAACTGATTTCTTACAAAAAATACATATTTTATTCATACGAGCCTATCCTAAATATCGTGCCAGCATTAACCCTAGAACACTAACCATCAATTAAAGTTACACCACTACTAACCATGGGTATATCATACCCGATTTTGAAAATATCAAAAAAAAAAAAAAAAAAAGAAAGTATTAAATATAAATCATTATTTGAAATATTTTACATGCAGGCACTTCAAATATTGTACTTTGAGTTAATATGAACAGGAACTGAAAAAACATTTAGGTAAGAAAACCAAGTACTGAAAATTGTAATTAAAAATAGGAAAAATTGCGCTGGGTACTATATACCCATGGTTAGTGTTCTAGGGTTAAATAGCCCATTGTGGTTGGCATGCTGTAAAGCAAAACAAATCAAACCAAATCTGATCTACAAAGTGATTTCTTACAAAGAATACATATTCTATTCATACGAACCTATCCTAAAAATCTTGTCGGCATCAAATAACCCATTGAGGTTTATATGCCGTAAAACAAACTAAACCAGTCTCTTCTTCATATATAAGGAGCTTGTCCACTGCCATATTAGAGAAATAGAATTACAAGTACACTTGAAAATACTCTTTTATCTTTCGAATGACAATTTTCAATTTCTTCTTTCTACTGATGAAACTTTTTTGCTTGTAAGTAATATATGTAGGTTTAACGAGGCATACTACTAAAAAAAACATTAAGAATTAAAATAACAAGAATGGGGATCTTCGAAACAACAAAAAAGATAAAGATATTATTCTTAATAAACTTTGAATATTGATGCTGCTTCAGTGGGTAATCAAGGATTTTTATTTTTTACGGTTTGTCGAACCCTATTTTGAAATGTAAAAACTTTTTTCTTTTTTTTTTTGCTAATGGATATTACATTAACATTTTTTTTTCAGAATATCAATTATTTTTCAAATATAAATACTACTATTTAATCCATAGCTGGGGGATGGAATCATGATTTTTGAGGTGGGGATTTGCGTGCTAGTGAATGTAACGAATCCGACTGGAATTCGAACCAGGTCCCCCAAATTATCATTTCGAGCCGCTATCCATTACACCACCTGCACACCCGCCAGTAACGGGAAGGCCAGAAACCACTTCAGCGGAAATGTTGTATTAAAAAGAATGAGAATGAGGATGCTAGTTCGATGAATTCTCCGAAATAGCGACGATGCTTCATTTCATAGCTTTGGATAACAATCTATTGTCAGATATTAACATTAAAGATGTTTTCCTTTTGGGAGATCTAAGGTCTTAATCTTGTTAGCTCGTTCCTATCCGAAAATTTCAATCGACATTCGCGCCCAGTCACCTCCTTCCATCGCAAATCCAACTTCCCGGCCTAAACATACACCAAAGCTCAGATAGATTCTTGAGGCAACCAAAACCACTCGCTGAACCACCACCCTCAAGTCCATTCCAGTCATAGTTAATAAAGAGCGACCCTATTTGATCTGCTTTGAAGCTTTTCATTTTGTCTGTGCAAGTCGGGACTTCGCTAAGCAAGAGAACTGAACTGGTTTGATGTCTACCCACGGGACTGGCAGGCTCGATCTAGTCCAGCGAAGGCCATTAGGCCGGCGATCTGCCGAGAATGGGCGTCTGCTCAGAGAAACGTCACCTTTGTGACAGTGATTAACTACGCATAATAATAACAAACGTCGCGACTGACCGCTGGTCCAACTTGTCAGTATCCGGTTACAGAGAAATGCCTTGGTTCAGCCTTGTGGGAAAATGCATTATTTATGAGCCAGTGTGCTAAATATCGACAAATGAAAACAACCAGGCAACAAGACACATGGAAATGAACGCATCTTAATAATCCATTGCAATTCTCTCTTTAGTCTTTCTCCAACATCGTGTCTTTTGTTTCTACAGCCCTTCAAAGAAGGGCTCTTACAGGTAAATCTCTCTGCGTACGTATGCATACTACACACAGACTGAAAACATTAACTGGGCCAAGTCGCATTTTATTTAACGTTACAATACTTTTTGACATCTGTCTATATTTCTGAGTTGAGGTATTATGTACACTGTTTACATTATTAGGACTATTGTCCTCATCTTTGTCGCCATATTTATTACAACGTTTCGGCCGTTATACGATCAGGCCTTTTTCGGGTGGTTGAAATGTCGAACTGAACCATTTATTTCGCTCACTGGGGTAGACTGTTCTAGTTCCACGTGCCATGTCTAATGGATGTCAGTTATCAGTTATCTCCAGTTAATTCCCCCCCTCCAAGTTCTCCATGTGTCCTCAAGGACACATGGCACAGAGGATAAAGGCGTTAGTTAGACCCAGTGACAGGACCCAAAGAGCTTGAGTTCAATACCTGCTTAAGTAGGGGACCACTTGAAAATACTAGGTACTGTAAGCTTGGCTGTGCGAGTGGTGTATGGATAATGACTCACAATTGTTAATCGGAGAGCTGAGTTCCAATTCCAGTTGGGTTCGTTATATTTTCTTTCGCGCAAATTCCCTTTGGAAATATCCCCTCTATGGGTTAATTAGTAAGACTTGTGTAATATGATAACAACACCAAGTAGAACCTTATAGAGCTTTATTAGACCGTTAGTTTTAGCGCTGAAAAATGCTATATTTATTGTAATGAATAGTTACAAGCGTGAGGGAGATGATGGTGTGCATATTTTTTACGACAACTTGTATCGCTAAATCATTATTATCTCCCGCCCTTCACCAAAAATTCTTACAATCTAAAAGCCTAAAAATATTTTATGAATTTAAATAACCTACAAAGGGTTGATAAACCGTAAGAAACGAATCAATCAGTCATGGATCTTTAGCTAATCATTGGTCACTTTAATACTTGAATCTATCGGTAAGCATTATTTATAATTGAGTTTATAGGTAAACATTGATCATGTCAAAGCTTAGGTATATCGGTAAACTCAGGTTAGAACAATGTTTTAGTCTCTAGTTAAATATCAAGAGGGTAGAAATAAGCTGACTGTTAAGCCATTTCTGTTTCAAAATTTATTTTATTTTCGAAGCAACGAGAGGTGCTAACTAGAGAGACCCGGTAATACGTGTTAGTAATAAAGTGTTAATTAATCTGTCATACTTTTGTTTGATATGACTTTGTTATATTTCTATATAATAATAAAGTCTGAAAAGAATATTGTCTTTTATTATAAAAAAAAAGGAAGAAAACTATTAAAGAAACAAAACAAGAAAATCAAAATAAAACCAAACTTTATCTAGTGAGCAAAACTGGGACAAAAGACGTTGATTTCCAAAGAACAAATATGGCCGACATATCAAATACCTTTTCTAAACAATTGTTATCAACACCTGCCTAATTTGTATTTTATTATCTATTGTGCTGAGTGTATTTGAGATCTTCCTGTTTCATATAAGACATTTTTAAGGTGAGTAAAAATTTCTGAAAACGTGTATTTGTGTATAATACGACCCTTTTCCTGTCTTTAATTTTCGCTCAAAATTTATTGCATTATGCGCGATAAAATATGATATTACTATTAGATAAGGATTTTCTCCATTATTTATTGCAAATAGAGATCCTACAATAACATTTGTTTTGTATTTTTCTTTATCTTTCGTCAAGTGTCGATTATTATAGTTACTGTCCCTTCAAGACGAGGGTGATGGTTCGCTGCATCTTCTCTTTTAATCTTTGAAAATATTTTAAATCTTTAAAAATATTTCTATTTATTAGCGAATAATTTCTGAAAACTTCAATAAAAGCTATGTGTATTCTCTTCTCAAAAGAGAAGAGATTACACATAACTTCTGTAAACAATTGATATAAACACCGGCTAATTTTGCATTTTATTATCTATTGTGCTAAGTGTATTTGCAATCTTCTATGTAATATGGACATAGGCGATCATGTTCTCCACCTCCCTCTATCCCTTGCAGATCTTAATAAGTTCTTTCCTTCTGCCATCTCCTGTAGACCATCTTATGTCATCCATTTGCTCAAGCCCGCTAGTTATGTCATGCGTTGTTTTTCTTTGTCTGTCTTGCCCTCTATTCGACCCGTGAGTATCAGTTTCTCCAGACCCTCCTTCCTCTTTATGAGCCACAGAAACTTCAGCTACCTCTTCCTGATGTTAAGTATAAGCTTCTTCCTTGTTTGCATCCTCTCTAAGACTTCATCATTACTCACATGCTCGGTCCATGATATCCTCAGCATCCTTCTGTAGAACCACATCTCTGTTGCCTCGAGTCTCTTCTTCATCTTTGAGGAAATCGTCCAACATTCGCTGCTGAAAAGAAGGACAGATGACACGTAACAGTTCATTATTCTTTTCTTTGTTACTTTGCTTTTCAATCAAAATTATGGGCAAGATAATATGGTAAGTGCTGTTTAAATACAAGAGTCATAAGAAATCACTCCAAAGGGACGCTCAATTAGACTTATACTCCTCTCCTCACCCTCAGAGCGAAAAAAAGAATTTAGGCCTCGTGTCACAGATGTCCATTTTCATTTTCATTTAAATTGGTTTGGTATGCACATTTGCATGGGCGTATATATAGTTTAATACGATGACAGACCTAAAAAGTATTTCTATAAAATTTAAAAAAATTTTTTTTAAATATTTCTGTTTATTAGCGAATAATTTTTGAAAACTTCAATAAAAACTGATAATGATCTGATATTTTTTTTAAGTTTAAAAAATTGATATTTTTTCTTGTCTCCAAATTTTTAATTTTATTGCTCAGCCCAAGATGAGGGTGGTCTAGCCTGACTGGAGGGAAATGTATTATTTTAATCTCTTATTTCATCATCAGTATGTGTGTATACATTAAATGCCACAAGCACATGTAAGTCTGTTTTGTTTGTTTGTTTGTTTGTTTGTTTGTCGGCATATCAACTCATGGGTCATTTAATTCCGAAACACCAGCCAATCAGATTCCAATGAGGATGAACTCAGATGTATGCCTATTCCATTATATCACATTCCAATTCCAGACTATAGTTTCTATTTTGGAAATGGTCATCTTGGCACACTTGGCAGAGGATGATGATTTTTGTTTTAGATCATTCTTATTCCAACTCTAAAAATCTATGTCATCAGCAGTGATGGACTTGGGGTTTCTAGCACATCAGGAAAGCTGAACTGTGAAACCATTAAAAGTATAATTTTTAAAATGTTCACAAGGAGAAAAACTGAAAATGTAGAATAAAGAATTGATTTTTAATGGCTCATATTTGTAAATGATAAAATTACAAATTCAGTGTAAGATCAAGAAGTCACACCGATTATCACTTCGCTTTAAAGATATGATTAATTATCAAGTTATTTACAAAATTCTCTGTAACTCGTGTTCTTGGTACCACCGATTCTATGTTCAATTTCTCTATCTCTATACTAAATTTATTACAGTTGATCCATACATGGTAACTTCTTTTTTTTTATTCATGTTTTTTTTTTTCATGTTAACTGCTCCCAGACTTCATGAATTTAAACGTTCTGCTAGGCTGGCATCGCACTGACACCCTTTCACTGTCAAAACTGTTAAATGTAGCCGTCTCTTCTACTCCAATAGCTTCATGTCTCGCACTTCTCGCCTGTGGAACTCCCTCCCTTTTTCCCGTTTCCCTGATAGCTATAATCTCCAACTATCCAAATGTAATGTCAATCGACGTCCCCTGATGCCCTGATCTATCCCCTATCCTTCTCTTCGTCCTTTTCTCTATCACTCCTATTTGCTCTAGCTCCAACTCTCTGTAACCCCTTGCGTGCTAGTGGTTTCCTGCCTTGCTTGGGGCGAAACGCTTAAAAAAGAAATAGATCGAGTTATTTGAAGTGTTTGGTATTTACTAATTCCATATCCTGAATTTTTATGATGTATTCAGAGTCTTTCGCCATCACAGCTTTCCTTCAAATTCCAGACAATTGTTTCTGTTTTGGAAAGGTTTATCGTAATCCTATTTCTTGTCGATATACTGGCTAATATAGACTAATGTAGAATCTTCTGTGTCTCTCTGTTCCCGGTGTATATTGGTGGCAGTGGGGAGAAGCGTGGCTCGTTCAAGAAGGTTTTCGTGATTTACAGAACGGTCTTTACTCTTAAGGAACACTTGTACCCCACCAGCGCATAAACCTCCCTTTTCCATCGGAGGAAGCAAATATTGACATTTTGCTTCATGGTCGGGGC
>OZ010606.1:57250221-57287721 GCA_963932145.1 Acanthosepion lycidas | reverse complement strand
TATATTAAAAAAATTACTTTTTCATATATATATATATATATATATATATATATATATATATATATATGAGTATTTTGCTAACAATAATTCCTTCAAAAGCAATTTTTTTGCTTAATTTTTCCCCATCTTCCCAATTTTCGAGTAAGATATTGTGTATCCGGATGGAAAATTTGGTTTAACTGCCCAAACTTCATGGTTTATTCTATTTTTGTTCAAGTACCTTCGTCCGTCTTAGTGCTTATCAAGAACAAGGTGTTGTCTCTGTTTCAGAGAAGATATTATTGGGCTTCATACTGGCTTTTTCTCTAGCGTTAGAATATGACATCACTTTAGACTAATTTGATTCACAACGCTGCAATAAAATATTTGACTCACATAAACTTTCTTGGATGAATTATTCCCGCTGAAAAATATATCTGTATATAAGTAACAATTAATGATGGAAAATGCGAAACCGAAGGACGAAGTTGCATTTGGATGGATAAAGAAGTGTTTGAAAAGCTAAGCTAAGTATTAAGTAGAAGAAAAACCTTCGTGAAAAACAGAGAAAAGAGGACTGAACTGTTACGTGATATCTGTTCTATATATGCCAGTGAATGCTGGAAAAACTCCTCAAAGATGAAGAAGAGACTTGAAGCAACAGAAATATGGTTCTAAGAAAATATGAAGAACATGAATAAATCTACTATAGCGTAACCTCGGTTCTCGAACGTCTCACGTGTCGAACAAATCGGTTTTCGAACAGAAAATTCGAGATGAAAATGCCTCGGTTAACGAACAAAATTTCGGTTCTCGAACAATATTGCCGAACAGAGTTAACCCGAACGGAATCATTTCTGAGTCGACCGCCGTGTTGTATACATTCGTGTGTTGTGGCATGCTTTTCTTTTCCAATTTTATTGTACTGTGACTTTTTTTATCTACAACAAAACAGTTTCGATTTACAAACATTTCGGGTTACGAACGGCCTTCAGGAACGAATTAAATTCGTGAATCGAGGTTTCACTGTATAATTAAATTCACCTTCCATGTTGAAATAAACCTCTCAAAAGCGTTATGTAATATCATTCTTCATATATGATAGGGAATGCTGGACAATCTACTGACAGATGAAGAGACTTGAAGCAACAGAAATTTGGTTTGGTTTGATTTGTTTTATGGCATACCAACACCTCAATGGGTTATTTAATGCCGCCAAAACTTTTATTGCTGGTAATATTTTTCAAAAATGTATTCCTGGTAATAAGTTTTTCCTTAAAGATCTATTGCTGATATGTTTTTACAAAAAAGTATTTCGGGTATTAAAACCTATTTTTACACCTTCACGGTCCTTTGAACCCAGTTTTGGTGTTGACTATTTGCCCATAGCTCGGACCATAACAGGTGCTACGAGCCCGGGCCAGAGTAGACCAGGGAACACCAACAATTAAGAGGCGGTTTCACGCTCATCAAAACCTCCTGATTTTGGATGCAGTTTATCGTCATACCCAGGACGAGAAAAGTTAGTTCTGAAAATGTGAGCAATGAGGAAGTTTTAAAGAAAATAGAAACAAAAAGGACACTTATACTTAACATCAGAAAGAGACTGTTGAAATTTAAAGGGTTCCTAATGAGGAAGGAAGACTTGAAAAATTTGATACTCATGGGACAGATTGAAGGCAAAAAGGACAGAAAACATTGCGTAAGATACGTAATGATCGTGATTAAATGGATGGCGAAACAGGGTTTAGGAGAAATAAAAGAAAGACAAAGTTTATTAATAACAGGAATCCAAGTTCGATTCCTAGCGGAGAACGCATATTTTCTACGAGATTTCTCGTATATTCAGGCTGACAAATGTAATTAATACTGTTTAATTAAAAAAAAAAAAAAAAGAACATTTGCTTAAATAAATTGTATCTTTAAATATAAAGTATAAACAGGAAATAAATATTTTTTTTAAACATACTATGTTTTGATTGTGTCTGAAGTAAAGGAGATCTATATTGCCAAAAGATTTACTTCAAATGAAACTGCAAAAACACTTATGACAAATTGAAATTCTGCTGTCGAATGCCCAAAACAACAAACGTTGAATGATAGTGGAGGCAAGACGTTCACTTATAAAGAATATAAAGTAATAGTCACGTGTTAGTCTCGCAGGCATATTGCTTTTGTGGTCTGAGGTTAAACTCGGTGAAGGACTAATGTAAAATCTCATGTTTAGTATGACTGTGCTCTGTCAATAGAAAGTTTCTTTTTTCCCCATAAGTTTAACACTTGAGAACACTCTGCTAAATCCCATTATGTATTTAGATCTGTATTGTGGGGCTCGCCCCTTGTACACAAAATGGACTCGTCTAAGTATATTTATACTACGGAGAGGTAGCGTGACAAAGAAGGTCGAGACAGGGTGTTCACACAGAGTTACGAGAGTCCAGAAAAAGAGATAATTACGGCTTCAATTACAGAGACTTGTAAATATACTTTTTCTACTAACCCGCATTCCTGGACTACTAATCTTCATTTCACTTTGTATCCTTACGTTAATACACCTATTTTCCTATTACTGGCGTTGTTATTTATTTGTGCCGGATTCCATCCCCGGAATCCACAACAATCTGATAACTGAATTTTGTGGGGGTCTGCGTTTTTTTTTTTTAATTATTCAATATAGAGAAAATGGAAACAAAAAGTGCACTGATACTTAATACCAGAAAGAGACAATTGCAATATCACATAATAGCAGATAATGAGGAAAAAGGACTTGGAAAATTTGATACTCACAGGACACATTGAATGCAAAAGGGACAGCGGAATCAACGCCTCACCTCCCTAACGATGCTTCGGATAAATGGGCGGAGGAACAAGGTTTAGGGGCGATATCTATTTACATTATTCGGACTATTGTCCTCATCTTTGTCGCCAAATTTATTACAACATTTCGGCCTTTCAGTATCTGTCTATATCTCTGAGATTTTTAGAGGAAATAATAACAGAAATGCGATTTGCAGGTCGGGTACAGTAAAATCAAGCATGTGCGGAAGCTTAAATATCTGGGAATTATTCTGACAGAGGATGGTAAGTGCGACACTGAGATCCGTAGACGTATTTGGATGGCCTAGGGAGCATTCCAAATGCACGGCACAGTACTGCGAGACAGTGGAGATTTCTTTGGTAACAAAGAAAAGAGTACCGAGCTTTAATGTGACATCTGTCCTCCTTTACGGCAGCGAATTCTGGGCGTTCTCCTGAAAGATAAAGAAGAGAATCGAGGCGACGGAGATGTAGTTCTACAGAAGGATGCTGAGGATATCATGGACCGATCATGTGAGCAACGATCAGGTCTTGGAGAGGATGTAAACAAGGAGGAGGCTAATACTTAACATCAGGAAGAGGCAGATGAAATTTCTGGGACACGTAATGAAAAAGGAGGGCCTGGAGAATCTGATACTCACAGGGCGGATAGAGGGAAAGAGAGACAAGGGAAAGCAACGCATGATATACCTGGCGGGATTTAGGAAGTGGATCCAGAACGTGGTCTACAAGGGATAGTGCGGAAGTGGAGAGCCATGATCGCCTACGTCCTGAAAAGACACGGCACATAAAAAGATGAAAGAAAGAACAAAGGACAAAGTTTATTAAGAGAGCTACAAATGACAGAAAATTGTGGAGAGCCGTGGTCGCTAACGTCCTGAAGGGACACGGCAAATAGAAGAAAAATTTTCAGTCTCTTTCCCAACAGACGCAACGTCACAAGGCTATCGCTACTCTATCGCTATTTCCATGGCAAATGTCCCGACAAGCCCAATAGCAAAGGTTCAGACGATCTCATTTTTTTTTTTTTTACCTTCAAAGCGGATCTTACATTCATATCTAAGACCTGCCATGTTACATCTACGCAGTCGAAGCACTCACCCATTCTCTCCATATTCCATATGTAAAAAGTAAGTTTCAGGGAGACAACATTTTTCTCCACAGAACGCAGTTTTTTAAAAGGCTCCCATGGGATACTTACCCTCTGCAAGTCTAGGGACTATCGTTATCATATCAGGGAGACAATATCTTTCACAAAAAAACGCAGTTTTTTAACAGACTCCCATGGGGATACTTACCCTCTTTAAGTCTAGGGACTATCGTTATCATATCAGGGAGACAATATTTTCTCAACAAAATGCAGTTTTTTAACAAACTCCCATGGGGATACTTACCCTATTCAAGTCTAGGAACAATCGTTATCTTATCTTCATAATCTTCACTTCTTACTTCCATTACATTCATATCACATATCGCATTCGGAAACCCTCTATCTTGAGTGGCACTTTGGCCTTGTATTGAGCAGACATTTAATGCATAAGAAAGTATGGTAACCAGAAAGAGAAAAAAACCAAGATGCGAATTCCGAATTGGAGGAGATAAAAACATCAAGCAGGTGTAGAATTTCAAATACCTGGGAAGCGTTTAAACAAAGGATAGAAAAGGCCACACCTTAATCCGAACACGTATTGGACGAGCGAGAGAAGCATTCAAAAAGTGAAGCAAGATGCTGAGAAACGGAACAATTTCATTAGAAAAAAGGAAAAGCGTGCTGGATTGTTACATGATATCCATCCCCTTATATGGCAGTGAATGCTGGACAATCCCCCATCCCCACTCCACAGATGAGGAAAAACCTAGAGGCAGCAGAAATGTGGTTCTACAGAAGGATACTCAGAATTTCATGGACGGTGCGAGTAAGCAACAAGAAAGTCTTATGGCAACAGAAAGAACACTTCTATTCAAAATCAGAAAAAAAAAAAAACAGCGGAACTTCTTTGGACACGTAATGAGAAAGAAGTGCTTGGAAAATGTAATCCGCACGGGACATATAATTTTTACTTAATGAAAATATCACCTAACCCTTACAAATTAATATATTAGGTTGGTGCAAAAGTAATGACGTAATAATGTCGTTTTTTGAAGTATTTTTAACGTCAAAAAACGACATTATTACGTCATTATTTTTGCACCAACCTAATAGAATTTTAAAAGATTTAAAATTTTATATATTATTCTAATTAAAATTTTAAAAATATGAAAACGGTTATTGTAAAAATTCATTATTCATCGGAAAAAAATTCTTAAGATAATAGTGCCCTTATTATATCTTAGTCATGAAAGCAATTAAAAGCTTTTCGAATTAAATAATGTCTAAGTTTCATTGCATTTTTTTATTTTACGATTCAGAGCATATTTTCAGTAACTGGGGTACTGTTTTACAAAAACAAAATTGATCATTTAAATACTCCAACTAATTTTAACTAATATAAACATTAACTTTTACAAAATTTAACTTTTAGAAATTTCATGAAATTAAACAGTATGGAAATAGAAATATTTTTTTACCAAGATTTTCTATATATGTATAAAAAAAAAAATATTTCTAAAATAATTTAATTCATTTGTGAATCAGTCCTGAACGTTTAAATCAAAATCGGACAATTATTTGAGTTTTTCAAGCATTTCAAAATCAATGTCTTTTTAACTGCAAAAAAGACGCTAAAATTTCCTATGCTAATTTATAATCTGTTCGATATCGCAAGAAAAACATTTTTAACCAAATAATTTAAGAAATATAATAATCAGAAACTACTTTAGTCGTTCAGCTTAATAATAAAATAAAGACTACGATGATAAAACTTTGTTTTTATTTATCAAGTTTGGGGCATTTTTTCATCATGGTATGCTCTTTTTTTTTTTTAGTGAATCTGTGGAAGTATCTAATTCATTATGTCCTGAATGTATACAATACATAGAAGAACAATCATTTTATTTTTATTAATCATATCTCGTACCGATCAGGATTTGAATGATTCGAACAACTTTACGCACACATGAGTGGACTAAACAATCTTTGGTTTTTATTCATCGATAAATGTTAATTTAAATATCGCATGTGGTCGGATCCGGACGAAAATATTTTCATTTTCAACTTTTTTTTCTTTTCTTTTTACTGCAGAGACAGTATGGTTTGATCGTGAGAAGGAAAAAAAAAAAACGTAATTTTAAAAATATTTACGCAATTTTGGTTCTATTTCATGTGTATCACCTGCCTAGTCCCGGGGAGGGAAGTAGACGTCACGTAGCCACACTTTAAGATAATGCTGTAACATCAGAGTTTGCAGACTGGGGCAACATGTTCAATCAGAAAAAGAGATTTTCAAGAAAAATGTTGAAAAACATTTTAAAAAAAAACCCTCTTTATTTCCGTTCTGGCAAAATTTAATACGAATCAAATCTTGAATAACATAATAATAATAATAATAATAATAATAATAATAATAATAATAATAGGGGAGTGGATTATGATGGAGTCATGGGTAATGGCTATTATTTATAGAAAATGAGAACAAAAAAGAGATATTAAAATAAATACAATAAAAATAGTAGTAGAAAGAGATTTATATTGTAATATTTATTATTGCAGTAAAATAGTAAACTTCGAAAAAATATCTCGTTATAATAATAATAATAATAATAATAATAATAATAATAATAATAATAATGAAATAAATGAAAAAAATCGTATATGCTACAGGGGTAATATTGCACTTGCTATTACTACTAATAATAAACACAGCATAGATGGGAATGAGGTTTAAATTAATAATAATAATAATAATAATAATAATAAGAAGAAGAAGAAGAAGAAGAAGAAGAAAAAGAAGGAGGAGGAGCAGGAGGAGGGGACGATGATGATGATGATTAAGAAGAAGAATAAAATGGCGTTAGAAATAAGGAAGGAATTATATTTCAACGAATAATAATATTATTAACAAATTAAATGTGACATATTGTTAAAATAATAAGTAAGGAAATATATAATAATATTGATAAAACAGTAATAATAAAGAAAGCAAAAGCTGGATATGAGAAAAGCTAAAAAAGACTACTACTATTATTACTACTACTACTACTAATAATAATAATAATAATGAAATATATAACGAAAATAAATAGTGAGATATATTACTCTTGCTACTGCTAATGATATACAATGAAATAATGGAGAAAGAGATTTAAACAATTGTAATAATAATAATAATAATAATAAGAAGAAGAAGAAGAAGAAGAAGAAGAAGAAGAAAATATATAAATAACAATGAAATAATAAATAATAAAAGATATTTAATATTTTTTGTAATATAATATTATTAAAGACAGAATAGAAGTTTGAAAAGGAAAAAAGTAAGTTAATGTTACAATAATATTAATTTAAAAAAGAGATAATAATAATAATAATAATAATAATAATAATAATAATAATAATAATAATAATTAAATAATAATAATAATAATTGGAGACTGACGAGCAAGTAAAACCATGCTTTTTGACATTGACAGGACTTCTATGCGTGTATCTGGCTGACATGTTTATACATACTTGTATTTCGTACCTTACTTATTTTTCGTACCTTACATATGTGTGTGTGTGTGTGTGTGTGTGTGTGTGTGTGTGTGTGTGTGTGTGTGTGTGTGTGTAATTAAAATAAGATCCGATGAGTTGTGGATTTCTGCTTGGCACAAAAGGTGCAGAAGGAGTTGTTCCAGGGAAGTTAGGTCTCTTCCCTTTCATCGATCACAGTCCGCACACCGGAAATGAGAAATATAATCTTGCCACAAGCCTCTGTCAGTTTTTGCGCGGAGCGCGGCTCACAAACGTGAAACTAAAAACCGAGCCGAAGTCGCACGTGACCTTTTAGGGCTTCGAAAAGAATTAAAAAAAAAAAAAAAAAAAAAGAAAGAAAGAAAGAAAGAAAGATGAAATGAAAAGAAAGAAAGAAAGAAAGAAAGAAAGAAAGAAAGAAAGAAGGAAAGGGGAAAATAAGTAAATGAATAAAAACGAAACAAAAAGACACAAGAAATGGATAGATAAATAAAGAAATAGGAACAGATAAAAGAAAAGCAATTTATGACTAAATAAAATAGAATCGAATAAATGTGCGGGCGCCATGTTGGATGCTACAAAAACGCCCGCCAATTCCAGTAACAATAGCGTAGAAGAAAAAAAAATAATGATTTAGAAATAAAACTTATCTAATAACAGTTGGAAAACAAAGAAAAAAGTTGTACATGCACATAAACATACACATAGATATATATATACATAAACACACGATATATATATATATATATATATATATATATATATATATATATATATATATATATATATATATACTTATCAAATAAAAAATCGGAAAGAGAAATAAAAACTACAAGGACCAGGAAACAAAATGATATCTTTCCAATGACTTTCGCTTACATTTAGCGATTGCCATTATGCCGAGTAAACCTAGAAGCGAGAGAAAAGGGGAGAGAACTCGTCAACGATGAATTTTCGAATTGAAGTGTGTGGGGAAATGCGGACTATTGACGTTGACGATTAAAAAAAAAATAAAACAGAAAAAAACAAAAAAGAGATGCCTCGCATGAGATTAACGAAGACTATTCAACCCTGTTAAGGCTTTATGTCATAAAGGGGCGACAGGTTTTATAAAATAAAACAAATAAAAATACTTGTGGTCGACTTTCATTTCAAAAAACTGTGCTGATAGACCCGAGGTAGCCATTTCTAACGTTTCAATGGTTGCAGTAACGGACATTAATCGTCGTTGAAAATTTAATTCGGCTGACTAAGTAACCGGGGAATTTACGGAATTAAAATGCAGACGATAAAAGGAGGTCTATTGTTAAGCGCTTCTTTTTTTTCATTGTAACACTTTAAACGGCTTAAGGTACTTACTTATTCATCCATTATTAATTTGTATATTTATCTATTTATGTTGTTTACGAATGAATTGTCAGCTTCATACAATGTTTTGTGATGCGTCATTTGTTTGAAGGCAATTTTTAAACACGTCATTTATGATTGCTTTCGTACCTGCCTCACGAACTATTTTCAGTTATGTCAGCGCGCATGAATCGGGCTTCAACTATAAAGCAAAAAAAAAAAAAAAAACAAAAAAAAAAAAAAAAAACAAGACAGAAAGAAAGATACGTTTTTAATACTTACAGCAATTTCTTCAAAAGGAGGAATAACTCAAATCCAGCAATGGTCTGAAAGATTAGCACGCTTATATCTATCAATATTTCTACAACGAACATATTATTATTCTGATTGGTTATAATTTAACAGTGGTGGCCAAACTTGCTTTATGTAAGAGCGACATACTATAAAATTCAGATGTTTCACAGACGCAAGGCATAAACAAAATTTGCACATACGTTTTTGTCACATACACATCAATATTAAATTTTCGTTTTAAATCAATGGGGTCTCAATTCAGACACAGTAAATAATTATAAAGGTTCAAATATTTCTTATTTACCTTTTATGATAACTGTGATGAAGAAAGGAGCTCAACCAACATATTTCCATGAGCCGCATATTACAGGTCAAAGAGCCGTATTTGGATCGCGAACTGCGGTTTAGCCACCCCTGTAATATAGGTCCATGGTAGTCATCACTGGATGGTGATTCCGTTTCGCGCTCTAAGCAGTCATCAGATTATTTACATACAAGTTTTCTCCCAAAACATGTTAGTCCTAGGTATGACGATAAACTACCGAAAGGCCTCTGATAAGAAGATTGGAGGATTTTACGAGTGTAGAACCACCTCTTAATTGCTGTTGTTCCCAGGTCCAACCTGACCGGGGGCAGTAGTACCTGTTAGGGTCCCAGCTATGGGCAAATAGTAAACCCCCAAACAAAAACATTGGGAAAGTATAAAATTATGTTGTGGTGTCATCCCTCTAAGAGTCTATGTTAGACACTTCCGCCTACTATAAGTTTAGTAGGAGAGAAGGTTCGGGGGAACAGTGAATCGAATGAACTAGCGCTCAATCTATTCACTAATAGATTGAGCGCTAGTTCATTCGATACACTCTCACTAGTTGGGTAATACCCTTCTGGTGTACTTACTGTTTAATATACGATATATCTGCAAACCTGGTTGTTTGTTATTACTTAACCATTTACTTGGTCACAACATCTTGGCGACGAAAATGAGATTCGAACACATGCGGAGAAACCCCATGGATTATTAGAAATTATTATCATTTAAAAAAAAAAGTTGTAAACGTAATTCCTGTAGATAGATTTTTCAAAGTGGTTATTTCTCATTGTTTTCTTTCTTCTTTTTTTGTGAAAAAGGTTGAATAAAAAAAGAATTGTGTAGTAATTATTAAAAAAAAAGACTCCATACGGAGTCAGGCTGAAAAATGGTCGTTGTGGTGTCCTCCCTCTAAAAAGTCTATGTTAGACTCTTCCACCTACTATAAGTTTAGTAGGAGAGAAGGTTAGGGGAACAACGAACAGGGAAGGAACGGTCTCAAACCGGTCATTGCTGTCAAACTCTCCGCCTCGGCAGTAAGGAACCCGGACGAAGCTTTGCCGAAGGGCAAAGTTTTGTCCGGGGAGGTAGACAGCCCTGAACCCGTTTATACGGGTTCAAAGGGAATGTTTTTGGCCGAGCCTACGGGTTCGGAGAACCCACAATTAACCGGCCTTGTGCCACATATGACCCACGTGGGGGGGGGCGTTGAATATAATATGAACAGGGAACAGTGACTAGATCGAGTACTAGTTCATTCGATACACTCTAACTAGTCGTGTAATACCCTTCTGGTGTACTTATCGTTTAATATACGATATATCTGAAAACCTGGTTGTTTTTATTACTTAAACATTTACTTGGTCACATCAAATTACATATATATATTTTAAATACCAACAATATATGTTTATATAAAAAAATTACCAACAACACCTATTGGTAGTAACATGACCAACAATAGATTTTATCTGTAGTTGAAGACATACAAATGCGCTCAAAATATTTTGATTCCGGCATTAAATAACCCATAGAACAAAGTCAACTAAACCCAATAATATATTCATTCTTTAAATGCAATGTTTATCGATTTGCAAACAACATGAATGCGTAAAAGTAAGAAATGCTAATGTTTATTAACGGTTTAAGTTAATCATTAAATGAAAGTAAAGGCGTGTTTCTAAATATTCAAAATGGCGACGAAGTAAAAAAAAAAAGTAAGAACATTTTGGTGTGTTGGGACACCCAGTATATTACCATTAACAGAACTTGGTCTGATGATCATTTAAGTCGTGAAACTGCATATTTCCATGCATTGTTAATTTATCAGTCTACACTCTTTATAACTGCAAATACTATATGAACGACACTGATCACACGTCGTCATTAACAAAGCAATTTTAAACAATAATGAATACATTATAATTTAAATAAATAACAATAATTATAATATATATAAATCTTAATAGAATTGTTGATTTCTATTTCCACGGTATATCTATCTATCTATCTATCTATCTATCTATCTATCTATCTATCTATCTATCCCAGTCTATTCAAATCTATATATCTATCTTAATCTATTCAAATCTATCTATCCCTATATATCTATATATATCTCTCTCTATATATATATATATGTGTGTGTGTGTGTGTGTGTGTGTGTATTTATGTATTTATATTTACATATGGTCTATGTCTGATATAGAGCATTTTGCCCATAAATATAGCGTACTTTAAAACTAATCTCTTTCTCTCTTTCTGCATATATATATATATATATATATATATATATATATATATATATATATATATATATATATATATATATCGCCGATAGCACGACTCGGAGTTTCATGCGAACGCAAACTTCAGGTGCTGAGTATAGACTGGCAATTACCTAAATTAAATAAAAAAAAAAATATCTGGTAATCCTAATGTTGGCATAGCATATTATAATGGAATTATAGATTTTTATTTAAAATATTATATTTGCCATTTAAAATAACCTGGAATAGTATATATAAAGAAGTTTTTAGACTTGTGAATATTAAGTTTTTCATTATTAAAGAGAGATTAGTTGTTCTATTTTATTTTTATGCATATCTATCACACACACTCTCTCTCTCTCTCTCTCTCTATATATATATATATATATATATATATATATATATATATATAATAAAAACGCAATATACCTAAAAACAAATATTAAACCGTAATTCATGTTAAAAATTAATCAGGATCAGCGATATTTAAGCAGATGTTTATTTTTATGCCTACAAGTAACCATCAATTCATTTCTCTTGCTTAATAAGCTAGGTTTATTTAAACATTTTAAGACAACCAATTTTTTAACAAGAAATAAGTTACATTTATTTCTTTTCTCGTTTTAAGATTTGGCTATTGTTATAATATCCCAGTTGATTGATAGTAAGATGCTATCATTCTTTAATTGCTAAAAATATTTGGAGAAGGCAGTGCTGTTTTTGTATTTTATATTACCTAATCATTCAGTGATGGTAAAAACGAAATTTCCAAGGATTTCCAGTGGACCAAAATAAAATTTAACATCATTATCGGAAAATATACTCGCTCGGTATACAATATTATTACTCATACATTGACCATTTAAGAGACAGATCATATTTTTCGGCAGTTGCATTTGTTTTTAGAAATATTTACGTTGTCTTTATTGGAAATTTATTTGTTTAATATAATGTTGTTATACCGGGATATGGTTTTTGCCTATGTTATTAATGCAGCTATAGCTGATTTTAACATTATTTTTTATTAGTGTTGGTGAATGGTTAAAGGGCCAATGGATCAAAATTAGGAAAATTCTTCCGGTACTTGTTTGAACATTTCGATTAAAACTTAGATTGAACTATATAATTTTACGCTTACGGTGTTTCTACTTTTATCTTCTTTTTGTTTTTCTAAATATTCTAAATTGACTTTGTGATTGCTTAGTTCTAAAGCCTTTATATATTTAATTTTATTATTATCAAATATTTCCTTATTGTTGAAGTTGGTAGATAATCTAACTTGGATTGATTTTGAAGTGGGGAAACAAAATTTTCTTTCCAGTTACTAAGCTTCGGTGGAAATTTTCAGGGTCAACCTGGAAGCGAGTCAGAAGTGTTCTGGAAAGGTCAACCCTTTTGAGCTTTTGCTCTGATGCCACCATTCTTGGGTTTCCATCTTGCAGACAGCTTTCGCAGCCCAAGATCCCAGTTAAAACTGTATGAACCGAACCAGAGCTAATACCCCTTTGGACTTAGCTATCTGCCGGACAATAAGACCTTTTTTCATCCAAAACCCATACCGTGAATGGCATCAAATGATTCATCAGTGATTGAGGTCTTTGGACAACCAAACCAAAGATCATCTTCTGTGCTGACACTGCCTCGCTTGAGTTTCACAGCCCACTTATTCACAGTTGCATAGGAAGGGGAGTCCTACGCAAGTGTCTGTAGCATGTCCACGTCGGTTTCCTTGGGTGCCACAACTGTCTTTTGCTGCTACTTTATAACTTCTAGGAACTCTGTTTTGTCTATTTTCAGATTTGTCGCACAACTCTTATCTTTGTATGACCGTAAGGGAAATATCAACTACAGCTGCGTTAATAACATAGGTAAAAACCATATCCTGGTATAACAACATTATATCAAACAAATAAATTTCCAACAAAGACAACGTAAATATTTCTAAAAACAAATGCAACTGCCTAAAAATATGATCTGTCCCTTAAACGGTCAATATATGACTTACTAGCAGCATGGCCCGGCGTTGCCCGCGCTTGATTCAAAAATCGTACGACTCATACAGCAATAGCTATCAATTGACTTAAAATATTTTTACCCTTCCATGCCTTTAAAGGAGTGCCCTTTACCGTGTTGATGTTGCTACATCCCTTACTTCTTGCCTATCTCTGCGAATTTTTTCTAAGCTCTATACTAAACATTAAATCTGTTACGAAAAAGAACTAAACAAAATGAACACAAAACGATCAGCTTTAAAAAAGGACTCGTAACTGGAAAAACCGAATGAAAAAAGGATGTTAACAACAAATACTTTTTCACACCAAACCCAGTTCTGCGGAATCAGAATCAACGTTGAGTTTAAGCAAGCGAATGAGCCAATTGCAGTAAAGTGCCATGCAGATTTAAATTTTTCCCACTTGTGACAAATGCAGCTATCGATTTTTTTTTTGGCATGCTAACATGCTAGTTAACATTCGTGTCAGTCATCTGTTGGCACTCACGCTGGCCAATAGAATCTTCCTACCTATTCGTGACAGCCAGCTATAGGCTAACACTCTGACCAGTACAAAATGGCCGCAAACCACATGAAAACTGCCGTGGAAGCATGAAAAAAATCGATTATTTCCACTATCGATGGGAGTTGGGAAATGCAAAGTCGGTCTTGGTCTTCCCGCTAACTTGGAGCATGTGCATGTAAATTTTGATGCAAATACGTCGAAAATTGCGGCCGTGAATTCGTTACACACAGACACACACACATCCTGCCTTTTATAGATAGAGATAATATTGTATACCAAGCGAGTATATTTTCCGATAACGATTTTAAATTTGATTTTGATTCCATTGAAAATACTTGAAAATTTCGTTTTTACTATCATCGAATGATTAGGCAATATAAAATACAAAGACAAAGCACTGCTCTCACCAAATATTTCTGCACAGAAATTAAGATAGAAATCTGAATTAGTTTTTCTAGTTTTATAAGAAGCAGTAGTGCGTTGCCACAACATAAATGGTCAGCAATGGCTCATATTTCTGAGTGAGGCTTAGAACGTTTTGAACGACTTTCGTATCATCGGAAGTCTATTCGGAATCGCTTTAACTCAAAAGTATCTGACTTCTTTTGCCATACTTTATTTTTGCAAAAACTGGATCGGACTAAAAATTTAATATTGCTGTTGCACCTTGTCCTTTCTTCCCTCTATCCACTCTGCGAATACCAAATTTTCCAAGTCCTCTTTTCACATTACGTGTTCCAGAAATTTTAGCTGCTATTATTTTTGTGTGTGTGTGTGTGTGTGTGTGTGTGTGTGTGTGTGTGTGTGTGTGTTAAGTATAAGATTTCCTCTTTGTTTGCCTCATCTCCAAAACCTCATCGTTGCACATATGTTCGGTCCATGGTATCCTTAGCATTCTTCTGTAGAACAACACTTCGGTTGCCTCAAGTCTCTTCATCTTTGAGACCGTCCAGAGCATTCGATGCCGTAAAGGAGGACAGATATCACGTAGCAGTTCAGTACTCTTTTCTTTGATACCAACGAAATCCTCCTGTCTTGTAATACTCTGCCTAGCTTTTGGAATGCGTCTTTAGCCATCCCAATACGTCTTCGGATCTCAGCGTCATACTTACTGTCCTCGGTCAGAACACTTCCCAGATATTTAAATTTCCGCATCTGCTTGATTTTAGTGTCCATGACATGTAAATTGCATTTCGAGATCATCACAAGCATTCTCTCTTCTTGTAGTTTATACTTAGTCCCTTCTTCTCGCTCTCCTTCGCTAAATTCTGTAGGAAGTTTTGTAGTTTCCTTTCCGCGTCTGCTATCAGCACTGTGTCATCTGCATATCTTATATTGCTAAGATTGAGGCCACCAATGATGTGTCCTGGTAAGATTTCCAGTTCCCTCACAGTTGCCTTGCTTTATAGGTTGAATAGGTTGAATAAGTCCAGTGAGAATATACATCCTTACCTTAGCTCGTTTCTATTTTTGTATATCTGTTGAATGTAAAGTTACTTATCGTAAATATTCATTCATCCTAAAGAATTATAAATTTTAAATCAAAATTTGTTTAGCTTGCCTCGCAACAACGCCAACCCTCAGAATGAAAAATTACCAAAAAATCAGGGAATTCTTCACATTCCGTAAGTACAGATAATATTCTTGATACTTACAATGTATTTTTTACAAGTAAAAAAAAAAATGAAAAAATCTGTTTTCGGCTTTTTTTTTACCGAGGTGAGCGCGGATGCTGACCCCACACTCACCCAAGTCGCCCACATTTGGGGCGATCGCAAAGGTCAACCCAACCGGAGTGTTATGGATGGGCCTCGCGTTGGGTGAATTTGGTGTGATTTTTAGTAAAATTCCATCTTTTTATTTTGGGGTGAATTAAAATTTTGGGGTGAATTAACAGAAAAGAATCTTGAAAATTTTCCGGCGAAAATGCCAGAGATTGGTAACTATATTGGTGTAGACGGAACACTTGTTTTGTTGTCTGTGACTAAATAGGTCCTGAGACACGAGTTAAAATCTCGATGGTGGGTAATATTTCCTTTCCGTCTCATGATACTATATACAGTGCTATTCAATAAAAGTGACTCACCTGATTTTTTTTACTAAATCTTCTCTTCTCCGATTAAACGAAAGTTGAGCTAAATTCAAAGGATAAGCGATCTAAAATCCAAAGCAGAAGCTTTGAAAGCTCTTTGAATTTAGCAGTAAGTACTGTCAAGCATCCGTTCAGTATAATGTTCTGGGGATGCTTTTATTTTCATGGAACTGGTTTCTTAAAACCTATTGAAAAGACCCTCAGGAGCGAGCAGTACAAGAGAATTTTAGAGTCTTGTCTGCTCCCTTCTGCTGAAAGGGTGCAAATCGACCCCACCAAGCTCATTTTTATTCAGGATAATGCTCCCTGTCACAAATCAAAATTGATGAAGGAATAATTTGATGAGAAGCAGGTGAGTGTTATGACATGGCCTTCCCAATCTCCTGACCCCAACCCTCTTTGAAAACTTATGGAGCATTATAAAGTACAGACCCTCGAGAAAGCAGTTGATCAACAAAGAGGATTTGATTGTTAATTCCATATCCGAAAGGAATCCAATGCTTGGAGATGAGATTTGCCAGAACCTAATCAAGTCAATGCCAAAAAGAGTTGAAAAGGTTATTCAAAATAAAGGAGGGCCCATAGATTATTAAATATTTCGAACTATATTACCTATTATAAATAAATTATACCTCTATTATTCTTTATTTAAAGTTGTTCGGTTATGTTTCTATTGATTACTAGTTGTAGTTTTTCCCTAAATCATTTATATCCAAAATTATAATTATCAATAGAATACCTTAGGGTGAGCAAAACTTTTTTTACTAGGTGGTCAGGAAGGGGTCTTTATATTAATAAGATTAAAAATTAGTTTGACTCCAAAACCAACAGGCGAAAAAAATTTTAAGTAAAAAATCAGGCGAGTCACTTTTATCGAACAGCACTCTATATACTGAACTTTGTGTTAAAAAAAAACACCTTAATAACGATGGAAGAAAAAGGAGTCTGAATTCATGAGTACAGTTTATTTTTATACGAGTGTAAAGCACAAAAGCACATTTCATGTACTCTAAAATGCTTGAAAATAAGTATCCCCTATTTTATTTATTGAATATTAGAAAGACCCGTGGAAATTTCACGGTTTTCCAATTTGAAATTTCTGATGAATCTTAATTCTTCAGTTAATGACTGAATAAGGTCATGGGGAGTTCTATGACAATAAAATATCCATAGAAATTCCCCTATCGCATCGTTAAATATATATAAGTTTACAGTGTAACACGGATATAAGAGACCCGGATATAAGAAAAACCCGGATATAAGAGAGATTTTCTCTGGTCCCAAATTAGAGCCTGTGTTAACGTATATAAATTAGATCAAACCCGGATATAAGAGAAACCCGGATATAAGAGATTCATCCGGCCCCGACAACTCTCTTATATCCGGGTCACACTGTAAACTTAAATTTAACAAAATAATGCAATAACAAATATAAATATCAATAGTTGTCGTAAGTGGGTACAAATGAAAAGATTTTAAATTGACATCTTTTTCTATTTCACTGAAATAGACGGTAAACATTTCTATCTTCCCTTCTTTCTTTCTTTCTGTCTTCTTTTCTTTCTTTCTTTCTTTCTTTCTCTCACTAAAACCAAGTAGCGTATATGATATATCATTTTAGTCTTTTCATTCGGTCAAGACGGAATAGCCCATTATTAATAATGTATTGGCAGGACGTAATGGTCTTGCGAACTAACTAAGTAACAAAGGCAGGGACAAATAGAATTATTATATGATTAGGCGAAATTGTAAAGAAACAGGATTGGCATGATTAAGATGTCCTGAAACAAACCATAAATAAATACATAAAATTTAGCTTTGTACATTCGATGGAAAAAAAAATTGTCTGAATGGCTACGACTAAACATTCTGGGTGTCAGAGTTCGTAAGCCAGATATCGCTTTACGAGTGAAGGTTTTTATTAGTGTGGAAGCCTTTTCGTATTTAGCTAATTCATGGACTTCAGCCAAGAATAACTCCGTTGTGGAGTTAACTGTTTATGTTCAACTGGTCCCCAACGTCAAACTCTATGAGTGTCTGGATCGATTTGACGCGTCCCTCGGGAACTAGGAAGAGACACCTGCTAAGGCTTGAACGCAAGGATAATAACGTTGGCCTGTTTCCAGCGAACTGCAGATGTGACTCTAATTTTCGTGGGTCTTGCTTGAAAAAAAAAACTAATAAAAAATAAAATAAAAGCAACACAGTGTTATTACGAACTTTAGAAGCATACAAAAGAACTGTATTTCAGGGCGATTCACAGTGGTACTGGTTATCTGCTGGCATGAAGAGGAAAGATTATATCGAATCAATTGCTAGGCCTGCTGCTAGGAAAGTTAGTTCACTGTCATGCCAGACAATTTTTTTCACCGGAATCTAGCTTATATATTTATAAGTCTATAATTTGTCTACATCTGGTCTGGTACGCTAAATATTTAGAGATTCTTTATAAAATCCAAAGATTTTAAAAAATCCAAAGAATCTGCAATATTATTGGTCCTGACCTGGCATGTCGGTTTCAGCTACTTTTATAAGTCTATAATTTGTCCATGTTTCGAATATTGCTACCACATCTGGTCTGATACGCTAAATATTTAGAGATTCTTTATAAAATTCAAAGATTTTATAAAAATCCAAAGAATCTGCAATGTTATTAGTCCTGACTGGGCATCTCGCTTTCAGTCCCTTTCTCACTGCCAAAACATAGCTTCCCTGTGCCTTTTCTATAAATACTTTCATGGTAATTGTTTTGATGAACTTTCCTCTATGGTACCTAGCCTTTATGAATTTAAGCGCAGTACTAGATTGGCAGCTAGGTCTCATTATTTTACAATTGAAATGGCTAGATGTAACCGTAAGTTCCATGCTAACAGTTTTTTCTCTTGCTTTTCTCACCTGTGGAACCCTCTTTTGGCTTCTTGTTTCCCAGTGAACACTGAATTTTAAAAAAATAAAATAAAATATCAATCATTATCTTTTCTTTTCTTAATTCTTGTTCTTTTATTGTCCTCTCTCCATTTTTTCCACAATCTATTGTTCATATTTATAAGTCTACCATTCATTCATGCTTTGAATATTGCTGCCACATCTGGTCTGATGCTCCTGTTATATATTTAGAGATTCTTGATAAAATCTACAGAAGAATCTGCAATGTTTTTGGTCCTGACCAGGCATCTTGGCTTCTGTCACTTTCCTACCACCATAATGTAATTCTCTGTGCATTTTTTCTATAAATACTTTCATGGTAATTGTCCTCATGAACTTTCCTTTATGGCACCCTAGGCTTTATTAATTTAAGTGCAGTACTAGATTGGTGACAAGGTCTCATCATTTTGCAGTTGAAATGGCTAGATATAACTAAATTCAATGTTAATAGTTTTTTCTCTTGCTCTTCTCGCCTGTGGAACTCTCTTCCGGCGTCTTGCTTTCCAGTGAACATTGAATTTTAAAAAAAAACAAATAAAATATCAATCATTATATTTTCTTAATTATTGTTCTTTTATTGTCCTCTCTCTTTAATAGTAGTTTTTTTTTCTTATACATTAACACTCAATAACCCATTAGTAGATTTATTGCTTTGTCTGGAGGTGGAATGGTATAAAGATCTTTGAATAGCGACTTTAAAGGGAAGCCGAGTATACTAAACACGCAGAACATTCATAGTTTAATCGTCACCTCATATTTGTCCTTATTTCTGAGATGAGGTATTATGTACACTATTTACATTATTCGGACTATTGTCCTCATCCGTTTTTGCCATATTTATCACAACGTTTCGGCTGTTGTACGTTCCGGCCTTCTTCAGGTGGTTGGAATGTCGAACTGAACCCTTTATTTCGCTCGCTGGGGTAGACTGTTCTAGTTCCACGCCTAATGGAAGTCAGTTATCAGTTATTTCCTGTTAATTCACCCCTCCAAGTTCAGTTATCAGTTATCTCCTGTTAATTCCCCTCTCCAAGTTCTCCACTGCCTTAACTGGGTATTGAACTCACACTCTTTGGGTCCTGTCATTGGACCTAACCAACGCCTTTATCCACTGTACCATATATCCTTAAGGACATCTGTGCATGAATTTCTGGGACTTATAAACCTAATCTTTTTTACCAGTGCTCATATTGCAATTTTTGCTGTTATTGCATTTTTTATCAGAATTCATATTGCAATTTTCGTTGTTATTATTGCTTTTCTCTGGCACTACTTGTTACTGGTTCCCATATTATATTAATTTCTATGCTTGGTCGGCCAAGGAGATTTTTATATCCTAGCATATGTGCTGATTTCTTAAGTTTATCAGTCACCTCATATTATATAAATCTGACCTTGCACCAAAACCGGTTTAAACTATAATAATAGATAGCTGGTAAGTTTGTTTTCGTTTTTTTTGTTTTTTTTTTTTTGTTTTTTTTTTTTTGTTTTGTCTGTAGAATGTTGATTGGGTGATATCTTAGGCTGCATTTAGATATAGATGATGAAATTATCTGATGATTTTTGTTTTTGTTTTCGCGGATGAGAAATTATCAATGATCGAATTATTTGAAATATTGTTGCTATCTTTGATTATTAAATGTGTTATTATAGACACAACATTTCGTTTTCCTTGGTATTTCTCGAAAATATAATAAAATAAAAGCAAAAACGGCTTGCTTAAAATTTTTTAAGAACTGCATTTCATACTGATTCACGATGGCCATTCACACGTACGGATAATTTGAAAACCGGCATTAGACTGACGTCGAATGTAATATTCAGTTCAATACCTACCTAGCACGAACAATATTTTATAAGATTTTGCTTGCAGGATGTTCAACGGGTGATATTTTAGACTGTATTTACATTAGTTTGAAGGGAAACCAAAGTTAATATTTAGCGGGTGGGGTTAGATTAACCATCAATCACTTAACTCTGCGTTAGTCACCTCGAATTTTCGAAAATGGATAGTCCCGTGGTTTATTTACACACCCAATACAAAAATGTTTAATGTGCTGCAATTATGTAAAATATTGTCGTGCAGCTGAAAATATTTACGATAGACATTAAATCAAAACTTGAACTGAAGCTATACACCCTTGTGCAAATTAATTGAAACAATCGCTTTAGTTTCCTTTATTTCAACATACAGTCAGTTTTAGGCTCACTAAAGTGACAGGATGTAATCGATTACTATTTTTTCTCCAGATTAGGTCATTTGCAGTGGTGTGCAGTAATATGAATCTATTTTCAGGGTGTGTGATGTTTGGCCTTGAAAAATATTGCGTCTCTATGATTGAATCAGATTTTTATCATGCCCAGACACTATTGTCTCGATTGTCGATTAGTTGCCCTATAGCCATTGTCTGCAATGGACGTTATTTCAAAGAAGAGTACGAAAATTAGTAACGCTGCACGAACACACTTACCAGTGAGCAAATCAAAGTACTATAGACTGGCCCAGAAAGTATCCTGATTTAAATCCAAACAAGAATCTGTAGGTAATCTGCAAGAAACGACTTCGTGGAATGGACATACGAAGTACTAACATGCGCACTGAAAAATATTAAATGATAACGGAATTATTAATTTTGTTTCAATTAATTTACACAAAGGTGTAATTTTTCACTGAAATGGAAATGTCGTTTTCTCACATATGTTACTATGTGAGAAAACGACATTATTTTTGCACCAACCTAATATAATAAATTTGTCTCATAAACCTAGGCTGTAAATTATTGGTGACACAGACCAATGCAATAAGAGAAGAAAAGTTTGTTTTTTTTTTCATCAGAAATAGCCACAATATATTTCCATGGATTGAAATGGGAAGAAAAATAATGTGTTCATTGTATAGTCATTAACGTTCACTATGGTTCAACACCGGTTGCTATATTATCAGAATTTGTGCAACTTTTGAAAACTTATCTTCGTTAGTCAGGTGGGTTGACAGGACACCCCGAAGTAGACAAAGCGACGTCTGTTGCCTACGATAGCTTAGCTGAAACAGCTTCACACCGGGTGCTATACACCGTCGACTGGCTGATCGGTTGAACTCTCTGTTTTGGGGCGGGGAGGAACCCGAAGGAGTCTACGCCGAAGGGCAGATTCTCTTTCGGGGAGGTAAACCGACCCTGAACCCGTTTATACGGGTTCAATGGGCATATTTTTGGCCGAGCCCACGTTAAAAAGGCCTTGTGCCACATGACGCCCTCGTGGGGGGGTGACTGAATATCGTCAGCGGTAACGTTGGCAACTAGGAATTACGTGTACTTAAAAAAAAATGTGGAATAACAAAACACCCCATATGGCTATTGCAGTGTTAAAAAAAAGATTCGGTAGGAAACTCTTGCACATTTACAAATCTACTATTCGGCCGTGCATTGAATCCTGTTGCCATATTTGGTTAGGTGCTCCTGCTGTTCATCTCGAGGTTCTTAACAAAATTCAAAGAATTATCTGCAATACAATCCATCCTGATCTGGCATCTCAACTTCAGTCACTTTCTCACCGATGTGACGTAGCTTCCCTCTGTCTTTCTTATAAATATTTTCATGGCAACTGCTCCGACGAAATGTTTTTTCCTTTTGCCTCGACTACATGAATTAAAGCGTTCTACTAGATTGGCATTTAGGTCCCACCCTTTTACTGTTGAAATAGCTAAATGCAGTAACCACTTCTACTCCAACAGTTTCTTTTCTCGCACGTCCCACTTGTAGAACTCACTTCCACTTACTTGCTTCCCTGATAACTATAGACTTCAAAAATTTAAAGGCGATGTCAATTGCCATCTTCTATCTTTGTGAATCCCGTTCATCTTTTGTCTTTTCCTCAATCTCCCCAAAACTCAGTCTCTTCTCTTTCACTCCTTGTAATCATATGTGTACTAGTGGCGTTACCCGCCTTGCTTGAGGTGAAAGGATAAAAAAAGAAAAATAAATTCAACACAAATATAGATTTTATATATATTTATATAGATCTAGTCTAACATTACTCAGAAAAGGAAAAAGAAATATATATATATATATATATATATATATATATATATATATATATATATATATATATATATATCGTAGCGGCCATAATATAAGGAACGGAAACAACAAAGACATAAATATGTGTATTACTTTAAAAGTAATGCGTCATTAGCAATGAAATTTTTACCGAATAAAGATTAGGGTGTAATGCATAAATATTATACAAAGTTACAAAAATTTACATAATAGTTTTTTTTTTTTAAATAAAGATTAAATGGAACAAAGGAAATAAGCTACTGGACAAAAGTTAAGGAACGATCTTGTTAATACTTGATTGTGAACAGAATATCAACAAAATTTAATATTTGGTAAACATCCCCTTATTTTCAATGACTTCTTTGCATCGTCGATCACATGATCTAATTAATTTCTTGCAAAAATCAGCAGTAATTCCCTCCCATTCGTCTTTCAATAACTCCCATAGGTGATCCTGGTTTTTCGGGTTTCTTTTCTGAGCCCTTTCTCCAATTATCTTCCAAACATTTTCTATTGGATTCAGGTCGGGGTTCTTGACTGGCCACTTCATTAGGACGATTCCTTCTTCTTCAAATAAAGCCATAACCTTCTGAGCCTTGTGGCAAGGTGCATTGTCATGCATGAAAATAGGAGATTCATAAAGATTATGGTGTAATCTTGGTACCACATGCTGCTGAAGAAGCCTTTTGTAAATCTCAGCATTGATATTGCCATGTACGCGGATGATAGGGCCAACTCCTGCAGATGAAATCATTCCTCACACCATCACACTGCCGCCAGCAAGCTTAAGTGTTTTCTTGACACATTGAGAAGACAGTCTTTCACCTGTTCTACGACGTACGTAAGTTTTGCCCTCAGAAACAAATATAGTAAACTTGGACCGGTCACTGAAATATTAGGTTGGTGCAAAAATAATGTCGTTTTCGCACATGTGAAAAAACGACATTATTTTTGCACCAACCTAATATATATATTATTTATGCATTACACCCTAATCTTTATTCGGTAAAAATTTCATTGCTAATCATGCATTACTTTTTAAGTAATACACATATTTATGTCTTTGTTGTTTCTGTTCCTTATATTATGGCCGCTACTGTATATATATATATATATATATATATATATATATATAAAACTACCTTCTCCTGCGATTGTGAAAGTGATTAAAAATTTGTTTCTTTAAAAATATCAATGAATACTGAATATTCCCTTATAAGGAAACGGCTAATCACGATTACCATTATTTCGTTCATAGGGGTTATCTTGTATGACCTGATTATTCTTTCATTGGTGTCCTTCTGATGACATCTTTTTCTTTATTCCAGTTGAAGTGTAATATACGGGTTTCATTACTTTTGGGAAGATTGAACTCACGATTCAAAACTTGATTACCCAATGCCCGTCTCCACTATATCAGGGCCATATTTTTGGGGAAGATGCGAAACATTTTTTCAAATAATTAGAGTCAATCAAAATGAACGGAAATGTGAAAAAATTAACCCATAGCTAATGGAGAAGAAGAAATAAACACATGCCTTTCTGGACGGCATTTGTGTGAAAGTAAATGCAACGGATACGGTAGGAACTTGAATTCGGCTCACGGATCTCAATCTCTGCATCGATAACCTCTACGTTATATAGATGGTAATAGTAATCGTAATGACAATGGTAATGTTAATAGCAGTGGCAATGGTAATAACAATGGCAATGGCAATGACAATGGTAATAACAATGGTAATGATTATGGCAGTGGTAATGGTAATGGTACTGACAATGGTTAAGCTAATGGTTTTGGTAATGGTAATAATAGTGGTAATAATAATGGCAATGGTAATAGCAACGGTAATGGTAATTACAATGGTAATAATAATGGTAATGACAATGGTAATGTTAATGGCAGTGGTAATGGTAATAAGAGTAGTAATTGTAATGACATTGCTAATGGTAAGAACAATGGTAATGATTACGGTAATATTAGCCATTTCCTTATGTGGGAAGAGTTACGTACATTGACTGAGCGGCCAGTGCTACTTCAGTTATTCACTGTCTGACATTCGTGCTGGGATCAAAGTGTAGTATCTGTTGTCATCTCTAATGGTACTGGCAATATTTGCCTTTTCCTTATAATAAACCATTCGACATTTCTTGTCCGATCAACCAGTGCTAACCGAGTTACGCTTTTCTTCAGTGACTCGTCTTCGTACGAGGATCAAAGTATAGTATCTGTTCTCCTAATGGTAATAGTTATATTAACTGTTTCCTTATAAGGAAATAGTTAATGTTTCCTTATAAGGAAACATTCGACGTTCAGTAATCGGGTAGCCAGTTGTCGGTTGAAATTTATAAACTATTAAAAAAAATCTTTTAAGGTGAATATATTTCTGAAGTCCATTAACTGTTATCGCTCTTTCCAGTATTGATTGAGGTTTCATTCCTAACCGTTTGTTTGAAGTTGTGTCTAACATCAACATCTTCATTCTGCCATTATTATCTCTATGCATGTGATATCCATTTTAGTTGACGCCATTGTTCAAAGTCCACAAGTGATGTCGTTTGTGTTATTTAGTACCGTTCTTTCTTTGTGATTTTGTGGCGCCAGTCCACAGGATTAGAAGAAGGATGCTCCTCGATAAAACCTACAGGCTTCATTAGTTGGAAGGTTTTTTTAATCAACGATCTTAGCGAATGTAAACAGTTCATAATTTATATATTTCTGAATGATTTTGGCGCCATGCATGACTTCTAAATGAAAATCTCGGCTTGACGAGGCTAGACTAGGAGATGAGTTCTTAGGTTAATGTTTCAGTTTTCTACCACTTGCAGTTTTGTGCAACAGCTTGCTAATAACGTGTACCCCATTCATTCACTTAAATAACGAAGGTTATGTGACATAACCTAAAGCCAGATGCTGTATGGATATATCAATCCAGGCATTTCCTTGGATACCTCTGCAAGGAATTTAGTGCGCTCAGCAACATCTCCGATACATGCTCAACGGGGTTTAAATCTGGAGGTAGCAAAGACAAGTATAATGATAATATTAGCCGTTTCCATATAAGGAAATATTTGGCATTCAGTGACACAGCATCTAGTGTAGCTTGAAATTTATAAAATCATCTTCAATCAATTTTTCAGGAAAATAGTTAGCTCAAATTCATTTCCACTATTGACGGGGATTCCTTCGAAACATTTTGTTTGAAGTAGTGTCTGGCGCCATTTTGATTGTGTCATTATTTTCTCTTCTACATGTGCTACTCCCGGTCAAAAAATTCTAACCGACGAGCGAGTGCTGATGTTGACTGAAGTTTATAAACTCTTCCTCTTAAAACAATTTTTTGGCTTCCCAACAATTACACCACGCCGAGGTGTCCAAAATGATTTTCTTAGCATAGGTTAGATGTGGCACAAGGCCGAGAGTATGGAGCACCCATTGTGGATCGAACAAACTTTTCAGTAGTAATTGATCTAGGAAGACAATCTTGCTGACCATTACACCACGCCGAGGTGCCGAAAATGATTTTCTTAGCATAGGTTAGATGTGGCACAAGGCCTAGAGTGTAGAGAACTGAGTGTGGATCGGACAAACTTTTCAGTAGTAATTGATCTAGGAAGACAATCTTGCTGACCATTACACCACGCCGATTTGCCCAAACCAACTTGTGTAAATGGTTGACAGAACAGGGTTATGGGGAGATAGCAAAAAAGGCACATATTGCTAGGAAATTATGGAGAAACCATGATCGCCCACGTCCTGTGAGGGACATGAAACATAGAAGAAGAAAATTCTTACAAACTCAGTGCTAAATATCAATTTAAATGTGATGTACACAGAATTCCGTTTGATAAAATAACTTCTGTCATCCATTAAACTCAATCTGTCAAGTTTAACGATAATATCGCAGCCAATCAGGAAGGGTGTTTTTATGAGATGTACTCGCTCACCTTAGAGCATCGTGCCCATGATAAGAACTTCTAAAGATGGCGGTAAACAAGAGAGATCATTGTGAGATTTGGCGTCATGGCTTAGCCAAAGGTATTCGTAAAATCTCGATTCGCTAATTCAGTTTTCCTATTATGACATTTTACATTTCATCATACCTTCATCAACGATGCCATTATTTACCGTTCAGGGCTTAATCATGGCACAAGGACACAAGAGGGAAACATTCGATGAGGATCGAAGCAATTTAAAATATATGACGGAAGTAAAAGATATATACAGAGACAGACTCTGATGTGTCAAAATATTCCGTTTTGTCGTAAAAGCCCAGATGGGAAGGGAAAACACGCCATTCAAAATCATGGCTTTTACCTGGATACACTGAGCATTTCTGAAATATACTATTATAATTGTTCATGCCGCACTAATTCGTTAGTTCGCACGACCGTTACGTCCTGCCAGTAGCTCATAAATAATGGACTATTCCGTTTGGATCTCGTGGAAAGAGTGGGAAAAAACACTGCTTGGCTTCAGGGAGAAAATGAGACAAATAATGAAAGAAGGGGAAATAGAATTGTTTAACGCCTCCTGCCAATTCTTAAAAAATAATGGACTAGTCCGTATAGATGGCGTGGAAAAACAAAACATATATCAAAAATGCTACTTGGTTTCACTGAAAAAATTAGTGAAAGAAAGAAAGAAGGGAAGAAAGAAGTGTTTAACGGCTGTTGCAGTGAAGTGTGAAAGTTGTCAATTTCAAATCATTTCATTTTGTATCCCCTTACTTCTTAAAATAACGACCAGCATTCATTTTTATGGTTGTTATTGCAATATTTTGTTAAAGTTGTCAAGCTCAAATATGGAAATTTTTGCGGATGTTTTATTTTTTGTAAGAATCCGCCATTTAGATTCATTAGAATATGAAAATATAAAAATCGTTAATCAATAAGAGGAAATGCAAGTAAGTAGATTGCGTGGAGTTAATTGTCTAGGCAGGAAAAAAAAACTTGAGAATCTGCATTTGAACTCTTGACTTTAACATGTGCTCGAACTCTTATCGAAATGTAGATGTTTACTGATCACCTAACATTTACATTCATACAAAGTAAATGTTTTCGCAATGTAATTAATATTAATTAGCCCATGACGGTAAAGTTTTTACGATATACTCATATTTATATAAGTAATAGATCCCCCGAGTTTCAATTTCTAATATCTATTCCTATTTAAAATATTGATAGCTTCTTTCGCGAGTGGTAGGATTTATAGTAGGAACCAAGCGCGTCATAAATTGATTTTATCAGTAATAAATATATTAACTATTATATATTAGGTTGATGCAAAAATAATGACGTAATAATGTCGTTTTGTGACGTTAAAAAATACGTCAAAAAACGACATTATTACGTCATTATTTTTTGCACCAACCTAATATTATATTTTATACATACACACACACACACATATATATATATATATATATATATATATATATATATATATATATATATATATATGATGGTGTTGAATGTAGAATAAAGGGTCTACATTCAACCCCATCACTTGATAAGACACCAGAAATGTTGAAACAAAATGGCTATTTTTGTTGTGATTCTATAGCATGTCTATGTTATAATTTTCGAATAAATAATTATATTTTCTCTACTCATATATATATATATATATATATATATATATATATATATATATATATATATATATATATATATATATATACAGTGCAACCTCGGTTATTAAACGCATCACATGTCAAATCGGTTTTCGAACAGATGGAAATGCCTCGGTTATCGAACAAATTTTCGGTTCTCGAACATTGCCGAACCGAGTTAACCCGATCGGAATAATTTCTGGGTCGACCGCCGTGTTGTATACATTCGTGTGTTGTGGTGCGCTTTTCTTTTCCAATTTTACTGTACTGTGACTTTTTTCTCTACATTGATTCCTATTGGAAAAATAGTTTCGGTTTACGAACATTTTGGGTTACGAACGGCCTCCAGGAACGAATTAAATTCGTCAACCGAGGTTTCACTGTATATATATTCTGACGAGTGGGCGGAGAGATAAATGGAGGGCACGTCTATAAAACAGGATTCTGTGAATAGCATCAATTAGTTAAGTGACTTTTGGTTTACACTATATATATATATATATATATATATATATATATATATATATGTGTGTGTGTGTGTGTGTGTGTGTGTTTGTGTTTGTTTCTAAATTTGAAGGTGTGAACTGGCTATTGGTTAGTAAGAATGAAACTTAAATATATATTACTGCGCATGACTCCTTAACAATAAAAGTTACGCAAATGATAGACACAGAAAGGTTTGGCTTGGTTTGCTTTGCGTTGTTGCATATATATATATATATATATATATATATATATATATATATATATATATATATATATATATGAAATGAAAATCTTGGTAATCTGTATGGATAATCCCAATGAGGATGAAATTCAGAGAGCTCAATGTTAAATCAGAGCGATTAATTCAATGAAAACAGACAACTTTAAGGGTCCATTGGTTTTAATTTATTTCCCCAGGGATTTTTTTTACTATGGCTGATCAGATCTCACGTCCAAGGGTGAAAAAATGAATTTAAATTTACATATAATTTTTTTTACACTTTTGAGGGGTAGTATTGAGTTGATATAGATATAAAGTGTGGGGAGAGAGAGTGTGACAGACATGGTCGAAATCAGAGAGGCAAGGGAGAGATAGGAGTGATTTTAAATTTATTTTTATTAGAATACTTAATAGTGATTGGGGGTAGTACCATTGACCTATTTAATATATGTATAATATATATATATATATATATATATATATATATATATATATATATATATGGCATCCCTAGTCTTAACAGTGAAGGTGAGAACGGGTGAAACTAAGGAATGTAGTTTGTCTGAACGCTTTCCTTGCAAATAGCAATAGAGCGGTGAGAGACATTTCTTCTGTATGAAAAAAGTGACTTGTAGGTTGGAAAATAATTCATCACTCACAAGGAAGCGGAAACGCTTTTGGGCTCTATTGAGGCTGGAAATTGAAGACTGGGTAAATAGTGCTCACAGCAGAAGTACTTCATATTAAACCTGTTCTTAGAGGATAGCAGGGAGGAATCAGGTGCTTACTGGAGCGGTACAGGGAACCGTCTATTTTCCTAATATCTTAAGAGATGAATCCTTTTGCACAAGTTTCGATCAGGTATTTAATAGGTATTAAAAGCACGGAACCTCCCTGACAGAACATCGCAATAGGTGAAAATTCAAGATCCTCTCGCAGATAGCCTTAAAGATGAGAAAGGTACATTTTTTTTGCTAGTAAACGTCGTCTACGTAAGCATTGAATGATCTGATATCTCAGTTTCGCATATAATTTCCCTTGGGGTATTTTTTTTTCGCCATTTTGGACGGTGAAAATCCGGCCTTATATTTTATCAAATGTGTTGGCTTGGATTAGCGATATCACCGAACTTTCTCGGGGTGTGCGAGACTGAATCGCTAACCATTGTTCCATGCTTGGCGTTCCGAATGGATTGTATTGTTTGACAATGACAGCATAACGTAAACAGATTGATGACTAATGTAATTCCACATGCAGACACTTAGCAAATAGAATTTATCTTTATCGATATTGAACGGCTT
Source organism: Acanthosepion lycidas (assembly GCA_963932145.1). Taxonomy (NCBI): domain Eukaryota; kingdom Metazoa; phylum Mollusca; class Cephalopoda; order Sepiida; family Sepiidae; genus Acanthosepion; species Acanthosepion lycidas. The sequence goes on along the minus strand of OZ010606.1, from coordinate 57,256,888 downwards.
TTTCTGAATTTCCTCGCCTAAAAAGCGAGAAGGAGCAATATCCAAATTGATTCCTCGTCAAGAAAATTTGATTGGAGAAACTTCTTCTAAGTCAAAATATACCGCGAATGAGTCTGATCAAATGTGTTGATCAAATGTGTTGATCAAATGTGTTGATCGTTGATTTTCGATATTTATTGATTACAAAGAAAAATGAAATCACAGAGGGCGAGAGAGAGAGAGAGAGAGAAGTGAAATTTTCTTCGTTCCAAATATTTTCCCGGGCTCTCTTTTCATCTGTTTTCTTTTAAATATATAATTTCACGCGATATATTTATCGTCATTTCTTATGAGAGTGTTGAATGCAGTTGTTTTTAAGTGACACTCGATATATTATTTAGACAGTATCTTCATTTTCATTGTTTTTCTTATAACTTTTTGGTTGAGTTCTTTTTTCTTATCTTTTTTTCCAGGTGTCTGTTGAATCCACTCGTATTTATAAGTCGCATTTACACTTTATCAAAACAGTATCTTTCTTTTGATTGCTTTTACGACACCATTTTGGCTGATACGTTCTAGAGCCTTCCTCGGGTCTGTGTTGCATTCTTTGGTCTTTAAATGACAATCTACACATTATTCAAGTGTCTGTTACAACCAGTGGTACTAAGACATCGCATTTACAATTCATCAGAATAGTATCTTTCTCGTTATTGTTTCATATTATAACAATTTGTTCTAGGCCCCTCTTGGGTGATTGTTACGCTTATTGGATTATTGACGTTACTCAATACATCTTTTTCTGCAGTATATTTATTTATTACTTTTATCACAAAACAATGACACTTATATTCTTCGGCCTTACCCATATAAATATACTGGTCATAATAATTTGTATAATGACATATAAAGTCCAGTTGATGTTACATACACTTGAAGAATGCCAAAGAAAACGTCAGCTAAATGGTTATGATACAATTAAGGATAATAGTCTGAATACAAGATTCAACATAGAATTGAAAAAAAGCTGCGGAACACATATGACACTTCATTTATTAAACGTTCACCCAAGATCCAATCAGGGTGGAAAAGAAAGTGCAAGATTTGAGGATATGTAGGATAGATAACGGTTGACTGTAGACTTGAAGAGGTTAAAATTGTAAAAGTCGGGGAAGCATCCTCTCGGGAGTCTGTTCCCCGAAAGTAGCGATTCTGTCTTCTTCCTTACTAATCGAATACTAAGGTAATACGGATGATTCAACCTTATGTACGTAGCATGACCGGTTTTAGCTGTAAATATCGGCGAAACAAAAGAATGTAACTCATCTAAACACTTGCCATGAAAATAGCGATAGTGTAATAAAAGGCTTGCGACCTTTCGTCTATGAGAAAGGGGCAGTATGTTTGAAGATAATTCGCCACCCACGATATCGCAAGAAAAGCTTCTGAACTTTGTTATGTCTGGAAAGTGTGAACTGGGCAACTCCAGCCAAGATATGTTAGCAATGCGCTATTTTTAGTCCAATCGGACTTTAGTAACGATAGTGCACCGTAGTAAGTGTTGGGTACCTTTGTGAGGCGGCACAAGGAACCAACAACTTTTCCAGCATCTTTGAATCCTATATTTGAGTTCCACTTGAGGTCTAGAGTGATTTTTTGGCCCAACTGAAAATTTAAGGCAAGGATCCTCATTAACTGTACAACTGTTCATTATGACTGGAGAAAAAAGAAATAAGTTGTTTTTGGAGGTATTCAACACTGCATGCCAATTTCTCACCATTGAGATATTAGATTTAGGGCATGCCTAGTGTAGGATCCAGGTATTATTATTATTATTATTATTAATTATTATTATTATCTATTATTATTACTTATTATTATTAATTATTATTAATTATTATTATTAATTATTATTATTATTATTTATTATTATTATTATTATTATTATTACTTATTGTAGTGGATTCCGAGATGAAATTCGGTCTCCAATGAATGACAAACGCAGGAATGAAATATAACGAATAAATATATTTACACTTGGTAATACGGTTAGTAGATCCAGAAACGTGGTTAGTAGCAATAATAATATATATACAGTCTGGGAAATCCAGTCTCGAAGTAGGACTTCCTTAGAGTCTACGTGCTCGCAGCTGTGACTTCTACAAACGGTTACCTCACACTATTACTCTACCTCCAACTCAACCACAATCACTGCCCTCTCTACTCTGACTGACTCTGGGTATTTAACGGCAGCAGTACATACTGGTTGAGTTCACTTGTATGAAAAAGGGGTGGACCCCATAACACTTTTTAATTCCTAGTATTAATTATTATTATTAATTATTATTATTATTTTTTATTTCCTTTGATTTCTGGCGTTTACACATTTCTTTCCAGGTCCCGCTTAGAGACCTAAGGTTAGAAATGGCATCATGACACTTTCCACTGGCAAAAAAAATATATATTACATAGATAAAGCCCTTCGTAAAGTGTGGACTGTACTTGTCAGAACAATTTTTTGTATCTCCTTGAGGCATGGGCTTCCAGGAATCCCTTCAATTAGTCTACTGCAATCTTTTCCAACCAGTCCTAAGGCTACAACTACAACAGGGATTGTTGATGTTCCCATATGCCACATTTTCGAGATTTCTATTTCAAGGTCCTTGTATTTTGACAGCTTTTTGAATATCTTCAAAGATACATTGCAGTCAGCAGGGACTGCCATATCAATAAGGAGGCACCGTTTTTGTTTGTGGTCTTTAATAACAATATCTGGGCGGTTGGCCTTGATTGTTCTGTCAGTATGTATTGTGTAGTCCCATATAATTGTAACAGGTCCTATCTCCGTTATTATTATTATTATTATTATTATTATTATTATTATTATTATTATTATTATTATTTCCATTGATTTCTGGTGGATACTCATTTCTTTCCGGGTCCGGCCAGAGACATGCCAACAGAAATGGCATCATGGCATCTTCCACAGAGCAATTTTTGAAAAAGAAAATCGCACATATTTTACATAGATAAAGCTCTTCGTAAGGTGTGTGCTGTATTCGTGACAACACGTTTTTGTTTTTTTTTTTTTTTGTATTTCATCAAGGCATAGGCTACCTAGGATTCATTCAATGTTTCTATTGGAATCTTTTCCAACCAATCGGAGGGCTCCAGCTACAATAGAAATTTTTGATGTTTTCATGTGCTACATTTTTGAGATTTCGAAATCAAGTTCCTTGTTTTTGGATAGTTTTTTTTTAAGATCTACAACGATACAATTCAGTCTGCAAGGGCTGCCATGTGAATAAGCGGGGCGCATTTTGTTTTTGTGGCCTCTAATCAAGATGTCTGCGCGATTAGCTTTGATTGTTCTTTTTGTGTGGATTTTAAAGTCCCATAAAATTGTAACAGGCCTGGGTGGTGTTTATGCAAATTTCTTGCAGTTTCATTTTCGTAAAAGTTGCAGATTTTCCAATTCAGATATTCGCCCACTCTGTCATGCCAGGTTTTATATTTAGTGGGTGCCAATACCGCGCAACCTGATACAAGATGGTCAATTGTTTCTGGATATTTATCACAGAATCTGCATTTTGAGCTAACACAATTTTTCACTGTGTGCTTGATAATTTCAAGTTAGCAAGCATTGGTCCTGTGCATCAAGAATCAAATTTTCGGTTTCAGCTTTTAACCCTACACTACGTAGCCACTGATAAGTACTGGGTTTATCTACATCAGCTTGTTTGGTACTGTCAGAGTATTGGCCATAAAGCGGTTTATCTTGCCACCGTTTCTGTATCTGGTCTGATGCATTTGCTTTTGCTTTCTTTTTTAAGTATTTTGCAGCTTCATTCGATGTATTATACTTTTAATGCATTTCTTTACCCATTTGAAACTCCATTTTGAATTTGTTAGATTCCTTTATTATGGAATAAAGTTTCTTACATGTTTTTTTATTTATATTATTATTACTATTATTCAACCCATGATATCACTTGAAAGAATTATTCAACAAATTGGATAGTTTTCTTCGGCGTTATTTCTGTAACGTTTTCTGCTAAATATATTAATTTTTATTGTCTAATTGATTCATCGGTTCGTTTTCTACGGTTTATCAACCCTTTACAGGTTATTTAAAGACAGAATTTTAAAATCTTTTTTAAAAATAATAATGTTTTAGTGATAGAAGTCTTACTAATTAACCCATAGCTGGGAGGAGAAGAGATGGATTCATATCTTTCCCAAGGTTATTTGCCCGTAAGTAAATATACGAACAAAGCTGGAATTGAAACTCGGCTTTCTGATTAATAATTCAAAGCTATTATCCATTACACCACCCGCACATCCAAGCTGCAAGCACATAATATTTCCTATATTGTTTAATTAAAGTGTTAATCAGTGGAAGACAGATTTTTGCACCTTTAGCAAGACTATGGGAAGCTTATTAGTAAGAATATAGGGAGTATTCGATTCATGCTTTTTTAAAGATTATTTTCGCGAAATGGAACTATCAGACAGCAATGTAATTTATTAAAAGAAATCGTGACAGAACGTGGCTGGGTACATATTCTACGAGCGACATGATAGTCAGAGAAAATGTGTAAAGACAGTTTTCTATTGAATACATCAAAGACAGGAAATTAAGTAATACTGACGTCATTAATAGGATCCTCTGAAGCTGTTTCTCCAAGGATCTGGGAAGTAAATCCTTCTGCCCACAAGTGGTCCACTGCTTTCTTTTTCTTTTCTTTTCATTTTGTCCTGGAGAAAGCAAAAGCATAAATGCCCCAAACTATTTACTTTCACACAGCTCGATTTTCGTGGTTGTTTTTTTTCTTCTTCTTTAAGAAGTTACCGCCATGCAAGGCGAGCCTTGTCGTCACTCATCGATTCCCGCCATATTTCTTCAACTTGTTCTTTGTACTTCTGACCAATGAGAATCATTACCAACCCTGTTCCTCGATTCGTTGTTTTTCTTTCTGTCTAAAGACGATCGCATACACCAGCCAGACCTTCATTCACTGAATCGTACTTCTGTCCGTCCAGACACCCAGATTTACTTCAGAGTAGAACCCGTAAGGTCAGCATCCAATCATTGGGGAGTGTTTGTTAAATCAACCTTCTTGCCATATCAGGTTGGATCCATCTTGGTGAGCGTGCTGCCAGACGGGAACCTTGTGAAAGAACTTGTCAGTCTTTGCAAATAAAGTGTAGCGAATGAACGACAAAAAATGAAATGAAATGAAGACGATCAAGCGGGAATGTAGTAGGGGAGGCAGGAAATGGAAGAATAGTGATGAAAGGATGATGGGAAGACTAAGCAAAGAAAGAAAGAAAGAAAGAAAGAAAGAAAGAAAGAAAGAAATACAAAGAGCGAGAGAAAGCAAGAAATAGAAAGAATGAAATAAATAAATAAAGAAAGAAAGAAAGAAAGAAAGAAAGAAAGAAAGAAAGAAATACAAAGAGCGAGAGAAAGCAAGAAATAGAAAGAATGAAATAAATAAAGAAAGAAAGAAAGAAAGAAACTAAGTAAGATTAAGCGCAAAAGAAAGAAAGGACGAAAGAAAGAACGAAAGAAATGTAAAGCTCAAAAGAAAAAATCAAATGTAAATGATGAAAGGGCGAAAAGGAGAAAGAAAGAAAGAAAGAAAGAAAGAAAGAAAGAAAGATGAAAGAAAGAAATGTACCGTGTGAAAGAAAGCACGAAAGGAATAAATGTAAATAGCAAAAGAAAGAAAGACAGACAGATAGAAAGAAACAAAAAGGAAATCTAAGTCACGAAACGGCGTAGAGGCAAAGAAAGAAAGAAAGAAAGAAAGAAAGAAAGAAAGAAAGACAGAGAGAAAGAAAGAAAAAGGAAATATATATTGCGAAATGGCTTAATGGCGAAAGAAAGAAATATATATTGAGAAAAAAGGGTGAATGAAAGGAAGGATAAAAGAAAGAAAGAAAGAAAAAAAGAAAGAAAGAAAGAAAGAAAGAAATGTAAAGGGCATAAGAAAGAAAGACAGAGAGAAAGAAAGAAAAAGAAAATGTAAATCGCGAAATGGTATAAAAAGAAAGAAAGAAAGAAAGAAAGAAAGGAAGAAAGAAAGAAAGTGAAAGGGCGTAATAGTCAAAGAAAAAGTAAGAAATGTAATGATTAAAAGAAAAATATAAAGAGCGAAAAAGGGTTGAATGAAAGGATGCGCGAAAGAAAAAAAAGAAACGATTAAGAAAAAAAGAAAGATATATAAGGGGCGAAAGAAAGGGTGAAGGAAAGAAATGGTCTTGAATTAGATGTTGCAAACTGGAAAAGACGCTTTAAAGAAAAAGAATAAAATGTCCACAAGTGTGAGTGGAGAAAGAGAGAGCAAGAGACAGAGAGAGGGTGTGACACATCACTGTGGGGGGTAATCATCAGCGCGGTAGACTTGTACATATACGACGAGTGCTGAAAAGTTGAAAGCCCGACGCACTTCCAAAAACATGACTGAACATCATATTATTTTTGGTGTGGGAGTGCTTCTTGATCCGGCCAAAAAGTTGCCAGCATCCCATCGTAGATGCCGAGAAAGAAGGACATGAAATATATATTAAGGGGACAGAAAGAGAAAAGAGAAACAGAAGTGTAGAATATAAAAGGGGAGGAGGAGAAATCTTAAAGAGAAAAGAGGCGGAGGAAACATGGAGAAGAAGAAAGAGAGGGAGGAAA
>OZ010606.1:57235221-57245221 GCA_963932145.1 Acanthosepion lycidas | reverse complement strand
TTTCCAAAGTCACTTTCTCTGTCTCTCTCTCTCACAGGCGGGTGGATGTGTCGAGTTCTCTTAATGTTCTATCGCTACCACCATGGAAAGTATATTCCTTGGTTCCGCCACGTCTTACCTTTACGGCTAAGACCCGACATGCCACTTACATAATAGCAAACCATCCATATTCCCTGCGTATTCCATCAAGTTCAAGTCAGGAGTTAACCGTTATCTTCCGCTACGTTTCCATATAAACTGTCCCTTAACGCAATCCTCTACCTCGATTGACCCTCGAACCTTGTACAGGATGGAAGCTTAATGTAAAAAAAAAAAGGTGAGTCAGTAAGGAAAGAAGGTTGTAAAGAAGGAAAGTGAAAAGAAAGAAAGAAAGAAAGAAATGATGATAAAAGGAGAGAGGAGATGAAAGAAAAAAATGATAAAAGTAGAGAGGAGATAAAAAGAAAGAAAGAAAGAAAGAAATAATAAAAGGAGAAAGGAGATGAAAGAAAGAAAGAAAGAAAGAAACAAACAAATGATAAAAGGAGAGAGGAGACGAAAGAAAGAAAGAAAGAAAGAAAGAAAGAAAGAAAGAAAAAAGAAAGAAAGAAAGAAATGATAAAAGGAGAGAGGAGATGAAAGAAAGAAAGAAAGAAATGATAAAAGGAGAGAGGAGATGAAAGAAAGAAAGAAAGAAAGAAAGAAAGAAAGAAATGATAAAAGGAGAGAGGAGACGAAAAAAAGAAAGAAAGAAAGAACGAAAGAAAGAAAGAAGGAAATGATAAAAGGAGAGAGGAGATGAAAGAAAGAAAGAAGGAAATGATAAAAGGAGAGAGGAGATGAAAGAAAGAAAGAAAGAAAGAAAGAAAGAAATGATAAAAGGAGAGAGGAGATGAAAGAAAGAAAGAAAGAAAGAAAGAAAGAAAGCAATGATAAAAGGAGAGAGGAGAAGAAAGAAAGAAAGAAAGAAAGAAAGAAAGAAAGAAAGAAATGATAAAAGGAGAGAGGAGATGAAAGAAAGAAAGAAAGAAAGAAAGAAATGATAAAAGGAGAGAGGAGATGAAAGAAAGAAAGAAGGAAATGATAAAAGGAGAGAGGAGATGAAAGAAAGAAAGAAAGAAGGAAATGATAAAAGGAGAGAGGAGATGAAAGAAAGAAAGAAAGAAAGAAATGATAAAAGGAGAGAGGAGATGAAAGAAAGAAAGAAAGAAAGAAATGATAAAAGGAGAGAGGAGATGAAAGAAAGAAAGAAAGAAAGAAAGAAAGAAATGATAAAAGGAGAGAGGTGATAAAAGAAAGAAATAAGATCATAAGGAAAGGAATTTGGGAAAGATGTACGAATGGAGGAAAAGAAAAGATTTTTTTAAAAAGGAAAAAAAAAAACAAGAAAGATAGTTAAAAAGGCGAAGTACTCGAAAGACAAAATTAAAGAATTATTCTTTCCGAAAATAAAAATGAGAAGGAAAAATAGAATTTGTGAAAGAAACATCGAATAAAAATGAAAATGAAATATATAAACTCTCCCTTCTTCGCTTGATTCTTTCATGCTCCAAATCCACTACCTCTTTCATCTGTTCTCACTACCACACCCTCCTTCTAAAAAAAAAAAAAAAAAAAAAAGACAGGTGAATAATTAAATCGATTGAAAAAGAGACAAGTAATTTCCATTAATGATTGGAATTAACAGTGTTATATAGCTTTTAATATCTCTTCAGGCCAACTTATCTAATCAAGATATAATGATGGCGAAGAAAGACCGAAGGCGCCGTTTCTTCTGGGAAGAAAAGGCCTGGCTGAGACGTGCGAAACAAAATAAAAATGAAATGGTTTGTGATGAAAGGTAAATGAAAGAATTTCTAACAGATAGCATGAATGGGAATACGTAAAAAAAATGGATGAATTCGTATGCGGCTTACATTCGTCACAGGGGAAAGTAAGAAATGGTGAAAGTGTGATAGAGAGAAAACACATTGTAAAAAATATATTAGGTTGGTGCAAAAATAATGTCGTTTTCTCACATGTGTTAATATGTGAGAAAACGACATTATTTTTGCACCAACCTATGAAGATGAAGAAAAGGCTTGAAGCAACAGAAATGTTGTTCTACAGAAGGATGCTGAGAATACCATGGATCGAACATGTGAGCAATGACGAAGTCTTAGAGAGAATGGAAACAAAAAGAACACTATGACGTAACATCAAAAAGAGACATAATGAAAAAAAGTCGACTTAGAAATATTTTTCTATTCCCAGGAAAGAGTACTGAACTGTTATGTAATATCAGCCCGCCTATATGGCAGTGAATTCGGGACAATCACTTCAAAGACGAAGAAAAGACTGGAAGCAAAACAAATACAGCTCAACAGAAGGATGCTGAGAATACTATGGACCGAACATTTGTGCAACGATGTTTTATAGAAATGCAAACAAAAGGGATACGTTTACATATCACCAGATAGAGGAAATTGAAATTTCTACGACACATAATCAGGAAAAGGGGCTTGGAAAATTTTATACTCACAGGTCAGATTCAAGGCAAGGAGGACAGAGTAAAACAATGCATAATCAACCGATTAACTTGGGTAAATGGATCACAGAACAGGATTTAAAACAACACAAAATGTATTAAGAGCTACAAAGAAAAGGAAATTGTGAAGAGGCGTGATCCTGAAGAAGAAGAAGAAGAAGAAGAAGAAGAAGAAGAAGAAAGATAATGAGAATATAATTGCCGGAGTATGTGAACAGCAAGAAGAAATTTTAAGGGAAATAAAAACAAAAAGACACTTAGAATCATGATGTTTCGTTTTGTGTGACGTCATTTGTTTACGTTTAAATACGCTTCGAGCAAATATGATCGCTCGAAGTAAATCATGGAAGATTGTAGTTTAAAAGCAGTAAAATTGACCGTGCTAATCCGACTCTCCTTTGTAGCTAAACTGGTATAGCACGTCGGGCTATATGACGGTTTTGTGTTGGATACAGGTTCTATTCCTATCGGAGGACGCAGATTTTCTATGAAAATTTCTTGAACATTCAGACTGGTAAATGTTGCTAATACTGTTTATGATAAACAGAGTATTTATTTAAATATTTGTATCCATATAAATAGCGTATAACACTAAACCTTTTCGTAGTGTGTGACGTCAAAAATAGGTATGTATTTAGAGATTGAAAAACGAATGTAGAAAATGACTAGGTGAATAATAAAAAGATAGAAATATGATAAAATTATTAGAAATATTTGGTAAAAAAAGACTGGTTAACACAGAATAGAATGAATAAAAAAGAACGTGCATTTGAGTTTACGAAGGTAGAAAAGGAAGAAAGTATAGTATAAATAGTTGTGGGAAATTTTTATATAAATATAAAGAAAGTGTGGGATAAAAAAAAAGTAAAAAAAAAAAAAAAGAAAGAAATTCATGTCAAACGAAGCAAAGTTCAAACCAACGTCAACTGCGAACGAAACAAAAAATATGAAATGAGCAGACGACACAGGGAAAAAAAATAAACGAAAAAAAAAAAGAAAAAAAAGAAAATAGTCAGCGAAATGAGTGAGAAAATATAAGAATTAGAGATAGAAATTGTGTGACCGGCTCCAAAACGCGAATTATTCGTCTCAATAGTAATATCCCCAACCTCACACATCCTCTTGCGCAAACACGCATGCGCAACATGACGTGCCTGGTAAACAGTAATCTTCGGGAGCAGATGAATGTAAGATAAACGTCAAATGTCGTATTTATTAGCATCTCGTCTGTGTGTTTGCCCAAGCTAAATGTGTCGCGGAGGATGATCTGGGATTTTTTTTTTTTTTTTTTTTAAACAGCGGTGTGTTTTTATTGCATTTTTATTATCTGGCTGTTGGCACAGAAGATAGAGTGACAGCAAGTCTCCACATATTTCAAGCCTTGTTCTCTGTATCCCAGCAGACCCCAGAAGTGGTTTCACAATCTCAACCCTTCCTGAGACTTCTAATTTCTTTACGCTCAAGACTTTTCCACTTGCATAAGTTATAATAGACAAGAGAGAAGCTTGATAATATTTCTTTTTATATTAGAATTCAGAAAATATAAGGCACGAGAGCCACTTCATGTAGAGGGTTACTGTTAAAATGGCGGTGATGAATGTGGTTGTGATATGAATGAAAGCGGAAATGACAGGAAGTGGTGATTATGAGGATAAGGAGAATAAATGAATTCATGGTCAGATCCTTATGTTTTTGGTTTCCTTAATCTTCATCATTTGGTACGCAAAAAATCCACCGCTACCATCTGGCAGATTGTTTTTTTTTTCTTTTTTCTTAGATCTAGTCTTGGATGGTGTGTTAGGTCAAAATCCCAAATTATTTTACCTCCTTTATTTACTATATTCCCTACTCTCAACCTAGCACCACGCCCGGGACGTGTGAGAAACTGCACCTCATCTCCAGAGTGGCAGCTATATATATATATATATATATATATATATATATATATATATATAATATATACATATATATTTCAATAAAGGTGCAATTAATTTACGAATTCATGAATTATACATACAAAAAACAAATACAAAGGTTAATGATTTAATTGGCGAGAAATCCATCTTTGCGAACAATTCAAATAATATACAAAAACCCCGAACCTGTTTATTAATGAAAAGATCCTTGTTTTATAAATTTCAGTTGCATAAGGTCTTATTATTTTTACAAGCTTTCGTCTGTTCCTACAGACATCCTCAGGTATGGAATAGATTTTGTTCTTGTTTTTACTCTCAGTAATAAGTGGACAACGAAAATAGAGATGTAATCCGAAAAATGCTATGAGAAATGTGTTATTGTTTTGGAACGTGCAGTCGCAACGCTGAGTTTGAATTTAAATTTTAAGCTTGTGCGTTTTTGTACAAATATAGTGATGAGAGAATTCTTTTTTACTGGTAGATTTTCCATCAAAGTGGCATGAACTATATTGTTCAATAATTACAGTAATGTCGCACTTATTATCCAAAAGTTGCACTTGGATCAATTATTTTAATTTCAATAAAGGTGCAATTAATTTACAAATTCATGAATTATTCATACAAAAAACAAATACAAAGGTTAATGATTTAATTGGCGAGAAATCCATCTTCGCGAACAATTCAAATAATATACAAAAACCCCGAACCTGTTAAAATTTAAATTCAAACTCAGCGTTGCGACTGCACGTTCCAAAACAATAACACATTTCTTATAGCATTTTTCGGATTACATCTCTATTTTCGTTGTCCACTTATTACTGAGAGTAAAACCAAGAACAAAATCTATTCCATACCTGAGGATGTCTGTAGGAACAGACGAAAGCTTGTAAAAATAATAAGACCTTATGCATCTGAAATTTATAAAACAAGGATCTTTTCATTAATAAACAGGTTCGGGGTTTTTGTATATTATTTGAATTGTTCGCGAAGATGGATTTCTCGCCAATTAAATCATTAACCTTTGTATTTGTTTTTTGTATGAATAATTCATGAATATATATATATATATATATATATATATATATATATACACACACACACACACACACATATATATATATATATATATATATATATATATATATATATATATATATATATATATAACTGCCTGTATCAAAAATCTTATCCATGCATGCAAACTGCATGCAGGTATGGAGTTACGTGCTACTCAGTTTAGTAACTGAGATTAACCTTAGGTCATCTCACTGATGCACCCATCTTCTTTGATGGTCTGTTCTTAATTACGTACAATGTCTATTTCGACAGTATACTAAAAATATAAAGATGCTACTTGAACTGCTTTGCCACCCACGTTTTTGAAACTTCAATAATCCCAAACGGTATTAACAAACAAGCATATATTTTTTTTTACAAAAGGTAAGTGGCAGTCTCTCACACACCAGAGGGTGAGAATGTAAGGTCCATATCGTGCGTGGCACACACCACAAACTAGCAGAAAGGAACTGACAAAATATTGCATGGTATAAAAAATATTAAGTAATATAAATTCTGCTCTTAAAAATCGGTACCACGCCACTTCATTATAAATTGAACAAATTTTAATTACTAATGTAAATTTCTTTTTTTTCTTATATGCCGTGTCCCTTCAGGTCGTAGACGATCATGGCTCTCCACTCCCACCTCTCTCTTGTAGTTCTCAATGTTTCGTCGCTCTGCCACCGCCCCCAGATCACGTTCTGTCATCTACTTGCATAAGCCCGTCGGGTATGTTATCGTTGCTTTCCCTTGTCTCTCTTTCCCATAATTTGACCTGTGAGTATCAGATTCTCCAAGCCCTTCTTTCTTTCACCTGCCTCTTCCTGATGTTAAGTATAAGCTTCCTCCTTGTTTGTATTCTCCCCAAAACTTCATCTTTGCTCAACAGCTCTGTCTGTGATATCCTCAGCATCCTTCTGTAGAACCGTACCTCCGTTGCCTCGAGTCTCATCTTCATATTCAACATTCGCTGTCGTAAAGAAGGACAGATGTCACGTAGCAGCTCAGTACTCTTTTCTTTGTTACCAAAGAGATCCTTCTGTCTCACGATACTCCGCTTAGCATTTGGAATGCGTCCTTCGAATCTCAGCTTCGCACATACTGTCCTTGATTTTAGTGTCCCTTACCTGCAAATCGCATTTCGAGTTCATCCTTTTACTGAAGGCCATGCATTAATACTGAAATGATAATTTATTAATGATAATTTATAAAATGATAATTTATAAATGATAATTTTTAATACTGAAATGATAAAACGTGAACTCATTAGAAGAGGTATGTGTTCTGGGATTCAAAGAACTATTTTTATAAGTAAATGCAGCTAGCTGGTTCTAACGTAATAAAACATAAATATGACAGAGTAGGAATGGGAAAACACTAGAAATTGTGCAAATCACTTACGATCGACCGCGTAAAGAATGTTTTTACAAAAAATAAATTCTAAATTTTAAATTATTAAAGCTTGAAAGCGTGGGTTCTAATTTGGTCATCGATCTTCTGGTTGTGGATATTGATATTCAATATTGATACTTAAAATTTCATCATGTGCCAATAGCTTATGTATGCATATACGCCTAAGGTATACTTCAGTCTCAGACTGATATTAAATCGGTCGATCCTGGCTTGAAGCAATCGAATGTCTAGACACACTGATGAGCTGTGATACAGCGAAACGGGCTTGCACACACACACACACACACACACACATATATATATATATATATATATATATATATAGCCTATCTATGAACACGAAAGGGTATGTTCCAATCCTCATAAATACGTTGGACACTATTGGGGTTAATCTGTTATCTAAGTAGTTGACCACAAGCAGTGGTTTACCTACTTCACGCCGCTGGCGAGTATTGAATTTTGTTAATGTCATAAAGATTACCATTTCATTTCCAACCTCCGTTTTGGTTATTCCTCATTCAGTAATCCTTTCTACGTTACAGCATTATATATAAATATCAATAAAAATTAATGAGAAACAATGTCGGGTTGAAAATAAAATCGATTGCTGCTTTAGAATCGCGCGCACGCACGCACACACACACACACACACACACACACACACATATATATATATATATATATAGGAGGAATGATGAGTAATGAAAAGCGACTGGCTTTGATAGGATGAGTAATGAGGAGGTATGAAGAAGTAATGGACAGCGGCTGGAACTGAGGAGTCAGAGTACTGAATTCGAATTCCAGTCGAATCCATTACATTGACTTAATTCTCCCTAAGCTATGGGTAAATAGCAGGACATACTGTTTTCTATAGCCTTGGTCCTTGGATGGCAACTGGCCTAGGAGAAGGACGACTCTGAATTCAGAAACCTTGTACGGACCTTGTATTCTGCTCTTCAAAAAGGTGTGGCTTGTTCTCCACAAGCATTCACAGCTCTAAACCGGTGTGTGTGTGCGTGTGTGGACAAGCACCTCCTCATAATTAGTACACTAACCTCTGGAGAGAAAGCAGGATTGCTATCTTCTATTAATTAATTCGTTCGGCATGTGGTATGGACTGTTTAAATGATCATTGCCTATCTCTTTACATCTATGCTTCTAAATATGCAGGACATAGTCTAGGAAAACATTAAATAAACATGGACTCTCACTTCCTTTTTGTTCTACTGCTGATGAGGTTTGAAATGTTGAAAGATTTTGTGGACCAATAAAATTCCTCTGTTAGAAATTGGAAGCCTGTTTCTAATTCTACTTGGTCTGGTGGTCATATGCTGCTGTAAAGTTGATAGAACAGGTATGCTTTTTCGAGTTACAGTTTCGTACTAGAGAGGTATGCAATTTCTGATTAGTAAGTTATTTTTTTTTTTATCCCGTAACTCGTAGGGTCATAGGTTCACCATGTCTACTGAAGCCGCAGTTTTCTTCGCTTATCTTGCTGGTTTTGAATTTAGAGATTTTCCTTCTCCTAGACGGGTTGCCCCCTAATATCCTGATATTTAGAAGAAGGGGAGAAGGGAATTCATACCTTTTCCAAAGGTATTAGCAAGTGAATGTAGTAGAATTCGAACTCGGCTCACCAATTCCTCAATCCAAGCCAATATCCATTACTCCACCGTGCCTCCCTATACAATTTCTTATTAGAGAGGTATACAACTTATTATTAGAGAGGTATGCTATTTCCTTTGAGGGAGATATGCAATTTCCTGGAGTTGTTTTAATATACATACGTAATCAGTGAATCTCTTTCCAAGAACGAAAACCAAACTATGTTGTGAGGAGTTAACTTTTGTAAAGCGATTAGCGTCTATTTATATAATGTTCATTAACATTTTCACTATCAATGGACCCAACTAAGATACTTCTCTGTGTGTGTGTGGATCTTGAGGGCTACGTCTTTATTCTTATAGTGCGGGATAAACTACACTTATAGGGGATGAATTTCTGCTTCCAAACTTCCTTCATAAAATTGATTTGGTTGCTTGCTTGCTTTAACGGCATATCAACCTCTATGAGTTATTTAATGTCAAAATCTAAATACTTTTTACACAATTCTATTTTATTTTAATTTCGGAGATAATAATGGTTTAGTGATACACAAGTCTTACTAATTAACCCATAGTTAGAGGGAGAAAATGTGGATTCATACATTTCCCAATGGTTTCTGCTTACAGAACCTGATATTGCTAAATGGTCACCCATCTAGGTACTGACAAGGTTCAATGTTGCTCAACTTCGGTTATCGTACCGGAACCGGTGCATCATCTTACCTTACTGTGGCCGTAAGTCTTCGTAAAATTATAAACTTGGTGTTGAATTCGGGGAGAAAATCAGCAATTTTCAAACTTTTTGCCACGCAAGGCTAGAAATCGGTGGCAGTAGTGAGTTTTTTTCTTCTAGGACAGTTAACCTGACAAAGCCCATCTCTATTCAAGCTGGATTTGACTTCAGGATTTTTTGACAGGGCTCGATGTTGCCCAACTCCGATGATCGTACTGGAACCGGTGTATCAACGTTATGCGCCCGTATGCCTTCATAAAATTTGAATAAGTTGGTGTTGAATTCAAGGAGAAAGTCAGCAATTTTCAAACATTCTGTCACACGAGGCTAGAGACCGGTAGAAGTAGTGTTTTTTCTAAGACAAGACGGGGCCCATCCCTCTTCAAACGGGATTTGAATTCAGGATTTTCCTTCTCCTAGACTGCTTGTCTGCCCTGCAGTTAACCACTATCTACGCAGGGAGAGATGGATTAATACCTTTCCGTGTGTATTGGTGCGAAAGTGAACGCAAGGGGCTCAGGTAAAATTTGAACTCGATACGCGAGTACCACTTTCTGCGCCGATAACAACTGCACTAAAATTGGGATGAGTAAGATGATCATTACTGGTATCTATTTATTTCAGATGAAGAGTCCTCACAAAAAGAGATTTGCAAACTAAACACATTGGTAATAGAAGAACATTAAAGAAATGCCTTTAATAATGTTACAAAAAGAGATTTTCAAACTAAACACATAGGTAATGTAAGAACATAAAAGAAATGCCTTTA
>OZ010606.1:57187721-57230221 GCA_963932145.1 Acanthosepion lycidas | reverse complement strand
CATACATATAGACACACACATATACATATAATATAAATCCATTAATTCTTTAGGAATATATATATATATATATATATATATATATATATATATATATATATATATATATATATATATATATATATATATATATATATATATATATATATATATATATATATATATATATATATATATATATATATATATATATATATATATATATATTCATTCCTAAAGAATTAATGGATTTATTTTTTAACTAAAATTTTGTTTACTTCAAACGTTATTATATAGCAGCAAGAGGGGCGTATGTTCGATCCTTGCCAGGGGACAAATTTCTCTTTATTAAGAATTCGGAAGCTAATAAGCGTAATACAGCCTACTTTATAAAAAAATAGGCTGTCTACTTCAAACAAGGAGTATCCAATATATATATATATATAAAAATGTAGTAAATGTAGTTAATACTGTCATAAGAAAAAATTGTCGGACTTTGTCCATTTCATATATATATATATATATATACATATATATATATATATATATATATATATATATATATATATATATATATCACATATCACACATTATGAAATGGACAAAGTCCGACAATTTTTTCTTATGACAGTATTAACTGCATTTACCGGCCTGTATGCGTATTTTCTATAAAAAATTTTCGGACATTCAGGCCGGTAAATGTTATTAATACTGTTTATCATAATCAGAGCATTTACTTAAATATTTGTATCTATAAAATGAACGTATAAAAAATGTCTTTATATATATATATATTTTATCTTTTTTTCTTTCAGTCACTGACTATCTATCAGTGCACTCTTTATTCTTCACACACACACACACACACACACACACACATATATATATATATATATATATATATATATATATATATATGAAGAACATATACGGAAAAAACAAACAAAAATCCTTATATGCAATAATGCTGTTTTAATGTTAATATGTCAACGTCGGACGTTTCGGTCTAATAAACCATCTTCAGGACATATTCATAAAATATAATTAACATTATCAATTCAACATGACAAAGACGATGGACATAAGAACAAGACTTATCCAAGCAGATAACTGAAAGTTTTATAAGATCAGCGTTCCGTTTAAACATGGTCACGTTGTCGTCACGTGTGCGACGCTGTGAAAACGTATTCCTAAAATTTGAGTATTTTGAATGAAATATTAAAACATATTAACATATCAACATTAAAACAGCATAATTGCATATAAGGATTTTTGTTTGTTTTTTCCGTATATTTTCTTTATACTGTCGGATCTATATCCATATATTTGCTTACATATATACATATATATATATATATATATATATATATATATATATATATATATTTGCGCGATGTCCTGTTGTCAGAGGAAAGGCGTTTCAAACTTCCGCTTGTCGAGGAGAAATTGATCCATCCTCATCCTTATGGAAAATAAAGAGAAAGAAAAAAGTAAAAAAAAAAATCAACACAATGAAGAAAGATCGATCCTAACATTTTGGCTCTAATCAAAGACAGGAACATCTTCTAAAAAGCTTAGAAGTCCAGTCTTTCTCATGTGTTGGTGTTGACTCATAGTCCGTATGTGGATCTAAAGAATAAAGTCGCGCCATTCGCAAGACGCGTTTACGTCACACCCGCATGCCGCATATCTCAGTAGATATTCACAAACCTGCTTGCGGTATAACGCTCATACTCCAATACAGGTATGTACACCATGATATACATATGGGCACACTCACTCACACTTTCATATACGCAATACAGACACAGTTTTATAAGATACGAACGTACGCCGGTATAGATATAAACATGTGCACACGCTAAGACAAACGCGTGTACACTTAAACACATACTATCTCGCATTAATTCATACACGCATTCACGCTAAAAACGTGCGTGAACACATACATACACTACTGCGCATTCCAACACGCAAAAATAAACACACACACATCTCAATAGCTATGCATCTTGATGCGTCATTTTCTTACCAACTGACACACATTTCCAACCTGCGGAAACACATCTTAATAAATGTTCCTTTTACTGCTTCATTGTCGTTGTTTCCTGCCCATTGAAATATTTTAGATATTTTTTTTTATTTTATTTCCTTTGAAATTAATTAAATAACAACTGATGGAGCCAAACCACAGTTCAGGTATTAGGTACCATACTCCCAAAATGCATGAATTTAAACGTGCTACTAGGTTGGTATCTCAGTCCCACCCTTTCACTGTCGATACGGTCAAATGCAGCCGTCTCTTCTACTCCAATAGCTTCATGTCTTACACTTCCTGTCTGTGGAACTCCCTTCCTCTTACTTGCTTCCCTGATAGCTATAATCTCCAACTATTCGAATGCAACGTCAATCGACATCTCCAGATGCCTTAATCGATTCCCCGTCCTTCTCTTCATCCTTTCGTCTATCACTTTCTGTAACCCCTTTGCGTGCTAGTGGTACACCCGCCTTGTTTGGCGTGAAAACTTAAAAAAAACCTATAGATCATAAGTTTTGGAGCCATATCATAGATCATGTATTTGGTGCCATATTATAGCACATGAATTTGAAGCCTCGCCATAGTTCATGTATTTGGAGCCGTGCCATAATTCATGTATTTGGAGCCATACAAGAGCTCACGTATTTGGAGTCGTACTATAAATCATGAATTTGGAGCCAAACCCTAATTCAGGTATTTGAAACCATACTATAGTTCATGTGCTTGTAATTGTACCATACTCATGTATTTAGAGCTATATTATTACTCGTGAATTTGGAGCCATAACATATCTTATGGATTTGGAGCCATAGTATTTCTCATGCATTTGGTGCCATTTTACTGTAATATTTGAAGTAAAATATAATATATACAGAATAGATTTTAAATAAGCCTGTCAAAAAAAAAAAAACGAAAAATTATAAACTAATACAGTAAATAAATATAAATATATGTAGCACATTATGACAAAGTGTGTGACATACATGTAAGTAAGCCACAACATTTTCGGCTAAATATCCATTCGGTTAAATGTCCGTCGGTCAAATGTGCGAGTACCTTTGCAGTCCGCCTGACTACGTTGGTGTGCTAATCAATCACGTGAGAATTCATTGTGTCAAGAAACCTTCAGTTATTTTAAGTTTCTGGTGAATAGTAAGTAATTGTATCCTTCGGCAAATTAAAAGAAATAAACAACAGTAGTTATAATAATATTATATTGTATAATAAAAATTACCGGTTTTCTTAACGTTGACACGAAATAATAGAAACCTCATCATTTGAGGACTTTCAAAAGCAGTAACAACTAAAATGAATTGCAAATGTAACTTGAAGAGAAAATAATGATATAATCAAGATGTTGACGTTCCACACTACTTCAAACAAAAAGTTAGGAAGGAAACACCTATCAATACTTGAAAGAGTAATAATATTGATCTTATTGTTTTAATAGAAAGTTTTTATAAATTTCAATCTGTGACAACACTTGATCAACGAATGCTGAATGTTTCCTTATAATGAAATGGCTAATATTACCATTATCATTAGAGATGAGGGATATAGATACTACACTTTGATCCCAGCCAGATGGTCATGGAGTGAAGAAAAGTATAACTTCAGTAGCACTGATTGCTTGGTCAATGAATGCTGAATCTTTGTAAAGAAATAGCTAATGTTACCATTACCATTAGAAATGAGAACAGACACTACACTTTGCTCCCAGCTTGATCAGTATTAATATTGTTTGCAGTGATATGGTTAACATATACAGCTAAGCAGATTTTAGCTTTTTATTATTTGGTAATGTAGAATTAATAGATTCTGAATATTTCAAATGATGCCTAATAATAGAATAGGTTGCACCAGGGATAGTTTTACCCAACACTGTTAGAACCAAAACATTAACCAGCGACTAAGATGGATAGTGCATGTGACTTGAAGAGAAAATAATGACATAATCAAGATGTTGACATTCCACACAACTTCAAACAAAAGGTTAGAAAGGAAACTCATGTCTTTACTGAGGGAAGTGCTAATAGCTACTGGGAAAATTGATAACAGTTAATGAGTTTAAGAAATTGTTTATGCAAATATTTTTTTAGGAGAAAGAGTTTTATAAATTTCAACCGGCTGTAGTACAAGATGCTCGGTCAATGAATGCCGAATGTTTCCTTATTAGGAAACGGATAATTTTTACCATTATCATTACCATTAGAGATGAGAACAGATACTACACTTTGTTCCGAATGCGATGGCCAGGAAGGAAAAGAAAAGCTTAACTCAAATAGAACTATCTGATCATTCAATGAATGCCGAATGTTTCTTTATAAGGAAACGGCTAATATCACTATTAACATTTTCGGTTCCTCTGGTAACTGAGTTATATTGCTCTGTAGCAACGCGGGAATATGTAGACGTCGCCATATTGATTTCATTGTAAGGCTCTTCGATATAAGTAATTTAATCAGATACATGATTAGCAAAATGTATTATTTAATTATTCTTTTAGTGAGTTCGATTTTAACAAGTACCCCACTTTATCAGCTTTCATCATACTTACGCTTAGTAGATAATACTATTACAGATAATAATACATTAAGTAACACATAATAATCAATTTTTATAAGACAATCCGTCAAAGAAGTAATCCTCTTGTAGTTTGCCACTCGCCTTAGATAATGTCAAAACACATAGTGTCCATCAGAGAAACCAGATGCATCGGCGGGTTGACCTGAATGATATAACTCCTGTCTGCCTGATGTAGATCAGTCAGTGGCTATCCTCCGACATGTAACTACGTGATAGACCGAGTTAGGCTCTTCACGCGTGGAGAAAATCAAATTATAGGTTGTTATATAAGCACACACCCCAGAGAGAAGAGAGTTCCATACATCCTCGCAAGAAAGTAGAGTCCACGTTCAGAGCGAAATATCCGGAATTGAATACACTGTAATGTTACGACGGAGACATAAAGTTTCCTGTTATTCGTCTGTACGAGAATAAATTACCCCCCTTTTTCCCAAATTCTATCCACTCTCCTGGTAAAATTCTAAAAATAAAATATGTAATAGAAACCAAAATCCAATATTAAGATTAATCTCTCAGTTCTAGGGAACCTGTCATGAAAATATCGACACGAGGTCATGTCTCAAAGACGTTCGCTTTTCAATATTTTTTTTTTTTTGTTAATAAAGATTTTCAGGGGCCCAGAGAAAGTAGGGTAGGGGCGTTCTATTAATGTATTCTGATTGAGTGAATAAAAGCTGTTGGAGATGGTTGCCAGGGAAACGAGTGATAGACAAATGTAACTCCTGCCACCTTCAGTCGCCAGGGGCTAAGTTAATTAGCCAATGTTTCTGTCTCAGCAATCTTAGTCGAACCTTCTTAGGCGAGAAATACGATTAGAGATCAAAGTTTTCTTTTTCTAGTCGATCATAGCTCTCCACAAGCTCTTCCTCGTATTATGTCTTATAAATACCCCCGTTCCGCCATATATTTACACTGTATCGCCAGGTAGAGAGACCGCATCTTCTCTCCCTCCTGCCTTCGATATGTCCTGCGAGTATCATTTTTTCCAAGCCTTCATTCCTCATTATATGTTCCAGAAATTTCAGTTGTCTCTTTCTGATTCTGAATATAAGTGTCCTTTTTTTCTAATTTTTCTTAAGTCGTCTTCGTTGCTATGCATTCCGTCTATGGAATTCTCATCATCCTTCGGTAGATCCAAATTTCTGTTGCTTCCAGTTTTCTCTTCATCTGTGAGGAAATTTTCCAGCATTTACTGCCATACAAGAGGATTAGTATGACATAACAGTTCAGCATTCTTACTTTGTTTCTAACGAAATTTTCCTGTTACTTAATGCTTTGCTTAACTTTTGCAAAACACATTTCCTTAATTCGCTTAATTGCTTATGATCCAGCATTTGATTATAAAACAAATTCAAGTCAAAAAGACATTTTAATAATAATAATAATAATAATAATAATAATAATAATAATAATAAAATCTCAAAAATGTGGCATATGAGAACACCAACAATCCCTGTTGTAGTTGAAGCCCTAGGAATGGTTGGAAAAGATTCCAGTAGAGTACCTGGAGGGATTCCTGGAAGTCCATGCCTCAAAGAGATACAAAAAATTGTTCTCACAAGTACAGCCCACACTTTACGAAGGGTTTTATCTATGTAATTTTCTTCTTCTTTTTTTTTATTTCAGTGGAAAGTGTCATGATGCTATTTCTAACCTTAGGTCACTGGGCAGGCCCCGGAAAGAAATGTGTAAACGCCAGAAATCAAAGGAAATAATAATAATAATAATAATAATAATAATAATAATAATAATAATAATAATAATAATAATAATAATATCCGCTGAGACATGCCAATTCAAACTGACAATGAAATAAAAGCCACCAAACTTGATACTATTATAAAAGACAAGAAATTCAAGAAGTGTATTCTTATTGACCTAGCAGTACCATCTGAGAGAAACACCTCCATAAGAATTACCGAGAAATTGTCCAAATACAAGGACCTGGAGATGAAGATTAACAGGATTTGGGGAATAAAGACTGAGACTTTACCAATAGTAATCTAAGCTCTGGACGTCGTGAGAAAAGGAATGGAAAATTTTAGCAACAGTGTCCCAGGTAACGTCAATATACAAGTTACCCAGAAGATCCCCCTACTAGAAACATCCCATATGCTAAGAAAAGTGCTATCACTTAAATGAAAATTCTCTTATTGGGCCTAAGGACCATAGTTTGAAACCGGCTCTACAGGATACAAAGCAGGAAACATAACATACACAAATAATAATAATAATAATAATAATAATAATAATAATAATAATAATAATAATAATAATAATAATGACTTGAAGGTCGAAAAATAGGCTATCAGTAATGAATACTGAGAAGGAACTTCGTCGTTAATTCCAAATGATTATCCACCTTATTTCCTTGTTTGTTTGTTTATCGACATATCAACTCCTTGTGGATCATTTAATGCCGATTCTTAATTTTCATGGACGAATTATCATTTTTTTTCCTCTGTTTCTAACGAAATTTTCCTGTTTCTTAGTAATTTATTGAGCTTTGGCAATGTACCTTTTGTTAATCCAGTGCAAATTCGGAATTACAGAGTCGAATTTTCAGTTGAAATACTCCCCAGATATTTAAACCACCATATTTGTTTGATGTTGACATTTCCGAACTGTAGTTCCCAACTTGGGTATTTTCTTTTGCTGTTAACCCTATTTTTTCTTACAACTGCCAGTAAGTTTCCTTTCTCTGTCCTTCAGTAATTTGTCTAGTAGGCCTTCTAGGTTTCTTTTTGTGCATGCCATCAACAGTCATCTGCATGTATTATTATGATTATGCCTACCGAAGTTACATCCTGGAAGTGCGCTGAATAGTCTCGCTGTATAGGTTGAACATTTTCCACTGAGAAGACACATCTTTACATCCTTTTCTACTCAATTCCTTTTCACACAATTATTGGCCTTTCCTTGGTATGACGATAAACCACATCCGCGTCCTGGGTAAGACGATAAACTACGTCCAACTGCATGGCCTTTGATCAGGAGGTAATGAGGAGCGTAAAACCACCTCTTAAATGCTGGTGTTCCCAGGTTCACCCTGACCCGGGGTGGTAGCACCTGTTAGGGTCCCAGCTATGGGAAAATAGTAAACACCAAAATTTGTGTAAAAATAGGTTTTATTACCAGAAATACTTTATAATAAAAAGTTGGATTGTACTAAAAAATATGAGTAATTGAAAAATGGTTCAAATATATATGTATACATACACATCTTTTTTTTACCAAACTATCGCTATGAATCAATTTAAAAGATTTTGTTGGTATCAAATGAAACACTGAGGTTTTAATATGCGATAAAACAAAACAACCAACCAATTATTGGCTGTGTCCAAGGGATGTCCGAAAAGTAATGCAATGTTTTCAAATCCACTATTTTTATTACCATATGAATAAATGGTAATTGCACTGATAATATTACCCGTTTCTTTATAAGGAAACATTTTGCATTCGTCGACCGAGCAGCCAGTACTGCTTTCGGTTGAAATTTACAAAATCTTTCTCATAAAACAATTTTTCAGGAAAATAGGTTTATCAAGTCCAGTTGCTGTTATTGCTCTTTCCAATATTAATGGGGGGGTTTCCTTCCTAACCTTTTGTTTGAAGTTGTCTGGAACGTCAACATCTTGATTATGTCATTATTTTCACTTCGAGTTACATGTACTATCCATTTACTGTTGTAAAAAGTCTGCAACTGATGTGATTCCTGTTATTTGGTACAGATCTGTGAAATTCTGTAATGCCACGAGGCTTAAAGAAGACTAGCCGCTTCCATATAAGGAAATATTCGGCATTATTTTGGTCTTATATGAGATATCTGCTGATTGCGTTACTTTGGTCATGTTTGTTTTACTATTTCATTACCTGATCCATGGACTGAACTCACCCCTAGACGAAAGCAACACGTGTTTAACTAACGCTTACATTATCTATGCCACCGCCCTGAAGGAGATCAGAAGTGTTTTTGGAGACTTTAAATCCTATATCAGATCAACAAGTGATCGACTTCTTTTGTAACATGTAAAGATAGTATTAGCGGTTACCCTACAAGGAAACAATTAGCATTCAGTGACAGAGCAGCCAGTACTATAGTTTGTTGAAGTTTATAAAATCTTTCTCTTAAAACAATTTTTCAGGAAAATAAGTCTCTCAAGTCCAGTAGCTGTTATTGCTCTTTCCAGTATTAATGGGGGTTTCCTTCCTAAACATTTCTTTGAAGCGGCGGAAAGTATGAAGTCGTCTTAAAATTTGCTGATCGTTATTTAAATCGCATTAGAGGTAGCGGAAAGAAGTATAAAATCGCCTTAGAGATAGAGGAAAGAAGTATAAAATCGTCTTAGAAATAGCGGAAAGAAAATCGCCTTAAAGATTGCAGATAGAAATATGCTGTTTTAAAGCCCTTCACCACCCCCATCGTCACATACATGTATATATACTGGGTGTAATAGCAAAATTGTCCAAATTTTGTAACAGCAAAATTCTCCTATTTTTAAATTAAGATCTAAACCTTTGTATCTTAGAAATGATTAAATACATCTTACTCTAATTCTCCAAGATTTTTATAACTGTACAGAATTCTACTTTGAGCGATAAGAATATATAATTACTCTCCAAGCTTATCAGAAGTATCATGATGAAATTGATCATAAATGAAAATGACATGTTCATCATGAGTTAATCATAGCTATAGATCGGAAGCTCATGAAATATTGAAATAAAATCCAAATATATATATACATATTATTCCAGGATCATTTTCCAATTTATTCAAAATGATCTTCGCCTTATCTAACCTTCTAACTTTCTGTCCTGCAGTAGCAAGTTACCTCACACGTTTCACGAACGATTCCAAGTCTTTTTTTTTACTGCAATTTGGACTGTCATAGCTGAAACTCTTCTCTCACAGGCCAAATATCTTATGAATTGAGTTGTATCTTTTCTAATTGATATCTTTAGCTCTAAGTCGAATTGATGATAACAATCCTGTTGTAACCTCTTAGTCTAGTTTTTGTCTCTACTGTTCCCTCTTTTTTAAACTTATTCACCGTTCTATTGATGGTTCTTGAATGGACTTTGAAGGTGGAAGCCAGAGTATGAATGTTGGTACTATTACTGAAGGACTGAATGATCTTTTCCTCTCACCATTGCTCATTTGGATAGACAGTGGGGTTAACACAAAACAATTTTAACCTGTTCTCTTTCTTGCTGAATAACTGAAATGGTTACGATAAATGGTATCAACATGACTAAACATCATATATGAAAACCTTGGCAAAAAGAAACTCAGTTTAGTGGTGTGTTTTAGATATTAACCATTTTGTGGCATGGACACTTATCGTATGCTGTTACACGATTTGGACAATTTTGCTGTTCGACCCGATATATATATATATATATATATATATATATATATATATATATATATTGTATATTTAGGCAGCAATCATTCGTTTATGCATGTTTCATTAAAAACGACAGACAAGGTACTACGGGTAAGCTTTTTATTTAATTTTTCTTGAGTTTGAACAAGAGCTTTCTTTTCTGGACAAAGGGTGTGTAAGATCTGTCCAAATGTTTTATATTTCCGAGCGCTTTCGGCTATACTTTTAGCCATTATCAAGGATGATTCGATTTTTCAGCTTAATTGAGTATGTGTTATGTGTATGTCTTAATGTGTCGTAGGGATGTTTTTAATTTCCGAATACGGTTAGGACATTGTGGTTTTGTTCACAGCTCCATCAGAACCCATTTAAACACACACACAAATTTACCAAACTACATTAGGAACATACTAGTCGAAAACACAAATATATTAACTGCATCCACCTGCAAAAAAAAAAAGACTAAAAATAATGGAAGCTTTAATAATAAAAAAGAAAAAGCCAACTCTTAACAATATTAACTACGAACAACGCTTTTACGGCATATCAGCCTCAATGGGTTATTTAATGCCGACGACATTTTTTATTGCTGGTAATATTTTGTTTTGTCAAAAATCTGTTTCTGGTAATATTTTTCCTTCAAAATTTTATCACTGGTAATAATTTGTTTCAAAAAAGTATTGCTGGTAATAGTTAATTATTTGCCCATAGCTGGGACCCTAACAGGTGCTACCACCTCGAGTCAGGGTGGACCTGGGAACACCAGCAATTAAGAGGTGGTTCCACGCTCCTCAAAACCTCCTGATCAGAGGCCTTGCTGCTGGACGTAGTTTAACGTCTTAGCCAGGACACGGGTGTAGTTTAAGGTCTTACCCAGGACGGTCTCTTGAAAATGGAACAAAATTTGGTATCATTGTGTTATCAAGTACCTGTTATCAAATAAATGCAGGACAACACACGAGCGCGATTCACTGGTCCTCATACGCGTAACAGTCGGTAGTTAGGCGAGCCGGGTCAAGTTTCGACTGGAGGAGGACTCCCTCGCGTGATTCACTGGTCCTTGTACGAGCGGGTGTCCCTAATGAGTGTATGGTGGTCGTCGCCGTGTCTGTCGGGCGCCTAGCGGTGATAGGCGATCAAAGTAAGTGCAGGACGATATTCGTGCGCGATTCACTGGTCCTCGTACGGGCGGATGACCCTAATGACCGTCTGGTGGTCGTCGCCGCGGCCGTCGGACGCGTTGCAGGGTAGTCGATCAAAGTAAGTGCAAGACGACCTTCGAGAGCGTTTAATCTTTCCTGGTACAAGCGGATGTGTCTAACGAATGTGTGATTGTCGTCGCCGCAACCATCAGGCGCGTAGCGGTGATAGGCGATCAAAGTAAGTGCAGGACGCCGCTCGAGCCCGATCCACTGGTCCTCGTACGGGCGGATGTCCCTAACGAGCGTGTGGTGTTCGTCGACGCGGCCGTCGGACGCGTAGCTGTGATAGGCGATCAAAGTAAGTTCAGGACGACGCTCGTGCGCGATTCACTGGTCCTCGCACGGGCGGCTGTCCTTAGCGAGCGTGTTATAGTCGGGGTTATCAACATGCTGACATGCTTGCTAAATTAAGGAATGACGCTCCAGCTATATCAACAGTACAAATGCGAATAGCTGAATTTATGAGGAGGAGAGAGAATCTTGAAAATGGTCCTAGATCTGAACGTTCTGCGACTTCCATCACTAAGGAAAACATTGATCATGTTCACCACATCGTGACGGATTGCAGGCGACTGACTATGAATCAAATAGCCAATGCTATTAGAGAGTTGAGAATATTCTGCACAATGAACTTGGCTTGACGAAGATTTCTACTCGGTGATTTCCATGTCTTCAGACACCTGATCAAAAACGTACCAGGCTGATAACATGCGAAAATCTGAGAGATCCAACTGGTTCCATTGGACATTTCCCAACCCAAGTTGAGTGTTGGACAAAAAAGACGATCTGTGCAGTAGAAACACCCCTCCTCATCTACTCCAAAGATGGCCAAAATTGTTTCATTCGCAGGGTAGGTGAGGGCCTCAGTTTGGAGGCATACAAAAGGCAGTGTGTTTTTCGACTATCTTCATAAGAGCCTCACCATCAATGGAGAGTACTACGCCACTTTGCTGAGGCAGTTGCAAAAGGCTATCAAGAACAAACTGGCGAGAGTTGGCATGTTTCATCAGGACAATGCTCCAACACAGAAGTCCTTGGTTTCAATGACTTCCGTGCGTGACTGTGGTTTTGAACTGGTTGATCACACCCTCTGTCTTACTGATTTGACTATCATCTGTTCCCCTAAGAAAACTTAGCACAAACCAATGTGGCAATGATGGTGACGTCATATATGTTGTTGTTGACTTTTTGACCAATAGGATGAAGAGTCTTCTTTGATAACACCACGATACCAAATTTTGTCCATTTTCAAGAGAATTCGTTACTTGTTACATTTAAATTCTTCTGTCAGGTGTCAGTTGCATGCAGGATTTCACAGTTCTATCATCACTCCTTCATAGTCAGCCTATGAACTTTTCAGCCCACCTTCGTAGAGTAAAGTAAGGCACTTATGAATTTACGTAAATACTTACATAAAAGTTGTTACCTAAAGTTTTATCAGTGAAATCTAATTGCTCACCTTAATAGTCTTCTTGGGTCTGTATGTAAAAATTGTAAAGAGGCGAATCGTTTTGAACAAATATGATTGTAACAAATAGATATAAATGTAATAAAATGTTGTTGTTTTTTTAATGTAAAGTGCATACTTATTAAGCGTAAGCCTACTTTTGGCCCACCCTGTACAAGCAGATAACCCGTAAGAAATAACGGGATTTGTATACGCGTAGATTAACATTTCTGCTCAAGATCAGAAAAATTGTCTTTTTGATTAGAATCAAAGACTTTCTCTCTCCCCACCTCTCTCTCTCTCTACTTCGGCTCAATGTAGGATGTACACGCTTGCAATTTAATTTTACTGTATTGTTCGTGCAGCGGATTGGGAGTTTGATTCAAAGCAGGATTCACTAGTTAATTTCTATACCTCTGTTACCGTATCCACTTCTAATGCTACTGACACGGAGTCGACTCAGCCTCATTACCCCCATATTACAAATTTAAGAAGAACCTTCCATTCAGATGGCTTTATCCCAAGGATAAAGGAGTAGGAGTCTGTTATAAGTAGTAGTCACTTCTTATTACAGGCTCCCACATAGATGCTTCCCTGGAAACTACAATACTCGCCTCTTCAAGTCAAACGGCAATCCGCTCTATTCTCATATTCTTCATTTCATGACACCTCCACTTTTATTCATATCCCACATCTCATGATTGTAACAGTAAACCCCAACTCCGAGTATCTCTAGGGCCTTGTATTAGATGAATTTTAATACAAGAAAGTATACTGAAGATGTTGTCAACGTCTATCATGTGCACTGTTTCTTTCAGCCGATTTATCCTGCAGTGTTCTGATTCTTGACTTCATTCCACAGGGGTTGATGACCAACCTTTCCAATATATGATCAGCCACTCCTGATTTTATTGCTTTTTCTCGAACCACAGAACATTATTTCGTAGGTGGATAGTGTTTCCATTGTAATGATTACTACGGCTGCAGGGCCAAGTTTTCTCTTACGGAGAGATAAAGAAACGAATTTACACTGTCTATTATCATGGGAAACCTGAAGGCCAAAGTAGGCAGGGAGAGGGCAGGAGATATAGACTGAAGATTCGGACTAAGAACCAGCAAAGAACGTGGAGAAAAATGGATTCAATAGTGCACGGCCAATGTCCAGGTAATAGACAATACATGGTCCCAACAACATCGGAGACGATTATGGGCATGGAGGAGCCCAGTAGGAGAAACTTGTTGCAGAGTAGTTTCACAGTGGAGGCTTATATTTGTACTAAGTCGGTCCTAAAATAGGTTCGACATACACAACGTTAGGAACTTGATATAATAGGTAATGATGCAGAGAAATCTAGTGGTGGTCGCTGATACTTTAGTATCCGACTAACGGTTGTCCGACATCGACTGACTCACCAACCCACTGACCGACTTAGCGACGTCTACTTATTATAGGTGGGAGAGTCTATTAACTATAGAATAGGTGTGTTCCACTATAACAAAACTAAAAACCAAATTGATTACATAACTATCAACAAAAGAATCAGGAACGCAATGGTTCACTGCAAAACCTACCCAAATGCCGACTGCGGAAGCGACCATCGCCTTGTTATATGTAAACTAAGAAATTGAAGAAGCCTTACGCAGCACCCAAATTGCAATACAACAAACGTCTGAGCGACCAGTACCGGAAAGAAAATATATATGGACAGTGTGTAAAGAAGATACGAGGATTAAAATGGAAATGGGAAGTTGTAATGGAATGCACTAAGAAGAGATTTCGTGACATCAGCAAACGATATCATCCCAAAGGCGAATAGACGAAGAAAAAAAAAAGGAATGGATGAATGATGAGATTCTCGATATGATGCAAAGGAGACAGAAAAATCTGCCAAGACACGTAACGGAATACAGAAAACTACACAACGAAATAAGGACCAAATGCAGGCGGGCTAAAGAAGAATGGCTAAATAAAATTGTGCAGAAACAAAGAGAATGGGTTCCACCAAGACAAGCGACTAGCATAAACAAAGGAACTAAGAGGACAGAAGACGTGCTCATCAAAAGGCTGCATAAAATCAAAGGATGGAATACTCATATTAGAGAAGGAAAAAAGTTTCAGCACTGGAATGAATATATTAGAGAACGTTTCCACGACGAAAGAGAACAACCGGTAATACACAGACCTACCGACGGGCCTGACATTCTAAAAACAAAAGTAGAAGCTGCAGTGACGAAATTGAACAGAAACAAGGCGACAGGGCCAGACGGAATTGTAACAGAAATGCTGACAGCCTTAGATGATTTTGGCACAGACAAGATTACAAAAATAATAAATGAAATCTTTAACAGTGGTGATATACCGGAAGATCACAGGAGATCTGTCTTCATAACAATGTCTAAGAAACCAGGCGCAAACGAATGTGAACTCGGCCGAAAAATCAGCCTAATGAGCCACACAACAAAACTCATCATTCGTATTCTGATGAATAGAGCGCGCAACAGAATCAGGTCAGAGATAGGACAAGATCGGTGCGGGTTCGTTAAAGACACCAGAACAAGAAACGCCGTATTCCTGCTCAGAATGTTATCAGAAAGAGCAATACAAATGCAGGACATGCATATATATACATATATATATATATATATATATATATGAAACCTAGGTAGTTTTGTCTGGCTCATTAGGATTGTCTTATTTGCTCTACTTAGTGTATTGAGCACTTTACGTAGTTATCTTTTTACTCGTTTAATATTTTTTTTTCTTTGGACTTGAAGCTTAAACACTGGACGATTGTTTTCGCCTTGTTTTAATGTTCTTGGTTCTTTTTTTATTCACCATTTTGACTCTGGTACCGATTTGTTCTACTGCAAGTTGAGCTATCCGAGGTTTTTCCAATATATATAGATGTGTGTGTGTGTGCTTTCAATGGATTCCTATATATATATATATATATATATATATATATATATATATATGTTGTCGAGTATATATATATATATATATATATATATAAAAGTAATGTTTATTCTTTGAAACTTCCAAGTGTCACTCAAGATAGAGGGTTAATGAAGGCGCTTGTTGTGTAATCGAGAGTGAATTTATTCATTTTTTTAATCGCAGCATCTCTTCAGTGATGGAGAAGAGACTTGAAGCAACAGAAATGTTGTTCTGTAGAACTTCTGCACAACTTTCCATTAGTAACGTTTGTTTTGGTACTATCCTTGATCTGTCATCCATTTGCACAATTCCATGCTCCCACTGTCCCTCTTGCCTTCAGTATGCCCTGTGAGTGTCAAATTCTCCAACTCTTCTTTTCTCATTATCTACCCTAGGAACTTCATCTGCATCTGATTACCAGTATACCTTTTTGTTTTTATTTCCCTTAAAATGTCCATGGAATTCTCAGAATAATTCATCCATTTTAATGAAAGTTTAGGGTTGAGCTCGCAGACCAGTGAAGATTCATCCAAGAAATCCCTAAATAGCAGCATCTATGAACGAGGAATCGCACGCTTTCTTTGTGAGAAGTTCCAAATTAAAACTGTCAACCGTGGAAGTCCGGAGAGCACAGCTGTTAAAATAAAACAAGATAGATCAGGATATTCGTTCGTACTGATCATTAACGGTGCTAGGAATTTCTCTCATTCGCTGTTGATGTGCTAAAACACTTCCCTTCATTAACAAATAATATATTCTGAAAAGCTCTCTTTGTCTCCCTTAATTTCCTTCCTCTCCTTTTCTCTTTTGGTCTCACGCACTAGTTTACCCGCCTCTCTCCTAGTCTCTCTTCAAGCCTCCATCTTTTTTCCTGTTTATATTTTCCTCATCGGTTTCTTTAGTAATTTAGTTTGATTCTTTTCCGATCTTCTGTTCTTTCTGTCTCGAATACAAGACTCTTCTTATTTCCAAGACTCCATTTAGATTTTCTTTTCTTTATATCATTTATTATATATTTCACCAAAGACCAAAACTTTCGCTTTCATAGGCTTATGGTTCATATAAAGATAATATCAGAGAGTTTGTAATCTCAAAGTAATAATTCACTACAGTTACATTAAACTCAAGACATTTGGACGCTATACAAAACACAGTACACGAATCATTCAAACCCGTTCCAGCCTTACGAAAAGCCGACACTCAGCACACGTTAGTTTTTATATAGCAACACTGTGTGAAGATAGATGTAATCAATAGATGGCTTGTTTCTAAGGAATTCTCATACGTTACAGGCAGAGAAGATTCTTCTAATCAATGCCTTCATACAGTGGATTCATTTCCCAAGGATATGATGTTCTTCCGGTAGTTTTTTATTATTATTATTACTATTTTCTATTTCTTTCGTTTTTATTTGACTGACTTCAACAGTAAGAAAGCACTAAAAATTATTTACAAAAAAAAAAGTGTTTCGTAAATTGAAATTTACATAGGAAATTTTGATTAATGGGTCATCTTTTATGCATCTACGAAAGTGGTTGGAGAACAAACACACATAAAGATATACATATACTCTATGTTAGCTCTATCACTGATATTAAGCGCTTTAAGTACTGCACATACAAAATTATATATATATATAACATTTTGTTTGTATATTTTATCATTATATTATTTATATTTTTGTACACTATTTACATTGACGATCATCTTCATCTTTGTTGCCATATTTATTACAACGTTTCGGTCGTTGTAAGCTGGTTGTAATGGAGTAGACTGTTCTAGTTCTACATACCATGTCTAATGTATGTCAGTTATTAGTTAACCCCTGTTAATTCTCCATCGCCTTAACCAGGTATTGAACTCACACTCTTTGGGTCCTGTTACGGGATCTAAGTAACGCTTTTATCCACTGTGCCATGTATCCTTGAGGACATCTGTGTATGAATTTCTAGGCATTATGAACCTAATGTTTTCAGCAATCATTTTTTACCAGTGCTCATATTGCAATTTTTGCTCTTACCATTATGTTTTTTACCAGAGCTCATATTGCAATTTTCGTTTTTATTATTGCTTTTCTCTGGTACTCCTTATTACTGGTTCCCATATTGTATTCATTTCTATGCTTGGTCGGCTCAGGAGATTTTTTTGGCGTAGCATATGTGCTGATTCCTGAAGTTAACGAATTTTCCAATGATGTTCTTTGTCTATTATTTTAATCTGATCCGACAGAGGGCGGTGATCTCCGTTTACTCTCCATATGTGGTCAGCCACGCCTGATTTTTTCTCTTCCCTTGGTGTTACACCTTTTTGGTGTTCTTGAAGCCTTACCTTAAGGGGGCGGCCTGTCTCCCTTTTATATTTCTTTCCGTAGCTCTACGGGATGGCGTACACGCAGTTTTTAGTCATGAACTCCTCTATTCTCCCAGAACTGTTACGTTTTGGAACAGACTCCCGTGTGGTTAGGTTCCCCAATCAAACTCATTAGTAAGCTTCTACCTTGAACGGAACTGACGTTAAGCAACGCCGAGCCTGGTCAACACTAAACAGATAAAATATAGACGAACACTTTAATTAAACCGTACCTGTAAGTAGGAGAGTTTATGGCGTAATTAGAATAGATTGATAGTTGATTTTTGTGTTATGACCAAGTAATTGGTTAAGAAATAACAAAACAAGAGGTTGCAGATAAATCGTGCATGGAACAGTAAATATAACAGAAGTGTGTTACACGACTTGGTAGGGTGTGTCGGTTGACCAGCGTTGCGTCTATATCACTGTTTCCCCGAGGCTTTACCTTCCTACTACTTTATAGTAAGTGGAAGAGTCCACAATAGCCTCAATAGAGGGAAGACACGACAACATTTTGCCATATGAAACTGGGTAGAAAGAGACAATATCATCAACAATTGTTTTTCTCTTAACTTTTCTTTTTCCTTTACCAGCATTACTGCTTTGCTTACTTTGGGGCCATGACTGAGGACTAATGAAGAGAAAAAAAGGCAGAGTACAATAAGATTGGAAAAGAAAAGCATAGCACGAATATATAAAACATGGTGGTCAACTCAGAAATAAGTCCATTCGGTTTAACTCGGTTTGGCTCAAGCAGGCAAAGTTGTTCAAGAACCGAAATTTTGTTTGATAACCAAGGCATTTTCATCTCGAATTTTCTATTCAAAAATTGATTTGTTCGACATGTGAGGTTGCTCTGTACTCTTTTCATCACTGACCATTAAACATCAGTTCTTGCCTGGATTTTCAGTGCTTTTATAGTAAAATCAGTTATAAGCTTCCTTCTGGCTATAATTTCATAATATAATCAGTTATGAGTTTCCCTTTCCAGTCAAATTTGATCTTCAAAACTTAAATGCTATGTCAATCGTTATCTTCTGTCTTAATTCTTGTTTTGTTTTTGTTTTTTGTTTTTTCTATTGCTCTCTCTCTCTCTCTCTCTCTCTCTCTCTCTCTTCAGTAGCAGAGACTAGTTCAAACCTCTACTCCTGTTAATGACACTGTGGAGTAGTGTTAACCAGATGATAGGCGAACCTATCTACATCTGTTGAGGAGAAAAAATAATTATTAGTTCAGGTTGAGACGTTAAATGTATTTTTCTCAAAGTGTGTGCCAACAAGTCACGGCGAAGTTGAGCATATTGATAAAAAATAGAAACATTTTATTTCTATTACTATGCCTCTTGATTATTTGGGTAACATAGGACTGCAACAACACCCCTCTCGAACGGACGCGGATCCGGGCGATCCTCTTCGGCTCGGTCCATGTCGTACCGGCTGCTTTCACCACTGAGTCAACACTTTTGCGCCTAATCTATTTCGATCGACCCGCTTTTCGCTTCCCTTGTGGATTCCAGTTAAGGACCTGCATGGTGAAACTAGAAGCGGGTTTGTGGCCAATCCATAATTTTTTTTTTCTTGTAATCATATTAGGATCTAAATCAAAGAATATCTAAAACAAAAACGACTTATAGTTTCCTTATTAATGTGTTTTGAGTAAAATGATGAGATTTCATCATAGCTGACATTCTACAATTTACCTATCGCACCCTGTATATTATCCGTTGTTTTCCTCTGTTCCTTTTGCCTTCATTCTGTCCTCTGAGTATCAGATTTTCCAAGCCCTCTTTCCTCATTATGTGCCCCAGAAATTTTAACTGTCTCTTCCTGATATTAAGTATAAGTTTCCTTTTTGTTTCCATTTTCTCTAAAAACTCATCATTGTTCACACATTTCATCTGTGGATCATTGTTCTGTGAACCACATATCTGTTGCTTCAAGTCTTCTCTTCATCTTTGAGGAGAATGTCCAGCATTTACTGCTATAAAGGAGGACAGATATCACACAGTAGATTAGTACTCTTTTCCTTGTTTCTAGCAAAAGTTTTGTATTTCTTAGTACTCTGCTTAGCTTTTGAAATGCTTCTCTGCTATCCGAATGTACTTCCATCTTTTATGTGCTGGTTTTAGTCCAGTTGAGATGTTAAATGTATTTTTTTCAAAGTGTGTGCCAATGAGTCACAACAGAGTCAACAATATGGATAACAAATAGAAGCATATTACATGAATATAATTTTGATCTTTTAATCATATTTGGATCAAAATCAAAGAATATCTAAAACAAAAACGACGTATAGTTTCCTTATTAATGACTTCTTAGTAAAATGATAAGATTTCATCATAGCTGACATTCTGCAGTCTTGTACTGCGGTCAGATTGTTTTTCATTACATTTCATTATATTTCATTCTTGTTTTATTTTCATATTTATCACTAATGTTTTATACACTACCTAAAAACATTTTATTAGGTATGTGACGGGTACACACCTGGCCCAGGGTCGAATCCTTTGGTTACGGCGCCAACTGTGACGTCGCTCCTCCTGGTCGCTCCTCCTGGTCCCAAGCGTGCCGCTCCAACCTCTTGGTTAGATGATCACCAGCCTCGCCTTTCCCAACCCGCTTCCAATACCTGGTTGCTAAAGCAACTGTACTGATCTCCGGTCTGTCTACCCACGCTGTGTTTAGATCTTAGACAGACGGGACCAGCAGGGATTGGGCCGTATGCAAGTTGAGTCCGACGGGGGTGGCAAAACACAAGTAAAAGAAAAAAAACTCACGAGACAAAAAAATTACTGATAAAAAGAAAAAGGGTGACAACCTTTTATATCTAATGTCCGTTACATAAAGAAAAATTGTTCTCATTCCCGACCCGCTCTGTGGACTATGGCACCAAGCTTCTATCATACAACTTAACGATTTCGAATTGTCTACTCTCTAGAATTGTGTATGTCGGAGTGTGGTTTAGTTCGACACTGGGGCTAATTTCTATCAATCATTCGCAGTTGATTCTTCTCTTCGACTTGAGTTGTATTTCTTCACTTCGATCTGGTTGGGTCGAATTCTGTTCTCGGCTGGGCTTGATTTTAACTTCTTCTTCTTCTTCTTCCGTCCAGTAACTCTTTGGCCTTGTCTTCGACTTGGCTGCAACTTCTCCGCGGCTTTCGAGTAATCTTCTTCTTCGTCGACTTAGATAGAACTTCTCTTGTCTTTGACTTGGGCCGGAAGGATTTCTTGTTTTCGACTTGGGCTGGAAGGATTTCTTGCCGCAACTCAGCCGCAACTCTCTGTCGTCCGAGGTGATCTCTTCTCGCTGCCGTCCGGGGCTGAACTCATTTTTTTGTCGATTGGGGTCCTGCTTTTATTGACGCCGCAGCAAACCGTGGTGGGTCTGTCGGCGTCAGGGCTCTCTCGATAATCCCAAAAGTCGCATTAGTTCTGATTTCCCATTATCGCTATTATTTTCACCCCTACTTCCTCACAGTGCCTCTGGGGGGAAGACGCATACCCATCTCTCCCGGTCTCTCGTATGTCAGGTGACCGTTTTCGACCAATGGTTCTTGATCGAGCATTCTCCCTCCTCTTTCCGCATATCACGTGACCGCTTTCGGCTAATGAGACTGTGGTGGGACGCCTCCCGTCTCCAATCGGGCGTGGCTTACATCGTTCTTGTTCTAAAAAAAACAAAATCTAATTTGGCCTTTTTCACACGTACGAAAAATGATAATCTTGGCTTTTTCTCACCTGGGTTCTGTCAAAACAGCCTGCCGCTAATTAGATGTGACTTCAGGAAAGAATATTGGCGCTATCTGTGAGCCGAGACAATCGTTTTTTTTTTCCTTCTTTGTTTTTGGTCAGACCTGATAGTCAAAAATCTTAATTATCTGAATTGAAAATGTCTCCACTTCATCATCGTGGGGTTCCAATTTTTAACAGGTCAGGTAATTTGACCTGATATATTTTGACACCTGTCTTGTCTTAGTTTTACTTATGACCGGGTTTTGTATTATCTATTCCTCTTTCTCTTTCTTTTTATTATTTTTTTTTTTTTGTTTTTTTTCTTCTCTTTGGATCGCCTAAATACAGTTAGAGAATTATTCTCAAAACTCAATTATTCTTCGTTTCTAAATAACTAACAACTGGTTAATAAACCGAATAAAAATTAAATCATATTTCTATGAATATCTCTTTTTAGTCTTTCTAAAAATGCAGGGTGCCACAGGTACGACACAAAGATCTGTTTTAACTATTAGGAAAACTTGATTGAAAAAAGATGTTGGAATAATCCGGAACATTTACTGAAAGCAAACCACCTTCGTGAGTATAGAAAATCAATTGAGAAACAACACAAAAATATAAGGCAATGATGTATCTTCTCGCCGGATTTATTTATTCTATACAGTAAAAAATAGAAACGTATTTTATTTTTATTACTATGCCTTTTGATTCCTTTGGGGAACATAGGGACGCAAGAAAACCTCTTCAATGGGTGCGATTTCGAACAATTCTCTTCAGCTCGGCCCATGTCGTGCTGGCTGCCTTCACCTCTGCGTCAACACTTCAGCGCCATGAATTGAGAAACTACGCAAAAATATAAGGCAAGGGTGTAACTACTCGCCGGATTTATTTATTCTATACAGTGAAGCAATCCTAAGGGAATGAAAAGCCTTTCCAGGATTTATTATTGCTGGGAACAATCTTAACAACATATGGTACGCAGATGACACATGAGAAAGATGAATGTACTCCTATGCAATGTAATAAAAGAAAGACAGAAGAAAGGCCTAACTATTAACTGTAAAACCAAACGTAGAATACATGACCATTAACAAGAAGGATAGCCTTAGATGCGAGGTCGGAATTGGTGATGTCAAAATTAAGCATCTTTTTTATGTGCCTTTTCCATTCAGAGCGTAGGCGATCATGGCCCTCCACCTCCTCCTGTCCCTTGTAACTCTTAAAAAGTTTTGTATTTTTGTTATTTCTCCCATCTTCTATTCCCCCATCCTCTTGTTCAAGCCCATTACATATGTCACGCGTTTTTTTCCCTTCTCCCGCTTTCCCTCTATCCGTCCTGTGAGTATCAGATTTTCCAAACCCCCTTTCTCATTACGCGTCCCAGAAATTTCAGCTGCCTCTTCCTGATGCCAAGTATGAGTTTTCTTCTTTGTTTGCATCCTCTATAAAACCTCGTCGTTTCTCACATGTTCTGCCTATGGTATCCTTAGCATCCTTCTGTAGAACCAGATCTCTGTCGCTTCGTGTCTCTCCTTCATCTTTGAGGAGAATGTCCAACATTCGCTGCGATACAGGAGAATAGATATCATGTAGCAGTTCAGTACTCTTTTCTTTGTTGCCAACGAAATTTTTCCTGTCTCTTAATACTCGGCTTAGCTTTTGGAATTCATCATTGGCCATCCCAATACGTCTTCGGATCTCAATGTCGCACTTTCTGTCCTCTGTCAGAACACTTCCTAGATATTTAAATTTTCGCACCTGCTTGATTTTAGTGTCCTCGATCTGTAAATTGCATTTCGGCCTCATCTTTCTGCTGATGACCAAGCATGCTATATTCTTGTAGTTTATATTAAGTATAATTTTTAAGTTATTTTTCCTTCGCTACGAGGTTTTGTAGTTTCCTTGTTTTCCGTGTCTGCTATCAGCACTGTGTCAACTGCATATCTTATGTTGTTAAGCTTGTGCCTGAAAATGATGAATCCTGGTAGGATTTCCAGTTCTTTCAGAATTGCCTCGCTGTATAGGTTGAATAAGTCCGGCGAGAAGACACATCCTTGCCTTATGCCCCTTTCTATTTTTGTATATCTGCTGAACTCAATTTTTATCTTTATGCAAATGGTTTGCTGGCAGTAGATATTTTTGATTATTCTGATGTTTTTTGGGGTTTTTTTTCGAAGATGTCAAGGTTGCCGATCAGCTCTAACAGTTCTTTGTGGGTACTTTATCGAAGGCCTTTGCGTAGTCTACAAAACACAGGCACATGTTCTTCGGCATTTTACTATTCTTTCCGATAACATTTTGAACATAAATCAAGTAACAGAAGTTTAAATACCTGGGAAGTGTTTTAACAGACGACAGAAAATGGGATATAGAAATTCGCATTGAAACAGTACAAAATACGTTTCAAAAGCTAAGTAAAGAATTAAGAAACAGGAAAAATGCATTACGAAATAAAAAAGATATGAATGCCGTACTGCCATTTAAAATAGCAAAAGATGTCTTACAAAAGCTAAGCCAAGTACTAAGAAACGGGAAATTTTTGATAGAAACAAAAAAAAAAGAGTGCTGAACTGATATATGATATCAGTCCTCCTATATACTAGTTAATACCGGACAATTTTCTCACGGATCATTAAGAGACTTAGGGCAACTGAAATGTGTTTCTACAGAAGGATGCTGAGAATATCATGGACCGAACCTGTAAGCAACGACAAAGCTTTAGAGAAAACGGAAACTTACATAACATCAGAAAGAGATAGTTAAAATTTCTAGGCCACATAATGAGGAAAGAGGGCTTGGAAAATTTGATACTCACAGGACAGATCGAAAGCAATAATGACAGAGGGAAAGCTATGCATACCCTACCTAGTGAAACGGGAGTAAACTGATGAAAAATACACTTGAGTCAACAGAGATGTGACTCTACAGAAGGATGATGAGAATACCATGGATGGAGATTGTGAGGGACGAGAAAGTTTTAAGGAAAAATAGAAACAAAAAAGGACAATTGTACTTGGATTCAGAAAGAGACAATTTAAATTTATGGGATACGCCCTGAAAGGACAAGGTAGATAAAATATGTCTTTGCTTTCCAAAGTACTTCTTCAAGAAATACTCATCTAGCATATTCTTTTTGGATTTTCCCGTGCTTCGAATCTTATAGCTTTTCACTATCGGTACTAATTGACACAAACCGCTGAATAGATTTTCGAAGCAAACTATCTCTGATACTTGCCAAATATAATGAACAGTTCTTTGATTTTATTGCACACTTGGCACGATAAAGTCCCCCAGGAACAGCTCGTACACGCACAGGTACTGTTCCGATACGTACGCTGGAAAACCGGCATTAAATTGACGACAATGGGTCGTTAACTCGAAGCCTGACATCGAAGAAGTTTCCCGCCCTTTCGTTTTCGCTTTCTCTCTCCCTATGGATCATTTCGGAAATATATCCTAGAACTTGGCTGAAATATTAGGTTGGTGCAAAAATAATGACGGTTTTTGACGTAGTTTTTAACGTCAAAAACCGTCATTATTTTTGCACCAAACTAATAATAATCGAACTCGGTCCCAACAACTAGTGTTCGAATCCTAGTACCAGAAAGAATTTTGGGCAATCTTTAAACTAACCGGAAAATACGTCATCTCTAAAGGTTGTTATTTTTTTTCCTTGACACCACTATCATTTAAACTACCTTCGCTCCTCGACAATGTTTATTGATTTAAAAAGTGATGATTAGAATTGTAATAAAAGCTAAACATATGAAAGTAAATTTAAACATTTTCTTTGTTCGCGAGAATTGACAACAAAAATAATAAACACTATTTATGAGATTGTTTTACACTATTTAATTATTTTATTTAATTATTTTATTTATTTATTTTATTTAATTATTTAATTTAATTATTTTATTTATTTATTTTACAGGAATCTTTGGCAAAACATCAGCTAATGGTCAATCTATTCGAACTTTCTAAAATGATGAATAAGGATTTCGTTTACATATTTTAATACTTTAGTAAATGTTTAAAAATTTATGAATAAAAATTGTTTTTCATGTTTATTTCTCTATGAATTGGTAAATGATGAATATCCCATTTGTATTAATTCCATTGTATTAGTTTTAAGAACATTGTAAATATATTTTTCTTGTAAATAAACATTAGAATGAATAAATAATGTTTAATATCTTCTTATAAATGCTCAAATACAAAATATATCTAAGTTTATGTTCTATTACAATTCTAACAATTGCTTTTTGAAACAAGAAATATTGTTGAGGAGTGATATGTCCCGGAAAGGGATATATTTGTTCGAAGTAGCAAAGTGGCTGTTGACTACTGCAACCGAGTAGGACAATCTAGCAGGTAACCGTAATAGACTGGTCCTCGTCGTAGTGGTAGGCAATAGGAGTAGGCAATATGTGTAGCCAATA
This sequence comes from Acanthosepion lycidas, assembly GCA_963932145.1. Taxonomy (NCBI): domain Eukaryota; kingdom Metazoa; phylum Mollusca; class Cephalopoda; order Sepiida; family Sepiidae; genus Acanthosepion; species Acanthosepion lycidas. The sequence continues at coordinate 57,204,119 of OZ010606.1, read as the reverse complement.
GGTGAAGACTATAGGCGTAGCCAATAGGAGTCCTTGTATCTCCACATCAGTCTGTATTTATGGCTGACACCAGCTAATCATATTGCTCTGAGGGGGGGACCCATGTGTATGCATATTCATTACATCAAGGAGTAAAGGTAGTTAAAATAGTAGCGGTGACAAGGAAAAAATTTCCTTCTGAAACTCCGTTTTTTGTTTGTTTTTGTTTTTTTGTTTTTGGTGGGGTGGCAGGAATGTTAAAGATTGCCGAATTTTGACTACAAATATCACAAATAGCCATGGGCTATTGTTTGGAATCCTACTCAATTTTCATCGGTATTGGAAAAGGTGAGTTCTGCCGATGTAATAATGTCAGTACAGATATACGAAATGTCACTAAAACGTTCACGCCATTTGCACAGAATGATTGATCTGTTTGTTGTGAAGTTAATCGGCATTTCACGGACGCCGCTGAGCAGATCACAAACATCACTTGCATATAAATATTTACATACTTTTTAACATATGATCCACGCACATACTCATACATACACATATCTACTTGCCTCTCTTAATATATATATATATATATATATATATATATATATATATATATATATATATATATATATATCATATATATATATATATCAAAGTGAACCTTGAAGTCAACACTCAGAGACGACAGGCTGTTTCATGCTAGACGCAATCGTCAGGCCGCTGTCGCCTCTAAGTGTCGATTTCAATGCTCACTTTTATATTTATACTTGCATACGCTCGAGCTTTGATATTGAGCACTTTATCCCATAAATATAGCACACCTTAAAACTATATTTCTTCATATATATATATAGATTATATATTAAACGTTATATTTTAGGGTATGTATATGTTTGAGAAAGCGCCTTTTTTAAACACTGTGACTTAGATCAGCCTGAAATACTCTTAAGAAAATGTACAGTTAGGAAAGGTTCGAACTTGCGTACCTCTGTGGAAGGGAAACTGCCGTCTAATCCGGGGTGCTAATCCGACCAAGCATAGAAATGAATACAATATGGGAACCAGTAATAAGGAGTGCCAGAGAAAAGCGATAATAACAAAAACTTTCAATATGAGCTCTGGTAAAAAACATGAATGATAACAGCAAAAATTGCAATATGAGCACTGGTAAAAATAAAAAAATGAATGCTGAAGACATTTGGTTTATAATACCCAGAAATTCATACACAGATATCCTCAAGGACACATGGCACAGTGGATAAAATTGTTAGATCCAGTGACCGCACCCAAAGTGTGTAAGTTCAATGCCCGGTTAAGACAGTGGAGAACTTTCAGAGGGAAATTAACAGGAGATAACTGATATTCATTAAACATGGCACGTGGAACTAGAACAGTCTACCCCATTCCGACCACCTGAAGAAGGCCGGAGCGTACATGTGATAAATAGCGTAGAGTCTCTGTAGTTTTGTTGCTTTCTTCTTTTTTTTTTTTTTTTAAGCCAAGTACTTTCGACATTTTCTAAGATCATCTTCAGGGATAAATTACAAAGACAAACCTATTGTAACTGCGATAAAATCTGCCTTCAGTTGTGATGATGATTTTTTAAAAACACACGCGAATTCTTTGTGTTATAGTTATTTTAAAATTAAAAATTTAGCCGTTGTAGTTATGGAATTTTTGGCAACGCGAGCGTTTCATTATAAGTGGGGCTGATCGGAAATGGGTAGAAATGTAAAATGGCATTAAATGTTTTAAGCAATTTGATATCTTGTTGCTATATTCGTAACACATTTTACTGAATGTTGGCTAGTTGATTTTGATATAGAGAGCCTCGAGAATTTTAAGTTTTTGTAATTTACCCCTGAAGATGATCTTAGAAATGGTCGAAAGTACTTAAAAAAAATCTACAGTGCCTTTCATCTTAACATCAAGAAACTGATTAAACAACTGGAAAGGATCAGTATAAGAATAAGTAAACACAATATGCCTGTATTGTTCAATGATATATATATATATATATATATATATATATATATATATATATATATATATATATATATATATATATATATATGTATGCATGTGTGTATGTGTGCGTCCGCGCACGTGTATGTGTTATAACGATTTAAATCTAACAATCGCTTTCATACGTATTATTGGGCACATATTTGCCGGGAAACAAAATTAAAAATCTGGCTCACTTTTGCATCAGTCATTTGACCGACCATCATATTGTCCGTGCAAGTATCTTTTAGACACCATGTCCGTCATCAACACAAAACCAGTAACGACCAACCTGAAAAACGTGACATTGAAATGGAAAAGAATGAGTTGGTGGCACACAAATTGGTATCACCGTTCTTCAATAAGGAATGTGTAAATTAACCGACTGCATCCACTGAACAGTACATTCGATTGGCCAGAGGTGCGGCCAACTTGGAGCGTCGCCCACTGGTACGCACAACATCGGCCGGCAATGGGTAACGCCGGCCATCAAAAATGATCAAAATTATCGACCTTCATATACCTAACTACTCATTATCAAGACGATTTTCTTTTTCTCTTTTTTCTTTCTTTATTTTTTCTTCTTTTTCTTTCTTTCTTTTTTCATCTTTTTTCTTTCTTTACCTGTAAATCGCTTTCTCTCTCTCTTTCTCTCCCCTTTCTATGATATACGCCCGGCTATGTACAGATATATAAGTACAAACGGAAACTCACATATAACCTGTAACATCCACTTGGACGATTATGATTCTTCACAACCTCCAGTCTTATGTTACTCTAAATAATAATAATAAATACTTCTTGACTCGCTTTTGCACACGGCCAAATCACGTTAAAAACACCGTACGATCGATCCTGGTCAATACCTAAATGGGCGACAAGTTGGGAATAACAGATGCTGTAAGTTTGTATCTGCAGAGGATATGATACGCTTACAAGCATATCATATTGAAACGATAACTGAAATTAAGCAACGTCAATCCTGGTCAATAACTAAATGGGCGACAACTTGGCAATACCAGATGCTGTAAGCTTGTATTTGCAGAGGATATGATACGCTTATAGGCATAACATATCGGAACGATCACGGAAGTTAAGCAACGTCAATCCTGGTCACTATCTCAATGGGCGATCGCATGAGAATACTAGATGCGGTAAGCTTCTATCTGCAGAGGATATGATACGCTTACAGGCATATCATATTGAAAAGATCAGCGAAGTTCAGCAACGTCAATCCTGGTCAATACCTAAATGGGCGACAGCTTGGGAATACCAGATGCTGTAAGCTTGTATCTGCACAGGATATGATACGCTTATAGGCATATCATATTGAAACGATCACCGAAGTTAAGCAACGTCGATACTTGTCAGTACGTAAATGGGCGACAGGTTGGGAATACCAGATGCTGTAAGCTTGTATCTGCAGAGGATATGATAAGCATACAGGGATATTATATTGAAACGATCACCGAAGTTAAGCAACGTCAATCCTGGTCAGTACCTAAATGGGCGTCAGCTTGAGAATACCAGATGCTGTAAACTTGTATCTGCAGAGGTTATGATGCGCTTACAGGTATATTATATTCAAACGACCACCGGAGTTAAGCAACGTCAATTCTGGTCAGTACCTAAATGGGCGATCGTTTGGGAATACCAGATGAAGTAAGCTTGTATCTGCAGAGGATATGATACGCTTACAGGCATATCATAATGAAACGATCACCGAAGTTAAGCAACGTCAATCCTGGTCAATATCTAAATGGGCGACAGCTTGGGAATACCAGATGCTGTAATCTTGTATCTGCAGTGGATATGATACGCATACAGTCATATCATATTGAAATGAACCCCGAAGTTAAGCAACGTCAAACTTGGTCACTACCTGAATGGGCGACAGCTTGAGAATACCAGGTGCTGTAAACTTGTATCTGCAGAGGATATGATACGCTTACAGGCATATCATATTGAAACGATCACCGAAGTTAAGCAACATCAATCCTGGTCAATATCTAAATGGTCGACAGCTTGGGAATACCAGATGCCGTAAGCTTGTATCTGCAGAGGATATGATAAGCTTACAGGCGTATTATTATCAAATGATCACCGGAGTTAAGCAACGTCAATCCTGGTCAGTACCTAAATGGTCGACAGATGGGGAATACCAGATGCTGTAAGCTTTTATCTGCAGAGGATATGATACGCTTACAGGCATATCATATTGAAACGATCACGGAAGTTAAGCAACGTCAATCCTGGTCACTACCTAAATGGGCGATCGCATGAGAATACTAGATGCGGTAAGCTTCTATCTGCAGAGGATATGATACGCTTACAGGCATATCATATTGAAAAGATCAGCGAAGTTCAGCAACGTCAATCCTGGTCAATAGCTAAATGGGCGACAGCTTGGGAATACCAGATGCTGTAAGCTTGTATCTGCAGAGGATATTATACGCTTACAGGCATATCATATTGAAACGATCACTGAAGTTAAGCAACGTCAACCCTGTTCAATACCTAAATGGGCGATCGCTTTGGAATACCAGATGCTGTAACCTTGTATCTGCAGAGGATATGATACGCTGGCAGGCATATCATATTGACATGATCACCGAGGTTAAACAACGTCAATCCTGGTCAATACCTAAATGGGTGACAGCTTGAGAATACCATAGGCTGTAAGCTTATATCTGCAGAGGATATGATATGCTTTCAGGCATATCATATTCAAACAATCACCGAAGTTAAGCAACGTCAATCCTGGTCAGTACCTATATGGGCGACCCCTTGGTAATACCAGATGCTGTAAGCTTGGATGTGTGGCTGGTGTAATAGTTAACTTTTGTTCTTTAAACGTTCTCTCTTCTTCTTAAAAGAGTTTTTTTTCTTATATTCTTTCACACTGTGTAAACCTTTGTGTCTTAGTAGTTTTATTGCCTTTGTTGGTGTGAACTGATTTAAAAAAATCTAAACGCATATTCCCTTACGCTCAAATACCTTTGTACTCCTTCCCCTAGCCATGGTTTAATTAGTAAGGTTGTATCACTAAGTGATTATTATGTCCAAAAAGGATTCTTATAATCTAAGAATATTTTCTGGCTTTAAATAACTTGCAAATTTGTTTTATTGATTCGTTTTCTTGATAAGACGTAGAAAACGAATCAGTCAATCAAATATTGGTTAGCTACACAGGCATTTCTTTTAGATTTATTTACATTCACTGGAAAATAAATATATAGAAAATATTGTGGCCATAAAATGAGGGATCTGTTTATATAGTGATCATAATATAGAAATGTTCGTCTACTTTATATCCACATTATCACCTCCAAACAAAAAAATTCTTAAAATCTAAAAATATTTTTTAGGCTTTAAATAACCTAGAAAGTGTTGATAAGCCATAAAAATGAATCAATCCTTTTTTGATTCTTTGCTATCAGTCTGTGTCCTCGTTCAGCTTTCCCTTCACAAACGAGTTTAGTATCGCGTCTGATTATCAAATTCTCGAAGGCGTCTTGCCTCATTTCATGCCGCAGAAATTTCTGGTCTCTTTCTGCATGTCTTTTGAATTTCTTTGTTGTGCTTGTTTTCCTTAAAACGTCCGCATTTCTTGCAAGTTCGGTTAATGCTTTTCTAAACATTCGTCACGTTTTTTCATCTGTGGATCTACATGGTGTGTTGAAGTTTCGTTTCTCTCCAATATATATATATATATATATATATATATATATATATATAATTATTTTTTTAAAAATATGATATATTATTTATTTAAAAATATGATATATTATTTATTTAAAAATATGATTCCAACGGTACATAATTATATTTATGCTCTCCTTTTGTATCGAGCACTATTTTTTTTAAATAATAACAAAAATACTAAAGAACTTTGGATTATTTACCTAACGAGTTATTTCCTATTTTCTATATATATTTACACACACACACACACATATATATATATAGTTATACTCGTTTGGCAAAACCTTAGGTATTTTGGCTTGTAATTGAACAAACCAATGCCCAAGGAAAAATAAGGGATAAAAAAAGAAAGAACTAAGATCATGTAATTGAGACTAAACAATTGTCCAGAATTCAAGCTCAGAGTCCAAAGAAAAAACAAACTCCAAAACGAGTAAAGCAAAAGTAACTGAGTAAAGTGCTCAATACGCAGTAGAGCAAACCTATATAGGTAGGTTTACCTGGCTCTTCAGGTATATATATATATATATATATATATATATATAATTGGCGATAATTAAACTATTTTTTATTTCATTTTGTTCTTTTCATCTGTGGCTCTGTACCCAACATGTTGTGTTCAAGTTTCGTTTTTCTCTAATATACATACATGCATACATACATGCATATATATATATATATATATATATATATATATATATATATATATATATATATATACATATATATATATATATATATATATATATATATCACAACTTATCTTTGAATGGACGTGTACCAAATACCTATGGTTCTGCTATATGTGACCACCTCTTAAATAACAGAGGGTGTGCAGCTAATTTCAGAGCTGATTGGTTCAGTGTTCTGTCCCTGTCACATTGGTTATTTCATCTCAAGGTGCTGGAGACACTTTACATCGGGTCCTGCAAGCCTTCCCTGTGTAAACAGCGTCAATGTTTGTTGGGACTCGCTGTTATTTGTCTCTAGCTCCTTGTGTTCAATTTTCCCCCCTCTCCTTCTCATTGCACATTTTCTGTTGTTTTAATTTAAATTAAATCTCCCGTAGAGGCCTGAAGAGCCGGAGCGAAACCGGTTGCTTTGATTTTGACATGACTTGTAATATTAAGGTACACACTTTTATTTCTGTAATTAGATTTTGTACCTTCAAAAATATTTTCAAATATATATATATATATATATATATATATATATATATATATATAATAATTGTCGATAATTAAACTTTTTTTATTTCATTTTTCTTTTCATCTGTGGCTCTATACCCAACATGTTGTGTTCAAGTTTCGTTTTTCTCTAATATACTAAAACCTAGAGAGCCAGACAAACCTACCAAGGTTTCACCTAAGCGGATCGTCGGGGAAGGCCAGCTAACAAGGTAAAGAAAGAACGGAATATATAGCCAATAAAAAAAAAAAAACATAACCACGTGACCAAAAAATACCCCAAAAAACAAGAGGGTTGGGGAGTACCGTTTATTCAAAATTAACGAAAGAGGGAGGGAGAGTTAATATATATATATATATATACGTAAAAATTGGCAATAATTAATGTTCTTTTTATTTCTTTTTTTTTATTATATCACCGCATGTAAGGGAATAAAGCCAATAAAATACACAAGGGGTTACTGAATGTGAAATAATATGAGAAAAAGGAAACTTTGTTAAAGAGAAAGAGAACGATAAAAGAACAGGAATCCAGAATACAGTAGATAACGATTGACATTGCATTGAAATTTTTGAAAATCGAATTTGGTTGAAAAGTATACAGAGTTTCCACAAGCGAGAAGTACAAGAAAAGAAACTATTAGCATAGAACTTACGGTTACTTCTCGCCAATTCAACAGTGAATTGATGAAACCTTGCCGCCAATCTAGTACTAAGCTTAAATTCATAAAGTCTAGGTACCATAGCGAAGAGTTCATCTGAACAATTGCCATGAATGTATTTATAGAAAAGGCATAGGGTAGCTATATTATGACAGTGAGAAAGTGAATGAAGCCGAGATGCCGGGTCAGGACCAATAATATTGCTGATTCTTCTTTATAATTTTAACAAGAATCTCTAAATATACATCAGGAGTACCGGACCATATGTGGCAACAATATTCAAGCCATGAACTATTTGTTTAATAAATCCTGTCGTATGATGGATGTCAAGAAAGGTTAGAATTAAAATGATTCGCAATATATTAGTTTAAGTCATAAAATGATTATATATATATATATATATGTATGTATGTATGTATTTATGTATGTATGTATATATAAATAAAAAAGAATGAACAGTAAGATATATTGATATTTTTTATTTTTATGTTTAGTATATATACATATAGATAGATAGATAAACCTAGTCAGCCAGACAAACCTACCCAGGTTTCACCCATGCGGATCCGCTTAGGTGAAACCTGGGTAGGTGTGTCTGGCTCACTAGGTTTATCTAGGTCTGCTCTACGATTGTATTGAGCTCATTTAGTTAGTTGTTTACTCGTGTCGGGTGTTTTTTCTTTAGGCTTTAAACCTGTATCTGCGCGATTTTTTTCCGACAGACTTTCATGTTTCTAGATCTTTCTTTTTTTAAAACCTTTTTTTCCCTCGGGATTGATTTGAATATTGGCAAATCAAAAATTCGAGGATTTTTCGAAACGAGTATAGTTACCTATATTTATAGATAGATAGATAGATAGATAGATAGATAATATTAGTGGTAAATATACACATACATATATATTTGTATAAAAAAATTATTCCAAGAGGATAGAATCCAGGTAGAACTCAATGTCCAGGACAGAGTAAGGATATAATAAAAAGGCTTAAACACTAATATTCCATGGTTATAATTTATTCCATTGGAATCGTAAATACGATCCAATTCATCAGACCTACAAATTCAAATTCTTTTTTGAATTTGTAGGTCTGATGAATTGGATCGTATTTACGATTCCAATGGAATAAATTATGATCATGGAATATTAGTGTTTAAGCCTCTTTATTTTATATATATATATATATATATATATATATATATATCATAAAGAAGAAATCCATGAGTTGTTTGGTGGTTCGTTGATTGATTGATTTATTTTTTACGGATTATCAACGTTTTGCAGGTTATTTAAAGACAAAAAATATTTGAGATTGTATGAATTTTTGCGAGATAATAAGGATTTATTAATACATGTCCTACTAATCAGCGGATAGCTGGGGAATAAAAGGTGGATTTGTCCTTTCCTGAAGGGTATTTGCATGTAAGTGAATATAACGTACTGATTTCCAATTCCAATGAATTAATTAGCAATGTTAATGTGATTAATGGAGAAATCACTTCGCTAACAAGACTCAATGAGACATTAAATTACTGTCAGTTCCAAGACTAACACAACCCTTATATTTGAGTTGTTGTCAGATGGAATTGATGAGCCTGAGACGAGTACTTTCGGTAATTTCATATTTTCATCTTCGGGTTGTAATGTTTCAATTTATAAGCTAACACTTTCGGTCTACACTACATTTATTTCGTCTTGGTGTTTACATTACGTGACGGAAGAAGAATTATCGTTGAATCTTTAAAAGGTAAATATTTACGCAATACTTAAATGCAGTGATCAGTTTTGAGTTCTTCTGTAGTTTATTGTCGCCTATCGTATCTATCCCACTCTACCTATTGTGATGAGGGCCCAATTAAGAGCCCTCCACAGCAAACACTTTCGGTCTATACTACATTTATTTCGTTTTGGTGTTTACTGGCTCATCAAACCTAAAACGTGTTGGAAGTCTTCAAATGATTTCTGTTATTTGGTAAAGTTCTTTGAGATTTTGTAGCGCTACTCTATGCGATCTGGTGAAGGATAGGTTTCTTTAAGACCTCCTTTTTTTCCTCGGCTGGAACCATTTTTAAACGCGGAACTGAGAAAAGGGTCTTACCTATTTAAGGCATTAAGTAAGTCTTATGAAGAAATTTACTTAAGGAAATCCATTTTATACAAACAGGATCTTTAGAGAAAGAACTAAGGAGAGATTCACAAAACACGATCCAAATGTTCATTTGCTTGAAGTCCTTTTTTTTTAAACATCGATAAGAGGAAACGATTGGATGTAACTATTGTGAGACCGGAAGCTACCTACACAATAGACTCTTCCAGGTCTATATTAAGTATGCGACACAACACTCTAGACAGAGAGACAGTGAGAGTCCAGTACGACTACCAGTGTTGAACACTAACATATAGTAAGCTCCGCTTACACTATCTCTGTAACCTGTTGTTAATATATCTTTCTTACATCTAATCCGTGTTCCGTGTTTTACTTCTGTGGTCCCGACTTTGGCCCCACATCAGTAACCGATAATTTAGATCAGCATTTCATAACTAGTGCATCACGGTGACCGAATGCACCCAAAAAGTTAGTCAGGTGCACCCTAAGTTAGCTGAACAATAATGAACTATTTTTATATTTAAAAATCTTTATTTAAAAAAAAAAAAAAAAAAAACTAGAGACGCCAATCTTAATTCCTTGTCGTTTGATATTTTCAACTGGATAAGACCTTAATCTTTAAGAAGATGGGCTAATCCTTTCTATTTATCTTTCCTCAAGGGATTTGAATCAGTCATTATCGGCCTCCCTAAAAAATAGATTTAAATGAATCCCTTTAAATGAAAATTGTACCTGTAATCTTTGGCAACACTAAACAAAAATTTCATATTTTTAAATTTCATGACAATGTTTTCCTTATTAAAATTTAAAGTACGTCCCAGAGTTTTAGTTATTCTATAATTGCACCCTGAACTAAAAAAATTTGAATATTTGTCTAACCCGTAAGACAATGGTAATAGTAATCATAAAAATTCGTGTCTATAACTCTGAGATGAGGTATTATGATTACTTGCATTATTTACATTATTCGGACAGTTATCTTCATCTTCATTGCCATATTCACAACGTTTCGGTCGTTGTACGTCCCGACCTTCTTCAGGTGCCTGAAATTTCGAAACGAGGCCTTTATTTCGTCCACCGGGGTAGATTGTTCTAGTAGACACTTCGTCATAATCACGCCCCTCTTGCTTAATAGAGAACGTAGATCTGCGAGCATCAAGAGTGTCAGCTTTTCATTTTGGCATAATTTACAGAATTTGCCCCACATCAAATATCTCCTCTTTTTTTTTCGCTATATTTCATGCTATATTTTGTTGAGAGCCCATTCCGTCTTTTATCTTACAAACATATTTTGACAGGGCCGTGCTATCTCCACATTTTTGCAACCTAAAAGATTTTATATGGTTATAGTCGCTCCTTTTGAATGCACTCTCTGTCGATCCAGTATAGGTCAACGTAGACAGGCGTTCTACTTTGAATTCATGTCGATAAACAACACTTTTAGTCAGAAACTTGCACATATTTATATTAGGTGTGGCGCTACCCCGCAACACTTTCTGGTTATGCCACTTAATGATCTTTTCAATGTTGGGCATACTACTATAGCTGATTCTGGCGCTATTACTCTTCCGCACCTCCGTGATACTGTCAACCACACTCAGAACTTTGTAGATCTCAATACTGGAGTCACCATGAATCGAGTTGAAGCAATGTTGCAGCATGCCCAGGCTAAATTTAAGAACATGAATGGCCCCCACCAACAGGGTGGGGGATGATTTTTGAATACCTGGAGAAATTTATGCGGGCTCAAAGGTTTTTTCAACTTCTGGCATCAAATTTATCCGTTGTCGCTTGAAAAGCATGGCGGAGTTGGACGCGAAAGTATATTTTTATAGTCCTCTTACTAAATATTTTATGGGGTGCATTGCTTACCGAAAATTGCTTGCAAATGTAAACATTTTATTTTTCCATTATCAAGACGAAATGCGTCAACTAAAATAAGTACAGGGGTGCAAAAACTGCCCCTTTTATATGGTAGCAGATGCAATAATTGATTGAATGGATTGATGAGAGGATTTAAACAATTGATATGGAAGTTGAATTGTCGCAATATGTACTGTAATACATATATGTATTTTAAGACACTACCCACTGATTGGTGATTTCTTCTCAACTTGACTTCCATATTGTCTCATTTTGATCTTGCCGATGTGACCTCCATCTTCTGGCTTTTTCCTTCTGTATTTTGTTCAAATTTAAATTTAATTTAAATCAAAGGGGAAAAATAAGTGGGGGGATCCCCTTTAATCAAAATGAAATATACTTATCCAAGTCCCCTGGGTAATGTAGCTTCAGAACATATATGGTTATGGGGATGTATCTCCAAAACCCTGAGAAGTTCGATAACAAACAAACGGACAAACGAAGGCTACAATATATATATATATATATATATATATATATATATATATATATATATATTATAAAGAGGTAATCATACAATGAATCAATTAGTAATATTAAACAAACCGACAGACGGAAGCTACAATATATATATATATATATATATATATATATATATATATATATATATATATATATATATATCAATTAGTAATATTAATGTAATTAATTGCGAATTCTCTTCGCTAACAGACTTAATATAAGCATTAACTAACTAATAATCCACTGAATGATGCGTTCCTTATGTATAAAATTGTTGTCAGATGGATCTGGTGTATTTTTAGAGCAACAAGTACTTTCGAAAACATGTTCTCATCATCAGGCTGTATTTTTTCCATTTACAAATAAAACTCCAACACGAAATAAATGGATATTTATTGTATATAACAATACAATTATGACACAAGGCCGAAAAAGGCAGGGGTTGAGGCTGGTCTTCTCTAACTATCCTAAACCTAGCTAATTCGATTCACGACCCATTCACTCATTACAATTTACACATTCACCAAATAAATGTATTGTAGACCGAAAGATGCTTTTTTTTTTTAATAATGATTATTTATTGATCGGAATTTATGAACGGTTATATAATATGAGAACGTACAAGTCGTAACACTAGAGTTCAAATATTTCAAGTGAGAATTTTTTGTATAAATTTTGTAATGTGGTAAATCCCCGAATTCGTTTCTTGTGTTTTCCATTGAAAAGTGACATGAACTAAGTACATAGTTCAATTAATAGAGTGATATGCATAAATGTTCTTTTCCAGAATTTCGTACTTTATATCGATTGTTTTTCATAAACAAATGACGTGATCCTTATGTATAAAATTGTCAGATGTCACGTTAACTGGAAAACACTTATACATATATATATATGAAGAAAAATATACGGAAAAGACAAACAAAAATCCTTATATGCAATTATGCTGTTTTAATGCTAATATAATGTCAACGTCGGACGTTTCGGTCTAATAAACCATCTTCAGGACATATTCCTAAAATATAATTAACATTATCAATTCAACATGACAACATGACATAATAAGCCCAAAACACTATTCTTAAAAGAGTACTCAATACTGAGTAGAGGAAAATAATAATTATTCAAAATGAAAACATGCATGTTACAAGATCACTACAAAAATGATGGTGTTGATTGCAAAATAAAGGGTTTTAAGAGTCCAAAAAGCAACCAAATTCCCTCAATAGGGGAAACATTGTTACGTAACCTATGATGACCAATCAAAATACTGATGTATGATAATTCTAAATAACGTGACAATATAATATCTTTAAAGAGCATCTCCACCACATATATTGTCATGTTATAATTTTGAATATATATATATATATATATATATATATATATATATATATATATATATAGTTGGATTGATCATCAATCTAATTAAATACGTTTGCTCTATCACTGATATTGAGCGTTTTTCAATAAGTACCGCGCATAAATTGCATATATATATAAATCGCATATATATATATATATATATATATATATGTTTACTTTTACACATACACACACACACACACACACACACACACACATATATATATATGTATATATATATATATATATATATATACATGAAGGTGAACGAAATAAGTGTGCTGCGGATTTTAGAATTTATATGATTTTTTCTTTATTTTTTTTCCCTTTTTTCTTATATATATATATATATATATATATATATATATATATATAGCCGAACTCACTTCGTCTTATACTTTTTCTTTCCATCACTTTTGTTAGTAGGTATCCCACACTGTGCGTGTGTGCGTGCGTGTGTGCGTGCGTGCTAACGTGTGTGCGTGCGTGCTAACGTGTGTGCGTGCGTGCTAACATGTGTGCGTGTGTGCGTGCGTATGTGTGTGTGTGTGATTGGATTGTCCAGATTTCGCTGCCATGCAATTTCCCAATCATAAATATTACCTGATCAACTATCTTGCTCGATCATCTCTGAAGTCGGGACAGTAAAGGTGATTGACAAATTCTTTGTGTATAAAAGTAGCCGCCATGAACTATATAGGGATTTCGTATTCGTCAATATCAATACGAACAGACGATAAATTTATTCTGATTGTACGCTCCACAGACCCTCGGACCCCAGTCATCGTCATAACATTTCTCTCTCTCTCTCTCTCTCTCTCTCTCTCTCTCTCTCTCTCTCTCTCTCATTCTCTTTCTTTTTCTCTTTATATTTCTCTCTCACTCTTTCTCTCTCTTTCCCATTATCTTTCTCTCTCTTTCTCTTTATCTTTCTCTCTCTCACTCTTTATTTTTCTCCCTTTTTCTCTCTCTTACTCTCTCTCTCTTCTCTCTCTCTCCTTCTCTCTCTCTTACTCTCTCTCTTCTCTCTCTCTCCTTCTCTCTCTGTTTCTCTCTCTCCTTCTTTTTCTTTATCTTTCTCTCTCTCCTTCTCTTTATCTTTCTTCTCTTTCACTCTCTCTTTCTCTCTTTCTTTCTCTTTATCTTCCTCTCTCTCTCACTCTTTGTCCATATAATGGTGTTAGCAATTGTGCGTGTGTGTGTAAAATTAGCTCACACCGTCATTCTCCGATAATACCAACCAGTCGTAAATAAACAGCATGATTGCGGATGCAGCATAGAAATAACCTAATTTTTCTTCTTCTTTTTTTTCTTGAATTTTTCTCTTTCCCTTTCTCTTTCCAGGCAACTACATCCGAGATCACTTTCATGAGGTCATTGCTCGTCGGTGACTGGAAATCCAACCGTACCGATACAAGATTTCTATCACTAGCAAGGAGTGGCCGACTAACTTATTTGGCCACCCAGTCTGCCTAACGTCATCTGGCATCGGTACACACGGGTAACCCGCATCATCTGCTCGACTGGACAATTGTCTGCCACTACAATTTATAATGTCCATTTCTGGTCGTCGCCTGCTCTTTGAGCCTCGCTAAACTGCTCCGTTT
Source organism: Acanthosepion lycidas (assembly GCA_963932145.1). Classification (NCBI taxonomy): domain Eukaryota; kingdom Metazoa; phylum Mollusca; class Cephalopoda; order Sepiida; family Sepiidae; genus Acanthosepion; species Acanthosepion lycidas. Next base: position 57,189,119 of record OZ010606.1, on the reverse strand, counting down.
CTTTATTGGTCGGAATTGCTCAGCATCCACTCCACCATGCAAAAGTCATTCGACGTCACAGCAGGGCTGGCTAATTAGTCAACAGGCCAAATTACCAGCTTCTTTCAGGTCAAAGAGAAAAAGAACCACTATCACGAGCGTCTATCTCCATGTTTGAATTACAGAATCTATTTTGATGGCTGACCAGCGAATGTGCTGACTAGGGTCGATGGCAACTCATCGTCGCTCGACACCAACCCAGTATTTCTTCTTTTTTTTTTTTTTTTACCTCCCTTAAAGATACAGCTCAAGAGATCAAGAGATACTTGGCTAGTCCGTCTTTCGTTGACGTACATTTCTTACTTGATTGTGATAAAGAGGCGCATTCTTGGAAAGAATGAAAACAATAAGCACACGAATGAGAACCATGCTTGATTATCTTTTACTGTTGACCTTTTTCTTTCTTTCTTTTTTCTTGTCATGACAAGTGACGATGTTTCCATGCGCCTTGCGTTTCTGTCCATAAAATGGCGTACCACTCAATACATTCTATTTGATCGGAGCCGTGTAGAAAGTGTTTACGATATTGGCTCTGTAAAATGGAGAGACATTAGAAGAGAAGAGAAGGGAAAACAGAATAAAGTGCAAGAAGAAGAAGAGAATGAAGAGTGGTAGAGAGTGAAAAAAAGAAAGGGCCTTAAGAGAGAGAAGAGAAGAGAAAGACGAAAAGCAAAAAAAAAAGGAAAAATGAAGAAAAGTCTAAGATGCAAGAAAAATTGGAAGAGTGATAAGATGAGTAGGAAAATATGAAAAGATAAAAACGTAACGAGAAGAAGAAGAAGAAGAAGAAGAAGAAGAAGAAGAAGAAGAAGAAGAAGAAGAAGAAGGAAGGGGAGGAGAACGAGGAGTAGGAGAAGAACGAGGAGGAGGAGGAGGCGGGAAACGGGAATAGGAAGAAGAAATTGAAAATGAAGAAAAAGCTGTATAATAATAATAATAATAATAGAAGAAGAAGAAGAAGAAGAAGAAGAAGAAGAAGAAGAAGAAGAAGAAGAAGAAGAAGAAGAAGAATGAGGATGGGCAGGAAAAGAAGATGAAAAATTAGAAACAAGAAGAAAGACGGAAGAGTGAGAAGGGGATGAAAAGCATAAAAAAGATAAAAACGTGAAGAAGAAGAAGAAGAAGAAGAAGAAGAAGAAGAAGAAGAAGAAGAAGAAGAAGAAGAAAATGATGACGAAGACGAGAATCAATGATGGGTAGGAAAAGAAGAAAAATCAGGAAAAGACGCGAAGAGTGAGAAAGAGATGAAAAAAAAAGATAAAAACGTGAAGAAGAAGAGAAGAAGAAGTAAGAAGAAAAAGAAGAAGGGGAAAAAGAAACTGAAATGGACAAAAGGCTATTTAATAATAATAATAATAA
>OZ010606.1:57179757-57187521 GCA_963932145.1 Acanthosepion lycidas | reverse complement strand
GAAGAGTGATAAGGGTGAAAAGCATAAAAAGATTAAAAAAAAAAAAAAGAAGATGAAAGAAAGGGAGATGAGAAGAAAATAAAGAATACTATAAAAAACAAATGTCCATTGGCTGAATAATAGAAAGAAGATAATAATTGGAAACAAGAAGAAAAATAAACGAAGAAGAAGAAGTGGAGAAAACTTAGGAGTTTGGAAAAAGAAAAATTGTGCAAAAAGAAAAAGGAGGAGTTGGTGGGGGGGGCTGGAAGCAATGAAATGAAAGAGAATGTCAAGAAAATGATGACCAGAAACATTGATAATGAAGAACCAAGAAGATCGAACGCAATAAGTGCGTTATGTGGTCGTACATCTCAAATCGAGATCACGAACGAAGCCGTAGAAAGCAAGATTATAGTCCTACATGTAATCATTCCTAACGGCGCTTTCATTTTCCTGAAGACATCACTGACAGTTCCTTCTTATTCTCCTTCTCTTGTTCGGGGTTTATCATCTGCGAAAGACGGCCATCTTCTCTTTCATTTCCTGCTCCACCTCCATCCATCGCACTGTCCAGAATTACAGGTAAAGTCAGTAAGTTGAAAACATCTTTGGAAAGATGATTGTAATGGCGCTGATGTTACGGGTTTATTCATTTCCTTTTCAGATCTTCTAAACGGACGGAGCGTTCAATGGTAAATCAGAGTCTTACATAATGGCAAAAATAACGTGTGGCCAGTTCATATGGCAGTCTATTGTTTGCGGCGGACAGAGGTCAAGCAACCTGGACGTCCTCATTTCGCTAATATGTTCAGACGAGACCAAAGTCCGTCTTTTTGTCTATAGCTGAATTCGGACATTCTGATTTATGGCAATACAATAATTCATCGAGGCATAGGGAAAGATGTTTTCTTTCTTTTTTTTAATGCACTAATATCGATCTCCATCTGCCAGAGAAATGAAAAAAAAATGTATTTGATGAATGAAGACAGGAGTTTTACTAGACATAAATGATGGTTTTCTCTTGTTAAATCTATCTTCTTATGTATAATAACATACATTGTTAACGCCTAACAAACTACGTCGGTCAGTAAAATACTGTGAGGTTACAACGTTTTTAATGTTATGTTTTCAATATAAAACAGGCTTGAAAACTGTTTGTCATCAATGATCTGCACTTTTTAAAACGTATTTAAAATGAATATATATATATATATATGTGTGTGTGTGTGTGTGTGTGAAACGTGTGTGTATATAAATATAAATAAATATATATATATGTATAATTATTTATATATTATATGCGCGGTACTTATTAGAAAGCGCTCAATATCAGAGATAGAGCTAACATATATGGTTGGATAGATGTGAGCTTGTGACCCTGGGTTTCACGCTTTACCGATCGTCTGACAAACTGATTAATTTTTTTAAAAAGTTTGGTTTTATGTAGATTGCGTGTATTGGTGTTATTGTGGAAGTGGTGGGGGAAACTTCGTCGTTTTTTCATCGTACTGACGCAAACATCGATGTATGCAGACACATACTTGGTCGTCCGTCGGGACTCATACATATATAAACATATGTGGGCAGTTTCGGATATGACATACGGGTGGTGTTGTGTCTATACATACGCATTTGTATGTTGAAATTTAAAGATTGGAAGTGTGGCGGAAATGTCTCGTGAATGTCTCGTGAATGTATACATGTCATATATTTTATTTTTCCGCTGAATAATATTTCCTCGCATGTATGTATATACGTGTGGTGGGGTTTGTGTGAAATTATGATAGGTAAAAATTATTATTATTTATATTTATTTTTAAATTTTGAAAAAAATGGCGGTTTATTTGTTATATTTAATAAAGCTGGTTATTTGTTTGTTTTTGACTGTGCATATGTAACAGGTAGAAATTTGTAATCCTTATTGGTTATTTATATGGTGATGTTTAATATTTAATATGCTGGGTGAGAGGGTAGTTTGATTTAATAACGGGTCTATATGATATGATGTGATAGTAATGTTGCAAGAGATTGGAGGCAATGATAATATAATTAGCTAATAGTTATTGTAAATTGGTAGAAATGATTAGTAACGGTGGTGGGAGAATGGCATGAAACCATGAATGTAGTTATAGTGGTAGTAGCTAAAAGAGTGGTTGTTGGTGTTTTATTTTATTTTATTTTGTTATATGTATCAATTTATTTTGGTATAAATCCTGATAATAGATATTCTGTGTAAAATTATGGTAGTTGAAGATTGCTATAATATTTTAATTTTTAATTTACAAAAATATTATTGTTTAAAGCTTGCTATTTCCTTGTTTATTTGTAACTGTGTATATGGCTGGTAGAAATTTCAGTTTGTAATCCTTATTGGTTATTTTCATGGTGGTATTAAATATGCTGGGAGAGGGGGTACTATACGTTAATAATTATGGCAGGATTATATGGTAATGTTAGATATGGTGTGATAGTAATATGTAAGGTGGATGGTGGCAATAATAATATAAGTGGTTAATATTTATTGTAAATTGTTAGTAGTGATTAGTAATGTTGGTGAGAGAATAAGAAAACCTATAAATGTAATTATTGTGGTGTTAGCTAAACGGTGGTTGTTGGTGTTTTATTTTATTTTATATTTATTTGTTTATTTTTATTTATTATGAATCCTGGTAATGGGTGTTTATTCTCATGGTTATACATGGAAATTATATATGATCTTATTGTTTTAAGGTGTTAAATATGCTGGGGGAGTAACATGCGTTAAAGATTGTGGAGGATTTATAATAGTAGGTGTGATGTGTAAATGATGGTGCTGGGTGTTGGTGGTAATGATAATATTATTAGATAATAGTTATTGTAAAGTGGTAAAAGTGATTACTAATGGTGGTGCAATGATAATAATGATAGATGCAATTATTTTGATGGTATCTTGAAATTAAATTGTGATTTTATCCGTTTGGTATGAATTCGGATAATAAAAGGTACATGTTCTCATGCCTACATTTGGAGATTATCTCTGATTTTTTGTTTAGGCATGAGAACAAGTACCTATTATCCGAATTCACAAACAAAAAATAAAATAAATATAATAATAATTTTTGCCTATCATAATTTCACACAAACCCCACCACACGTATATACATACATGCGAGGAAATATTATTCAGCGGAAAAAATATATATATATATATGACATGTATACATTCACGAGACATTCACGAGACATTTCCGCCACACTTCTAATCTTTAAATTTCAACATACAAATGCGTATGTATAGACACAACCCCACCCGTATACATACATATGTCATATCCGAAACAGCCCACATATGTTTATATATGTATGAGTCCCGACGGACGACCAAGTATGTATATGTGTCTGCATACATCGATGTTTGCGTCAGTACGATGAAAAAACGACAAAGTTTCCCCCACCACTTCCACAATAACACCAATACACGCAATCTACATAAAACCAAAATTTTTTTAAAAATTAATCAGTTTGTCAGACGATCGGTAAAGCGTGAAACCCAGGGTCACAAGCTCGCATCTATCCAACCATATATATATATATATATATATATATATATATATATATATATATATATATATATGCATGTTTAAATAATATAGACAAGTTTTGTCTATTTATTTTAAGCAAATTCCTTTCATATATATATATATATATATATATATATATATATATATATATATGTGTGTGTGTGTGTGTGTATATATATGAAGAAAAATATATGGTAAAACAAAAATCCGAATATGCAAATATGCTGTTTTAATGTTGTTTCAATGTCGACGTGAGACGTTTCGGTCTAGTAGACCTTCTTCAGGACATAGTTATTAAAACATAATTAACGTTAGACGATAGTCCTGAAGAAGGTCTACTAGACCGAAACGTCTGACGTCGACATTGAACATTAAAACAGCATACTTGCATATTCGGATTTTTGTTTTTCCATATATTTTTCTTCATACAGTCGGATCTATATCCATATATTTGCTTATATATATATATATATATATATATGAAGAAATATAGTCTTAAGATGTGCTGTATTCATGGGATAAAGTGCTCAATATCAGAGATAGAGCGTGTGTAAATATAAAAGTGAACATAGAAGTCAACACTTAGAGACCTCTAAGTGTTGACTTCTATGTTCACTTTTATATTTATATATATCTGGCATCCCGCTCTCACCCTTTCACTGTCGAAACTCCTAAATGTAGCAGTCTCTGCTACTCCAATAGTTTCATGTCTCGCACCTTTCGCCTGTGGAACTCCCTTCCCTATTCCAGTTTCACTGATGGCTATAATCTCCAGCTATTCAAATGTAATGTCAATCGACATCTCCAGTTGCCTTGATCTATCCACTACCCTTCTCCTGATCCTTTCTTCTATTTGATCTTGCTCCAAATCTTCTGTAACCCCTTGCGTCCTAGTGGCTTCTCGCCTTGCTTGGGGTGAAACGCTTAAAATATATATATATATATATATATATATATATATATATATATATATATACAGCAGAAATTCAAAATTACCTCATGTGGGTATAGTCTATTTCAAACCAGCACAACGTTATGCCAGTCTTCTTCAGCCCCAGACTCTAATTGATAATATATATATATATATATATATATATATATATATATATATATATATATATATATATATATATATTATCATTATTGATAAGCTGATAAACGATCAGCTGTTAGCTTATTTTAAGCATTAGCTTTTATAATTACTATTTGTGTATATAAATATATAAGTATGTGTGTGTGTGAATTCAATAGATTTATCTGGCCTTGACAAAGTTGAAAGATAAAGCTTTAGAAGTTTTATCTATCTATCTCTCTATCTATCTATCTATCTATCTATCTCAGTCTGTTCATATCTATCTATCAAATGGTAATTGTTGGTTGCGCTTTTAACTATAAATGATCTCTGACAAATACATCTCCTTTAATCCAGATTCAGGAGTTTACATGCAGTGTCCCCTCAGGATGTAGGCAATCATGGCTCTCCACAATTTCATGTGCTTTGTAACTCTTAATAAATTTTATTATTTTCGTTATTTCTCCTAAACCCTGTTCCGCCATCCATTTACTCATGCTCATCAAGTATGTTATTCGATGTTTACCTTTCTCTTTCTTGCCTTCAATATGTCCCGTGAGGATCAGATTTGCCAACCCCCCCTTCCTCATTATGTACCCCAGAAATTTCAACTGACTCTTCCAGATGTTAAGTATGTCTTCTTTTTTATCTCAATTTTCTCTAAAGTAATAGACACTTTATGTGCCGTGACCTCTCAGGATATAGACGATCATGGCTCTCCACAATTTCCTATCCTTTGTAACTTTTAATAGATTTTATTCTTTTCGTTATTTCTCTTAAACCCTGTTCCACCATCCATTTACTCAAGCTCATTATGTATGTCTTTGTCTCTCTTGCCCTCAATCTGTCCTGTGAGGATCACATTTGCCAAACCCTCTTTCCTCATTATGTACCCCAGAAATGATCTAATTGGAAGCAGTGGTTTTCCCTATTAAAAATCTTCGTTTTATTCTTTTTCGAGTATGATATTAGTAATTGGGAGATTAACTCTTTCCTTATAAGGAAACATTCGGCATTCATTGATCGAATAACTAGCATTACTTTCGATTGTAATTTATTAGATCTTCCTCTGGAAATATATTTAAGGAAAATAGTTTTATCTAGTTCGCTCTTTCTATTTTTGAGGTTTCCTTCTTAACATGCTTAGAGTACTATAGAAGGTCAGTATATTGATTATGTTTTTTTTCTTTTCGACTTACATGTGCCACCCATGTGTTAGAAATTTTCAAATGGTGTGATTCGTGTTATTTAGTAAGGTTCTTTGTGATTCTGTAGCGCCAGTCTATGATGTCTGATGAAGGGTATTGTTCTTAAGATCTACAGGGTTTATTCACTTGAAGCCCTTTTTAAACTCTTATTTGATAAATGAGTAGTCTAAAAAGGTATTGAGTCTCGTGTGCAAATTATTTTCCAGAGACCAAATAAATTTTATGCATACAGGATCTTTAGAGGCCGAACTAAGGAAAATGCTCACAAAACATGATTCACTTAGGGTTTTAAATGTTTAAATAACCCACAATAAATGATAGCAGATATGATAAAGCTGATAATAAAATTAAAAAACAAAGTTCATTACAAGTTGAGCAAATTTTAATTTGTATGTTAAATTCTTCTTGCGATCATGCTCTCCACATCTTCACCCTTCCTAGCAATGTTTATCTATATACTCTCCTTCACACCCGCTGTTCTGACATCAATTTACAAAAGCTTGTTAAGTAGGTGGTCATAACTCGCCACAACTTCCTATTCTTCGTAGCTCTAAGCAATGTTTGTCACTTTAGTATCTTTCCACTCTCTGTTCTGTCATCCATTTACATCCTTTGCGCTCTGTTCTGCAACCGATCTGCATAAGCTTGTTAGGTAGGTGATCATGGCTCTCCACAACTTCCTATCCTTCGTAGCTCTAAGCATTGCTTGTCACCTTACTATCCTTCGCAATTTCTGTTCTGTCACCCACTTGCACAAGCTTGTTAGGTAGGTGTTCATAGCTCTCCACAACTTCCTATCCTTCGTAGCTCTAAGTAATGATTGTCACCTTACTATCCGCCTTCCCACTCTCTGTTCTGCCACTCATTGACCCAAGCTTGTTAGGTAGTTGATCATGGCTCTCTACAACTTCCTATCCTTCGTAGCTCTAAGCATTGCTTGTCACCTTACTATCCTTCGCAATTTCTGTTCTGCCACCCATTTACAGAAGTTTGTTAGGTAGGTGATCATGGCTCTCCACAACTTCCTATCCTTCGTATCTATAAGTAATGATTATCACCTTACTATCCTTCCCACTCTCTGTTCTGCCACTCATTGACCCAAGCTTGTTAGGTAGTTGATCATGGCTCTCTACAACTTCCTATCCTTCGTAACTCTAAGCATTGCTTGTCACCTTACTATCCTTCGCAATTTCTGTTCTGCCACCCATTTACAGAAGTTTGTTAGGTAGGTGATCATGGCTCTCCACAACTTCCTATCCTTCGTATCTATAAGTAATGATTATCACCTTACTATCCTTCCCACTCTCTGTTATGCCACTCATTGACCCAAGCTTGTTAGGTAGGTGATCATTTAGACATCTTGAAATCAGTTATTATTATGCAGACAGAGAGTTAAGGTATAATTTGGCCTTGTTTAGGGAATCAGTCATTAATTCTGTACCTTACTCAGAAGATTTTTTTCCTTTTTTCCTTTCCCTCCCCTAGTCTTGGTAATCTATATTTTCTTAACATCAATCATCGATAATAATGTTTCTTGTCAACTACTTTGTTTTATTTTCCTGATTATGTATATTCTGAAGAAGTGTTGGTCGAAAGGTACCTGAAATTTAAAATGTTGTCATACTTTTGTATCCTATTTTAATAATAAATTATGGTCCCTCTTCTTAAGGTCATTTTATCCTGGTATGGCAACAACAATCTGTTGAAATATATGTATATGCATACTCACATGGAAAGAAATGCTAAAATAGATTTAGATAGAGAAAGAGAAGCTGAAAATACATTCTTTAGAGAAGCATTCTTGGCACTACTGGTACACAAGAAAGGAAGCAGAATTCTTCCAGTATCTCAGAGCTTATCATTTTCAGACTTTCCGCATGACAAGTAACTCTTGAAACGCATTTTTGCGCAACTTTTTTTAGTGATTTTTAAAAGGTTGGCT
>OZ010606.1:57039757-57169757 GCA_963932145.1 Acanthosepion lycidas | reverse complement strand
TGTGCTACTATTGCTTTTTCAAGGATCGATGATATTCTGTATGAGTCTGGTCTGAGGTGGACCATAGAGAATTGTGAAATCTGTGTAACTTACAATGCATTTTCTTCTTTTGTTTGTCAGTTTGGAGATATTCTGGAATGTCGAAAGAAGATAAGGCTTATTTTTAAATTCAATATTATCATTATTTTTCTTCTAAGCATAAATCGATGTCATATATTTTCTTCTTTGTGTTACCTATCAGGTGACAAACAAAAGAAGTTGAGAATCGAAAAGAATTTATCAGCCTTATTTGAGGATTCATCCCAGCCAACAATAATGAGGGGGCAAATAATGTCAGTTCCTCGGTTGCTTTTCTTTATTCTCTTAAAAAGTGAAGAAAATTCCTTTAATAGAGTACACCTGATTTGTTTGTCTTCATGTATATACATATATGTGCTACTAAGTTGGCATCTCGGTCCCACACTTTTACTGTTGAAACAGTTAAATGTAACCACTTCTTCTACTCCAACAGCTTTTCACTCGCACTTCCTAACAGTGGAACTCCCTTCCTCTTACTTGCTTTCCTGATTTCGTAAAATACATCTATTGGATGCTTTAGTACACATCATTAGTGATGTTTCTAGCCGAGGTTCACTAAAGGTTTTGGGTCTTTCAACACCATACCCACTCTCTACAGTAACCCAGTTGATAATGATCGGGTATCGACTTGTGTACCTTCAATTAGCTACAATTTTTTCCATCTTCCATACTACGCACCATGCAACTCTTCTTGGCAATTTATTGTCCAATCCGAGATGACTTCTGGTTTACCAGCAATGAGCGCTCTTCCATAAAAAAGGAAGCAAACGCAGCCACAATTTCCAACTGATCAGGAATATGGCGGTGTGTTTGACTTGAAATGGTAAGTACCAATTTGATTCCCTGTACACACACACAAACACACAGAGACAGAGAAATGCACTCATACCTCACATTTTCTTACACTTATCCCATTTTCATTCCTGTTAATCATCTGCTGAAGAAAAAGAAAACAAACAAAAAATTATTTCCTTTTCCTCCTTCCCACTTTTTTGTCCTCTTTGACTCTCCACCTATATGAGTTACACACATGCTCACACATATCAACACCACCACACACACACACAAACACACATCTAAAAAAAAAAATACTGTAACCCTGGTGGGTTGGGCTGGTGGCAAAAAGGTCCTAGATCTTAGCCAGGAATCACCTGTAGCTAATGATAATCTTCAAAAATTTAAATGTAATGTCAATCAAAATATTCTTTTCCCTTCTTTTTAGCCTTCTCCATTCTTTTTTTATCCTTTTCCTTATTTTCACTCTCTGTAGCCACTTGTGTACTAGTGACACTCCTGCCTTGCTTGGGGTGAATTGCTTAATATATATATATATATATATATATATATATATATATATAATTTATGTGGAGAAACTTATCACTTAATGTAGTGTTATTTCAGTCATGCCGACTTGTAAGTTTCGTGAGCACATTGTAGTAATGACATCACTCTTCAGGGTGGTTGGCTCCTCTGCTGTTACTTCTCAATTGTTTCATATTTATGTATAGTTTGGTGTAAAATGATATCTTTGTGTGTATGTGTGTTTTTTTTTCACTTAATGTGTGTTGTATTATCTGTTTTATCTTTAGGGTTTTTGCTGTTTCTTAAGTGGTGTAGTTTCTTGGTGATTGTTTGCTTTGTATTATGCTGACCTCTTTCTGATAGTACTCACTTAATTGCTTTATGTAGGAATGGTCTCTTTTTAATGTATTGAGCTGACCACTTTTTACTGTGACAATGTATATGTCTGCTTGATATATATATATATATATATATATATATATATATATATATATATATATATATATATATATTTAGGCAGCAATCTTTCTTTCATGCAAATTTCATTGAATATGACAGACAAGGTGCTTTTATTTAGTTCTTTATATAATTTGTCATGTGATCTAATAATTTTTTTCTTTTCAGATAATAAATTATATAAAAACTGTTCAAATGTTCTTTTTATCTGAGCACTTTCAGCTATACATTTAGCCATTTTCAAGGATTAAATATTTTAATTGTTAAATAAGAAATAGTTTGTTGCATTTATGTATTCATATAATGTTTTCATTTTTCAAAATACAGGAAAGATATTGTCTCCATGTTCATAGTTAATATCATTAAATGTAGTTTTTTTTTGTTTTTATTAATAAGACTTCCATTATTTTTAGCTGTTTTTTGCATGTAGATGATGTTATTATAGTTGTGTTGTCAACAAGTATGTTATGAATAGGGTCTGATAGGTCTCCATGAATATTTAAATGAGATCTAATTGGGAGCTATGGCCAGAAAGGTGTAGAGTGAGTCGGCGTGTCAAACAATAGTGTGGCCTATATAATTATTTATGAGTTTTGATTGATCAGGAATACAGTTCCTTAATGGGCATTTAAATTCATGAATAATATTTGCTCTATTTAATTTTGTTCTAAGAGGTGATATATATATATATATATATATATATATATATATATATATATATAAAGAGAGATAATGAGATAAAGTGGAAAACTTGTACAGACAATGCATAAGATAATGGATAACTCTAGACTTAAACAGGTTAAGATTGTAGTGGTCAGGAAAATATTGGGAGTTGCTTCCATAACATGAAGGGATATAGTTAAAATTATCAGGCAAAGATGTTTATCAGTCTATCTACAGTATAATATATATATATATATATATATATATATATATATATATATATATATATATATATATATATATATATTCGACTCTCCCGCCATAATCGGCGTATGATGGTCAAGCAGCTCAGTTCCTAGGAACCAACAGCCAGACACTAGGACATGTGATTTGATTATAGTGATGAAGATTTCGTGCAGGACCAGCCACACTTTTTGAAGGGCCGAATACAGAGACCTGGTGCACTATGTGCCACAAGGTCCCCAAATGAAATTCCACGGGTTTTGAATTCAGAGTTGTCCTTCTCCTAGACCAGTTGCCATCAAAGGCTATATAACCCCAGTCTGTCCTGGTATTTACCCATAGCTGGTGGAAGAAGAAGAGGATTTATACCTTTCCCAAGGGTATTAGTATGTAAGTGAATATAATGGATTCAAGTGCAATTCAAACTTGGCTCTCCAATTTCTCAATCTGAGCTGCTATATATTACTCCACCATGCCTCCTCATATATATATATATATATATTAAAAGGTGCAATTATAATTTATAAATTCATACAAAAAACAAATATAGAGGTTAATGATTTAAATGGCGAGAATACATCGTTGCAAACAATATAAATAAGATACATCAATCCCGAACCTGTATATGAATATTTCCATACCTGTGGATGTCTGTAGGAACAGACAAAAGCTTGGAAAAAATTAAAAAGACCTTATGCAACTGGAATTTATAAACGGGGATCATATCATTCATATACAGGTTTGGGGTTGATGTATCTTATTTATATTGTTTGCGACGATGTATTCTCGCCATTTAAATCATTAACCTCTAAATTTGTTTTTTGTATGAATGATTCATGAATTTATATATATATATATATATATATATATATATATATATATATATATATATATATATAATCAATGACGAATCCTGACATGAATGTACGTAACGATTACAAAACGGTTTGTCTCTGTAGGTGAAGTGCTTATTATAACGTCAATCAGTTAAGTTAATTGTTCCCAACCTTTTTTTTAGCTCATGGCCTACTTTGAACCCAGCATTTTTCTGTGGCCCATGAAATTATTATAGTATTAAAAATTACTTCCACTTTACATAGACTATATCCAATAATAAAACTTCTGTGACCCACCTGAAATTTGGCATGGCCCATTTGGCCATAGTTTGGGAAATTCTTACATTCTATTTGCATTAATCTATCTCTCTCTCTCTCCCTCCCTCACTCTCTCTCTCTCTCTCTCTCTCTCTATATATATATATATATATATATATATATATATATAATGACTGTCTTCTTGATTCTGAGTTTTTGATTTTGACCACCTTATTAAATTAATTCTTACTTGCTTCTTTCAAATGGCTTCTTAGATCTGCATTTGTATTTGTTTTGACAACAAATAGGCAAGCGTCACATACAGGTCTGGGGTACAGCTCACTGTTGAATGTTTCTGACATGGGAACTAAGATGACCTTTCAGCTTATATGATTTGGGATTAAATGGATGCACACAGAGCCATTTCTTACTTGTCCCTTTCAACTATTATGGTTCATATGGCTAACAAGAGCTGCTCTGAAGAGAAGAACTTGACTACACACTGGCTAGTGTATCTTGGAGCAAATTCAGAATCAAAAATTATCCTCATTTTTCTGTCTTCCCTTTTGATCTCTTCACGCCTCATTCAAGAGACCAGAAAATTTTCAGTTCCCTCATGAACAAGATGTCACCACTCTGATCTGTTTGAATCTAAATAACTGATACTGTAGAAATTAGTTGTAATAATTGCATATTTTATGCAGTATTTTTTATATTTTGTTATATTCCGTGTGAGTTCATTTCAAACATCCTCGTCGCCACTGTTATATTCCGTGCTAAGGGAATAAACACATAACACCAGGTGGATACTAGCAGAAAGGTTTATTGTACACAACAAGTCTCTACTGGAAGGTACAGTTGGACTTTATATTCTTTCTGATTGTTACTGACTAACCTGCGTTCGTTTGACTACAAATCTCTCTGTTGTAAATACCTCTTCAAATATACCAGTATTTTTCCCTACGTATGTGTTTGTTCTTATTTCAATACACACACACAGAAACACTCAACATCTCAACAGTCATTTAATGACAAAAAATTTTTTAAATAGTTTGGAAAAAAAAAGGTGTGTATGTATACATATATATTTGAACCATTTTTCAATTACTCATTTTTGAGTACAATCCAACTTCTTTTAGGAAATTTACAATCTTGGATGGTTTTATTTTTGTAAAAAGTTTTTTTAAATTTCCCACTTGATAGATAATAATTTTTTCTTCAAAAATTATTGTTGGTAATATTTTTTTTTATTACAAAGTATTTCTGGTATTAAAACCTATTTTTACACAAGTTTGGGTGTTAACTATTTGCCCATAGCTGGGACCCTAACAGGTACTACCACCCTGGGTCAGGGTGAACCTGAGAACACCAGCAATTAAGAGGTGGTTCCAGGCTCCTCAAAAGCTCCTGATCAGAGGCCTTGCTGCAGGATGTAGTTTATCGTCATAACCAGGATGGGTTTATGTTTTGGATATAAAACTGGGAAACTTTATCTATCTCTCTATCTGTTCAGATTTCTTTCTTTTTCTCTTTCACTCTCTCTCTCTCCCTCTCTCTCTCTATCTGTCGATCTCAGTCTGTTCAGATTTCTCTCTTTCTCTTTCTCTCTCTCTTGATCTATCATAGTCTCTTCAGATTTCTCTCTTTCACTCTCTCTCTCCCTCTCCATCTCTCTAATTATCTATCTCAATCTGTTCAGATCTTTCTTTTCTCTTTCACTCTCTGTCTCCCTCTCTTTAACTATCTATCTAAGTCGGTTCAGCTTTCTCTCTCTCTTTCTCTCTCTCTCTCAATCTATCATAGTCTGTTCAGACTTCTTTCTTTTTCTTTTTCACTCTCTCTCTCTCTCTCTCTCTCTATCTATCTATCTATCTATCTATGTCAGCCTGTTCAGATTTCTATCTTTCTAACTCTTTTTATCATAGTCTGTTTAGATTTCACTCTTTCTCTCTCTCTCTCTCTCTCTCTCACTATCTATCTATCTATCTCTGTTCAGATTTCTCTATTTTACTCTCTTTCTCTTTTTCTCTTACTATTAATCTATCTCAGTCTATTCAGATTTCTCTCTTTCACTCTTTCAACATCTCTCTCATTATCTATCTCAGTCTGTTCAGATCTCTTTTTTCTGTCTCTATCTATCACTCTATCTACCTCAGCCTGTTCATTTCTATCTATATCAGTCTGTTCAGATTTCTCTGTCAATCCATCTATCTCTGCCTGTTCAGATTTTTCTCTCTTTCTTTCTCCATCTATCAGTCTGTTCATTTCTTTCTATCTATCTAGTTCATATCTATTGATATCTCAATCTATCTATCTATCTATCTATCTATCTATCTATCTATCTATCTATCTATCTATCTCATTTTGTTCATATCTATCTATCTACCTATCTCAATCTGTTCATATCTATCTATCTACCTATCTCTGTCTGTTCATATCTATCTATCTATCTATCTATCTATCTATCTATCTATCTATCTATCTATCTATCTATCTATCTAAGCCTGTCTGTCTATACATCAATCTACATCTCACACTATCTATCTCTTTCTTATGTATCTATCTCAGCCTTTCATATCTATCTATCTATGTATCCATCTA
The DNA here is from genome assembly GCA_963932145.1 of Acanthosepion lycidas. Lineage (NCBI taxonomy): Eukaryota > Metazoa > Mollusca > Cephalopoda > Sepiida > Sepiidae > Acanthosepion > Acanthosepion lycidas. The sequence continues at coordinate 57,163,320 of OZ010606.1, read as the reverse complement.
TCTATCTATCTATCTATCTATCTATCTATCTATCTATCAGATTTGTTTATATTTGGCTTTCAATTCAATACAGTTTTTTGCAGACTGATAATTCTCCTGTTCGGTGTATAATACTCTAATGGATATCAAAAACCAGATGAAAGTTATTGATAGGAACGGTCAGTGGGGGTGGGGAGACATTAGAAAAGAAAAGAATAAAAAAAATGCTTAGAACAAATAAAAACAAAACTAAAAAAGTAAATAAGAAAAGAAAAGCCAATAATTTAAAAAACCAACATCAAAAAGGAAACAAAATATATTATGCTTAATAAATGAATGAAAAAGAAAAAAAAAAAAAAGAAAGAAAAATATTTGGGTTTTGGAGGAAAAAAAAAAAATTCATTAACATAAAGAAATAGAATAAAGCAGGGAAGAAAAGATTTAATAAAAGAAATGTTGATTGAGAACGAAAAAATAAAATAAAAAATGCATCTCAAATCTGTGAATTATGCTGTGGTACTATTTTCGATAATCCTGTTGACAATGGTTGTCTTGTAAAGTCAACCTGAATGGAAAAAGAAAAGGAATTTTTTTTTTTCTGTTGGGGGGGGGGTGTTGAATGAATAAAACTATCATAAAAATGGAAGAAAAATTGTTGTTTCTATAAAATCTTAGTGATTCACTGAAGTCAAATGAAATACAATACATATATACACATACATATATATATATATATATATATATATATATATATATATATATATATATCCCTTATTTTATTCCATTCAGAAAAATAAGAAAAAAAAACTTTTATGTTCATCTTTGTCGTATTTCCTTTCAATGGACGTACATTTATTTATAAGCACATGATCTTATAAATATGAATATCCATGATTTCTTTCACTTTGTGCATCTACCTAACAATCTGTACCTACCATGTCAATATCAATATCTACCTATACAGCTATCACACTTTTGTACTATCGTTCCCCTTATGGAAGGCCCAAAAGCCACTCAAGGTAGAGAATTACAGAATGAGATTATTGTAAAAAAGTACAAGTGTTGGCTTTGAGGATATGTAGGATAGATAACATTTGACCTTAGACTCAAAGAGATTAAGATCATAGTGATTGGGGCTTACGGCCATATCATGTTTAAACAGTGTTTCCTTTATAATCACGGAAGTTAAGCAGTGTTGAGCCTGATTAGTTCCTAGATGGGTGATTGCTTGGAAATACAAGATACTGTAAACTTGGGTGTATGGATGGCATAGCTTATGACCACATCATGTTCAAACACATGTTCCCATATGATCATAGAAGTTAAGCAATGTTGAGCCTGGTCAGTACTTAGATAGGTGTCTGCTTGAGAAAACCATGTACTGTAAGCTTGGGTCTACAGATGGTATGGTTTATGACCACATTATGTTGAAAAACTGGTTCTTGTATGATCATCGAAGTTAAGCAATGTTGAGCCTGGTCAGTACCTAGATGGGTGTCTGCTTGAAAGTACCAGGTGCTGTAAACTTTTGTGTACAGATGGCATGGCTTATGACTACATCATGTCAAAACATTGGTTCCCATATGATCATCAAAGTTAAGCAATGCTGAGCCTGGTCAGTACGTACATGAGTGGCTGCTTGGGAATACCAGGTGCTGTAATGTTGGCTTTACTGATGACATGACTTATGACCACATCATGTTGAAACACTGGTTTATTTCTTCCAAGTCAATGTACACAACTATATCAAGAGATCAAAAGAAAATGTCCAATCCATCAACACAACAATAAAAACAATATTTCTACACATGAAAGTAGCTGACATAATTTTCCGTTGAAAATATGAATACAACAGTGTTTTCTAAATTCTTCTAGTTGCTAAGGATATTTTGTTTGTTGTTAGTAGTTACTTTGTTTTCAATAAATTCATTTCGTTTTTGCCTTGAAAAAGTCCACATTGGATGAAATGCCTTGGCTACTAATACAATTTTCCTGTTGTCTTTTACCTTTATACATATTGATATAATGCAATATGCATACACCTGTGTTCCCCCTCACTGGAATATGATTGGCTGGTGTCTATCATAAATGCCGACGGACGTGTAGGTGAGTCAAAAGCCTTAGTCTGAGAGCTAAGTCTATAACAATGCCCATTGGACTATGCCATTGATCTACACTTCTTACCTGCGACTACGACGTGTACCAGTCGATTACTGCTACCGTATTCTACTTGGTTATAGTAGCCAAAACCACTTAGCTACTTCGTTCAAATATATTCCTTTCTGGGACATATCACATATATATGTATATATATATACATATATATATATATATATATATATATATATATATATATATATATATATATATATATATATACACAATTTTTTATATGCATATAGATTTACAATTATATATATATATATATATATATATATATATATATATATATATAATTTTATTTTAAATTAATACAGAAAAATGTACAATAAAAGGAAGTTGTGGGAGGAGAGAAAAAAAAATAACAAAAGGAACTAGAGACAAATGACAGCGAACCCCAACAATCACGTTGTTTACACAAAGAAGGCTTAAGGGACTCGATGTAAAGTGTCTCTAGAACCTTTAGATGAAATAAAGAGTGTGACCGGGACAACATGGTGAACCAGTCAACACTAAAAATGGCTGCACAATCTCTGTTCTTTAATAGGTGTTCACATATGCCATAACCATAGGTGTTCGGGACAATAATTTTCTATATATAATTTTCTATATATATATATATATATATATATATATATATATATATATATATATATATAATTTTATATATATATCTATATATATATCTATATATATATATATATATATATATATATATATATATATATATATACTGTGATATTTTACAAATATGATCTAAATATTCAAATGACAAAGAAATAGACATTAAGGGAAAAATGTGAAAAATTTAGAACCTCTTATTTTTTTATTCTCGTAGATGACGCTAATCTCCCAAAAATTGTTTTTGCTCAACAAAATTTTTAAACATTTTTCTTTATATTTTCAAAAGGTTTCCTATTGTTTTTACATAAAACAGGAAATATTAAAAAGTAATAAATAAATAAAAAGTATCATCAATAAGCGAAAAGTACGTAATTAAATGGCATATAAGAAATATTAATAAATATTTATTATTGCAAAAATGGTGGTCTAATAATAATAATAATAATAATAATAATATTAAAGAGTTGGAATCACTAAGTCAATATGAACAATTCTTTCCTTAGCCGCATAATATGTGCTATGCCAGGACTACACACAGTTTTGAATTAAGAATTTTCTTTCTCCTAGACTGGTTGCCAACCAAGGCTACAGAACCTAATCTGTCCTACTATTTACAAATACCTTTAAGAGGTGGATTTATACCTTGTCCAACAATATTAGAACCTAAGTGAATGTAATGAACTCAATTGGAATTCAAACACAGCTCTACAATTCTTCATTCCGAGCCTCCTTCTACTACTCTACCATACAATAATAATAATAATATTAATATAGGCACCTGCTGGAGCTGAAAGCTTGCTTTGGGTGAAAGATGCTTCCATAAATAGAGAAACAGAGGTGCTTATATTTGCAACAGAGGAGTAGGCCAACAGAATGACTGCAATCAAAGTCAGGATCAACAAATCACAAGAAGAAAACAAATGCAGGATGTGTGGACAAGTTGATGAGACACTTAAAAACATCCTCGATGAATGTCTCAAGTTGATAAAGAAAGAGTATAAGTGTTGACATGATTCAGTTGGTAAGAGAATCCATTGGGAAGCATGCCATAAATTTGACTTCAACTTGAAAGAGAAATGGCAAGAACATCAGCCAGAGGAAGTGGTAGAAAATATCATGAGATATTATCGAATTTCTTGGTCTAAAGAGATCATGCAATTAAAGTACAAAAACCTTATTGTAACAAATAAAGAGAATAGCAAGTGTTAAATTATTAATTTTCTTGTCCCACCTGATACAAGAGTGAACTCCAGAGAAACTGAAAAGACTGAAATATTGATGGCTTTTTTCTAGGGAGCAAAAGAATCTATAGAACATGGATGTACAGTGTAACCCGGATATAAGAGAGTTGTCGGGACAGGAGAAGAAGTTTCTTATTTCCGGGTTTCTCTTATATCCGACTCTCTCTTATATCAGGGTTTCTCTTATATCCGGGTTACACTGTAGTACTAATTCTTATTGTAATGAATGTATTTGAAACACCACCATGAACATTTAAAGATTGCTTAGGAAAAATTGGAATTCAGACCAAAATTGTTGACCTCCAGAAAAATGGCCTTGTTTACTCTGTAAGAATTCTTCAAAAGGTTCTTGAACTGTTAGAAGTCTTGTAGACACCATGCCTCGAGAACCAAATTTTGATTGATAATAATAGGTATATGGCTATAAATTCACCAGGAATACCATATGCTTCCATATTATCTACTCACCTAGGATTGAAATAAAAAAAATGGATTCCAGATTAAGATTCTGTAGCAGAAAAACACTATTTACACATAGAGATAACAGATTCAAGTCAAATTTATACAATTATTAGAAAACACATCTCTAAAGCCATTCTAATTTTCATCTAGCTAAGTCACACACAGGCTGCACTCTACTCAAAACAAATTTTAAAGCAAAGAAAAATATACCAGAGTGCTGGCCATTATCTATGTGACTCTCACTTGCCACAGATGTCAACAACTATGCCCATGTGTTTCCCTTATATAGACTATAAGGAAAGCAGGATGGAGAGAGAGAGAGAGAGAGCAGAGATAGAGATACTTCATACACACATGCTAACCATAAAGGCTACCTGAGAGCATCGCTGCCTCATCATCTAACCATCAGGCTGTGAAAACAACCGCCTGTGAATGCAGAAAGAGAACAGACTCCACTATCAACCCTCCAAGCCCAAACTGATAGCCTACAAGCAGTCAGCTGATTTAAGTATGCACCTTTTACACCATGCATTCAAATGTTACACTATATGACTTACCAGAGACATTTTTATATCTTGTAAATAGAAATAAATCTTTGGTCATTTCTCCAAACAGTTTCTATTTTGTTTCTTTACTCCAACCAAATTCTACCTTGAATCAATCCCAAACCATTCCTCTGGCTCTGATAAACTAGATATTACTTCACCTTGATGTTCAAGAAAAGCTTGATTCTGTTTTTCTAGAAAGGAAATAATCTTGATAATCCGCCCAGTTATAGAAACGAAAATAGTTTAACAAATTTAGTATAAGAGAAAAGGAAACAATTATAATAAATTTAGTATAAGAGAAAAGGAAACAATTATAATAAATTTAGTATAAGAGAAAAGGAAACAATTATAAATTTAGTATGAGAGAAAAGGAAACTATTATAATAAATTTAGTATAAGAGGAAACAATTATAATAAATTTAGTATAACAGAAAAAGAAACAATTATAAATTTAGTATGACAGAAAAGGAAACAATTATAATAAATTTAGTATAAGAGAAAAGGAAACAATTATAATAAATTTAGTATAAGAGAAAAGGAAACAATTATAAATTTAGTATGATAGAAAAGGAAACAATTATAACAAATTTAGTATAAGAGAAAAGGAAACAATTATAATAAATTTAGTATAGAAGAAAAAGAAGACAGAATAGATTATATCAGAGGCAGTTTTGCCCAACACTGCAATTTACTACAAACCCAAAATATCAAGCTCAAAATTCGAATCATGTCCTTAAATAGCCTCATCAGATCAAGACTTTCATATGGATGTCATACATAGGACAAAAAGCCATTCGGAAATATCTAAACTGTCAGTTGTATATAACTGCTTTCTCAGATCAATAATGAAAAAAGGCATTGAACAAGTACAGCCTGATGGCCTTGGGCAAGATTAACCTTCTTGAAATGTTGTTGAATGACGCAACAGATTCATAAGCAACAAACTGTACCAAATAACAGAAACCACATCAGTTGAAGACTGCCAACAGCTGCAACAACTAAAATGGATACTACATGTAACACAAAGAGAAAATAATAACATAATGAAGATGTTGATTTTCCATGCTACTTCAAATAAAAGGTTAGGAAGGAAACTCCCATCAATACTGGAAAGAGTAGATAACAACTACTCGGCTTGAGAATAAAAAATAATGACAATGAAGATATTGACATTCCACACTACTACAAAAAAAAGGTTAGGAAGGAAACCCCCATCAATACTGGATGACTGCTTTTTTTTTCACCATTATCAATTCCATTCTTCTTGATTAGACGGTGTGGCCGGACATGTGGTCGGACATGTGGTCGGACATGTGGTTGGACATGTAATCAGAGATGTAGTTGGACATGTTAGCAAAAATCTGGAATATCTTATCCTCTTTATTTTCTAAAAGTTTCTTTGGACTAACACCATATATTCACATTATGGAAACCAAGTCTATACATAATTCTCAATATATTATTATTGTTGTTATTATTATTATTTTATTTCCTTTGATTTCTGGTGTGAACTCATTTCTTTCTGGGTCCAATCAGAGATCGAAAGTCAGAAATGGTATTGTGACATTTTATGCTGAGCATTTCTTAAGGAAAAAAAACTCAACTTATGATCACACATATTTTACATAGGTGAAGCCCTTCATAAGGTGTGGGCTGTATTTGTGAGTACAACTTTTTATATTTCTTTAAGGTGTGGGCTAACAGGAACCCCTTCAATGAGTCATTTGGAATCTTTTCCAATAAATCTGAGGGCTCCAACTACAACTGGAGATTTCGATTTCAAGATTCTTTGTATTTTGATATTTTTTTGAAGCTCATCAAAATAACATTGCAGTTTGCAGAGACTGTCATGTCATTAACAAGGCACATTTTGTTAGTATTGTTATTCTGCTTACTCTTGCTAATTTTATTATTATTAGTGTTGCTATTGTTATTCTGCTTACTCTTGCTAATTTTATTATTATCAGTGTTGCTATTGTTATTCTGCTTACTCTTGCTAATTTTATTATTATTAGTGTTGCTATTGTTATTCTGCTTACTCTTGCTAATTTTATTATTATTAGTGTTGCTATTGTTATTCTGCTTACTCTTGCTAATTTTATTATTATTAGTGTTGCTATTATAGTTATTACTGTTACTGTTGTCATTGCTCTTAATGTTGTTTTCTTATTATTATTGTTGCTATTATAATTGTTATTTTTGTTGTTATTATTATTATTGTTGATATTTTTATTATTATTATTAATAATTATTATATTCTGCTTATAACAGATTGTGTTTGTGTGTACTCTAATGTGTGTGGTAGGGTCCAATGTTTGGTTGACCCACATGGCTGCAATGTGAAAGTTGTTGGTGTTGTTGCTGTTTTGTTTTTTTTATTGCTGCTATTGCTTTCATCATGGCCACTGCTTTGATTTTGTTGTCCTTTTGCCATAATTATTTTTGTTGTCCTGCTGCTGTTTTTGTTGTTACAGTTTAGTTGCTGTTGTTGCTGTTGTTGTTCCTATTATTTATCTTCTTTTTTTTGTTATTATTTTATATATTTTCGTTATTGTTCTTCTTATTATTGTTGTTACCAATGTTGTTATTCTTTGTACTACTGGTGTTCTTACCCTTACAGTTGCTACTATTATTGTTGTTATTATTATTATTGTTGCTTTTCTTGTTTTTATTGCTGTTTTTATTCTTCTTATTATTGTTATCTTTGTCATTGTGGAAGTCAAATGACTTACCTGCTAACATGGCTGCCTTCTTGTATCTCCTTGTAAAGGTAAGCCAGCTAATTCTACCTCATTTATAGGAGAGTACCTAATGCAGCAGGTGGGTTAGTCCACTTTGCTGGAATGGACCTGCCCAACACATGAATGAACTCTATTCACCCATATATCTCTCCATTAAATGACTCAGGGCTGCATTGAACTTACATCAGTCTACTTGTCTGTCAGACGACTTGCAAGCTAACTAATGTTCTTCATGGCACTGTGAATAGGATCTGATGATTGGCAAGAGTTCCTTATCAAAATTAGCATACCAGCTGACTCTGCTAGGGCTTATGCTGAAACTTTTGTGAAAGAAAGCAGCACCAAGGATAGCTTCTCTATGATAGACCGGGAAATCCTCAAAGAGCTAGGTGTCACAACCATGGGACATGCCATACCTATCCTGAAACTAGCAAAGGAGCAAGCTTTGACATCAGACAGCTACACAAAGACCCCTGCAGTTAAATGACTCAGGGCTGCATTGAACTTGAAGTGACTACACTAGTCTACTTTTGTGTCAGACAACTTACAAGGTAACCAATATTCTACAGTCATTATTATTATTATTATTATTGTTTTATTACTGCTATGTTGCAATGGAATGTCCCACACTCCCTATTGCCTATGTAGACGGACTATATCAGTACCTATATATGGTGAGCACAGGATATACCTGGGGTCTTGCTTCAGGAATTGGAGATTCATCTCCAGCTGTGTTGGTTGAAGTATCTGCCTTCTGGACAGAGAGGAACCCAGATGAGGCTATGATGAAGGAAGAGTCATGTCTGGGCTGGTAGACAGCTACCTGACCCCATCTATATGGGGTCTATGGGAAATTTTTGTTTGAGCCTATGTGCTCGGTTTTAACCAACATTAAAAACGGCCTTGTGCCACCTCCTCCCTCATGGGGAGGTAAGGTAAATAACTTTGCTTTGAGAATTACTAGCCTGTCACCTGATTCCCTGTCTTTCAGTAGTGTATTCTCTTTTACAATAAACCTCTCTCTCTTTCATCTAAGCCCGGGTTGCTGTTCCTTTACTCAAGTACCAGCTTTGTCTGTTTGTACCTGTTTAAGGATACAACAGATTATGTATGTATCATGCTCACGTGTTTATGTGTCAGGAATAGGTATGTGGGCTTTCCAGTGTTTGGTTATTCCACACACCTGCAATGAATGTTGCTGTTATAATTACTCTTGCTGTTCTTATTGTTGCTGTTGTTGTTAGAAAATTTTCTTTTCTGTTGTTGTTGCTTTTGTTGTTGCTGCTCTTGTTGTTGTCACTGCTTTTATTATTTTTTTTAAGTTTTTGTTGTTAGAGTTTTCTTGTCTTTTGCATTTGTTTTTGCCATTATTTATCTGCGCTCTGTAACAATGTAACAAATTCAGCAATCTTTCCATTTTTAATTTGAAAGAAAATGAGAAAATGTTCAGTCTATGGTATTCTCAGTATCCTTCTGTAAAATCACATTTCTGTTGCTTCAAATTTTTCGTTCATCTTTGAGGAGATTGTCCAACATTCACTGCCATTTAAGAGGCCTGATGCAGTATAACAGTTCAGTAATCTTTTCTTTGTTTCTAATGATATTTTTCTGTTTCTTAATATTTTGCTTAGCTTTGGGAATGCAATTTGGCTATCCCAATTGGCCTTCTGATCCCCATGTCACTCTTTCAATCATCCGCTAATATGTTTCCCAGATATTGAATTTGTCACGCCTGTTTGATTTTGGTATCTCCAATGTGTAATTTGCATGTTGGGCTGTTCCTTTTGCTAACAACCAAGCATTCTGTTTTCTTGCAATTAATGTTTAGTCCTTTCTTCTTGCTTTCCTTCACTACCTTCTGTAGACGTTCTTGTAGTTTCCTTTCTGAATCAGTTACCATAAAATAATAATAATAATAATAATAATAATAATAATAATAATAATAATAATAATAAAATAGGTTTTATTTTTTTCCAGTGGAAAATGTCATAATGCCATTTCTAATCTTAGTTCCATGGACAGGACCCCTAAAGAAATGAGTACATATCAGAAATCAAGGGCCTCGTGAGAAAAAAAATGTACAATTTTACTAACAGTGTCCCAGGTATCATCAATATACAAGTTGCCCATAAGATCGCCCCACTATGAATATCACATATACTAAGAAAAGTTCTATCATTTAAATGACAATTCTCCTATAGGGCCTAAAGACCATAGTTTGGATACAAAGCAAGAAATATAACATACACAAATGATGATGATGATGATGATGATGATGAAGAAGAAGAGGAAGAAGAAATTATTAGGCATGATAGGTTAGGACAATATATTCATTGGTATGTTCATTTGAACTATGGTATTGAAGTGCCAGATATATGGTACCAACACCACACAAATGGTATCACAAATGGTGATGGACTGACTATGCTGTAGAAATTTGAAATCTTCATAAATTGAAAATTGATGCAAATAGACCAGACATAGGGATAAAAGATTTCAGAAAAGGAACTTGCCAATTAATTGATATAAGTTGCCCACAGGATCCTATTAGGTTGGTGCAAAAATAATGTCGTTTTCTCACATAGTAACATATGTGAGAAAACGACATTATTTTTGCACCAATAATAATAATTTATTCTAAAAAAGAATTTCAGTAACTATCAAATTATAAGGATCTGAAAATCAAAAATAACAAAAATGTGGAAACTTCAAACAACGATTATTACTGTTGTAATAGGGGCTTTGGGTATGATAAAGAAGGGCTCTGAAAATCATGTGAGTTAAATTCCTTGACACATCAGAATCTTAGAGCTGCAAAAGCTTATTTTATGCAGAACTGCATATTTCATCCACAAAAGTCTCTCCATCTAAACAAAATGTCCCAAATGTGTATAGATAATTCTCCTAGAGTATTCTTTTTACTCATAGACCCCAGAGGGAACTTAGTAGATAGGCAATTAAAATTACTCACTGCTCTGACAAGATGATACCAAACACAATAATAATAATAATAATAATAATAATAATAATAATAATAATAATAATATTGAATGGAAGCTTTTGATTTAAATAAATTATTTCCCTTGTATTGACCACAGATCGATTGATTTGAATCTATCTCTCTTTCTCTCTCTCTCTCTCTTTCTATCTATCTATCTATCTATCTATTTATCTATCCATCCAAGGCTGGTGCAAGAGTCTTGTGGGCCCCACCGAAACTATGACATGGGGCACCCCACTCAATTATATCTTCATTTGTTTTGTCCACAGAATTTGTCCACAAAATTCTAATAATTCTCAAAAAAAAAGAAGAAAAAGAATTTCAAAAACTGCCAAATTGTAAGGACCTGCAAATCAAAGTAACAAAATTGTGGAAGCTTCAAACAATGATAGGAGCATTGGATACGGTAAAGAAGGGCTCTGAAAATCATAAGAGTAAAATTCCTGGGCACATCAGCATCACAGAGTTACAGAAGATTACTTTCTGTGGAACTGCACATATCATGTACAAAACCCTCACTATTTAAACAAAAACGTCCCAAATAAGCATAGATAATGCTTCTAAAGTGACCTTTTTGCTCATAGACCCCAGAGAGGATTTTGTATTTAGGCACTTAAATTTACACTCTAGTAAGATGATATAACACACAATAATAAAAGGAGGTTATGGCCATATCACGTTGAAACACCAATTCCTGTACAGTCATCAAAATTAAGCAATGTCAAACCTGGTCAGTACCTAGATGGTTGACTATTTGAGAATATTAGGTGATATAATCTTGGATGTGATAATGGTATAATGGATAATAACTTGGAATTGTTAATCAGAGAGCAGAGTTCCAATTCCCATTGGGTTCATTATATTCATTTACAAACAAATGCCCTTGGGAAAGATATGAGTCTATCCCTTCTCCCCCCAGCTATGGGTTAATTAGTAAGACCTGTATCACTAAATCATTATTATCTCCAAAAAAGAAAATAAATTCTTGCAATCTAAAAAAAATATTTGGGAATAACTTGAAAAGGGTTGGTAAGCTGTAGAAAATGAATCAATAAAAAGAAACAATAATAATAAATAAATAAATAATGACTATAATATATAATGTATACAAATAAAATGTCAAAATTTATCTTTCTGACTCAAAGTTTCTAAGATACTCCCCAATTATCAGAGGATATCATATCTGATGATCAGATAACGTCTGTGAAACTCTGTGTCAGGAAGATAAATTTTGAACATTTTATTTTATTTGTTTACTGTTAATACTCATTTTCTTAATATTGAATACTTTATTCATAAAGCCTGTTCAATTTAGAAGTGTTATCCTATAGAAATTCATGAAACGCAATCTCTGTCATTATATCTGAGTGCACACCCTTATGCAAATCAGTTGAAACAACCACTTCATTTTCCTTTCTTTCACCATACGGTCAGTTTTAGATCCACTGGAGTGACAGGGTGTCATCGATTTCTATTTTTTTTCTTCAGATTAGGTCATTTACAATAGTGTGCAGTAATATGAATCTATTTTGAGGGTGTACGATGAAATTTCTTTGGCCTTGAAAAATATTGTGTCACCTGTGACTGCATCAGATTTTCATCACACTATTGTCTCAACTGTCAATTAGTTACCCTATGGCCATTGTCGGTGATGGATGTTGTTCCAAGGAAGCATGCGAAAATTGTAGCAATGCATAAACACACTGGCAAACCTTACCAGTGAGCAAATCAAAGTACCATAGACTGGCCTGGAATCTCTCCTTATTTAAATCCAATTGAGAATCTGTGGTTAGTCTGCAAGGAATGATTTCATGGAATGAACGTACAAAGTACTAACATGTGCACTGGGTCATGTTTCATTGGAAAAAATATGGAAAAAAAGTAAATAATAACAGAATTATTCGTTTTGTTTCAATTAATTTGCACAAGAGTGTATGTATGCTTACATAATTGGCGATGGTGGGGGGGTCATACACACTATTTTTGCTGCCATCTGTATGCTATATCCATGTGGTGTACCAATGATAAAAATGTTTTGTCCTAATCTCTTGTAATGAGAAAATGCTTAGGGATAGGTGAATTCATGCCTTTCCTAAGGGTATCTGTGCTATTTAAACAGTCCCACCTTCAGTTTGAACTAACTCTGTCTATTCTGTTTTCCAACAAATAACCATCTATCCACTCTGTATGAAGATTATAATTAATAATTAAAATAAAAGGAACACTCACTGTTGTACAATGATTAGTATCGCTCATAAATGTGACCTTGTGCCAGACTTAACTATGTGCCACAAGTATCAATAAAACTTTTAGAGGTGAGATGAATTTCAAGTGATTTAGATTTGCACTTTATGTGAGTGCTTAAGACATTATCTAAAATTGCTATCAGCTGTGGTGGCCTTGTTATGACATATTCATTTATCAAGGATTTGGGAAATTGCCTTCAGAAATTGTAGTAAAGTTAATAGTCATTGTGTCGGCTGAATGACACGAGGCCAATTGGTCTCTTAGTCACAAGAAATTGTACTTCTCATAAAATGGACTTCAATAAATTCTCTCAGTCTAAATAAAGAAACCAGAGATGTTTGCAAAGGGCTGAGAAGTAAATGGAAAAGTCCACAATCCTTAAAAGAATATATATATATATATATATATATATATATATATATATATATATATAAAGAATCTGCCATAAAAATGTATACACAGTTCAGGAAAGGAAAAACGTGTCTTTCTTTTTTTAGACTTTTATTTCTGGGGGACCCTAAAAGATGTTGCATATTGCAAAAACTGTCTACATTGGCGCCCCTTAGACAACAAATTGAATATGCATGTGCAGCAATCCTACTGGACACTTTAGCCAACATTGTCCAAGCAGTAGTTCATCATACCAATAAATGCCTGGAAACTAAAGCCCATGGTTTTCAGCATCTCTTATGATTGTAGAATGCAAAGGTAACTTGTATTAAATTTGTGATGTCTGAGTAAATTTTGTATTACAATATCTATAGAAGTTTTTCCTTTCCTGAAGTATGTGTACAATTTTTGGTAGTCTGTGTATATATTGAGTAAGTGCTAAAGAAATAGTGAGCCATGATCTGAAGATTCTTATATAGGTACATACTAATAATAAATTTAGGTTTTATTCCTCTGTACTATCATTGAAAAAAGTAAAAATGTATAAATTTTAGTACTATTATTTTACATCAAGCACTATTTTTTAACCACCAGCACTCATTGTATGCTAATTTATATATATATATATATATATATATATCACGAGACATTTCCGCCGCACTTGCAATCTTTAAATTTCAACATACAAATGCGTATGTATAGACACAACACCACCCGTATACATACATATGTCATATCCGAAACTGCCCACATATGTTTATATATGTATAAGTCTCGACGGACGACCAAGTATGTATATGTGTTTGCATACATCGATGTTTGCGTTTGTACGATGAAAAAACGCCGAAGTTTCCCCCACCAGTTCCACAATAACACCAATACACGCAATCTACATAAACCCAAATTTTTAAAAAAATGAATCAGTTTGTCTGACGATTTCTAAATCGTGAAACCCAGAGTCACAACCTCACATCTATCCAACTAAATATGTTAGCTCTATCTCTGATATTGAGCGCTTTTTAATAAGTACCGCCTATATAATATATAAATAATTATACATATATATATATATATATTCATTTATATTTATATACACACACTTTTCACATATATATATATATATATATATATATATATATACAGGTATACCTAACGATATGCTGCTAATTGGTTCCAGAGGTCACAACTTAGGTCAAAAAATGACTTAAGTTGAAATAACCACACTATAAACTGCAAATAAACTCTCCCCATCACCTATTACAGTGTTTATAATATTACATACAATATTCTGAATAAAATAATTAATTTCCCTCTTCCAGTAATATAGCCTTATGCTTAGCATTAGCACTGGGACTTTTCTTTGGAGCCATGGGCAAAAATGTATTCTAAATCACAACTGAAATGTAATTGAAAGAATGTCAATGCCAGAGCACAGATGTAAGTGAGTATGAAATCAAAATTGGTGTTGGAGCAAAAAAACAACGCACAAGTGCCCCCTGTTGGTAGTAATTTGAAATCTGGTGGACATACTTTATTATGCTATTTTTTTTTATGATTTTAGATGTGTGTGTGTGTGAGTGTATATAGCATATATAATATTATTTTTCAATTTATTTAAGTATGATTTTATTGTGTTTATTGTTATTTCATTGTTTCACGTTTCTAATATTTTTAACAGCTGACAGAAATTTAAGTAAAATGACTGAAGGCAAGTTTGATTTTTTCAATATTTAAGAAAAATCAACGTATCTTTGAAAATGACTTAACTCGAAACAACTTAAGCCAAGGTGTGTAGATATATATATATATATATATATATATATATATATATATATATATATATATATATAAGTTATGAGTATTGAACTTCATTAGTTCTGATTAAGTAATAATTAATTTTGTCCAATATTGAACAATTTATTGGCAGATATATTTTTCACGTTGTTATCATATGTCAAGATATTCTATGGTATACATAAAACATATCTTAATATTTATTGGGTTGGTGCAAAAATGATGTCGTTTTCTCACATATGTTACTATGTGAGAAAACGACATTATTTTTGCAACAACCTAATAGCATTAATATTTTATTTTATATTGATTTATATGGGGTACAACAGAGACACCTCCCACATATCAGTCAGTTATGTGTCTAATTTTTGATATGCACTTTGGCGATTGTGTATCTTTTGATATTTGACTGACAAGGCAGTTTTTTTCCCAGAGTAGTTTGCCATTTCTTTGTGTGGTAGACCAGTTGCCATCCAAGGCTATAGAAGCCAGTCTGTCCTGCTATTTTTCCATAGCTGCAGGGAGAAGAAGAGGATTCATATCTTTCCCAAGAGTATTTGCACATAAGTGAATGTAATGGATTCAACTGGAATTCGAACTTGGCTCTTGGATTCCTCAATCCAAGCTACTATATATTACTCCACCTTTCCTACTTCCCAGAAATACTACCCATGTCATGGTAAGACATTAAGTAGATGAAGAAACCATTGTCACTATGTCTAACCATTATATGGAAGGTATATATAGGAGGTATTACTGCATATATATATATATATATATATATATAAAATTTTAAAATTTGAGATTTAAAAGGGAAGCAGATATTTTCATATAGTGCTCAATATTATAAAAATAGAGCAATAATAATATTATTTCTTATATATATATATACAAAAGAATTATTTAACTGTAATTTTCTCTGACTGTATGTATTGTATTGTTTATTATTTATTTATATTATTTTAATTTTATTGTATTTGTTATATTATGTTATATTAGTATGTAAGTTGCAAAGTAAATATTTATTAAAATGTCTGCACTTACTCCTTAATTAATGTTTCTTGTTTAATAATTTATTTTGATTATTGAAATTTATTATATAAAAGTTTTCTTCTAAACACGGTCTATATTTTCTATTATTAATATTATATGAATTCCATTTTATGACTGCCCATTTAAGTTTAGCTGATAATTTTTTCTTTTTGACTCCATATATACTTTGATAATGTTGTATTATTTGCATATATATCTACTTTAAACAACATTTTATCATTATTAAATCTTTCTTTAAAATTTTTTCAGTGGCTTCTATATATATTTTTTTTTCTGTATTAAGTTTATTTCATGCAGTTGCTTTATATATTATATTATTAGTTAGACATTTATTATAAAGTGGGCAGTTGTTTTTATTTTGACAATTACAATTATTGTTGTGGGGTTTTGTCACTGCAATTGCTATTATTTTTGCTCAATATTTTTTATGTTTATTTATTATTTCCTCCATATTATTCATACAACCAGAACTGATTTTAACTGGATTTTTACATTGAAACTTTGCAGTTGGAGAAAAATGGTTAAATAATTCTTTTGTATATCTATAAATATGTTATATATATATATATATATATATATATATATATATATATATATATATATATATATATATATATATATATATATAATATTAGTGGTTAATATACACATACATATATATACATATATCTAAAATATATAAATATATATACATACATACATACATACATACACACAAATATATATATATATATATATATATATATATATATATATATATATATATATATATATATATATAAATAATTCCAAGAGGATAGAATCCAGGTAGAACTCGATGTCCAGGACAGAATAATAATAATAATAATAATAAAAAGGCTTAAACACTAGTTCTCCATGGTCATAATTTATTACATTGGAATCATAAATACAATCCAATTCATCAGACCTACAAATTCAAAAAGAAATTAGAATTTTTTTCTGATCTCTTTTGAAATTTGTAGGTCCGATGAATTGGATCATATTTACCATTCCAATGTAATAAATTATGACCATGGAGAACTAGTGTTTAAGCCTTTTTATTATTATTATTATTATTATTATTATTATTATTATTATTATATATATATATATATATATATATATATATATATATATATATATATATATATTAGCCATTTCTTTATAAAGAGGTATACATTGACCAAGCAGCCAGAATTACTTTCAGTTGAAATTTATAAAATCTTTCTCTTAAAACAACTTCTCAAGAAAAATAGGTTTCTCAAGTTCAGCGGCTGTTATCATTTTTTGAAATATTGGTTGGTTGGGGGGTGGGGGGGTCATCTTTTCTAACCTTTTGTCTGAAGTAGTGCGGAATGCCAACCTTTTTTATTATGTCACTATTTCCTCTTCAAGTTACATGTGCTATACTTTTTAGTTGTTGCTGCTGCTGAGTGTTCTCAAGTGATGTGGTTTCTGCTTGTTGGTGCAATCCTTTGTTTGTGATTCTATATAGTGCCAGTCCATGCAATTTGAAGGAGGATGGTCTTTGCTGAAACCCAATGGTTGCACTTGTTGAAAGCTTTTTTTTTTTTTTTTTTTAATCATTGTTCTTAGACAGTAGTTGTATACAGCTAACAGTTTAGATATTTCCAAATGGGTTTATCACCACACATGGCATCTATGTGAAATTGTCATTCTGATGAGGCTATTTAAGTTTAGAACTGGTGGAACCAAGGAATGCAATTTGACTGAACACTTTCCACGCTTGCAATATATCTCCTGAAGGAAAGAGGTTGCAGTATGGAAAATAATTAATCACCCACAAGGATGCAGAGACGATTTTGGACTATCAAGACCTAAAAGTGAAAATATATGACAGTGGTACTCCATTTTCAGCTTGATCTGGTTCTTGTAGAAGATAATGTGTCAGGTACTTACTGGAGTGGTAAGGGGAATGAAACATTTCTCATTTATCTTTAGCAATGGATCAGATATACAACTTTCACTTGAGGTCTGTGTTGAGTTTAAGTGTTAGGGGCTTGTAGGGGGGGAAATAATTATGATAAGAAGTGGAGATTATAAGGAAAAAGAACACTGATAACAAATGACCTGAACAGGTTACAATTTTAATGTCCAAGGAAGCATCTGTACAGAAGTTTAATCCACAAAATAGCAGTTCTTAGAGAACAGTTGGAATATGGGAGAAATGAGGCCGATTTGACACTGTGGAGCAGTTTCAGCCCAGATATGGCATCAATACTCCATTTTTGGTCTAATCTGACTTTTGTAACGATATATCATAGCAGGAACTAGATACTTCCTGGAGCAACAGAATAAACCAACCATTCTTCTCGCACCTCGAGCAATGGATATGAGTTCCACTTCACTTCTGGAGTGAAGGCAATCAAGGCATAGAACCTCATTGAGAGTGCAGTCATTCATGATAACTGGAGAAAATTCAGGATCTGAATTGTGATGATAAAACAACACTAGTTTTTAAGGTAGTGAAAGTTGCAAGCCAGTTATTTCCCCATTAAGCTGTTAAAGCTCAGCCAGAAGAGAGATCAGCTGCAAGATTTGGATCATTTGATTTTTTGGAAGTGTATCTATAAACCAATGTTTTTCAACATTTTATCTTATGGCACACTTGAACCTATCGTTAAACTTCCACGGCACACTTAAATTATGAATATCAAAATGAATTTAAAAAAGTATATCTTTTATGATTCATTTATTAAGGAGTAGATGGGTTCAGCTACAACATGGTTCACACTACATGCAGATCTTTTGAACAGGAGTAGAGGTTTTTCCCTTGTTTTCTATTTAGGATTGGGTTTCTGGTTCCATGTAAATTCTACTTCAGCTCTCTACTTCTAATGTCTCTGACTGAGCACTGAAATTTTATTGAATTTTTTTTTCTTCTCCCCCAGTAGGAGTAGATAGGTTTGGCTATCATCCAGTTCACACTCCTCCCCAGTCTTTTGAACAAGAGTAGAGGTTGGTCCCTCGTTTCCTGCTTAGGATTGATTTTCTAAAGTTTACTTCCACACTATAGTTCTAACACCTCAGACTGAACTCTGATTAAATCTTGACTAATTAAATCTTGACCTCTTCAAGTCTAGAGTTAGCCATTATCCTTCCTACATGGTCCCCAAGAACTTAACTTCTTGTCCTACAACACGACACAGTAATCCTCTAAAAGTTAAAAAGAAAAATGAAAAATAACAAATGATAAAAGAAAATGTAAAAAAAAGAAGAAAATGAAAAAGAAAGGAAAATCTAAAAAGAAAGCAAAATGAAAAAGATATCGAAAGAAATGAAAAACGAAGAAAGGAAGAAAGAATGAAAAATTAATAAAAGGAGAATGAAAAATGAATATGAAACAAAAATGTAAAAGAAGAAAATTGAAGAAAGAAAATGAGAATAATTAAAAGGAATGAAAATGAAAAATTAAAAACAAGGGAAATAAAAATGAAAAAAATTGAAAAAGTAAGGAAATACAAAAAGAATAAAATATGAAAAAAGAGAAAAATGATAAAAAGAAGGAAAAATTAAAAAGAACGCAAGGAAAAAAGTAACAAAAAAAGAAGAAATTAAAAAAATAGAAGAAAAAAAATAAAATAAAAGAATTAAACTAGGATTGAAATCCAGAAGGATCAAGAGATTTTAGACATCCACCTTTATTTATCAAATCTACCAAGCAACCAATTTTAATGTTCCTACTTTAACCAACCAAACAACAAATAGTTCTTTGTCCTCCATTATTGATTCAACTCAGTGTTTAATCTTCACAATACTACATAGGCATAGACACAATAGCAGTGAAAATGCGCATGCAACATCTAAATGCTGAAACCAACTACAAGTTAACTAAAAGCCATTGCAATGCGCCTTACATTGTCATCATAATGACTGATAGCAAACCAGATTAATGTCTTCTGACATTTTTATGGTTACAACTAATACATAAATTTCACTGACTAATTTCGGGTGAGTGCTACAAAATTAAACCTGTTCTACCTTAAGTATATTGCATTCAGTTTCAAGCTGACATTTGCAAATCATAGTTATTGCAGTTATTGATGGGAACCAATTCTTTAAGGATCTCTTAGTAATATTACGGCTTTAGCCTTTTCAGAATGGATCTATTTTATTTCTTGTTTCTTTCTTTGCATCAGTTCTTTTCTGACAAATTTTAATGCTGATTATTAATTTTAATTAATAATTAAAAAAATTAAAAAGATAATTAAAATTAATTATTTATGATTAATTTTAAGGCTAATCATTAATTTCTTCAGGCATTAAGGCCATTATTATTTTAAAGGTTTATGGTTTATTTTAACTTTTTAGACTCATTCAGAGGTAAAGGTATCTTAACATTTATCGACATGGAAAATGGAATCAGTAGAATGAGTTCAAGCTCGGGCTGTGGTAGTGTAAATTTTACTTAATTAAGCTAATTAGTAAAATTCTATACAATTGATACCACAGTTTTTAGCAGTGACTAGTGTGCTGTGAGAAGTGTGCATAGAAGTGCCACAAACATTTTTTTAGGTCATTATTTAAATTATTTTCAAAAATATAAGCATAAGTGTATATATCAAAATCAATGCCCTATTATAGATTATTAAAACAATATCGAGATATAAATATAAAACAATATTGAGTTCAGAAAATCTTATTAAATGTTAAATTATAATAAACAAAAAAATAAATGTAAGTTTTTTTAAAGAATTTTAATTATCATTTTATTCCAAATTATAATAAATTGTTTTGTCTGGGTAAGAAATAAACCCTAAAAAGCATGCTTTTTTTTATCCTTTTTTACATCAGATATATTATTCTGGAACAGGAAAACTAAAGCCAGTGGTAGAAAATGACCAAAAATCTGATGCACAATTTCTAGTATATGAAGGACAGGCATCTGGCAACTGATCTCTCTTCTGGTCGGGCTTGAACAGCTCAATGGAGTAAAAACTGACTAATAAGATTCTATACCTACAAAATGAAGGTAGTAAAATTTCATCACCACTGAATTTTCAGCTATCATGATGAACAATTGTACTCACAATGACGCCCTTTGTTTTGAACTTTTATCGTAGAGATTTTCAACCTGTGTGGGGAGCACACTTGTGTGCCATGAGAGGATTCTAGGTGTCTGGTGAAAGTTTTTTTAAGATCATTGATTAAATTATTTTCAAAAGAATTCCCAAACAAAATAAGCGTGCATATCAAAATTAAAACCCTCTTTAACTTTATTATACTTTATTGTTTTAAATAAAAAACGTATATATAATTTATAAAATAATATAAAAAACAAGCTTTTTCTTGAAATTAAAATTCTTAAAATTAAATTATATTAAAATCCCAAACCAATCATTCTAGAATCCTTAGAAGATTTAAGAGTATGCCCGTCCAAAATTCGTCCTTGCAAAGAAGGTATTCTAAAAAAAAATAAATGTCAAGTTCAGATATTTCATTAAATGTTAAATAAACAAATAAATAAATATAAGTTTTTTTAAAGAGTTTTAATTATTATTTGTTTATTACAAATTAGAATAAAAATAAAAATAAAAAATTTCATTTCTTTCTTTTATTTTTTGTTCTTATTTGCTTTCTTTTATTGTTTTTCATTTTTCTTCTGTCTTTCATTCATTGTACTTTTTCATTTTCCTTGTCTCGTTCATTCTTTTTCATTTTCCTTCTGTCTTTCATTCATTGTACTTTTTCATTTTCCTTGTCTCGTTCATTCTTTTTCATTTTCCTTCTGTCTTTCATTCATTGTACTTTTTCATTTTCCTTGTCTCGTTCATTCTTTTTCATTTTCCTTCTGTCTTTCATTCATTGTACTTTTTCATTTTCCTTATCTTATTCATTGTTTTTCATTTTCCTTCTTTCTTTCAATTGTTGTTCTTTTTCAATTTCTTTCTTTCATCTATTTTATTTTTTCATTTTTCTTCTCTCTTTCATTCATTTTTATTTTTCATTTTCCTTCTTTCTTTAATTTATTTTTCTTTTTCATTTTCCTTTCTATTTTCTTCTTTGTTTGTTTTCTTTCTTTCGTCTTCTACTTCATTTCATTTTCTTTATTAATCTAAAAGTTTTATTCATTCCTTTTCTTTTGTCTTATACAGTCTCCAATGTTGAAACTTGTTACTTTAGTCCATAGAAACAACAGCTAAACATGTTTAAATGGCTTTAAATGTTCTGTCTCCCTTCCACAGCAAGGAACTGAAAATATTACTGAGAAGCTCAATTGCAAACATTGACTAATTATACACAACATAACTATACAATACTTTTGCTTAAATATAGTTCATAATCTATTGGTAACATGGTGTAAAGTTTGGTGATAAAAGTTTTCTATAAAAAGAAATGAAGGGATTTTAAATCTGATGAACGAATGAAATATTCAAATCTAAATTGTGTTTCACATAATTAATCGATATATAATATAAATACTTGGAATTTAAAGAAATTATTTGAAAGTCATAGATAGTTATGCTAACACAAAGTCACAAGCCATCATGACCGAGGGTTTCAGAATACTAACCTTATTCAAACTCTGGATCTTGCCACTTTATATGCTATCTCCCAAAAACTATAACTTCGCTTTGCTCAACATATTTTTTTTTAATCATTTCACTCAAGCAAGGCAATAAAGCCACTAAGATGCAAGGGGTTACTGAATGTGAAAGAATATAAGAAGAAAAAACATTATTAAGGAGAAAGAACAGGAATTAACAAGACAGTTGATAACGATTGACATTGCATTTAATTTTTTAAAATCAAAGTTGGCTGGGAAGCAAGCAGACAGAAATAAAAATACCTGTATAAATTATGGTTTTATAAAAAACGTCTTGTATTATTTAGAAATCAATTAATGTCCCGGTATAAATTAATGACATATGACGTAGAAAATACAGTCACCTGCTCGGAAAATTGAAAATGAAATTCTGAGTTCAAGTAAATTCATTTTCGTTTACTTTGCGAAAAACATGAGTCAATCATTCATTTGGAAAAGGTAGGAATTTGTCTCCCTCCAGCTATGGGTTAAATATTAAGGCAGACCGAGCTCTTTTGCCCTAATGTGGAAACTAGTCTAGGAGAAGAAAACTCTGAATTCAAAGACAGTTTGAAGTGGGATGGTCTCCACCAGGCTAATGTGCACTAGACACACCGCTGTAGTAGATGTTGTGTCCCCATGCACACACCTACGAACCTAACGTGTCATGAGACATATTGACGTGACCTATAAGCCATTAGTACTCAGCTTACAAAAAAATGGAGCAATGAGCTGTTTGAGAAAGGAGGGAATAAAGAGAAAGAGTAATTGAATAAGAAATAGAAAGAAAGGAGCAAAAATGGAACTGGAATTAGCGCTTACCAAAATATGGTCAGTACAGAATTTGATCCTCCTGACCAAAAAACTTTGTTAGAATCATAAACTGTATAAGAAATAGTGGGAATATAATAGGTTGGCTTTGGTCACAGCATCCATAGATGCTTCATGGTGTCTGAGTAGATCACCTCCGATTTAGCAGTACTTAGAATTCTTCTAATGTCTTGTTTTGTCTTTGAGATGGCTCCATCACCAATGACTAAAAGGATGTGACACACCTCACCATACTCTGCCCTCACAAGAAATCTTGGTGCAACGTCTAATATTGAACGTTTTCATTTGATTTTTCGCCATTATCGCTTTTGAAAAAGTAGTCACTCTCTAATATCGACAAGAAGACACTTGTAAAGACATTTTCGTACATCAAAGGAAGTAAGTAACTTTGAATTGTTTGCAATCAATAATGTCATTCGGTGTACACTTGTTTTTATGTCTGGCTGCAATAGAGTTCCCTTCCCCTCTCTAACTCAGTACTTAGAATGCGAGAAAGAACACTTATTTTACATGATGAATAGTTATACTCCAAGAATTTTCATTTGATTTCTTTTGATTTTTTGCCTTTTTAAAAAAACTGAATAATAATAATAACAATAATAATAATAATATCCCTGTGAAAGGTATGAATCCATCTGTTCTCTCCCATCTACGGGTTAAATAGTAGGACTTGTATCTGGAAAAATGATTTTTATCTAAAAAATTATTGTTAATGTAATATTCAATCACAAAAAAAAAGAAAATAATTACACTAATAATCCAAAATATGTTTCAGGTTTACATACCCAAGAAAGGGTTGATAAGCCATAAAAACAAATCCATCAAACAATAATAATAATATTACCCTTGGGTAAGGTATGAATCCATCTGGTCTCCCTCAGCTTTGGATTAAATAGTAAGACTTCTATCTGTAAAAATTATTGTTAATGCAACATTCACTCGCAAAAAAAGAAAATAATTAAACTTATAATACAAAATATGTTTCAGTTTTAAATAACCAGGAAAGGGTTGATAAGCCATAAAAACCAAATCAATCAATAATAATAAGAAGAAGAACAAGGATAAATAAGAATGAAACCTCGTATCATTTTAAGTGTCTGTGTTGCTTGGTACTGCAAACAATCTACAAAATGTGTCCTCTGAAGTCATACAACTTGATAGAAAACTCTCATAATGCAAGATCTTTGAAAAGAAAGAATGGTATGAAAAAAGGTAAAGATAATAATAATAATAATAATAATAATAATAATAATAATAATAATAATAATGGCTGCTCACTTTTGAGTATGCCCATCTGCTAGCGGTCAAGCTAATTCCTGTTGCAGACGCCTGTTCAGCCACATTTTGTTTCTTTCACAGAATCAAACGAAGGAGACTAAGGTATCACTGTCTCAGCTCTTTTCCCTTAATATTAAATAACTGAATCTTTTCTAAACAAAATTCTCTCTCTCTCTCTCTCTCTCTGTGTGTGTATGTGTGTGTGTGTGTGTGTGTGCGTTTGAGAGATCAATAATATAACGACCTGGCTGAATTTAACTTGATTCTGGGTCTATCTCTTTTTTTCTCTTTTATTTACTCTGACTGTTTCTGTCTCTTCTCTTTCAGTTACACTGTCTCTGTCTATCTGTCTGCCTCACCCTCTCTTTTTACAACTTATAGACGACTCTATTATTCTCACATTGGAAACTCTGCCGCTGAAATATATACACAGACCCTTTATCTGTCTCCTGTCAACGTTAATTATGCTTACAATAGTCAGATGTCACCACTACCACACATAAAATGACAAACTTATTTTGAAATATTCCAGACACATACACACACGCGTGCGCGTAAGAATGGTCCCATTAGTGAGTTTTGCAAGAAACTCAATAAATTTAAAATCATTTTCTCCTTGGGTGACATTGTGTATATATATATATATATATATATATATATATATATATATATATATATATGGTGTATCAAAAATACTTCTACAAAATTGGGGGGGGTCCTCACACTAAAACAAGGCCAAAATTCCGTATAAACATAGTCCGCAAATTAATACATATTTGCACACGCACAGACACATACGCAAACACATACACAGCACACACACACACATATATATTAAAGTTAGTGACACAAATAACACAAAAAAGAGAATGTTTAACATTGAAAATCACAGGAAAGATTAATGCCTTTTAATAATATGCGGAAATAGCCACTCTTTGCCTGATGAAGATCGCGATACTGGAAACTCGTGTAGCAAAATTATGGAAAATAAAGCATAATATATATTTTTTTTAAATCCACATTAGAACCAAAAACGTTTGCCGTTCCTCTCTTCTTTTTAATATATACACTTTTATCTCGTTGGAACAACTATAACCTCTTCCCCACTATATATATATATATATATATATATATATGTTCACATGTTAGTACTACGTACGACCATTGCACAAAGTTGTTCCTTGCAAATTGACGATAGATTCTCCATTAGATTTAAATCAGGAGCGTTTCCGGCCCAGTCTATAGTACTTTGATTTGCTCGCTGGGAAGGCTTGCCAGTGTGTTCACGCAACGTTGCAATTTTCATAGACTTCCTTGGAGTAACGTCCATCGCAAACAATTACCGTAGGACAACTAATCGACAGTCGAGACAACAGTGTCCGGGCGTGATAAAACTCTGAAACAATCACAGATAACGCAATATTTTTAAAAGCCAAACAAATTTCGTCATGCACCCTGAAAATAGATTCATATTACTGCACACCACTACAAATGACCTAATCTGAAGAAAAAATAGAAATCGATTACACCCTGTCACTCCAGTGGGTTTAAAACTGACCGTATGGCGAAAGAAAGGAAACTAAAGCAGTTGCTTCAATTAATTTGCGGGAGAGTGTATATACATAAGTATAGTTTACATATAGAAAACAAGAAGGAACTGTGTTAGATAGTAAAAAGCCAAATATAAAAAATGTATAAATTTAGTCATTACTTGCTTATCACTAAACAGTCACCCAAATATTGATCAGGCTTCTTTTTTACAATAATGTTCACTCTATGCAAGGCTCGATAGCCACTCAAGATATAGGGTTACAGAATAAGTGGCACAGTTTATGGGGAAGATAACGGTTAAATCTGAACTTTAACAGATTAAGATTGTAGTGATCGGCGAAACATCCTCTTGGCAGTCGGTTCCACAAAGCAGAGGTTTGTGGGGAGAACCTGATCAAGGCGAAATTACTTCTAACTAATAGAAAGGAGATGAGGGTGGTTCGCTCCCATGTATATGATTAAGTTCGGTAATCTAACGAGAATCCTAGCTTTTCAGTTTAAATTGTTTATAAGAAAGGAAATGCACATGCTGAAAAACTTATGGCCCCAACATTAAAGAACCCTTGTATTTAAACCCGCATATGTGTTTAATATATATATATATATATATATATATATATATATATATATATATATATATATATATATATATATATATATATATATATATATATATATATATATATATATATAATAGAAATAAATAAATAATGTGTATATTATGAGATGGACTAAGTGCGACAATTATTTTAATATATTTTCTGTTTATACATTATTTTTATAGATACAAATATTTAAGTAAATGCTCTGTTTATAATAAACAGTATTAAGTACATTTAACCGCCTGAATATCTGAGAAATTTCATAGAAAATATGTTTCCTCCGACAGGAATCGAACCTGTATCCTACACAAAACCGTCATTGGCCTGACGTGCTATATTATTTAGCTACAGAAGAAGCGTCTGGTTAGCCAAGTCAAATTACTCTTTTTAAAGAAGTTTCCCATGATTCTACTGTAGCTAAATGGTATACCATGTGACAGTGTTACGTGTAATAATTCCCAAGGAGAATTGGGTCTGCCGGAGATTCTTCTGTGTTTATGGAGATTCCAGATTCGAGCAGGGCGAATTCATTTGCTATGTTGCTAACAAAGACATATCGCGCAAATGGGGGAAAGGCGGGACATGTTTTTTTTTCCCAGCATAAGTACTGCGAGCCGGAGATATTTTCTCTATCTGGTTAAGATATATTTCAGTAGGAAAACGGCGCCCTATAATTTTTCTACAATTTGGATAATTTAATTTAATGCAGCATTAAAACTTTCATGTTGTAAAAAAATATATAAGTTTTACATCATTCGAAAGAGAAATAAATTCTGCATAAAGCGTACACAATGAAACAAATTTATATTGTATTAGAAACATATTCTGAAATAAATAATACTTTAACCATCCGTCTTAAACTTATTTTTGCCAGTACATATATATATATATATATATATATATATATATATATATATATATATATATATATATATACTAGCAGCATGGCCCGGCGTTGCCCGTGCTTCATTCAAAAGATCGTACAACTCATACAGCAATCGCTATCACTTGACTTAAAATATTTTTGCCCTTCCTTAGCTTTAAAGGAGTGTCCTTTGCCGTGCTGATGTTGCTACATGCCTTACTTCTTGCCTATCTCACACTGCGAATTTTTTCTAAGCTCTATACTAAACATTAAATCTGTTACGAAAAAAGAACTAAACTAAATGAACACAGAACGATCAGCTTTAAAAAAGGACTCGTAACTGGAAAAACCAAATGAAAAAAGAATGTTAACAACAAATACTTTTTCACATCCAACCCAGTTCTGCGGAATCAGAAAATGTTGAGCTTAAGCAAGCGAATGAGCCAATTGGCGTAAAGTGCCATGCAGATTTCAATTTTTCCCACTTGTAACGAATGCAGCTATCGATTATTTTTGCATGCTAGCATGCTAGTTAATATTCGTATCAGTCAGCTGTTGGCTCTCACGCTGGCCGATAGAATCTTCCTGTCTATTCGTGGCAGACAGCTATAGACTATCACCCTGGCCAGTAGAGAATGGCCGCAAACTACATGAAAACTGCCATAGAAGCATGAAAAAATCGATTATTCCCACTATCAATGGGAGTTGGGAAATGCAAAGTCGGTCTTGGCCATCCCGCTAACTTGGAGCATGTGCATGTAAATTTTGGTGCAAATCCGTCGAAAATTGCGGCCGTGCATTCGTTACACACACACACACACACACACACACACACACTCACACACATAGATAGATAGATAGATAGATAGATAGATAGATAGATATAATAAAAAGACTTAAACACTAATATTCCATGGTTATTATCTATTCCATTGGAATCGTAAATACGATCCAATTCCTCATACCTACAAATTCAAAAAGAAATCGAAAAAATAACTCCGGGAATAAAAAAAATTAAATTTAGTGAGAGTGTATGTATGAGTGTGGGAGACGAATGTGAGAGGTAAATGAAAGCTATAGGGAGGGGTAACAAACGAGAGACGAACAGGAAGGCCTAAAAGTGAAGGTGGGGATTAAAATTTAACAGAGAGAAGTTTTAAAGAGAGGAGTTAAATGACGGTTTAAATGAGTGAGATTCAGATAAATATGAATTATTTTCCGATACATAATTCATTACTGAATCGCTGACCTAAATTAAATTAAAAAGAGTAAGTATAATATGTATTTACACAACATGCAGAGTGAAACTGAAGCGAAAAAAAAAAGAGTGTTACGTGTAATAATTCCCAACGACAATTGCGTCTGCCGGAGATTCTTCTGTTTTATATATATATATATATATATATATATATATATATATATATATATATATATATATATATATAAAAGCAACAGATTTAGATTACAGACACTGGAAACTTTTCATATATATATATATATATATATGAAAAATGTCTCAGAGTTAAGCTGTAGAAATCGTTATCACTTGACTTAAAATATTTTTGCCCTTCCTTAGCTTTAAAGGAGTGTTCTTTTCGACGGATTTGCACCAAAATTTACATGCACATGCTCCAAGTTAGCGGGAAGGTCAAGACCGACTTTGCATTTCCCAACTCCCATTGATAGTGGGAATAATCGATTTTTTCATGCTTCTATGGCAGTTTTCATGTAGTTTGCGGCCATTCTCTACTGCCCAGGGTGATAGTCTATAGCTGTCTGCCACGAATAGTCAGGAAGATTCTATTGGCCAGCGTGAGAGCCAACAGCTGACTGATACGAATATTAACTAGCATGCTAGCATGCAAAAATAATCGATAGCTGCATTCGTTACAAGTGGGAAAAATTGAAATCTGCATGGCACTTTACGCCAATTGGCTCATTCGCTTGCTTAAGCTCAACATTTTCTGATTCCGCAGAACTGGGTTGGATGTGAAAAAGTATTTGTTGTTAACATTCTTTTTTCATTTGGTTTTTCCAGTTACGAGTCCTTTTTTAAAGCTGATCGTTCTGTGTTCATTTAGTTTAGTTCTTTTTTCGTAACAGATTTAATGTTTAGTATAAAGCTTAGAAAAAATTCGCAGTGTGAGATAGGCAAGAAGTAAGGCATGTAGCAACATCAGCACGGCAAAGGACACTCCTTTAAAGCTAAGGAAGGGCAAAAATATTTTAAGTCAAGTGATAGCGATTGCTGTATGAGTTGTACGATCTTTTGAATGAAGCACGGGCAACGCCGGGCCATGCTGCTAGTATATATATATATATATATATATATATATATATATATATATATATATATATATATATATATATATGTACTGGCAAAAATAAGTTTAAGACCGATGGTTAAAGTATTATTTATTTCAGAATATGTTTCTAATACAATATAAATTTGTTTCATTGTGTACGCTTTATGCAGAATTTATTTCTCTTTCGAATGATGTAAAACTTATATATTTTTTTACAACATGAAAGTTTTAATGCTGCATTAAATTAAATTATCCAAATTGTAGAAAAATTATAGGGCGCCGTTTTCCTACTGAAATATATCTTAACCAGATAGAGAAAATATCTCCGGCTCGCAGTACTTATGCTGGGAAAAAAAAACATGTCCCGCCTTTCCCTCATTTGCGCGATATGTCTTTGTTAGCAACATAGCAAATGAATTCGCCCTGCTCGAATCTGGAATCTCCATAAACACAGAAGAATCTCCGGCAGACCCAATTCTCCTTGGGAATTATTACACGTAACACTCTTTTTTTTTTTTTTTTTCGCTTCTTTTTCACTCTGCGTGTTGTGTAAATACATATTATACTTGCTCTGTGTGGGACACATGTAAATATTTTTATATAACTTTGTGTACGAATTAACGCTATAAAACTTTCTCTGAGAACAAAGCATGTCTTTCATTCCTTTCTTTTCACTTATTTCGTTCCGTCCGTGAATTAAGGTGTTATTATAACGTGGATATAATAATGCCCAGTAATTGAGAAAATGCAAATAGGAGAATAAACCTCCCTACGATAGCTCACACATTATTGCCAAAGCGTGAACGTAGTTAAAAAAAAAAAAAAAAAAAAAAAGATAAAAGAAAAAAGAAAAAAAACGATGTCATGGAAAAAAAACGTCCTTTTTTTAATCCGTCTTATTGCGGGCACATTTATCCACGTTTGCCAGAAATTTTATGTAATAAAAATCTTATATAAGAATGAAGTGTCACTGCCGACATTTGTGTTTGAACATAGACCGCCAGTGAATAAACACAAGCGATCTCATTATTGAATTAAGTACATCACGTGACCATAACAGAAACGCATATATAGCGTCAGTCGCGTGACGCCTGAATGTTCGCTATCTCTAGTCTATCCTCTATACTATACGGATCACCATTTCTTCTCTATCTTCTATTATTATTGAGACTGCTATTCTCTACTTTATTCATTATATGAAATACTAGTAGTACGAGTACTATTCGAAGGCGTCTGGCACCAGTATAGTTCGACGGCTTATTAATAGTTGTGTCTGCGATTACAAAGTCTCTACTAGAACGAGCATTACAAGTGTGACAACGAGTATACGTTGGAATCACAATAGTGGCAACAAGTGTAGTTTGAGATTACAAAAAAAAGAGAGACCAGTTAGCTCACTTTTTTTTTGTAATATTTTTTTTCATTTTTATTTTTAATTTTCACTTCCTCCCACTTTTTGAAATTTATTTCTGTATATATTTTTTATATACATGTCAATGTCCGTTTTTTTAATGCGCTAATAATATTTTAAATCCACCCCGAATTATTTAACGATGATATATTTTATTGACTACTAGCAGTAGAGCCCGGCATTGCCCGGGGATGTAACAGTAAGAGATAGATCAAGTATAGACCATCATAAAGACTGAAAAATAAAATTGACAAAGATTATTGTTTTAAGGTTGAGAGACACGCATGTCTTAATTAGTTTTTTTTTTTTTTTTTTACGAATTGGTCAAACCCAAACTCAAACAAAAACATTGTTTTCAATCGTTATGAGTCTACCGATTGAATAGAATTTTATTATAAACAATTGTCTTGTAAATGGAATTTTTAAAGCATTCTGAATGTAAAAATAAAGAAAAAAGTGTGCAAGACAATAAGAAACACTACCTGCCAAAAAAAAAAAAGTGAAGTTTTGTTGAAATCGGTTGAAAAATGTAGGAAATCCGATCCCATATATAAAAGAACACACACACACACAAACAACTTGGGTTTTATAAGTATAACTCGATGTCAGTTGTCCCCCTTTCATTCTCGTGATGCCTCTTAATCGTGTTTTCAAATTGATTTTGTGAAAAAACAATTATTTTTTCAATTTTTGGCGCTGTTAGAACCACCTCAAGGTAATTTCACGTAGTCCTGTGAAGTTTTGTTGAAATCGGTTGAAAAATGTAGGAAATCCGATCTAGTATATAAACGTACAGACACACACACAATCTGCGTTTTATAATAAGTAAGATTTGGACCCTTTGAACAGAGTCTAAATATTCAGCATGAATACATCTAATATTTTTTCAGATCTTCAGTCTGATTATCGCCATCTTTCTGTCTACAGCAGGAGGTGTCAAACTTTTTCGACCAGAAACACACACACACACACACACGCGTGCGCACACACATATAATAATTAAATTTCTAATCAACGCTTCTTAACACAATAAACATTGCCAAAGAGTGGACGTAGTTAAAAAAAAAGAAAAAAAAAAAAGAAAAAAGGCACGTCCTGAGTCTGACAATAAACTATATTTGCGTTCCGGGTAAGACGATAAACTACATCTGGCAGCAAGGCCTTTGATCAGCAGGTTTTGAGGAGCATGGAAGCACCTCTTAATTGTTGGTGTTCTCAGGTTCATTCTGATCAGGGGTGGTGACACCTGTCAGGGTTCCAGCTATGGGCAAATAGTTAACCCCACCAAAAGGGGTCAAAGCACTATGAAAGCATAAAAATAGGCTTTAATGCCAGCAATCTTTTTTTTTTTTAAACTATTACTAATAATACATTTTCGAAAAAAAATATTACCAGCAATAAAAATCTTGTCGGCATTAAATAACCCATTTAGGAGGATATGCCGTAAAACGAAACAAATAAACTAAAAAAAGCGTGTCATAGGGAAAAAAAACGTTCTTTTGATACTCCGTCTTCTTGCAGACACGTTTATCCATGTTTGTCGCATTCTGTTAGCCTACGTTCTTGAAAGACTAGAAAAAGATGCTAGTGTTTATGCGAATATTCTAACTTATATATCTACACTATTCAATTATTTAGTGTACATTTTATATTCGAAGATCAGAACGATAGTCACTATATAAATAGGGTGAATAATGATAACTCATTATTCAAGAAATTTAAACATAGACTATTGGTTATGTCAAAATGAATGAAAATTTAAATAAGAAAAGAATTAGAGACGTGCATAATTAAAACAACATACACATATATTCAACCGTCAACACAGCAATAATAACAATATCTCCACACGTGACAGTAACTGACGTAATTTTCAGTTGACAGTATGAAAATAGCGTCCTCTAAATTCTTCCAGTTTGCTAATGACATTTTGTTTTTGTTATTATTAGTTACTTTGTTTAATAAATTCATTTCGTTTTTTGCCTTGAGAAAGTCTACATCGGACGAAACGCGTCGGCAACTATTACGGTTTTCCTATTTTCATTTATATATATATATATATATATATATATATATATATATATATATATATGAAGAACAGTAAGATATATAATCCGGTGTTCCTATTGATATTTACATTTATAAATATTGTCTTTTTCTACAGTTTAACTCTGAGAAATTTTTCATATATATGTACATATATATACATATATATATATATATATATATATATATATATATATATATATATATATATATATATATATGGAAAAGCTGTCTGCGTGCAATCTGTGGAGTTAACCTTCAAGATAGGACATCTAACGTAGACCTGTTTAACAGGTGTAATATTGGAGGAATCGAGATTTTTCTCATACAGTCTCAGTTATGGTGGACTGGTCATGTCTTGAGAATGTCTGATGACAGGATACCCAAGATCCTAATGTACAGCCAGTTAGATCAGGGCTACAGGAATGTAGGACACCCATGGCTAAGATACAAAGACAAGCTGAAAAGCAACTTATCAGCAGTCAACATACCACATAACACCCTTGAGCGCTTAGCCTTGGAGCGGGTAGAATGGAGATCAACGTGTTTTAATGGACTCAGCAGTTTTCAATCTGCTTGTCTGAATCATCTTCAAGAAGCGAGAGCAAGCTCTAAAAGGTCAGCCAATCTAAGAGTGATCTCATCTCACAATCCTCACACTTGCTCCATATGTGGCCTCCTTTGTAAATCGGGTCTTAAATGCCACTTAAGATTATCACACAAACTTTCATAACTGAATCAATAAGCTGTCAGATCCTCATACGTCGAAACCGACGGGAGAGTCCATTATTATTATTATTATGATTATTATTACTGTATATATATATATATATATATATATATATATATAATATTAATGATATTATTATGATAATCTATCATTTTATTTTTATTATTTTTACTATTCTTACCATATCACCATTATTCTTTTAGTATTGCTATTAGCGATATCTTAGCTGAACTTCCAATAAAAATGTTACAATTTGTATTGATTATTAATATTATGAATATTCAATGAGTTTCCAGTGATAAAAATAGACAAAAAATTCGGGATATACCGAACCATTAGGCCATGAAGTAAGATTTCCACGAAACAAACAGAAATAGGATCTGCTCCCAACAACGTCACAGTTTGACGAGACAATCGGAAGACACGCGACAACTTCCAAATACCTATATCAAGAGATAAAAAGCCCGATTTAATATAAGAAGGCTTTTATCACTTCTCCGGTACCGGCTGTCATCGTAAAACACCAATAGGTCAATTACTCAGTATCAATAGCAGTAAAGAGGAAAACTAGATCAGGAGGTCATGACAGCAAGAGGGATCATCAGTTCAACTTAGAGTTAAATACATTCTTATTGTTCAAAGTAGAGTCCAATAGTATTATAAAAACCTCGGAGAATTCCAGTAAGATATCTTTAATCATTTCTATCATACAACGATTCAAAGCTTAATCTAACAATTGAACAATTTTGCTATTACAACTGATATATATATATATATATATATATATATATATATATATATATATATATATAATTTTTTTATTTAGGCAGCAATCCTGCATTTATACATATTTAATTTAAACGACAGACAAGGTACTACGTTTAACCTTTTTATTTAACTTTTTTGTGTTCGAACATTTCTTTTCTTATCTAGCATGTCTTTCCCTTCTTCAGCAATTACTACTACGGGACTGAATTTCTCCATTGAAGTCTTTCTCTCCTCTTCTCATCTTTCTTTCTTTCTATGTGATGTGTCCTTTCAGGACGTAGGCGATCATGGCTTTCCACCTCCCTCTATCCCTTGCAGCTCTCAGCAAGCTCCTTCCCTCTGCTTCCTCCCCCAGACCACGTTCTGTCATCCACTCGCTTAAGTCCGCCAAGTATGACATGCGTTGTTTTCCCTTGTCTCTCATTCCCTCTCTTCTACCTGTGAGTATCAGATTCTTCAGGCCCACCCTTCCTCATTATGTGTCCCAGAAACTACAACTGCCTTATGGAATCGTCAATGTTTGCCTACTCACCCCCGTTAAAAATAGACTCTTCTATAAGAATTAGCTTTGAACAATCAACACCACACATTGTGAAACTCGGCTTGTTATTGGTCGAGACGACCCTAGAATGTGTATCCATGGTCAGGAATCTGTTTTCCCGCCAGGCCACTGGGAGCCTACTTTGGTTTCCCAAAACAAATAAAAGGACGAATTTCAGTCCAATTCACCAGTCAGATCTACATTCCTAGAGAGATACCAAACTGACTCACGCAAGTCAAAACTCTGACCAACCAGGACTTTGCCGCGCAAAATATCTGACTCAACAATCCACAAACACAATCTATCTCTCTCAAGAACATCACTTACAATACTTTGAAAAAGTGACATTTTCTTCTCACTACTTAATAAGTATTAGTAAACAAACAATCAAATTCTCACACAACTAAAGGTATGCAACTCCTGCCAAATATACAAACATACTTACGCACACACACAAGTAACTGAACTAGCACAAAGGACAATTTAGTACTTAACTGGACACTTAGTTTAATTTTGTGAACAAATCTGAATAGGAATTGCAAACACCTTCAAACATTCACAATAATATTCTACACAGCCAAATATTCCTATTTTCATTTATCCATTTAAGTTCAAATCAATTGTTATTCTCAAAATTGTATAATTGTACATAAATGCATTTTGTTCTATTGAAATCTGATAATCTGTGTTCCTTCCTCACTTGCCTGTTGATTGATTCATTTTTTTTGGAATGTCTATCTATATTGTTGCGGATAAATATGTTGAACATGTCCGTAAAGTTTAAACTAACCATCTAAAAATAAAAACCTTCTGATACCAAATTCAAATTCCTAGCAATCCCAACAGTCTCTTGCTGATATTAAGTATAAGCCTATTCTTTGTTTGCATCCTCTCTAAAACCTGTAGAACCAGATTCCTACATTTTTTTAATCTTAAATTTTGTGCAAGTTAAACACATCGAGGTTCCCAACCAAATATAACTGATGTATTTTGATTATTTGTAAAATATTAATTAGGTGTCGTCAACTACGTCCGAAGGTACCGACCCAAATTTTGACCTCTAGTTGACGCCATGAAATGTAAACATGTTCACGAGCCTCACCACG
Source organism: Acanthosepion lycidas (assembly GCA_963932145.1). Classification (NCBI taxonomy): domain Eukaryota; kingdom Metazoa; phylum Mollusca; class Cephalopoda; order Sepiida; family Sepiidae; genus Acanthosepion; species Acanthosepion lycidas. Next base: position 57,126,498 of record OZ010606.1, on the reverse strand, counting down.
TGACCAAGAGAACTAATAAAAACGAAACTTCGACGCGACTTGGTCAGTGGGCACTTAAAATATTGAACCAATTCACTTGACTTCATTGGAAATCAACACAGCAAAGGAGACGAACTATCTTCAATACAACAACAATCCTTGTCAACCATTTCCAGGCTTAACACTCACTCTCACAAAATATTCTATTCCACAAGAAGAATCCCTGGTTAATGAGCGATAACTCTATAAAAATCAGTGAGTCAAGAACAATACTTTTTTTTTTCTATTTAATACAAAAACAAAAACAACTGTTTAATTTTCCTATAAAAACAAATATAGCTAACTACACATTCTCATTTTCACACGTACAGTACAGTAACTCAAATTCTCTCAGTAACACACACCAAAGTACTCTATTGTGTTTATCAACTTTTGCACTATATATTATGTATTTATTGTGTTTATAAAAATATTTATTGTTGAACAAATTCATAATTTCTTCTACTTGATTATTTCTCTTGTTGCTGTCTTTGTTACATTTGATATTGTAAAAATTGTAGAGGATCAGTTTTTATTTCTATTTATAACCAATACAAATTGGCTGACCCACTATAAACCTCATAATTGATCACATGCTCGGTCCATGATATCCTTAATATCCTTGATATCTCGAGTCTCTTCTTCATCTTTGAGGAAATCGTCTAACATTCGGTCTCGTAAAGATTAGATGTCACGTAATCGTTCAGTATTCTTTTCTTCGTTAAGCAAGCGATAATTCGCTCTTTATCTAACCTGTCTAAATAACTTTCTCATCAGCAGGCGATGATATATTTTACCTTTCAGTTTATATTTTACATTTTCCAAACCATATTTTAGACTCCATTCCATTCGATGTTTGTAATTATAAGAAAGAGAAAAAAAATTCTTTTTTTACCTTGCTCCATATTTCAATTCATGTTTTCACCTTAACGTTTTTAACATTTTTAAATTTTAACCCTTCAACTTTTCCAATTTCTATACGGGGTTTTCACATAAACCCCTTTAATCCCAATTTCATACTACCAATGTCAGAATAGTGTCATATATATATATATATACATATATGTGTGTGTGTGTATGTAGTGGAACCTCGATTCACGAATCTAATTCATTCCAGAAGACCGTTCGTAAACGGAAATGTATTCGTAAATCGAAAGTATTTTCCAATAAGAATCAATGCAGCGAAAAAAGTCACAGTACAATGAAATTGGAAAATAAAAACATGCCACAACAGACGAATATACGATATGGCGGTCGACCCAGAAATTATTCCATTCGGGTTAACTCGGCTCGGCAATGTTGTTCAAGAACCGAAATTTTGTTCAGTAACAGAGTCATTGTCATCACGATTTTTCTGTTCAAAAACCGATTTGTTCGACATGTGAGACGTTCGAGAACCGAGGTTCCTCTGAATATATATATATATATATATATACAGTAGCGTCCAAAACTAAGGGACAAAATTTTAAAACCTAATATTTGTTAGAAATAACAACTGTGAAAAGCTGAAATTTTGACAACTGGTAGTCGTTATCATCCATAATAACATACTAAAATTTGAATCATTTGCAAAGGATAGAAAAAGAATTATAACAATTATTTATTTATTTTCAAAATAGGATCGTCCAAAAGTAAGGGACAAAATTGAGAAAAACAATGTAAACAGTATGCTATATTCAAATTTTTTGATTTTCGCTAAAGAATAAGTCTTACTTAGTCATTTGTAAACGTTGCATCAGCCGGCACCATGGCGAAACGCCAAAAACTTGATTACTCTGTGAGACAAGCTATTGTGAAGCTACACAAGGAAAAGCACACCATTAGAGAGATTTCAGAGAAAGTGAAACGTTTCAAGAGTGTTGTAGGCAGGGTTGTTAAATCCTACAATGATACTGGCAAAATAGTGCTTTTAAAACCGGCAGACCCCGCAAAACTTCGGTGAGAGAAGATCGAATAATGCAGCGTATGTCATTAAAGGACCGTTTTAAGTTTTGCACAGAAATTAAAAGGGTTATGAATAGTACCTCATGTGTTAATGTGTCAAGACAGACTGTTTGTAGACGACTGCAAGAAATAGGGCTGTTTAATCGAACCCCAGGGAAGAAACCACTTGTTAGTTCGAAGAATAAGAAGAAGAGATTAGAGTTTGCAAACAGGTATGTAATTTGGAGATATGAAAATTGGGCAAAAATATTTTTCAGTGATGGAAGTAAGTTTAATTTATTTGGAAATGATGGAAAAAACAATGTAAAGAGACGTATTGGTGAAAGATTAAGTGCAAAGTGTACTAAGAAAACTGTCAAGTTTGGGTGCGGAAGCGTCATGGTATTTGGAATGTTTTCTAGCCAAGGTACAACGCCTCTTGTCCGGTTACAAACTCGTGTAAACGCGCAGATCTATAAAAACATTGTTCAGGATCATGTTGTGCCAATCATACAGAATTCAGGTTTCGATAGGGCTACCTTTATGCAAGATAATGCCCCATCTCACAAGGCAAAGGTGGTAATGAGTTACCTTAGCGAGCAAGATTTGGAAATTATGGATTGGCCACCGCAAAGTCCTGACTTAAATCCAATAGAAAATCTTTGGAAGTGAAAGTTATGGAAAGAAATCCCACTAACACGGAGGATTTGTGGGTGAAGCTTCAAGAAGAATGGTCTAAAATTAGTATCGAGGATTGTCAAGAACTGATTCGTTCTTGTAGTCGAAGATGTGCAGCTGTCATTGAGAGCAAGGGCTCATTTACTAAATATTGATTGTACATGTATTTTTATTGTTTTTTTGCTGTTTACATTGTTTTTCTCAATTTTGTCCCTTACTTTTGGACGTTCCAAATTTGAAAATAAATAAATAATTGTTATAATTCTTCTTCTATCCTTTGCAAATGATTCAAATTTTAGTATGTCATTATGGATGATAACGAGTACAAGTGGTTAAAAATTTCAGCTTTTCACAGTTGTTATTTCTAACAAATATTAGGTTTCAAAATTTTGTCCCTTACTTTTGGACGCTACTGTGTATATATATATATATATATATATATAATTTTTTTTTCATTTCAACCTTTGGGAGTAAAGTCTGATGATACAGAGCCCTTTAAAAGGGCTGTAGTGAAATAATTTATTACCTGGAACCTTAAAGTGGTCTGTTTTTTATTCAAATACATACATACATACATACATACATACATACATATATATATATATATATATATATATATATATATATATATATATATATATGTATGCATGGATATTAGTTTGTAACCCCGGGTTTCGCGCTTTTGCAATCATCAGACAAACTGGTTTATTTTTTCAAAAGTGGATCTGTTTATACTTCTATGTGTTTGATTATTTGTATGTGGTGCAAGGGGGGATTTTTATGGTGCAGGGGGTGGAATATATATTTAGATTACGGTGAGAAACAAAATTACCTCAACATGAGAATACTCTGTTTCTGGCTGATCTTTACTTTTTTAGTATTATTAATGCATTCATTATTTTTAAACATTTCTACATACATACACACACATATATGTGAGTGTGTGTACGTATATAGTTAAAAAAAATCTAAAAATAATGAAATCATTAATAATAAAAATAGTAAAAGCCAACACTCTGTAACATCATCTATGAACACGGCCACAACGTTCTGAGCGTGTTTGGATAATAAACAAACATTCCTATACATAGATAAAACAACCCATACATCCAGTTAAAAGTAAAAATAAAATCATCCTTCATAATGGCTAAAAGAATAGCCGAAAGCGCTCGGTCATGCAGAATTTTGGGACAATTTCTACATAATTTATGTCCAGGAAAAAAAAATAAGAAGAACACAAGAAAAAATAAATAAAACTTAACCGAAGAACCTTGTCAGTCGTTTGTATAAAAGAGGGATTGCTGCCAAATTACAATATATATATATATATATATATATATATATATATATATATATATATATATATATATATATATATATATATTGCTCACATTCAATTTTGAACCTGAACTTTGTTTCTAATTTAGGAAATGGACAATTTCTCTTACCGAAAACATTTTATTGCTATTGGAATATCCACTGAGCCATGCGCCCAGTGAATAAAGGCGTTATCCGCTGGCACATGGCACAGTGGATAAAGGCGTTGGTTAGATCCAGTGACACGGACCCAAAGAGTATGAGTTCAATACCAGGTTACGGCAGTTGAGAACTTGGAGAGGGGAAATAACAGGAGATAATTGATAACTGACATCCATTAATCATGGGACATGGAACTAGAACAGTCTACCCGAGTGAGCGAAATAAAGGGTTCAGTTCGACATTCCAACCACCTGATGAAGGCCACAGCGTACGACGTTGTAATAAATATGGCGACAAAGATGAGGACGATATTCCGAATAATGTACATAATACATCATCTCAGAAATTTAGCCAAGACCTTACGTATTTTAGGTGAACAGGTGAGATGATGATTTTCTAAGCGTAGCTTAGATATGGCACAAGGCCGAAAGTATGGGACACTCTCTACTCAGTCGTAATTGCTCTAGCAAGACAAGCTTGCTAACCATTACGCTACGTCGTGGGATCCAGGTGAATAGGTAAGATGATTGTAAATGAAGCAGTATCAATCCTTTTTCTTTTATAATATTGGATATCTGATTTTTTTTTTGGGGGGGGGGGTTCCGGTGTATCAGTGTGTCATAACGAAGATCTATTTTGGAGGCTTCGCAACCTCCATGTTATAAAAGGTAAAAAATTTCATTTTTGTAATTTTTTTTTTTTTTTTAAATTTATATTATCTCCAACTGTTGGGATATATTACTACATTTTTAACGCCATTTCCCTTCAGGACGTAAGCTAATTCCTTTTTGTTCATTGTTTTGTTTTTGTTTTGTTTTTATACTTTTTTAAAAAATTTTAAAAGTTGATGTCATGATTTCTTAGCATTGATCATGCAGGGTGCGTGAGGTATTTGAGAACATTTGATTGTGCACCTGCAGTTACGTGATAATCGATTGGTGTGTTTTTATCTTTTCAGAGAATCAATAGCGAACTATCAGCTAACGCATGAGATGAAATGACATGCTGTAATTGTTGCGATACGCGTAAAGAACAGCGATGTTGAGACGGCACATTTTGGGGGGAGTCGCCAGCTCGTTTGTGTACAACCTTCGGATGGATCTCGAAGCCTACAGCGGAGATGTTTCGCCTATAACGACACAAAAAAAAAAAAAAAAAAAAAAAGCGTTCACAGCGTTCGGACGGTAGTAGGAACGCTGTGAATGCTAGACAGTACAATTTATACACCGGTTGCAGACCCTTATCGAGGGCCCAATTTCCAATGTGGTGCATTATGACATTAAGTATGTCATACGTGATGCTGGAAGAGTATTTAATGTCGTTGCTCTTGTGTGTGCGCCGACATTAACGATTATCGAAGAATTTGGAACATCCAGAAGAATCTGATATGCTGTTGTTTTTTTTTTTGTTTTTTTGGTGGGGGTCAGGCAGTGGTTATGTGTGGATCATTCTTATGTCCCCTGAGTTTCCAGCTTCTGTGATGATTGTAGGGGTGATTAGTAGTGAAGGATACGTCATGCCCAGCCCCCACCTCACTTCTTTCAACAGGCACTTCGGTTGAATGCTAATGGCTACACTGAGGTGCTGCAAACAGTAGTAAAGCCCTGGATAGACATTATATGCGATGGAAGGCCGTATGGATTACAGCGGGTTTTCTTTTTCACCTGCTCACAAAACTGTGGTGACCCAACATTAAAAAGAGGCCAATCTTTTGACCACATCATATCAAACATTTGGCCACATTGCTCACTAGACCTAAATCCCGCTAACTATTGCATGTAGGTCATGGTTAAACTGGAGACTAATCAAGATTCCCACAACGCAGCTATTTCTCTGAAAGCCGCTATTACCGGAGTAATAAACAAAATATCAATACAAACCATGTGATGCGTGCATATCAACGATTCCAGTCCAGCGTTGAAGTCATCGTTGCGGCTGAAGGCAGTTACACTGGATAAACATGTAATCCAATCATAACTGCACCTGTGTACCAAGTTTTATATTAATAAATTTAGTGTTTGTTTTTCTTACGGTGTTCACTGTGTCTTCAGATAGCTTACGCGCCCTGTACATAATTTTTTCGTCGACTTTTCCACGGTTCAAAATTCAGAATTGTTCTGCTGCTGGTCTATAAAGCCCAGTTTACTTTGCTATTTAACTCATAGTTGTAAAGGGAAGAGATATATCTATGCCTTTCCCGATGACATTAACGAGAAGTGAGCACACCAGATGGGACCGAAATTCGAACTCGGCTCGTCAGTTTCACTTTATATACCGAGAATCATTACACTTCCAGCACATCCTGCTATTTGGGGATTTTTAGCTTCAAAACAGATGTTCACACAAGACGTAAAGTCGGTTATAACTTAATTACGTCTATGACAAAATGCGATTTATTCTCAGGGCTGATTTATATGCAAGTATTTTTAAAAATGCACCATCCACCCATCAGCTTGGATGCCCGTGTAGTGCAGGGGTTTCCACCTTTTTTTGCATCATCGTCCACTTTCACACAGAAAAATTTTCCATCGCCCACGTATACAGTAAACATTCAAAATCATACCAAAATTGTTTGGTAAAAGTTTGTTACTGGTTCATAAACTGACTTTATGATGTAGCAAAAAATATCAAAGGGAGCTAACAAATAACGCTGACTTACGCATCAGCCACTGCTAATACATCTGGATTTACTGAAAAAACGAAAGCAAACTTGATCTTTGAAAACTATATATATAATTTTGTTTTATGGCCAAGGTTAATTCTATGGCTAAGGCTATCGCTGCAAGTGTTGACAAAAAATTAAACGATTTTTGTTCATAAATTAAAAAGAATATACCCTGCTAGCAATTAATAAAAATCCAGCAAATATTTTTTGTGATTCTTTGTCTTCCCCTATCTGATTTATATCCGAAAAAAATGTTATTTCTTCTGAAGAACTATTTGAATGCTAACAGCCCTTCTGAAAACTATAAAAAGTATCAAAATAGTCCTTGTATGTGTAGACTTGGGAAAATAAAAGAAATAGGCAAAACTATGGTGTCTTTCTTAATCGCAACAACACTAAGAAACTCATCTGTGAATTTGAGAGGTTTAAAATAAAAATAAATCAACTTCATATATCTAGATTATTCAACCAAACATGCTTGAATAAAGATAAGCTGCCAACACACACACACACACACACACATATAGATATATATAATTACTTCCTTTATACTGCCCTCCACAAAAAAAAAACAAAAACAAAAACACGTGAACTTTGAAATCTAGAACGCTGTATAAGCAGGAAAAACAAGCAGTTGAAATGTTTTGAATTTACAGAAACACATATACATACTCACATACAACTTAACCCCCTGAAGATGGTCTCAGATGAGATTGAAAGTGCATGGGAAAATTAAAAAAATAAAATAAAAAAAACTATTTGAAAGAAAATTTTGGGATTTTTCTTAATCAATTTTCTAAGGCTACCAGAAAATTAATCCACAAACTTGAAAGGATCACAACGAAAACTAATCGACATAATCTATGTAAAATATTTAACCGAACCTGTTTGAATGAAAATATGCTGCAGATATATATATATATATATATATATATATATATATATATATATATATATATATATATATATTAATAAAAAGAAAAAACAGTAAGATATATAATCCGGTGTTCTTATAGATATTTTTATTTTTACAAAATAGTGCTCAATGTAAATTTACAGAGCATTAATATTATAAGTTAATAGACTTAAAATATGGTTTTTCGATACACAGTTCCAACCATGTTTCAAAAATGGAAGCTAAAAGCCCCTAATTTAATTTTGTACTTATTTTTGAAACATGGTTGGAACTGTGTAGCGAAAAACCATATTTTAAGTCTATTAACTTATAATATATATATATATATATATATATATATATATATATATATATATATATATATCTGTGCGTGTGTATATATATATGTGTGTGTGTATGTGCGTGTATATATATATATATATATATATATATATATATATTAGGTTAGATTTATTTACCTTATTTAATTACCTTTTAAGTTTAAGCTGAATGTTTAATGTAAGGACAAACATTGGCATTCTTAGCTAAATGTGATGGTTAAATAACGGATTTAATCTCCTCAATTTCTCTCTCTTTCTCTTTTTGTTTATTGTATCACAAAAATCTATATAAGCTCATTTTTTTTTTTTAATTCTTACAAGCGTCCGTTTTTTTTAAAGCTATTTTCTTTCAACTTTGCTAAATTTATATTTGCTGATATTTCAAAATAAGATTCTTGCGTTTGGGCACAATTGCTCTCAGACAATTTTCCGTATTTGCATGATAAGCATTGCTTTCATTTTTTTTTTTTTTTCTTTTTCTCTCCATGCCAATTTCAAAGTTTTGCACAATGGTTCCTGTTGTCTTTTCTTTCTGTTTGCATTTGCATACACAAGCAGCCTTTGTGAAGAGGAGCTATTAAATTGCTTAAATACGGGCTGTGTATATCACATTAAAACCAGCAGCTTCATATAAATCCTTGAAAAAATATCATATTCAACCCTGAAGTATGTGAAACTAAAACGTATTAAACTTACAAAAAAAAAAAAGTGCTTCGAAAAAGCAGTTAGAAATTGTTTATAAAACAGATAACAGTATAAATTGCATACGGGATCATTGAAAACGGAAATCTGTAAGAATTAAAAAATATAATAAAACGTTAATTTAATAAAAGCTCTAAGAGAATATATAATTACATAATGGAGTGAAATATAATAGATAGAAATAGTTAAAAACCAAAACGATGCAAAAATAAAAAGCAATGTTAAATTAATAAAAATTATACGGAAAACGATTAAAAAAATAATTTAAAAAAATGGAAAAATTATCACCCACGCCAAAAAATATACGAAGAAAACATAAAACTTTCAAAAAGCAATAAAAAAAAAATCAAAACAACAACAGCAACAACAATAATAATAACTGAAATGTTGTAAAATCTATCGTCATCGTCATCGTCATCATCATCATCACTACTGTTTCAGTACAGCCTCTGTCTTTCCACTTTATTTATATAATAATAATAATAATAATAATTATAATAATAATAATAATAATAAGAAGAAGAAGAAGAAGAAGAAGAAGAAGATTGTGATCATCACCATCATATATACAAATCATGCGGCAAGCATTCATTGGTTAATCTCCTCAAAACTAGCTCGTTGATTGGTCAATTCCGACTAATCAGGTATCCTGCACGCGTGGAATGAAATTTCCCGCTCACTAAGGTTTGAGCCAGTCACGTGATACGCCACCTTATATAAACAAAACACGTGTAAGCTCTCTCTCTCTATCTCTCTCTCTCTCTCTCTCTTCGTTTTCTCATTCATCTCATTCCTTGCTGCCAAGATGTAATCTTCAAGAGCTCCCGTCTTGACCATGCGGTCAGACGTTAAAGAACATTACCATTTCACGCAAGCACTAACCCTTAACTCTTCTGAACTCTTACCAACTTTACCAATTCACTTTTCCTAACACGCAACAGGAACTTTATTCTTCTAAAACTTCAGTTTAATAATTACTTCATCTTTATGAGCTCCGGTACAAATATTTCCAAATCTAAGAGACATAACTCATTCAAACCTTCAGCTTATATGCATGTACATAAGCACTAATAAATTCAATTGTTTTGAATCATTACTTTCTCTCTTCTATTTTATACTATGTGCTATTTTACGGCAAATATAAATTGCATTGTGTTTGGTAACCTCCAACGTCTTTGCTTGTTCTTTTCCACGTCATTCCCAGTCAAAGATAAATAATTGTGGTGATACGCGCTACAAGATCTATGGATTTCTGGTACCACAAAATGTTATAGAAATACAACAAAATGTACTCCAAAGTACAGCTCACACTTACAAAGAGCTTTGTCTACGTAAAATATGTTTGATCTTAGGTTTTTTTTTCCTTAAAAAATGCTAAGTGGAAAATGTCATGATGCCATTTCTGACCTTAGGTCTCTGATTGGGACCTGGAAGGAAATTACGACAGAAATCAAAGGAAATAAAAAAATAGTAATGATGATGATTGAAATGTTGTAAAGTCTAACATCATCATCATTATTTCAGTACAGTCTTTACACTCCATTTACATACTACTACTACTACTACTACTACTACTAATAATAATAATAATAACAATAATGATGATGATGATGATGATGATGATGATGATGATGATTCAAGACAACAGGATGACAGGCTGTTGAAATGATATCAAACGCAGCAAACAAATATGGGGGAAAGACTGCTGTCAGTCTTAAATCATACGCACGTATGCTTGTCACATTGTGCATTGTCAATACAGTGACCAGTCAATTAGTTGTGTGCCATACATGATAGATGCGTAGGCAATCATGTATCTTTCGATACATGGCTGACGATGCAGATTTTTTTCCCGCAGTACGTTGCCATTTCTTTCTGCGGTATACCAGTTGCCATCCAAGGCTATAAAGCCTGCTATTTACCAATAGCCGGGCGGAAAAAAAAGGGGATTCATACTTTTCAAGGGTATTAGCACGTAAGTGAATGTAATGGATTCGACTGGAATTCGAAATCGGCTCTTCGATTTATTAATCCGAGACGCTATCCACTACTCCACCGTGACCCCCCCCCCCACACCTCAATACAGTGACCACGATCTCATTTTTTTCTCTCTTACTGCATGTCACCTTATCTATTTGCATCTCCTGATACAAAAATAACCTGTTGCCTCTTGGAGACATTGGTTGAGACTTGGGTGCAACATGCATTACACAAAGCAAACACACGATAATAATGATAATAATTATATTATTATTAATAATAATAATAATATATAATAATAAATAATAATGAATAATAATGAATAATAAAAATAAATAATAAGTAATAATAATAAAATAAATATTAATAAATAATAATAATAATAATAAATAATAAATAAAAATAATAAAATAAATAATAATAATAATAATAATAAATAATAAATAATAATAAGTGATAAATAATAATAATAATAAATAATAATAACTAATAATAATAATAAGTAATAAATAATAATAATAAATAATAATAACTAATAATAATAAAAATAATAATAATAATAAGTAATAAATAATAATAATAAAATTAATTATAAATAATAATAATAAAATTAATTATAAATAATAATAACTAATAATAATAATAATAATATGTAATAAATAATAATAATAAAATTAATTATAAATAATAATAATAAATAATAATAATGAAATTAATTATAAATAATAATAATAAATAATAATAATAATAAATAATAATAACTAATAATAATAATAAGTAATAAATAATAATAATAAATAATAATATCTAATAATAATAATAATAATAAGTAATAAATAATAATAATGAAATTAATTATAAATAATAATAATAAAATTAATTATAAATGATAATAATAAATAATAGTAATAATAAATAATAATAATAATAATAACATCAACATCTTGGACAGGACTCTAAATGATATCAGACGAATGGATATTAAAACAAGAAAGCTTCTTTCTAAGCGTACCATGCATCATTCAAAGACTTATGCATACCGTCTCTACATACCCTGTAAAGAATGTGGACAATGTGCAATCACTTTGGAAAAGATGTTAATAAACCCTGGCATGGATATCACCCAGCACCGGTTGCAGAAATAGAAGTCATCAAAATTCTATGGGATTAAACCATCTTTAAAGACAGGAAGATTAAAACAAATAGGCCGGACATAACAGTTACAAATCGAAAAGAAAAAAACATGTCTATTAAGGCAGGTGGGCATGTGCCATAGTGGTTAATTCAGTGGCACATTTCTGCTAATGGTCGAGGGCAGTTGTGGATCATCATGGCCAGGTGTGTAGAGAATTCTTTTGAAGGAATAACCAGTCAAGGTATTAGGTTGGTGCAAAAATAATGTCGGTTTTTGACGTTAAAAAGTACGTCAAAAACCGACATTATTTTTGCACCACCCTAATACCTTGGTTGTCATATCTAGATACCTTGGAATACTTTCAATCGAATGCTGCAAAAATAGTCACTTCTCTGTACTTCTCCAGTTAGTGCCTGACTCCGCCTGTTATCCTCTACCTTTGCAGGAGTCAAATCAGACCGAAAATGGAGTACTGGTGCCCTATAAGGAGATGAATTGTTCAGTCTTCACTTTCCGGTCACGATAGAGTTCAAAACGTCTTCGCTTCCTTATGAGTGACAAATTATTTTCTATCCTACAACCCCTTACCTCATAGAAGAAATGTCGCAAGCCTCTCGCTGCTCTGGGAAATACCCAGACGAGTTATATCCCTTAGTTCCACCAGTTCTAACCTTAACGGCTAAAATCCGCCGTGCCACGCACATTGTAGCGAACCACTGACATTCCCTTCGTATTCCATTGGCGAGATGTAAATTCCTCTCGATTAGCTTCTTCCTACGAAACCTTGCTTTTTGGAACTGACTCCCACGACTATGCTTCCCCAATCACTACAATCATAACCTGTCCAAGTCTAAGGCCAACCGTTATCTCTTCCCCACATATCCCCATAACCTCTGCCTCTTAATTTGTAATCCTCTGACTCGAGTGAATTTGGCCCATGTACAGTGTGAACATAATTGAACAAATATTTATAATTGCTGATCAGTTATGAACCCTTAATCATAAACACTATATATTTTTTTTTAGATGCCTTCATAATTCCCTTGCTTGAACTCTAATAAAATTATGTGATGTAAATACATTTAAATCCCTCCATTAGTGGAATAACTAAATTTACTCTTTAATCCATTGTATGAGCTGATATTAACATAGAAAAACTAAGGTATGATAGTGTGCTACGAATTTATACTTAACTGCTACGTATGGTGAGTAGTAAGGATGATAGATTCACGATTAAAATTGTTTCCTACATAACGGAAATTACTTAAGACACAAACAAAATGTTAGGATGATAAAATGGTCATTAAAATTGGTTCCCCAAAATGGAAATTTCTTACAACTGAATCTAATATGATAATACATTAACCATTAAAATTGATTCCCCAAACGCCAATTACTTATGACTCAACCTAATAATACATTGGCCATTACAGCTTGTTCCCCGAAACGGAAATTACTTAATAGGATGATACATTCGCCATTAAAGCGGGTTCCCCAAAACGGAAATTACTTATGACTCAACCCAATATGATAATACAATTCGCCATTACAGCTGGTTGCCCCAAAACGGAAATTACTTATGACTCAAACTAATAAGATGGTACATTCGCCATTAAACCTGGTTCCTCGAAACGGAAATTACTTATGACTCAACCTAATAGGATAATACATTCGCTATTACAGCTGGTTCTCCGAAACGGAAATTACTTATGACTCAACCTAATAGGATAATTCGCTATTACAGCTGGTTCTCCGAAACGGAAATTACTTATGACTCAACCTAATAGGATAATACATTCGACATTACAGCTGGTTCCCCAAAACGGAAATTACTTATGACTCAACCTAATAGGATAATACATTCGCTATTAGCTGGTTCTCCGAAACGGAAATTACTTATGACTCAACCTAATAGGATAATACATTCGCCATTACAGCTGGTTCCCCAAAACGGAAATTACTTATGACTCAACCTAATAGGATAATACATTCGCCATTACAGCTGGTTCCCCAAAACGGAAATTACTTATGACTCAACCTAATAGGATAATACATTCGCCATTACAGCTGGTTCCCCAAAACGGAAATTACTTATGACTCAACCTAATAGGATAATACATTCGCTATTACAGCTGGTTCTCCGAAACGGAAATTACTTATGACTCAACCTAATAGGATAATACATTCGCCATTACAGCTGGTTCCCCAAAACGGAAATTACTTATGACTCAACCTAATAATATAGTCGGCGTTATAGCTGGTTCTCACAATGGAAATTACTTACACCATAATTAATATAAATAACTAATTATAATTAATTTTCGAATTACCATCTCTACTAGATGAGCACAATCCTTGCCTTTAGAGTTTAAGAAAGTCTTAGTTTGCTGTTAAGTAAGTTGTCTAGACCTTAAGGCATTTTACTTTCAGGTATTTAAATCACTCTAAGAATGTGAGATAATGTCAAGAACCTAAACATTTGATACCCGCTTCATAAAGACGTTTAATAGGAAATGAACGAGAGACAGATTTTGAATCTACAAATAATATTTTTACTGGAATTCCACAGTGGGTAATTGGTTTGACAAGCAAAAAAAAAAAACAACAACAACAACAAAAAAAACGAAAATCTTTGCATTCTGAGGCCCTGAAAATTCAAAGTGACACTGTTCAGGTGTCCAGACCTTGGGCTTGATCCCCATTGTAACAACTTCCGTGAAATCACAGCCTTCCAGATGTTAAACACATGCTGCAAGTCTTTAATTATTCCTGGTGGCAGATAAACTGGCAGACAGACAAACGTATGTATCGAGAAACGGGTTGACATATTAAGGAAAAGGGAAAACTAAGTCAGTGAACTTGGAAAACGAAATAGCAACATAAAAGAATCCCCAAAATAAAGCAACAAACGCATATAGAAAATGAACAGCAAAAATAAAGATACAAAATCGAAATAAAAGATATTGAATGGCAGATACAACGTTAAAACATGTTATATGAAAAGGAAACTTGAATGTAAAATAGAAAATTATCCCTGTCCCAAATGCGAAATTTTTTTAAGCAACAATAAGTCTAAACGGTTCGATTAACAAAGAAAAGAATACTGAACTGTTACGTGGCATCTGGCCCTTCTATACGGCAGCGAATGTTGGACGATTTCCTCAAAGATGAAGAAGAGACTAGAGGCGACAGAGATATGGTTCTACAGAAGGATGCTAACGATATCATGGACCGAGCGTATGAGCAACCATGAGATCTTAGAAAGCTTGCACACAAGGAGGGGGCTTATGCTTAATATCAGGAAGAGGCAGCTGAAGTTTCTGGGACACATAATGAGGAGGGAGGGCCTGGAAAATCTGATACTCAGGGGTCGAATAGAAGGAAATAGAGACTAGGGTAAACAACGTGTGACATACTTAAACAAGTGGATGGCAGAACGTGGTCTTGGGGAGGAAGCAGAGGGAAGGAACTTGTTGACAGGTGCAAAGGATAGAGGGAGATGGAGATGAAAGGAAATGACACATAAAAAGAAAAGTAAGGTAGTCTAATTGGTATCTGACCTCAAGAAATGACCTACAATCTGCTGTGAACTAGGGCAAGGAATGCTTTGTTAATTCTTGATAACACATAGCAGTTGAGCACTCTTTTCCTTCTTTCTAATGACATTTTCCGCTTTATTTTTACTACTGTTGAACATTTTAGCTAATAAAGAACATGTGTGGGTTTAATAAGGGTATACTAATAGAAATTAATAGTAGAATTAAGAAACGTTCTTCTATATGACAATTCCCTTCAGGGCGTGCGTGATCATGGCTCTCTACTACTTCCTATCCTTTGTAGCACTGAGCAACGTTTCTCTTTTTACCATTTCTCCCCACACCCCGTTGCACCCTCCATTCACAAAAGCTCGTCAGTTAGATACCACATTGCCTCCCCTGTTATTTTTGACATCGATATGCCCCTTGCTTGGGGTGAAATAACTAAAAAAAATTGGGAATACCAGGCGCTATATGCTTGGATGTGCGGATGGTGTAATGGATAATTGTTAATTGGAAAGCCAAATTTCAATTCCAGTCGGGTTCATTATATTCACTTACGCGCACCCTTGGGGAAATATGAATTCCACCTCTTCTCTATAAGCTATGGTTTATATATATATATATATATATATATATATATATATATATATATATATATATATATATAAGTGAATAGTGAAGCCAACACTCAGAGGCAACAAGCTGTTTCATGCGAGGCGCAATCATCAGGCAGCGAATCCTGGCAATTGTGCCTAGACTTCAGTATTCACTTATATATTTAAACTGCGTCTAGAGATTATATGCAAGTTATTAATTGGTATAAAGAGTTGCGTCTTTAATGTTAAAAGTCCTATTATGATTTTGTTTAGATTCTACTCAATATTATTAACTTAGATATATAGTGATAGAGAAAGCTATTGGTTTTATTTGGAAAAAATTTTACTAAGTTAACAAAACTGACTAATTTGACTGTCAGTAGTTTATTTGCAACTATTTGTTTTGATACTTTTACATTATTATACCTTGTAAAACTAATGTAAAAAAATAATATGAAAAGATTTTAGAACAAATTCGTCAATTTCTTAAAGGAAAAACATTAAAAAAAACATTTTATTTTAAAAATAAAAGATATATTAACAAAAAATAATAAGAACCTCCTAAAATTTATTGCACAAATGCTCCTTTCTTTTCAATAACTCTTAGCAGCCTATTGTCAACATCTGATGTTAGATTTGCAATTTTAGTGGCTGGTAAGTTGTTTGCAGCAACTTTAACTGCCTCCCAGAGGTCACACTTGCTGTTGAATTGCCTTCTATTAGAATAAATATCTCTCTTGAGGATACTGCACAGGCTCTCAATGGGATTCAAGTCACAGCTATTTGAAGTCCAGTCCATAAGAGAATCTTCAACAAATCCCTTTTCTTTCAACCAAGATTTAGTAAACTTTGATGCATGACTTGGTGCGTTGTCGTGCATAAAGATCATCGATCTATGCTTGGCTAAAGACTGGTTATCAAGCCATTCAAAGAAATATTGCTCTAGAAAATCACAGTAACTTTTGGAATTCATTTTAGCCCCGTCTTTCAGTTTAAATGGACCCACGAGCTAATTACCAATAATTCCAGCCCATATCATGATCCCACCGCCGCCTTGTTGGCATTTAAAAAATTTTCTTGAGTCATGTTGCTTGCAAACCCATCCTCGAGCCCATCCATCGGGCCCATCGAGGGTGATCCTTGATTCGTCGGTAAAAAGCACTTTACTGAAATCAGTTTTCATGTATTTTTTGGCCCACTGCAATCTTCTTCAATGTTTTTTTGTTAAAATGGGTTTCTTTATTTGATTTTTTACATCTGCAAACTTCCTTAATGCTTTACACCTTGTTTCCCTTGACACCATAGGAGCTCCAGCGGCCTCAAATATGAACGCACATGACGCATTTGGGTTTCTTATTAATTCTCTTCGGATATGTGATAGATCTTGCTTTGTTAAATTCCTGAATTGAGCCTGAGACTTTTTTTCCTTGGTTGAATTCCCATTTGATATATTTTCTTGATTGTTCGATGATCCCTTTTCAAATCCTTAGAAATTTGAAGCGAAGACTTTCCTTTGCTAATTTCAGTGGTACATTAGCAGAAATGTACCACTGAATCAACCATTATGGCACATTCCCACCTGTCTTAATAGTTGTTTTCATTCATTGTTAGTTCTTTTTTACGAGCTATATTACTAAATTCTAGTTCTTGCAAATAATGTCTTGGCACTGCAAATTGCTATAATTACAGAAAAAATACTAAATATCAATCTGAAATTGAAAATTGGGTATTAATTGCTTTCATGCTTACTCGCTATACTTAATAGTACAAATTATTACATTGGATAACACATCTATGAATTTTACATAAAATATTTGACAATACCTCTTTTGCATATAATCTCTAGACGCAGTTTATATTTACATACGCTATATCTATGATATTGAGCACTTTATCCCATAAATATAGCACACTTTAAAACTATATATATATATATATATATATATATATATATATATATATATATATAACCGTTTTCTCAGATCAATGATTAAATGGCTTCAAGTGAATGAATCCTCTCGGTGGTAAAGAAGACAACTTTTCATCGTATCTTATAGGCTGGCGCTACAGAATCAGAAACAAAGCACTTTACCAAATAAGAAAAAAAAAACACTTGAAGACTTCCAACAGCAACAACAACTAAAATGGATATCAGGTGGAAGCGAAACGGAAAATAATTATATAATCAAAATGTAGACTTTCCACATTAATTTAAACCAAATGTTTGGAGGAAACTGCCATCAATACCAGAAAGTAAATTTATAATAGAATTAAGAAACGTTCTTCTTCTATATGCCATTTCACTTCAGGACGTGCGTGATCATGGCTCTCTACTACTTCCTATCCTTTGTAGCTCTGAGTAACGTTTCTCTTCTTACCATTCATCCCTCCAGTTGCACCCTCCATTCGCACAAGCTCGTCAGTTAGATGTCACATTGCCTCCCCTGTTATTTTTGACATCGACATGTCCTTGCTTGGGGTGAAATGACTAAAAAGAATCCGTCAGATCCTTCCGAAATGTCTAAATAGTCACTGTATGCATCCGTTTTCCAAGATAACTGATTAAAATGGGTTCAAGTGAGTGAATCCCCTAGGTCTTAAAGAAGACAACCTTTCATCGAATCTCCTGTTTTCGCGGGAGCAAAGAGCTCTGAAGAGAAAATAGTCAAGCACGCCGTAGAGACGAACCAAAAGCCGCAAATGCCTCACCGTGGATGGCTCAACAGCATTCTACTACTGAGGTCGTTGTCAAAAACCGTGCCGATCGTGCATTGGTTGGTTTGGTCATGAGCGGCGCTGTCTTTTAAGATAACCTATTTTTCGGTTGAGGACCGTCACCATCGAGGAAAAATGCCATATATATCGATCAATGATTAAAAATAGTTTCAAACAAATGAATCCTCAGGACCTTTAAGAAGTCAATCTTTCATTGGATCTTATGAACAAAATCACAAAGATCTTTACCAAAGATTTACATACACAAACCTGTTGTCTATATACATCCCGCTAAAGTAGTAGTGTCATAACTTTGGATGAAGATAGCGTTGAAACGCGAAACTCATTGTCACCATGCAGAATTTCTCCTATATACTCATTTTCAACGATTATAATTAATATATATATATATATATATATATATATATATATATATATATATATATCTTATAAACGTTGAAAATGAGGATATATATATATATATATATATATATATATATATATATAAGATATATACATATAAGATACATTATAAATTAACTGATTTAAAATGTTTTTTCACTACACAGTAATAACCATGTTTCAAAAATGTGTGTGTGTGTGTGTGTATGTATGTATATATATTGATGTTTATACTGTTTAAGATTTATTTTATTTTTGCGTTGTTTTTAATAATAGTAGTAGCATTTAAGACCCGCTTGTGATTTACAAAGGAGGTCACATATGGTGCAAGTGTGAGGATTGTGAAATGAGATCACTCTTAGATTGGCTGACCTTTTAGATCTCAATATATATATATATATATATATATATATATATATATGTATGTATGTATGTATGTATGTATGTATGTATATCTCTCTCAATATATATAGAAAGAGATAGACCCAGAGAGAGCAAGAACGAGAGAGAGAACAGAAGAAAATTTATATATATATATATATATATATGTGTGTGTGTGTGTAAATCTCTTTATATATATATATATATATATATATATATATATATATATATATATATATATATATATGTATATATATATATATATACCAAAAATGGAAGATTTAATCATATATATAAATATATTTGTGTGTGTGTCTGTGTGTCTGTGTGCGTGTAGAGTGAGGGAGAGAGAAATAGGGAGAGAGAGAGAGAGAGAGAGAGAGAGAGAGAGAGAGAGAGAAAGATTTATATTTTTTTGACAGATTTCTTTCTTTTTTCCTTCTTCCTTTCTTCTATTTTTTTTTATTGGGTCTTCTTTGTATGCTTCCGTCTTTATTAACACTGACAAATAATTCCCACATGATGCATTATTGTATCAGCCACATTCGGACCACTTTGAATTAAAATATCTACTCATCCAGGACGTTTCACGTATCCTATATCAGGGAGGTGTCCAAACAAATCTGACTGTTGCTCGCTTAGTCTAAGCATTTCTTCATTGGATCACATTACCTCTGTTTGATAATGAACCAGGAATTTCAAACCAGGAATTTGATTATTTGCCCTTGTTGTTGTTATTATTATTATTATTATTATTATTATTGTATCCTTTTTATTAAGCTTCTTTCTTTTCTTTTTTCTTTTTCTTTTCACTTGCCCTTCTTTTAAATACAGTGTTGTAAGTCTGCTACTCTTACTTGGCAGATGGTTCCTCTCTTTAGCTTTCGGCAATAAATAAACTCAGAAAATTTCATCAGACAATAAAAGGCTTATATAACGTCCGTGTGGATGACAAGTATGAATTTCAGTACAGGGTGTGTAAGGTGGAAGAAAAGACATTCCAGTCTCTAGTCGCATTTAATGGTGGGACACAGATGCATAATAACCCTGGGGTTAGGTAAAAAGCAAAAAATAAAATAAAATGAAAAGAAAATAAGAAGTGCCATTTTCTTAATTTTTAAAAATTCTTCCCGATAAAAATCATTCTCATTTGTTGCACTTTGATTAATTTTAACACACACACACACACACACATATATATATATATATATATATGATAAAAATATAGTTTTAACTAATGCTATATTTATGAGCTGAAGTGCTCAATATCAGGAATAGACTATATATATATATATATATATATATATATATATATATATATATATATATATATATATAAGATATATACATATATATATTGCTTGTATTGAGGAATCGGAGAGCCGTGTTCGAATTCCAGTCGAATCCATTACATTCATTTACGTGCTAATACCCTTGGGAAAGGTATTCATCCTCTTCTTCTCCCTCCAGTCATGGGTAAATAACTGGACAGACTGGGTTCTATAGCTTTGGATGGCGACTGTTCTAGGAGAAGGATAACTCTGAGTTCAAAACCTGCGGTGGGTCGTTTGGGGACCTTATGGCACATAGAGCACCAGGTCTCTGTATTCGGCCCTTCAAAAAGTGTGGATGGTTCTGCACAAAACCTTCACCATTATAATCAAATCATATGTGCTGGTGTTTGGGCTTTGTTTCCTAGGAACTGATCTGCTTGACCCTCATGCGTCGAATTCGACGGGAGAGTCAAGTACACACACACACACACACACACACACACACATATATATATATATATATATATATATATATATATATATATATAAGGAAATGGATTAAACCCGACATATTTTTATATTTATCTTTAAACGTTTAAACAAAACAAATTATATATATATATGTGTGTGCGTATATGTGTGTGTGTGTGTGTGTGTGTGCATATAATTTCAGCACAACTAAGGCAATAAAGCCACTAAGGCGGAAGAGGTTACTGAATGTGACAGAATATAACAAAAAGAAAATATTGTTAATGAAAGAGAACAATAGCAAAAACAATAATTAAGTAAACAGAATGATTAGAATTGACAATGCATTTAAATTTTGGAACCTCAAACTTGACTGGAAAGCAAGAAGTCGGAAAAGAGTTCAACGAGCGAGAAATGCCAGAGAAGATACTGTTAGCATAGAACTTACGGTTACATTTACTCATTTCAGCTGTAAAATGATGAGACTTATCCACCAATCTGGTAATACGCTTAAATTGGTAAAGCCTGGGTACCAAAGTGTAACGCTCGTCAGAACAATTACTATGAATAAATTTATAGAAAATGCACAGGGAACCTATGTTATAGCGTTCGGAAATTGACTGATGCCGAGATGCCACGTCAGTGCCAATAACATTGCAAATACTTCTTTGGATTTTATCAAGCATCTTCTAAATACAGATGCACCAGACCAGATGTGGCAGCAATATTTAAAGCAATCGACAGATGCTGTGTAAGATAGATTCTGGCGTGACACCCAACAGGCAGCCGACCTAGCAATTAATTCACTTTCTACTTCATGTCAGCATAGAACGCTAGCACAAGAAATCACAATATATCACTCTCCTGGAGGCTACCATCAGCCATGCTGACGAAAAGCAGAAAGAGCTCTCTCAGATAATAAGTATTATAGACAAGTTTCGTTTTGGTGGCGATAAATTTACGAAGTCATTTCTAGCTCGCGATTATAGGTCTTTCTTCAGCTGCCAATGTTTCTTTATGGAACCGATTAGACGTTCCATTAAAACAGGAGTAGATAGTTGTGTCATCCCCGTAAATATTGAATTAAGAAGTGATGAGTAAGGGAAGGTCGTTGATGAGCATAAGAAACAACGTAGGTCCAAAGTTAGAGCCCCATATTAATATAAAAGGATCTAGAAGAGAAGTTGTTCAATACAACTTTCATTACACGGTGTTTTAAGAAAGATTGGATCAAGTTGAATATTCAACCAGAGGCACCATAGCCCTTTTAACTTGTGAAAAAGGCCAGCATGCTTAACCCTGTCAGATGTCTTTGAAATATCTAAAGGTACAGTCCAAGCACCACCATTCTTATGCAAAATTTGACAAATTCGGTAACAAACATTAATACATTGACGGTTATTTTAAGGTTTCGCATTTTAAAATATATTTTAGATGCTAGATCAGAACTGAGAACAGACCTTGCTTTGGATTTTGTTAAGGATCTCAAGACATATATTAGGGGCACTAGACCAAATAATGCAGCAATGTTCAAAGATAAGATAAATGGTAGATTTATAAGCAAGAAGCATTCTGACAAGAAGAATTATCTGGCAAGATGACACAGTGAACCAACTTTCCTGGAAGTAGACCTAACACTTTATACAATATAATAATTCCACTTCATGTCAGTGGAAAACATGAGCAAGAAAGAACAAGGAGTTGCTCTCCTGGAGATTAGGATCAGCCATACTAATAGAAGGTAAAAATAGTTTTCTATAATGACTAAAAGATTGCAGTTTCACTTTGGAGGCATTAAAGTTTACAAGCCATTTCTTGCCCCAATTAACAACTAATTATAAGTAATTCTTGAGATCGGCTATCAGTCTTACTATATCAGACCTATTGAACTTAATATTTAAACAGGAGTAAATGGTTTTGTCATCAGCATAAATATTGAGTTAGGAAGTGATGACCTACGGAAGGTTGCTGATGAGAATAAGAAATATTCATTTAACTTGTGAAGAAATAAACCAGAAGAGAGTTCCACAAGTGAGAAGTACAATAGAAGAAACTATTAGCATAGAACTTACGGTTACATCTAGCCACTTCAACTGTAAATTAATGAGACGAATATTAAAGGACCAAAAGAATCAGCACTGGCCACATTGAACAAAAACAAAGCATCAGCAGGACCAGATAGAATTGTAACAGAGATTTTTTTTATAATCATTTCACCCCAAGCAAGGCAATACCACCACTAAGATGCAAAGAGAAAGAACAATAAAAGTATAAGAAGATAAAAGATAACAATTGACATTGTACTTAAATTTTTTGAAGATCAAAGCTGATTAGAAAGCAGTAAGCCAGAAGAGAGTTCCACAGGTGAGAAGTGAAGTAGAAGAAACTATTAGCATAGAACTTACGGTTACATCTATCATTTCAACTGTAAAATGATAAGACCATGCCGCCAATCTAGTACTACAAATATTTCTATGTTAAGCCTAAAATGCACATATAACTCTGTGTTCTCTCAGTAGAAGTTAATTTCTGCATAAATGAGAGATTTGCTTTCTACCTAAATATATGATGTCATTATTATGAACATGTATGTATATATTTTTTATCATTTCATCCCAAGCAAGGCAATAAACCCACTAAAACACAAGGGTTTACTGACTGTGAGACAATATGAGAAAAAGACCCTATTAAGGAGAGAGAACAATAAAAGAACAGGAATTAAGAAGACAGAAGATAATGATTGACAATGCATTTAACTTTGAAGATTAAAGTTGATTGAAAAAATAAGAAATCAGAACAGTTCCACAAGCGAGAAGTGCGAGAGAAGAAACTGTTAGCATATAACTTACGGTTACGTCTAGCCATTTCAATTGTAAAATGATGAGACCTTGCCATAAATGAAAGCGAGATGCCAAATCAGGACCAATAACATTGCAGATTCTTCTTTGGATTTTATCAAGAATCTCTAAATATATAACAGGAGCACCAGACCAGATGTGGCAGCAATACTCAAAGCATGAATGAATGGTAAACTTATAAATATGAACAATAGATTCTGGCAAAAAAGAAAAACGTCCAGCATGACACAGGGAACCAAGTTTCCTAGCAGCAGATCTAGCAGATAATTCAATATAATCTTTCCATTTCATGTCAGTGGAAAATGTTAATCCAAGAAGGTTTAATGAGTCATTCTCCTGGAGGTTAGCATCAGCCATGCTGAAGAAAGGTAAAAAGGATTCTCTCAGGCGATTAAAAGGGAGCAGTTTCATTTTGGAGGCATTAAAATTAACAAAACATTATTTGCCCCTGTTAAGAACAGAATATCAATCATTTTTTAGATCAGCTACCAATTTGAGCTTATCAAAAGTTCCAGACTTGCTATTAAAACAGGAATAAATGGTTGTGTCATTGGCATAGGCACCAAATTGAGAACCGATGACATCCCGAAGGTCATTGATGAAAATTAGGGACAATGTAGGTCCAGGGATAGAGCCCTGCAGGACGCCTGCATTAATGCAAAAAGATCTAGACCACTCCACGATTCGATACGAAAAAGGGAATCAGTTCAAAAAATTCGCCCAGAAATACCATAAACTTTCAACTTAGGAAGAAGACCAGCATGTCAAACACTGTCAAAGGCCTTCGAGATATACAAAGCAATACCCCGAAAATCTGTATATTTCAAACGTTATTTTTAGAGGATACGCTTATTTGACTGGACATTCTGAGTTTTCTTTTTCAACTCAGAGAAGAGAATCCACTGAAAATAACATTTGAAGTAATTGAAATAATAAAATATGTCGGAGTAAAAGAATACAACTCATTAATCCTTTACTTATATATATATATATATATATATATATATATATATATATATATATATATATATATCATGATAATATTTAGTAGTCCGTATGGATAGTTCCAAAAGGATATAGATCCAGGAGAGCTCTATGTCAAAAACAGACCAATAATAATAATTATTATAAAGAAAAAGAACCCTTAATAGCCTTTTTTAAGCCTAGTTAAATTTTAACCATTTATATTTGTGTACGGAGGTCTGACGAGTTGAGACCGAAATTCTCGATCTTAACGAAATAAATATCACCATGGACTTTTAAGAGTTAGTTTTCTTTATAATAATTATATATATATATATATATATATATATATATATATATATATATATATATATATATATATATATAAACTAAAATAAATTTTGAAATCCAGTCGGTTTCGTTAGATTCACTTTCAAATGTTTTATTTTCTAAACACTGTCAGCACATTGTAACCGTGTTCATAATTGATGTCATTGAGTGTTGGCTTTTCATTTTTTATTATTAATATTTTTTTATATGTGGGATAGTCTATTATCCTTGTATTTTCGACAAGATGGTGGAGGATTGGATAGCGGCTCGGATTGAGGAATCAGTGAGCCGTGTTCGAATTCCAGTCGAATCCATTACATTCACTTACGTGTTCATATCCTTGGGAAAAGTAGGAATCCTATTCTTCTCACTCTATAATAGCAGGACAGACCGGGTTCTATATACTTAGATGGCAAAAGGTCTACCGCAGAAAGAAACGGCAACCTACCGCAGGAAAAAAATCTGCCTCGTCAGTCATGTATCGAAAGATACAGGATTGACTACGCGTGTATAACGCATGACACATAACTGACTGATATTCACTTACGCGCAAATACTCTTGGGAAAGGTATGAATCCTCTTTCTCCATCCAGCTATGGATAAATAACAGGACAGACCGGGTTGTATAACCTCGGATGGCAACTGGTCTACCCCAGATAGAAATGGCAACCTACTGCGGGAAAAAATCTGCCTCGTCAGTCATGCATTGAAAGATACATGATCGCCTAAGCCTGTATCACGTATGGTACATAACTGATGTTTCAGATGGAGTTTGGTAGCTTTCCATGTGCGTTTAAATGGATCCTAATTAAGCAATGAACAAGGCTACGATGTGCTGACCGTGTGTGGAAAATAAATCATTCCTATAACTTTAGATACATGCATAATAAAATCCATACATTCAAATATCGGATATGTAGAACATTTGGGCAATCACTTATACGAAAACAAAAATATTAAATAAAAAGCAGTAACTTGTGAGGCATCTTTAAAGATACTTGAATAAAAGAGGGACTGTTGCCTAAATACACAATTATATATATATATATTTCTGTCACTCCTCCTACTCCAATATAAAACATACTTAAGAGAGATATAAAATTAACCCCTCCCTATACTTTATATTGTCTGGTTAACTACCACTCTCAACCCCCTCTATTAAATTACAAAAATTACACTACCCACCAATTTCTAATCCCATTTTTTTTCTCAATTCGTTGTTGGAAGATTTACCTGATGATCCTGAATCCTTAAAAAAGGATTTAGGTGAAATAAATTATCGTAATGGTACATTAAAGTAGTTTGTTTTTCATTACATATTTATATATATATATATATATATATATATATATATATATATATATATATATATATATATAAGCTATAAATAAGCTCTGGGTGAAGTTTAACAGCCAAGAAACTTAATCTCTTTTTGTCTATACTGATAAAAACTTTCGCCAGCTTGGTATATATAACTGTATATCTGTCATCTGTGTGCTTTTCACCAATCAAGTGCTGAAATTAAAGCCCAAAATAAACAGGAGACATAATTCAAAAACAGTTTAAACTGTAATGCAACATGCCTGACAAAGGAAGATTATGGAACAGAAGAAAGGTTATATGCTCTAAGTAACACACGTCTCCAAAATGACGGGCGTGATGTCTCCTACTTCCACTGAAGGGAATTAAAAAAGAAAAAAAGAGACAGACTTTGGAAAACTGCTGAGCAAAAATTCGTTGAGTCAAAAGGAGAAAAAAAAATACTTGCCTTTTATCTATCGTCCCTTCAGTATCGTGATCAGTAATAAAGTTAGAGGAATAAAGACAGAGATAAAAAGTCACAGTAATTCCGAGGAAAATGAAGTGACAATTAATTTATGGTGGCCAGTAATAAAGTCATCTATTTCTGTCGGGTACTTTACTAGTATATAGGTCCGTTGTATTTACAGTAGAAATTCATAATAAAACAATCCAGCCTGTAAAAAACGTTTTCTAACAATGCTATGATAGCATATTAGGTATATTTCATGGGGAGTCCTATAAGACACTACATTATGGGAAGAAAATCTCAATTTGATATTAAAATTTGAATTAAAAATTCCTTAAATTTTCAATTTATGCGACTCGGGTTTTGTTCATTTTTGGGATAAGATGCTGGGGGTTTGTCCGCTGGATTTTGTCCGCTGGATTTTGTCCGTTGGCTTTTTATCCACTTCCTGTTAACCTTATCCTGTTTCTTTTTTCCCCTGTGATTTTTTATCGTGACTATTTTCCTGTGATTTTTTTTCTGGGTTCGATTTACAGGGAATTTTATAGGTAAGATGACACAGCTTTTTGGTTAAGTGTATTCTCCGTAATCATCAGTAATCCGACCAATAACGTATCCGACAATCTACAGGTCAAAATGATGCCGAATTAGTGATAATCAGACTGTATAAAACAAGGGGTGATATTGTGAACAAAACAAGATCTAGATTTTAAATTCAAATGCTAAGCACAGACTCATTGATTTTGTTAGAAATTAAAAAGACTCGAATTTACAAACTTTGTTTAACACACACGCAGAAGCGAATGCAAAACAAAACTCGTGAAATTTCACACATTGATGCGAAATGTTTTTCGGCCAATAGAAAAATAGGAAACATTTAAAAACAAAATTCAAATAATCTTCAATTCTCAGAAGCAAATTATTTTACGGACTATTTCGCGAGCCGACACAAAGTGTGTTCGTTGTCCAATGGAAAGGTTCGAATTATATTCGGGAGTGAATTCCCAAATGATCTTTCCAAGCTCCACAAACAAAATAAAAGACGGGCAAGTTCGCCTGTCAGTCACCAGATAGAAGGAGACGAGCGTATTAACACGTCCCTTGTCAAACGTCAAGCGATCGTTATTATTATCTTTACCTTTCTCCCTCACCTCTTTTATACTTGATAAACAAACGGAACATTTTAAGGCTGAGCGATTACTTCAAAGACATTCCTACCCTACGATAACGCTCATGCATACATCCACACACATGTTCCTGCCTACGTACACATAAACTCATTCTTGCAAGGACTACTACGAACATTTTGACGACCTTGTATCAACCAGAATACATTAATTTTATTTGTAAAGACCTTAATTGATTTATATGTATATAAATTTGTTGTTTCACTTTACAATTTGATTTTCTTGTTTTATACCCCTCTTATGGTGGGCTATCTAACTAACAAGACCAAATCAAACTAATCTGTTTTAACACTTATACACTTCACTGTAACTGATAACCCACTATAATATTTTATTGGTAGCAAATACAGTACCTTTTTAAAAATATAGTACTCCTTTGACAAAATAAAGTAAATTTTATTGTGACCTAGTTTGGGGGAATGTAAAAAAAAACACAGAGATCGTATACAAAGATAGCTCAAGACGTAAAAAAATTTTTTCTAACAATGCTATGGTCACATTCGATCATAGTTAGGGAGTCCTTACATTTAAAAAAAAACACTCTCCTTAAGGCTTTCTCCACCTAGAATCAGGTCTTATTGAATAGTAGGACTCCCTAACTATGACGATATATAGCGAATATCAATACCTAGCATTGTTAGAAATATTTTTAGAGGTTCGATTGATTTACTATGAATTTCTGTTGCAAACAGAACGGACCTATAAACTCGTGAAGTACCCGACAGAAATGGATGACATTATTAGTGTGGAAAATAAAATTTGCTGTAGTGAAGTGAGACCAAAGTAGCGGTCATGGTCGCCATTTGTAATTTCGTCATAGCACACGTGTTGGTGGTTTTGCATAGGCGAGGACACAACAGATAAGAGCAAGTCCTTTTTTCAAGACGCAGTTTTTTGAATCAGACGGTTTTTGAACAGGAAGTGGATTGACAGCGAAATAGACATGTGTGCTGTGATTTCTTGATATTGGACTACGATTTTTGATTGCAACATTTCCTTCTGTACCTACCTTGGATTTTACTGCGTTTTTTTAATCATCAAACAGTGTGTCTTGACTTTGTCGCAGTTAGCTCCTCTTTAATTCCTTAATTGTTCACCAGGGGACGCTCTCCCTACACTATAAATACTGGGCATTTTATTGCCTCGTTCTCTTTTTACTTTGCATTCCAGCGGACACATTTAAAAATGTGATTTCTCGCAGAAACCTCTGTTTTGCCCACTTGTGGGAAAACGCCATGAAACACACACACGCGTACGTACGAACTTTCACCAATATACAAACTCTTAACGTTCACACACAAACATAAATGCTGATGTCTCTGTCACTTGTAAATTTGTTGTTTAATACATATATTTGTTGACATATATATTTCGGTCTTGTTTGTTTTCTTTACATCTTCGGTTGGACTCAACTTGAGTCCGCCATGTTCTTGTAGTTAGGCCTTCTTCTAGCAGGAATAAACATCATGTGTTTCTAATTCAACGACTCGCAAACGCAAACGGGTCCTCTACAACCTCATCTTGGATTTCACAGCATTTTGATCATCAAAGAATTTGACTTTTCTAATTTAAAATACTACTTTAAATTAACTACAGTTACCAGCGTTGAACTCTCGCAATGAAGGTGGAAGTACTGTTGTTGGTTGCTCGAGAGATTTGACTGAATCTTCTTGCTTTCTCCCACCTGGTTAAATTGTGATTTTGTTTGGGGCTTAAAAGGGGCCCTGTTAATAGACGAAGCGGCTGCTATTGTTAAGCACTCATCTGTTTTACTTCGTCGAGACGAGCATCTTTTACGCAACTCAACCAATTGTCACCTGGATATTCTAGACGTCTTATTCTTTGGAAGATAGTTTTGACCCGTCTCCATCAAAAATTAGGGGAATTTTCGACATCTACAGCCACCATAAGTTATGAATTTTCTTACTCTGAATTTTTTTCCCGAAGCAAAATTGTAACTTTTTTCTCTGGCTTTTTTTCCTGTGATTTTATTAACAGCTACGATAGCAGCAATACTCAGTTTTTGTTTAATCTGACACTTGTAAATCGTCATTATCTATACTTATGCCTGGTTAGAATCGTTTCACCGACATTTTCCCCACTGTCAGCAAATCGCTACCGTTTAACTGTCATTGTCACTTCAAAAGATATATATCTCCAGCCGGAGCAATATTCACTTCACGAAATGGTGACAAGTTTTCTTTAACTGCTTACTGATCCTCTCCTCCTCTTCCTATCCCTCCTGATCATACTTGTTGTGTACACGGGTGTGTGTCCTCGCTATGAATTCTTCTCTGCCATCATTGTTTTGGACTGCGTGCGTTTGAATGCGTCTTTGTGATACTCTGACCCGATGCACAGAAAACTAAAACTTGCAAAATAACAGCTGATAAAATGATTGTAGCAGAAACAAAACTCTTGCTTATGTTGACCGACAAATTTACGTATCCCCTCTCCAAACATTTCTTTTACGTCATTTCATTTAATAGAAAGCTTTGAAAGAAAAGAAACATGTTGGTCTCTACTCTCCAAGATCCATTATAGACATAAGTACATCCATGATATCAGGTTACTCCACGTGTGCTATTGCTACCATATAACCTAGCACTTTTATCGGCGATTAAACCGGGGTGCAACACCAGTTTTTTTTTTCTTCCTGTGGCTAGACACTCAGCAGGATTTTTAAAAAGACCTGTCAAAGGGTGAATGAACCTTGTTGTTGGGTTAGCAGCCTTCTAGCACTATGGGACAGACCGGGTCCCATAGCTATGTATGCAACCACTGTGGTGATAAACACGGCATGGCTTTTCAGATTTTTTTCTGCGTTGTCATCTTAACAACATTTAGAACTAACCATCCGCTCACGACTTCATCAACTATAATTCCACGCCATCACACCAGATCTACATTTTTATACTACAGTATCATACAAAGGCCAGGCGCTACTCAAAATAGAAGGTTACTCAGAAGGGTTGGTGTAAGGTTGGAAAATGAAGGAGCAAGATGTGCATAGTATAAAGATGTGTAGATAGATAATGGCTGACCCTTAACTTGAAGAGGTTAAGATCAACTCATAATAAACCATAATAAAAAGGAAGAATTGGGTAGAGCTAAATAAAGTTGATGATTTTTATCTCTATTCTAAATAGCTCGGATAGCTCAATATGGAGTAGAACAAATCGGTACCCGAAGAAAAATGGGGAAGAAAAAAATAAAGATGCAAGAACATTAAAACAAGGCAAAAACAATCGTCCAGGGTTTAAGCTCCAAGTCCAAAGAAAAAAACCCGAAACGAGTAAAAAGACAACTACGTAAATCTTTACCCTGAAGATCCGTTTAGGTGAAACCTATGTAGGTTTGCCTGGCTCCTTAGGATTATCTTATCTTATCTTATCTTATATATATATATATATATATATATATATATATATATTGTGTTTGTGGTTCTTTGGTCACGTGGTATAATTTTAGCTATCGCCTATAAATATGCGTTTCTCTTGGCCTCGTTAGCCGGCCTTCCCTGACGATCCGTTTAGGTGAAACCTAGGTAGGTTTGTCTGGCTCACTAGGTGTATCTAGGTCTGCTCTACGGTTGTATTGAGCTCTTTTGTTTGTTAGTGTTTACTCGTATCGGGGTTTTTTCTTTGGGCTTCAGACCTGCATCTGTGCGATTTTTTTCGACAGAATTTCATGTTTGTAGCTCTTTCTTTTTTTAAAACCTTTTTTTTCCCTCGAGATTGATTTAATTATTGGCAAATCAAAAAATCGAGGGTTTTTCGAAACGAGTATAGTTATCTATATTTGTATGTATATATATATATATATATATATATATATATATATATATATATATATATATATATTAAAAAGAAGGTTGTAATGTGGATTTAAAAAAAAAGAAATGGGATTCTTCTGAATCATGGTGAATAGAAAGAGACACGATTGTCTAAGTGGCACTTGATTGTTTATTTATAGGAGAAACGTATTCAGTGTCAAGGATATCGCGTTTGTCGATATAAACAATGTATACACAGTAACTAACACTGGATGTTCCATACCTTAAGCGATCATTATATATGTCAAAGTAAACCTGGCTGCTGCTCTTGAGAAGGACCTCCAATCAAGTGGGAGAGGAAACAAAACAAAAGTGCTCTCATTTAACCACGATAGAGAAACTTTTCTGTCTGCCATCAGCATGTCAGACGCTAGACTCCTGGAGCGCAACACTTTGCTCCTCTTTGATCTCACGTTTGGAGTGGATCGACCTACACCGAATCAATCAGCGGCTGAGACAGGAAATGGCTTGTAAATTCTAACGCCCGCAAAACAAAATTGCTCTAATTTGACCACCATAGAGAAACTTTTCTGTCTGCCATCAGCAACACACTGAGCCTGCTTGACCTCACACGCATGGACACATGCACGCACGCACACACACACACACATACACACACACACAGACACAGAGACACAGAGACACACACGGCTTAGGGGAAGAAACTCCGACTGACACCAAATCGGTCAGGTTTCGATCCTGGTTTGAGTCTTTCGGACATCTAGTCGCACTGAAGAGCTGTGATACAGCAAAACAGTAATATCTGCGAATGACATATATATATATATATATATATATATATATATATAAATATATATATGTGTGTGTGTGTGTGTGTGTGTGTGTGTGTGTGTGTAATAACAAAATTAATAATATATTAAAATAATAATAATAATACAAAATACATTTTTTCCTTATCGGTAGCAAAACTCTGCAATCATCAGGTGCTGGCTGAAAAAGAATTTTTAATTGGTACCTGACAATAGATTTTTTTTTCTCGAACTTCCCGCCTGTGGAAATCCCTTCTGTTTACGTGCTTCCCTGATAACTACAAAACCTTGATTAATTCCAAACGTTTATCACATGAAGAAGGTTGGCGTGTGGAGTAATTCCAACGTATATCTGAACCTGAAGAAGATCCAAGCGTACAACGGCCGAACCGTCGTGAATATGTTAAAAAAAAAAAGATGAGGCCACAGTCGAAACGATGTAAATATTGTAAATAACACAATTTTTCAGTTCCCTAATGTTTGTGACAAAATCTCGATCTATTGAGTGTGTTTCTGTAATTCTCTCTTTCTTGAATGTTACTTTTGCACATTTTATCTAATCCGAAATCCACCACTAAAACATTTTACATTACTGAGGATACACTTCAGAAAGATTTTGATATCATCCATGTAGAATAGGTTATTAAATACTTGCTTTTTTTACTTTGTAGCCATAGTTATCACTGTTTAGTTCATGTGAAAGGTGGATTAAGGACAGAATGGGCGAGAGGAAGTCTCCTTGAAAGATTCTTCGACGGATATTCAAGCTAGTGGAATTAGCAGTACCTTTAGTGTGATTTAGGTATAATGGGGTATTCCACTTTCATGCTATATTTAAGGAAATTTATTAACACCGGAGAGACTTTGTACATTTCCAAAGCTTTAAGGATCCAAGAGTGTGGTACACTGTCAAAGGTTTTACAATAATCTATCCAAGCTATTATTATTATTATTATTATTATTATTATTATTAAATTTGATTTAAATCTTTGTATTTTAAATGTTATGGTCCACGGTGATAGTCCAAGGTAGAACCAATAAAGAAGAACTCGAACACGGATATGAAACAACACAGATATATTACAAACAGGAATATATATATAGAGAAGTAGAAAGTACGAACAATCAGGTTTGGCAGTAATTGTCTGAACACGACTCTGTTTCGGACTGCCTCTGACTCGACTGACTCGCTCGCTCTGACTGACAGACACCTGACAGACTTGACTTCAGACTGAACGGTATTTAGTCACCCGCCACAAGGGCATTATGTGGTACAAGGCCGGTTTAACGTGGGATCTCCGAGCCCGTGGGCTCAGACAAAAATATGCCCTTTGGACCCGTATAAACGGATTCAGGGTCGGTTTACCTCCCCGAAAGAGACTCCGCCCTTCAGCGTAGCCTCGTTCGGGTTCCTCCCCGCCTGTAGGCAGAGAGTTCAACCGATCAGCCGATCAGCCGGTCGCCCGATTTCGGACTGAACGGTATTTAGTCACCCCCCCCCCCCACGAGGGCATCATGTGGCACAAGGCCGGTTTAACGTGGGGTTTCCGAGCCCGTGGGCTCGGCCTAAAAATATGCCCATTGAACCCGTATAAACGGGTTCAGGGTCGATCTACCTCCCCGAAAGAGACTCCACCCTTCAGCGTTGCCGCGTTCGGGTTCCTCCCCGCCCGTAGGCAGAGAGTTCAGCCGATCAGCCGATCGCCTGACTTCGGACTGACCTCTCAGTTTTCATTACGTATGGAATAGTCCATTATGTTATTATGGGTAAGGTCCCATAACATTAATACAAATGACTGAGTATTCCTTGCAGCAAGGGTGATCATTTGAGTCACTTGTTGTGTCAGGTGTATGTTGAAAACGCGTCGTCATTATGTTGCATCACTACTTGTGGTTAGACTAAAAGCAGCGGAAATACTATTTTGAACAGGTAAATTACAGGTGTAAGGAAATGAAACGAAATTCAACAAAGCTATATTTTTTATTTTATCTATATTTCTGAGATAAGGTAGTATAACTATCTACACTATTTACATCGTTCGGGCTGTTGTCCTCATAGTTATTGCCATATTCAAGACGTTTCGGTCGTTGTACGCTCCGACCTTCTTCAGGTCATATATGTTGGAATTTCGAACCGAACCCTTTATTTAGTCTATGGGAATAAATTGTTCTAATTCCATGTGCCGTGCCTTTTTAAGGGGGTGGGATATCTCAGTATCAGTTAATTCCTTTTAGTTAATTCTTTGTTCCCTATCCTGTGGCCAGGCATTGAACTCACAACTCTTTGGTTGAAGTTACTTTTTACATTACTCAACCAACACTTTTATATTTTTTTTTGTTTTTATAACTGTGTTTTTTCCTACTAATGAATGACCACTCGTATCTAAGTATGCCTGTCTACTAATGCTTCTAGCCAATCCCTGCTGCAGACGCCTGCTCAGACACATTTGTATTCGTTCAACACGCGCAAAACCCACCTCTGTCTTAGACTGCAACTATGCTGAGTGGACGATATTTACTGTTTCTATGAAAGAATGCATTATCTGGCGTGATCAACAGTCTGAACAAGGCCAGTGAGCGCAAACACTCGGTCACGATGACCTGTGATTTCGTGCTAGCTCACTTTCGCTTACAGGGCTCTGGTTAACCTCTGGTATAGTTTTCGAGTACTTTCGAAAGGTACCGTACCCTAGGATCGCGCCCCAGGTCGATTACATCGAGTCATCTTCCTGAGTAATCGAACATGGTGAGATTCGAACCCGGGTTTCGTGGTCGGGAAGTGAACATTCTAACCTCTAGGCTGCGTACACCGAGTAACAAAGGTGAGAAAATACACTAGTATGCATGAAAGAAGACATTAAAAGGGGAAATTGTATGGGTTGATACGCGTACGTGTGTATAAAAATGTCAGTCATCCAGGGAAAGATATCTTCATGATTTGGGACAAGGTCCTTGTTTTAGCATACCTACGGACGATAATGGGTATGTCCTCATTCAAATAAGTACATTAGTAAATACTGTATGTTGGTCTGCAGTTGGAGATTCGTCTTATTCGTTTTATACGGGGTCAACGGGGAATTTTTGGCCAAGCATACGGGCTCGGCACCCCACATTAAATTCGGCCTTGTGCCACATCTGACCGCATGGGGCGGTTGGTAGATATCCTGCAGTTGGAGATTCGTCTTCAGATCTTCTGTTCAAACTCTTTGCCTGGAGGCAGAGAGGATCCCCAGATGAAGCTATGTCGAGAGGCCGAGTCTCGTCTTGGGAAACAGCTACCCGACCTAGTTTTATATGGGGTCTAAGGGGAATCTTTGGCCAAGCCTACGGGCTCGGATATCCCACATTAAGTTGTGCCACATCTGACCGTGTGGGGCGGTTGGTAGATATCCTACAGTTGGAGATTCATTGTGGAATTCACTTGAAACACTTCTAGTAATTGACTTTTTTTACGCGCCGCTGGCGAATCATATATGTTGTTCGTGTCTTAAGTATTATCGTCCATTACCAACCTTTGTTTGATTCTTCTATTCAGTAACCTTTCCTAGGTTACAAAAATCCTTTACTTTTGTCAGATGTTAGAAGGCAAAGAAGAAAGAGAGAAAAAGACAGGAAATGCCCTTGTCAGTGCCCTTTAACGACATCTTGGCAAAGTGGTGAACACGCTAAACCACGACATCACCTACATGTTTTTCATCTCATGGAATAGTTGTT
The DNA here is from genome assembly GCA_963932145.1 of Acanthosepion lycidas. NCBI lineage: Eukaryota > Metazoa > Mollusca > Cephalopoda > Sepiida > Sepiidae > Acanthosepion > Acanthosepion lycidas. The sequence goes on along the minus strand of OZ010606.1, from coordinate 57,089,882 downwards.
TTAAATATTCTTTGTTCCAATTTTAATTATTAATTGTTTCAAATGAAGACCAATTGAAAGATAGTTGACAGTTCGCATGTATCTTTCCCTTTCCATATCGAGTTTGTAAGTGTATTTGGGAAGAGTGGACAATTAATGACTTCAAAGAAACGCTCAGTGCCAGCAATAGTCTTAAAGTCTTTGAATCCTATGAACCACCATCGTAACCCCAGTGTTTATTTCCCGCTTTCACCCCTGCCTGCTTCCTATCTCATGGAGTATTAGAACAGATTGATTGATTGAGTGTTTGATTGATTTTGGTCGTTTCTTTGGTAGGCAAAGTTGGTAGAACATGGAGTACAAAGACAAAGTTAAGAAGAGTAATAAAGAAAACGGCGTCTCCTCTTGAAACGAAGGTGGGGAAATTTCAGCGTCAATATAAACGATGAAGGAATGTATATATCTTTGCACTGAATTGACTTTTCAAAATGTGTGTTGAAAATGGCGGAGAAATTAGAAAGAATTTGTTTGCAAAAAAAAAAAAGGAAAAAAAAAAAAAAGGAATGATGGAGTTAAAACGAACCAGAAACCGAAAATAGGGAAGGATTTGAGTTAACACAGGAAAATTGTCCACTCCACTAGAAAAAAAAAAGTAGCCATGTTAAATGCTACCTTCTCTATTGTTGATTGTTGAATCTCTGCAAAAAGAAGCAAGATAAAAATGCAAACAAGAAAAACCATTTCAATAACAGCCGATAAAAAGCGGCAGTAATACTGACTGTATTAAAAATGTAAAGGAGGAGACATTGTCTGTTCATTTTCTCTCCTTCAAAAAAGAAATAGGGAGAAAAAAAACCCACTAATATTCCACTGGAACTTACGAAGCCACAAAATTTTCCAGATGTAACGTTTGATCCTTGAGAACTGAGTATTTGAAGTAGATATTACGGGCAGCATTTTTATTTCTTTAAATGAATACTGAATATTATTTTTTATTGATTTCCAGGACGTATTTTGCAATTTCTTTAATTTCTTTTTCTTCTCGCTGTTGCTTTTTTCATTGTCTTTTTCTGATCTCTCTCTGTATATATATATATATATATATTTTTTTTTTTTTTTCCTTTGGCACATGTTTCTTTTTTCTTTCTTATTCATCTGGGCTCGTTCTTCCTTCATGTGTTCTCTTTCGTCCTTCTTTTTATTTGATTTACTTTCTTGTTCGCTTTTTCATCTTTACTTTTCTTTCGTCGTCTTTACTATAGCTTTCTTTATTTCTTCCTCTACTTTTCTTTCTTCCGTCCTTCGTTTTTACTTTTCTCTCTTTCTTCGTTTTCTTTCTTCTTCTTCTTTTTTTTTCGTGGGGGGGGGGCCTTTTTACTTTCTTTTTCTTTTATTTTTTCCATTACTTTTTTTTATCGGTCTTTTTTTTTTTCTCTTTGTTTGCTTTACTTTCCAACTTTGTTTCTTTTTTACATGCTTTATCGACTTCACTTTTCTTTCTTTCTTCATCTTGTCGTTTCTTTCTTTCTTTCTCGGTTTTACTTTCTTTTTTTTTACTTTTTTCTTTCTTACTTTTTTCTTTCTTTCTTTCTTATTTTTGTTTTTTATTTTTTTCAGCCAATCTTTTATCATCATTATTACCATTATTATTATTATTATTAGTAGTAGTAGTAGTAGTAGTAGTAGTAGTATTATAGCCACAAGAGTCATTCTTGTTGTAGCATCAGAACATTTATGATTATTATTATTATTATTATTATTATTATTATTATTATTATTATTATTATTATTATTCCATCCCATCTTCATTTTATAGTTTTGGTCCTTGATCTTAACAGTTCCTACTACTAAGCAATTTTTCTTCTTTTTCACTTCTCTTCTTACAGCTAACCACCCACCCGACCTTTTTTTTTTTTATTTTTATTTTAACTTTTTTATTTTTTGCTATTTGGAATTTTCAAATTTATCAGAAATCAAATTATTAGGTTGGTGCAAAAATAATGACGTAATAATGTCGTTTTTTGACGTATTTTTAACGTCAAAAAACGACATTATTAACGTACGTCATTATTTTTACACCAACCTAATAATTCTTCTTTGTTTCCTTTTCTTACTTCATTTCATTCTTTTTCATTCCTCATTCGTTTTCTCCATATTTCTTTTTTCTTCTTTGCACTTTCGTTCTTCTTTTCTTCCTTCTTACCTTTATCATTCCTCATTCTCATTTCTTTCATCTTTAGTCTTTTTCTCATCTTCTCTAACCTTTAATTGAATTTCTTTTCTACTCTTTCTTTTTTTCCCTCCTTTTGACCTTTTTTCTCCTCTCTTTTGCACGCTTTACTTTTTTTCTGTTTCTTTCGCCCTTTTTATTTCTTTCTCTGTTCTTCATTGTTTTTCTTTCACTTCTCTTACTCACCTGTCCCCCCTTTACATTTTTTCTTTCTTTTTCTTCGACGTTCTCTTTTTCTTTCTTTCTGCCTTAATTTTTTTTTTAAACTTTTCTCCTCTTCTCTTTATCTCTCTTTAAATTTATTTTTAGATTTTATTTTGATTTTTTTTATTTCAGTTCTCTTTTTTCTATTTCTCGTTCTTTCCTTTCTTTTTTCTTTCTTTCTTTTTTTTTTAAATCCATTTTTAATATTTTTACTCCTCTTTTATCCTTCTTCTTTGTTTTCTTTTTCATTTTTTTTTTCTCTTTCCTCCGTATCACTTTTCACTTTTCCTCTTATCACTTCTCTCTTTTCTTTTCCTTTTTCTTTTTTCTTTTCTTTTCTTTCTTCTCTTTCTTTGTTCGCTTCGCAAATGCTCATTCTTCATCGTCTCATGCCTCATCGAGCTTTATTATTATCTTCTTTTTTTTTTTTCATTTCTGATCCGAGCTCAAATGAAAGCTGATATTTGAAATAAACTAGATTAGTGTTTTGTAGAAGGCATATTATCCCCTCTGCGGGAGGAGGAGGAGAAAGTTGGAAATAAGTCAGTGTCATGCAATGTGAACGCCAACTTTCATATACAGGTCCTTTTTGATCGAAGATAGATTCACAGATTGCTTTTACTTGTTTTTATCATTGCTGCTATTTGCTACTAAAGACTAGGAGTTCACCGGGGGTAAATGCCTGTGAAATTGGTTACACTGGCTTGTCTTGTATCGGTAGAGGCGGCGAGTGTAGCGAATGTCAAGCTTTACCATGTCTACTAGCTAATGGCTTCCATTTGGACATCAAAGAAACGCGGTTTAATTTCAAATGAGATGCTTGGCTAAAGATCGACACCTTATAACATCGTATATAAATCTGGTACCTATAGAGTACGATAATGAAAGGTAGGGAAAAGGTTTTGTTAGCAACCACACACACGCGTGAGTGCGTGCCACCCATCCCCCCCACACACGCACAAACATATCCACACGCAAATATAGACACATGCGCGCACACACGCAAGCACTAACACACATACATAAGCTCACACAAATACACAGAGAAATACACGCACGCACACAGAAACTCAAAGACAAACACACAAATACCAGCTCACAAACACACGCAAAACACAAAAACGCACACAAATACAAACGCAGAAGCCTACATACATGTACAAATATATACACGCACTCAAAGGCATAAACACACAAAAGAGCGCACACATATATATATATATACATAAATATAAACAGATATACGTATTTAAGTGGCCAAAAACGTTCGTTCTCTTTCTTCCGTTGGAATAGCATTTTACCTTTTACTCCATAAAAAACAACAAACAATTATTATTTCGATTGCATAACCCTACAATTTTCTTTTCTCAAACAGTGACGTCTTTTTGTTTATTGATTAGCAAGAAAAGAAAATGTCATTTTTCGCACATTCGGTTTTTTTACGAGGATTGTCTGTAAAGTTCATACGCTGACTATGAAGTAGTGATGCTAGAGAACTGAAATTTTGCATGCATCCATTTCAACTCCTTTTAATATTAATAACTGCATAGTTTCTTTCAGTTAATAAGAGTTGAAATTAAGGCATGCAAGATTTCACATCACTAGCATCGCTCCTTTAATAGTCAGCCTATGAACTTTTCCCGACGAGTCTCGTATTAAGTCATAAAATGAATGTACTAAAATAGTTTTATATAGCATATGGAGAAGGTACTGTAAATGATCGAACGTGTCAAAAATGGTTTGCACACTCTTTGTGTTGAACAGTTGTCGGGTAAACGAAGTAAGGTTGAGAGTAATTGAATTAAAACATTTGTCAAATGTAACGTTACACAACTCATAAGAAAGCCAATATGCTAAAACTATCTAAATTAAATACTGAAAATTATTTGAAATAACTGCGTAATTTTGACGTTTCTATTGAAAATTCTGTTTTTATTTTTAACAAATCTTAACAAGCGATGATGAGTGGATACATTACAACAACATGGAAAAGAGCTATGGGGAGCTGAGTTCCACTTCCGATTGGGTTCGTTATATTCACTTATTCGGAAATACGTTTGGCTCTAAATAACCTGCAAAGGGTTGATAAGCCGTAAAAACTAATCAACCAAAAACTATGTATATTATGAGACTAATTTTCTTCAATTATTTCACTCCAAACCAGCCAGTAATGCCACTAAGAGGTTGGAATTTACACTATGGAGTGAAAGAGAATGAGAAGACTTTAGTGAAGAGAAGTGAGGAAAAGAAGAAGAAAGGAACAGAGTTCAAGAAGACAGGAGTTGGTGATTGATTTTTAAAATTTTGCGAATGTAGGTGGCAGGGAAGCAAGAAATTGGAAATTACCAGGAGAAGAAACTATAAGAATATTAGAAAAGAATATAGCTAGTTTAACAGTAAAATAGTGAGATCTAGTTGCCAATCTAGTAAGATGCTTAAATTGATGCAGTCAAGGCACTAAGCACATCCGAGCAATAGACGTGAAAATATTTGTAGAAAAGACAGAGGGAAGCCACATCACATCAGTGAGAAAGTGACTGAAGTCAAGATGCCAAGTCAGGATCGATTACAGACTCATCTTTGAATTTTACCAAAAATGTCAAAGTATATAATCAGAGCACAAGACCAGATATAGCAACAATATAAAATAAACACAAGAATGGTAGATTCATAAGTGCACAAGATGGATTCTGACAAAAAAGTATTTTCTGGTTTGTTATATTACATGCTAATAGGAATATATACTTGAAAAACGAGGTGCATAAAATGATGTTTATTGCAAAAAAAACTAGTACAATAAGAATAAAGGTAACAGCTATGTACAAATTCGTCACAAGTCAATCCAGTAGTGAGTGCTATTATTGGAAGGTTGGTAGCTCTCATATAAATCTGAGTCATACTCAACAGATCCCAGATAATCTCTGTAGTCCATTGACTTACAGATACTCATAGGTAGTAACAACCTATAGTGTAGTCACTCATGGGGGTGACAGGTTATTCCATTACATCATGGCAGGACACAGTGAGCCATCTTTCCTAACAGTAGACAGACCTAGCAATAGATTCAATATTTGGCAAATCTTGTTAAAAAAAATGTGTGTGTTGCGTTTAAAGTGATATATATATATATATATATATATGTTTGTATGCGTGCATGCAGAAGATAGTGACTGGTGTTGCATTCAAATTTTTGAAGATCGTATGTGGCAGGGAAGTGAGAAATCAGGAGTTCCACAAGTGAGAAGTGCTTGAAAAGAGAGAGACAGCTTCATCTATCTAGTTCAACAGTAAAATGAGACCTAGTTGCCAATCTAGTAGCATGCTTAAATTCATGCAGCCGAGGCACTAAGCACATCTGAACAATAGCCATGAAAATATTTGTAGAGAAGACAGAGGGAAGCTACATCATGTCGGTGAGAAAGTGACTGAAGTCGAGATGCCAGGTCAGGATCAATTACAAACTATTCTTTTAATTTTGTCAAGAATCTCAGGATATTGAACAATTCTTTTTTTTTTTTTAAATGTTGTGTACCTTCAGGGTGTGGTGATCATGACTCTTACTGTCCTTTGTAGGTCTTAGTAACATTTACCATTTTTGGCCCTGCCCTGCCATCTGATCCTGCAAAATCATTAGGTAGGTTACTCGTTGTTTTCTCTGCCCCTCTCATATTCAATATATCATGCGAAACTTAAATAATGGAAGATCTCTTTTCTCATAATGTGTCCCCAAAATTTCAACAGTCTGTTTCAGATTTTAAGTATTATATTTTATTCAGTCAAGCTATCTCAGACATTCATGAATTCCGCATCAAGGTGGGAAGATCATTAGTGTGGCATTCTGTGTAATAAAATAGTTTGGTCAACATAGGTGGTTGTTGAGTGACAGCCTGTCATGCACCATGGTTAAGTGTCCAGGCAATGTTAATATATTGTGCCATTGCTTGGACATTCATGAATCTATCATGTCAACTGTCATGGTCCTGTATCAAGATTGGAAGGTCATTAGGGCGGCATTCTGTGTCATAACATAGTTTAGAAAATGTAGATGATTGTTGAGCGCTCAGCCTATCTTGCGTTATCGCTAGGTATCCAGAGCAGTAGAATATTCGTGAGCTCTTGTTTGCTCCCCAGCAGTGTCCTGCAAAGAGCAGTCTTCATTCACTTGTAAATTTATACTGGAACACACCTATTCTATAGTTAATAGACTCTCCCACCTATAATAAGTAGGAGTAGTAAGAGTAACAAGTCAGTCGTTCAGGGAGTTGGTCAGTCAGTCGATGTCGGATGACTGTTAGTCGGATATTAAAGTATCAGCCACCACAATTAGATTACTGCATCATTACCTATTATATCAAGTTCCTAACATTTTGTATGTCAGACCTATTTTAGGACCGACAGTACAAATACAAGCCTCCACTGTGAAACCACTACATAACAAAATTGTAAAAATATCAGTGATGGGTCCATAGAGCAGTGATATAATTGAATGATGTCCTGAAGATAAATATAGCTCTCAGCATCTGGGTGTAGGTTCCATGAAACTTAAACATAAGGATTTTTGTTAAGGTTCAAGCAGTGTCATCCACAGACAGACTGTTTTGCTGTATCACAGCTCATCATTGTGGCTACACATCCGGTTGCCTCTAGCTGAATCAGAACCTGACTAAACTGGTGTCAGTCAGAGATTCTACCCCTAAGCCATTGGTGTACAGCAGGGATAAAGGTGAATTAGGTGTATTTATTTTTAGTTAAACACACAGTGACTGAGAGAACTTGATTTGCTTTACTGAAGAGTTTTGCATTATTAGCAGTAATAGTTACTGTTTACAAACTCATACTTCCTCCCCAGAGAGCTCAGCCAAAATAAATTTTTCAGGAGCATATATATTGTCATCCACAGACAGACTGTTTTGCTGTATCAAAAGCTCATCAGTGTGGCTAGACACCCAGTTGCCTCTAGCCAAGTTTGAAACCTGGCTGAATTGGTGTCTGTCAGAGATTCTACCCCTAAGCCATTGGTGCACAGCAGGGATGAAGGTGAATTTAAGCATATTTACTTTTAGATAAACACACAGTGACTGAGAGAACTTTATTTGGTTTACCAAAGAGTCTTATATTATTATAATTTTTTTATTATAATAGATTACAATAAAAACATTTTACATTGCTACACAAAAACTTTCATGTTTCGGATCTATAATGGTTCTTCTTTGGGTGATAGTAGATAACTTATGATAAAAATGATTTATTTGGGAAATTTAGAAAAAAATTGTTACCTCTTTTGAAACTTAAAAAGTTGGTGAGGCCTAAGGTCAGAATTAAAAAAATATACTTGTGGGCATGTCTGGATTAACCAATTATAATAGATTTCAATAAAAACATTTTACATTATAATACATTACTTACTCCATCTGTTTTTTCCCTTATTTATTATATATATATATATATATATATATATATATATAAAGATAGATATGATTTTGGATGATAGCATCAAGAAACATCAAAGTAGTAAAGAATTTACCATAATTTATATTTGTTACTCAAATCTGGGAATTTCTTTTTTAATGCAAGTTTTTTCAAAGATACCTTATGTAATACACTCACACATACACACTTAAACCAATACAATCATCCACATAAGTATATATATATATATATATATATATATATATATGCACATGTCTATAAATTCTCTTGTTTGTTTATATATATATACATATATATATCTATATCTATATATATATATATCTATATATATGCACATGTCTATAAATTCTCATGTTTGTTTATACATATATATATACATATATATGTGCACATGTCTATAAATTCTTCTGTTTGTTTATATATATATATATATACACACACACATATATATATATATATATATATATATATATATATACTCATGTCTATAAATTCTCTTGAAATTCCATGAAGAAGAAAGGAAATAAATTGTTCACAAAGTGCACACATATTTATCTGCAATTTCTAAAGTGTTACAGTTTATGGAATGCATAAGTGCAACTCATTATGCATTACCCTTAATGGATTGGGCACTTGAACTGCAACAGCAGCTTTACTTCAATATACACTCTTGCAAAACAGAGGATCTTTCTATCTTGCATCTTGTCACTGTTTTTCATTTCTTATTCCAATAACTTTTTCATCCTATATATATATATATATATATATATATATATATATATATATGTCTTTTCATCATATATATATATATATATATATATATATATATATATATATATATATGACCAACACAATGACTGACCAAAATTAGTGATACAGACCAAAATTAGCAATAAAAGAACAAATGAAAACAACAGATAAAGTTCACTTTCTTCAGAAACAGTCACTGCTACTAATTAGCAGGGATTATTTTTTCTCCTGATGATAGCTATGCTGTCTGAAACTAGTCAAGGAACCTAATTTAAGTAATAAAACAAAAAATATTTATATGCAAACTAGTGAGTATGAAAATTTTAACTTTTTAAGATTTTTTATTGTTCAAACATATATATATATATATATATATATATATATATATATATATATATATATATATATATATATATATATATGTATATGTATGTGTGTGTGTATGAATTGCGATGGATAAATTGTCGTCAAAATTAGACAAAAATGAAAATAATGGTGATTATTATACACTTACTATACATTGCCATTGTTGTTGAAAATGAAAACTTGACAGAATAATAATTGTAAAACAGAAATTTCTTAATGATTTAATTTCCTTCAATTTGGTTTGGGACTTAGTAGGACTATATATATATATATATATATATATATATGATAAAGTGTGGAAAGTTTTTGTGTGACATTTTTCATCACTTAGGACTTCTTCAAACTAAATTTGCGGTAATATAACAAATTTATATAACAAAAATATAAAATAACAAATTTAGTCAGATGATGTCCTAAAGGACATAACACATCACACAAAACACTTTTTACATTTTGTCATGAATTTTTCTATAATATTGTTTTTGATATATATAAAAATTAATATATCATTATCTCATATGTATATATGTTGTTTCATATATATATATATATATATATATATATATATATATATATATATATATATATATATATATATATATATAATATATATATATATATATATATATATATGTTGTCTTATATATATATATATATATATATATATATATATATATATATATATGTAGACACATACAGGGTATGATGGTGGATAAATTGTGATCTAAATTATTAAAAAATGAAAATAACACTGACATCTCATTGTTGCCGATATGTTTGCCAAAATTACACAAAAATATCTTAAAATAGTAAAGAGTAAATTTATTCAATAAAATTGCCATCAAGGGGGTGACATCTTTAAATGTCTTGAATGTACGTCAGAGAATCATGGAAGATTGTAGTTTAAAAACAGTAAAATCGACCTTGTTAACCAAACGCTCCTCTGTGGCCAAATCGATTAAAGGCACATCAGGCTATATGACGGCTCCGTATAGGATACAGGCTCGATTCCTGTCAAAGGATGAATATTTTCTATGAAAATTTCGTGAACATTCAAGACAGTAAATGTTGTTTAATACTGTTTATTATAAACAGAGCATTTACTTAAATATTTGTATCTATAAAAAGAATGTATAAACATAAAAATGTCTTAATATATATATATATATATATACGTAAATTTAGTTTATGCAAAACTAGGTAATCCGTATGGGTAGACCCAAGGAGGATGATATCCAGAGAGCTCAATGTAAGTTCAGAGCAGATATGTTTGAATAAAAACAGATCACTTTAACATTCCATGTAATAAGTTATTTCACCACAACCCCCTTAAAAGGGCTCTGGATCATCAGACCTTTCAAGCTTTGGAAGTAAAGTCTGATGATCCAGAGCCCTTTTAAGGGGGTTGTGGTGAAATAACTTATTACATGGAACCTTAAAGTGATCTGTTTTTATTCAAACAAATATATGTACATATATATATATATATATATGCATTCAAACATATATATATATGTATATATGTATGTATATAAATATATGTATATATAGTTAGCAGTAGAAAGATTGATTTCTTTTATGATTTACAAAACTTTTGCATGTTATTTAATATAATACGTATAAAAAGATATAAATGATGAAAACTTATCTTCACTAGTCAGGTGGGGGTGACAGGAGACTCAGAAGAAGATAAAGTGATGTCTTGCTCCCATGACAACTGAGCTACAACTGCACCAAAATGTGTACTACACACCCTCACAGATTCAGGATGGTTGTGTGAGCGAGCAAAAGAAACAAGTTACCAACTTGGAATTACAAGTATTTTTAAAATTTTGGATTAACAAAATATACCATGTGACTAAGTCAGGGTTAAAGCCAGAAAATACATTTAGCTTGTAAGAATGATTCTTGGAGATAATAATGATTTACTGATACATGTTCTACTAATTAACCCATAGTTGGGAGGAGAAGAGGTAGATCCACATTTTTTCCAAAGGTATTTGTGCATAATTAAATATAACAAACTGAATAGAAATTGGAGCTTGCCAATTAATAATTCCAAGCCATTATGCCACCTGCACAACAAATCTTACAGCACTTGGTATTTCCAAATAGCCACCCATCTAGGTACTGACCAGGCTTGATGTTGCTTAACTTCAGTGATCATATGAGAATCAGTGTTTCAACAATCATTAAGAGATGAACATAATAATTCAATATTCAAGTAAAGAAAATCTCCAAGAAGAATCTGTAATGGATTTTAATAATGGAAGTATTAACTTTTTAATTTTTTTTTTTTTCATCTCTACTTTTTATCAAAACTATCCTGAAAACTCATGTCAGAAAGCATTTGCATACAGCTGGCAGTTTAGATATTTCTAACATCAATGATTAAAAGTGGTTTTTAGCAAGTGAAGCCTGTGGGTCTTGGTGATAACCATGTTGCTTCAAAACTTGTTGGCTGGCACTACAAAATCAAAAAGAACTGTACCCAATAACCGATTGAGGTTTTTATAAGGCTGTAAAAGGATTTTATTGATTGATTTGTATTTTTATCGCTTATTAACATTTTTGCAGGTTATTTAAAGCCAGAAAATATTTTTTTAGATTGTAAGATTTTGCTTGTTTTGTTTAGCTGCATATCAACCACTATGGATTATTTAATATCAAAATCTAAATATTTTATATGCATTTGTTGCGAGAAGATAATAATAGTTTTAGCAATACAAGTTTAACTAATTAACCCATAGTTGGGGGGAGAAGAGGTAGATTAATACTTTTCCCAAAAGTATTTGTGCATAAGTAAATATAACAAAACCAACTAGAATTAGAACTCAGCTCTCCAATTAACAATTCCAAGCCCTTATCCATTACACCACCTGCACATCAAAGTTTACAGTACCTTGTGTTCCAAAGTGGCCATCCATCTAGGTATTGACAAGACTCACTTAAATCTGGTGATCACACAGGAACAGGTGTTTCAATATGATGTGACCATAAGCATTTCAGACTGTAATACTTTTTTGGGATAATAATGATTTAGTGATACAAGTGCTACTAATTAACCCATAGCTGGGGGGAGAAGAGGTGGATTCATGCCTTTCCCATTTGAATATAACTGCTCTCTAATTTCCAGTAGCAAGTCATTATCCATTACACCACCTGCACATACAAGCTTGCAGCATCTGTTATTCCCAAGTGGTCACCTACCGAGGTACTGACCCAGATTGACATTGCTTAACTTTGCTGATCATTTGAGAACTGGTGTTTTCAAATTGATGTGAGCATTTTAGATTATAAGAATTTTTGGAGATAATAATGATTTACTGATACAATTCATACTAATTAACCAATAGCTAAAAACAGGACTTTTGACAAAACAAATTTCGTTGATGGGGGCTGGTAGTTGAATTTGTGTTCACAATGACCATAATTACAATCAGAAGAAAAGAGTTTCATTCAGACAGTTTCTTCCAGGATGTTTTCACAATCACTATAATCTTGGCCACTTCATATCTAGGTTCAATTTTTCTTTTTGTATTCCTATAGTAAGAAGTAAATTCCATTCAGACAAATTCTTCCCAAGAACTGCTGCTTTATGAAATGGATTTGCAGCAGAATGTTTTCCCAATCACTACAATCTTGACCTCTTCAAGTCTAAGGTTAACTATTATTACTCCTTTAGTATTCTTATGGTTCTTGGGTGAATGTTAGTATTAAAAAAAAAAAAAAAAGTACTACATTCATTGTTAACCTTGACAGTGCAGCAGTCACTAATATATTATATTTACGTACAAAACAATGCAGGTGTCTGAAAAATACCCATCCACAAACCGGAAAAGCATGAACTTTCATTTTCAACATGAAGTGTTCAGCTGTTTGACATGATTATCGGAAAGTTGGCCTGGCTGAAGTAAAACAATCCTATGTATTGAGAAGATTACATCGCTCTACTTAACATTCCCTACTTGAGGAGAAAACATTGTGCAACACCCACTCACCTTTACCACCAACAATTCCACCACAAAAAGCTTTCCAGCCTCAGTTTGGCTTGGTTTGGTTTATAGCATATCAACATCAATGGGTTATTTAATGCCAACAAGATTTTTATTGCCAGTAATTTTTTTCCAAAAATGTATTGCTGGTATTAAAACCTATTTTTACACCTTTATCGTATTTTGACCACAGTTTGGGAGTTAACAATTTGCCCATAGTTGGGACGCTAACAGGTACTACCACCCTGGATCAGGGTAAACCTGAGAACACCAGCAATTAAGAGATGGTTCCCGATCCTCAAAACCTCCTGCTCAGAGGCCTTGCTGCCAGATGTAGTTTATCATCATACCCAGGACGGTTTCCAGCCTTGAAAGAGTATAAAAGCATTTCTGCATCCTTGTAAGTGTTGTAAAGTTGCTAGCCTCTCGTTATCTTATCACTATTTCAATGGTAAAAGTTCAGATGAACTATATTCCTTTATTCCATTAGTTCAAACCTTTACAGCTAGGACACACCATGACATGTACACAAGGTGGGCGTGAGTTGGTGCAATAAATACTAGAGTGAACTGTGAAAATGGAGAGCCATTTTCAAATTTCATTTGTGTTTGTTGCATTCTTACATACAAATACTTTTGGAAAAGGTGTGAATCCATCTCATCTCCCAGTTATGGGTTAAATAGTAGGAGTTCTTTTTTTAGACCTAGTAAGTTTAAATTATTAGAATTTCTTTGATGAAGTATTATTATTATTAATAATTGTTGATTAATTCATCTTTTATTCATTACTATATTTTCCATTTATTAGGTTGGTGTAAAAAATAATAATGTCGGTTTTTGACGTTAAAAAATATGTCAAAAAGCGACATTATTTTTGCACCAACCTAATATGTCTGACTATACTGTTTCTCTGTTAAATTTTTATGAAGTATTATTATTATTATAATTATTATTATTATATTATCTTCTGTATAGTTTTTCAATTTCAACTGGAGTCTTGTCTTATGGGTGCTCTCCATCTAGTCTTACAAACTCAAAAGTGACCACCGTCTACAGAAGATTTTTGGCATAAAGAAATGTAGACTTCTGAAGTGATAGGGTTCTTCTTCTTTATGTGACATAGGCGATTATGGCTCTCCACAACTTCCTGTCCCTTGTAGCTCTTAATAAACTTTGTCTTTCTGTTATTTCTCCTAAACTCTGTTCTGCCATCTATTTACTAAAGCTCATTAAGTGTGTTATACATTGTTTTCAACTGTCCTTCTTGCTCTGTCCTGTGAGTATCAGATTTTCCAAGCCCTCCTTCCTCATTACATGCCCCAGAAATTTCTACTGTCTCTTCCTGATGTTAAGTATTAATTTCTTTTTTGTTTCCATTTTCTCCAAAACTTTGTTGTTGTTCACACATTCAGCCCATGGTATCCTCAGCATCCTTCTGTAGAACCACATATCTGTTGCTTCAAGTCTCCTCTTCATCTTCAAGGAGATCTTCCAACACTCAATACAGGAGGACAGATATCATTTAGCAGTTTAATACTCTTTTCCTTGTTTCTAGCGTAATTTTCCTATTTCTTATTATTCTGTTTAGCTTTTGGAATACTTCCTTGGTTATCCCAATATAGGATATAATGTGATCATGCTGAACTGACTCCCAATTGGATGCTTTCCTCACCATTACAAATTTAACCTATTCAAGTCTAGGATTAACTTATCTTTGACACATCATTATAATCTTAGCTTAATCTTCTTACTGCTCATATAAGAATCTTCTTCAGTAGCACTCTACCTCTAGTGGCTCTTGGGCCTTGTATAGTATGAACATTCTGAAGAATGTTTATTTAAACCAACGTACTTATTTCCCACCAGAATGCGTATTCCAGATGACACTTGTACACAAAAGAATACTTCATTATGTGCCATATCCCAGAACTTCCTGTCTGTTGTAATATTTAATAAAGTGTCTTTCAGTTATTTCTCATAAACCCTCTTTCACTATCCATTTAATCAAGCCCGCTATGTATTTTATGTGTTGTTTTTCTCTATCTATCTTGTTTGCTATCTGTTCCATGAGTATCAGATTTACCAAGCCCTCCTTCCTCATTATATGTCCCATAAACCTCAACTGTCTCTTCTTGACGTTAAATATTAATTTCTATTTTCTCGAAAAACTTTGTCATTGCTCACATGTTTGTTCGATGGTATCCTCAGTGCACACTGCCATACAGGGGGGGAAATATATCACATAGCAGGTTAGTACTCTTTCCTTTGTTTCTAGTGTAATTTTCCTATTTCTTAGTATTCTGCTTAGCTTTTGGAATGCTTCCTTGGCTATCCCAATATGCCGTACTAGGCTTTATTCCAATTTATGTGGGTCTTTAGGTTTGGGGGTATAGACCCTAACACCCCAATGATAGCAAGAATAAGTGAATATCCTACACTCTGGTAACACATTTTAAGCTTTCAAATTTCTTATTGCTGTTGTTATTTGCACTATTTCCATTCAGACTATTGCCCTCATCTTTGTTGTTATTATTATTAAACCATACTTGCCTGCTGATTAGAGTTGCAACTGCTGCAGCCCATCATGTTTTGGTTGATGCTGCTGCGACATTTGAAGACTTGCTGTCATTTGTCTGTTTTTCATTATTAGTGGCTCCCACATTGTATATATTTCTATGCTAGGCCTGCCAACCTCTTAACCTAGCATATGCACTGATCCTTTCAGACACCTAACTCTCCAGCATTCATCCCTGTCCGTTATTTTGACCTCCTTCCACAGTGATAAAAACAACAAAGATAAGGATAATAGACGAAATAAAAATATTATGAATAATGATAACTCCTCATCAAAGATATTCAGACAAAAATTGGCTCAAACTTTTACTTCCATTAAATCTCACACACACACACACACAGATATATATATATATATATATATATATATATATATATTTAGTTGGCTTGAGTGATCAATCCAACTAAATATGTTAGCTCTGTCATTCAAATTGAGCACTTTCTAATAAGTACTCTGCATATATAATATATAAATAATATATATATAAAATAGCATATATACATATTTATATTATATACATACACATTTCTCATATATATATATATATATATATATATATATATATATATATATATATATATATATATATATTAGAGATATAAATGCTGCACTTAGTGGCCAGATATGTTTGCATGGACATCCATGTTGTCTTTAAACTGGGTAAGCTACAAGGAATTCTGAACTGGACTCTTTATTTAATCTATGAAAGTAGACTGCTCTCATTTCACTGCTCATGGGATATTACCTAATTTTTATTTTTATTTAGTGCTGCTCACTTATTGCTTGCTTGTTCCCACTAATTGCTTTATTCTTTATCAGAAGATAGAGTTAGGGACAAAAAAATCCAATTAGAAAATTATTATTATTATTATGTTTTTGTTTAGGCTTTACTTTGTGTAGTATGATTTACCTCTATGTCTCAATCAGAGACTTCAAGAGACATTTTTTGTTTTATCAGAAAATACAAACAGATGAGGTTGCATGCAGTTAGAAAGGAAAAACCCCAATTAGAAAATTATTATTATTATTATGTTTTTGTTCAGGCTTTGTTTTGGGTAGTACAATTTGCATCTATGTCTCAACCAGAGACTTCAAGAAACATGTTTTTTTAGTTTTATCAGAAAATACAAACAGATGAGGTTGCATGCAGTTAGGAAGAAAAAACCCTAATAACAAAATTATTATTATTATGTTTTTGTTCGGGCTTTGTTTTGTGTAGTACAATTTGCATCTATGTCTCAACCAGAGACTTCAAGAAACATGTTTTTTTAGTTTTATCAGAAAATACAAACAGATGAGGTTGCATGCAGTTAGGAAGAAAAAACCCTAATAACAAAATTATTATTATTATTATGTTTTTGTTCAGGCTTTGTTTTGGGTAGTACAATTTGCATCTATGTCTCAACCAGAGACTTCAAGAAACATGTTTTTTTAGTTTTATCAGAAAATACAAACAGATGAGGTTGCATGTAGTTAGGAAGAAAAAACCCTAATAACAAAATTATTATTATTATGTTTTTGTTCGGGCCTTGTTTTGTGTAGTACAATTTGCATCTATGTCTCAACCAGAGACTTCAAGAAACATGTTTTTTTAGTTTTATCAGAAAATACAAACAGATGAGGTTTCATGCAGTTAGGAAGAAAAAACCCTAATAACAAAATTATTATTATTATTATGTTTTTGTTCAGGCTTTGTTTTGGGTAGTACAATTTGCATCTATGTCTCAACCAGAGACTTCAAGAAACATGTTTTTTTTTTATCAGAAGACACAAACAGATGAGGCTGTGTGCAGTTAGGAAGAAAAAGTCACAATAATAAAATTATTATTATTATTGTTATTTTTGTTGTTATTATTATTTTATTATTATCATTATTATTTTTATTACTATGTTTTTGTTGTTGTTTTTGTCTTGGCTTTACTTTGTGTAGTGTGAGTTGCCTCCAAGTCTCAACCAGAGGCTTCAAGAAACAATTTTGTTTTTTGTATCAGAAGATACAGACAGATAAGAGCCAGGCAATCAGAAAGAAACCTACACAAGACATGAGAAGTACCATTGCGTATGATTTTTTTTTGCAATTCACATATTTTAAGCGTGGCAGGAATTTGAATCACATATTTATTTATTCCTTTTGATATCATACCCATGGTCACAATAACAAAAGTTAATGTTGTTGCTTTCAGTTGCATTCTACTCAAAAACAAATCTACTGTCACTGACAAAACTAACCTGTCTGTTCGTCTCAAAAAGGACCTCCACTCAGTTGTGACCTGGGGCGGGAATTGGCTGGTTAACTTTAATCCCTCAAAAACAAAACTGCTCTCTATTACTCACCACAGAGAGCCATCCCTTCCCCCCCATTAGAATGTCTGAGGCTCAACTTCTTGAGAGCACCTCTTTGCGACTACTCGGTCTCACATTGACTGCTGACCTGAGTTGGAACAAATACATTGATTCAATAGCTTCGTCCACCGCAAGGAAAGTTGGCTCCCTGTGCAGCACCAGGAAATTTTTCTTGCCGGAGTCGATCCTTCAAATCTACAAATCATCCATTCGCTCTTGCATGGAGTATTGCTGCCATATATGGTCTGGAGCCCCTTCTGATTGTCTCAAGGTTCTTGATAAAATCCAGAGACGGATATGCATTGTAATTGGCCCTGATCTGGCATCTCGTCTGCAGTCGCTCTCTCACAGACGTGCCGTTGCCTCCCTCTGTCTTTTTTACAAATATTTTCATGGTAACTACTCCGATGGGCGGCTTTCGTTGGTTCCCAGACTTCATGAATTTAAGCATTCTACTAGGCTGGCATCTCGCTCTCACCCTTTTACTGTCAAAACTGTTAAATCTAGCCATCTCTTCTACTCCAATAGCTTCATGTCTTGCACTTCTCCCCTGTGGAACTCCCTCCTCTTTTCCTGTTTCCCTGATAGCTATAATCTCCAACTATTCAAATGTAACGTTAATTGATTTCTCCAGATGCCTTGATCTATCCCCTATCCTTCTCTTCATCCTTTCCTTTATCACTCCTATTTGCTCTTGCTTCAACTCTCTGTAACCCCTTAGATGATAGTGGCTTCCTGCCATGCTTGGGGTGAAATGCTTAAAAAAAAAAATCTTTTCAAAGATTTGTTTTTGTTGGTTGGTGCTGCAGCATCTATCAGCAGACATGTATTTTCAACATGATTTTTCAAATTTATACCTGGTCAATTTGCATGGATTTCCCTATGAGGAGTTGTTGTTATTATATCCTTTGATTTCTGTTGTTTATACATTTTCTTTCGTGTCCCAGCCATAGACCTAAACTCAGATATGGCTTCATGACATTTTCCACTGATCATTTTCATAAAAAAAACTAAGACCACCCACATTTCACATAGATAAAGCTTTTGTAATGTGTGAGCAGTATTTGCAAGTACACTTTTTTGTATTTCTTTTATTATTATTATTATATTTCCTTTGATTTCTGTATATATTTCTTTCCAGGTCCTGCCCAGAGACCAAAATTTAGAAATAGTATCATAACATTATCCACTGACCAATTAAAAACACACACACACAGACATATTTTACATAGATAAAGCACTTCATGAGGTATGGGCTGTACTCGTGAGAACAATTTTTTTATATTTCTTTAAGGCATGGGCTTCCAGGAATCCCTTCAATGAGTCTATTGGAATCTTTTCCAACCAATCTGAGGGCTCCAACTACAACAAGGATTGTTGATGTTCCCATGTGCCACATTTTTGAGATTTCAATTTCAAGGTCCTTGTATTCTGATAGCTTTTTGAAGATCTTCAAAGATACGGTGCAGTTTGCAGGGACTGCCATATCAGTAAAGAGGCAATCTTTTTTTGTTTCTAATAACAATGTCTGGGTGATTAGCTTTGATTTTTCTCTCTGTGTGTATTGTGTAGTCCCATAAAATTCTAACAGGTCTTATCTTTGTAACCGGGTCTGGGTTACAATTATTATTATTATTATTAATTTTTCGCTAATTCATATTTTATTTATACTTAACCATTTAAATCTTTATAACTTCAACAAACTACCAGTGACATGCCAGCGGCATGAAGTAGGTAAAGCACTGCTAGTGGTGGACTACTTAGACAGCATATTACCCCCCCACTTACAATAGTGTCCAACGTATTTATGAGGATTGAGCCATACCAATTAGTGTTCATATGTACTGTATATAACAATTATCATTATTATTAACATTATTATAATTATTATTATAATCATTATTATCAAACAAAATTATTGACATAACTGTTCCAATATTTTTTCAATACTTAGAGAAGAACACAACTGAAGAAAAGAAAAGAGCCAGTGTTTAACAATGTTTAACAATATTCTGACATTATTTGTGTGTCGTATTCCCTCAAAATATTCTTCCATAAGAACATCTATTATATAAATATTTTTGTTCATTTTTTTTCTTCTTATTTTTAAAAATATTGAATTTTTTTTAGAATACCTTTGAATAATTCTTCTTAATATATACATCATAAAATTTCCTACTTTTTGAAAGAGGGACAACATATCAGGTCATGTTTTTAATAACAGGAAAAAAACCATGAAAGGTAATGGAGGAAAAAAAAAACACTTGTGTTTTTAAGAGGGTAATTGAAAATGCCAAAAAAACATGTTATGAATAAAAAAAATGATCAAATAAGAATATTTGTGTATATATGTTTAGGTATGTAGATTTTTTGTGTTCATATATATATATACAAACACATACATATAAATGTCAAATTAAAAATAAATCCATTATTGATAAATATATATATATATATATATATATATATATATTAATAGGATTTCTGGAATATTCAGGCTGACAGACAAAATCAAATAAATATACTGTTTAAGAAAAATAAAAGTAGCGTCTATTTAAATATGAGTATCCACTAAAAATAACATTTAAAGTGATAAAAAATCTGTCAGATTGATAAATAAAAAATCAATTACTTTATATATATATATATATATATATATATATATATATATATATATATGAATTGATACATATTGATATGTATATATATATATACATACATACATACATATATATATATATGTATTTGTATATATATGATAAAATATATTTTTAAGTTATACTATATTTTATGGGTTAAAGTGCTCAATATCAGGGACAGAGCTTATGTAAATATAAAAGTGGACATTGATGTCAATGCTTAAATGCAACATTCCGTTTTATTCTTAAATAACACAATCATCAGATGATATATTTTGGGGCCTGATCCTTGTGTTTAGCATGAAACAGACTGTAGACTCTGGGTGTTGACTTCAATGTCCACTTTTATATTTACACACACACACACACACACGTGTGCATGTGTGTGTTTGTGTGTGTGTATTGAGGCAGCAGTCCTTCATTAATACAAGTCTGACCAAAACCTTGAGATAAAGAATATTTTCTGAATTTCTAGTCAACTTTTTATTTACAATAAAGAACATGTCTGTATCCAATGTATACTGTATTTTCAGTGTATAAGATGCATATCATTACCCCACAATTTGATGTCAATATGGGCTTGTGTTCTATACACTGAAAGTATGAGAAAAAAATATATATATAAATATAAATATTGTTATAATTAATTTTAAGGAAAAAATTAATTATTTTTAATAATATGTGGAAATCTTCGCTTTTAACTGAAGATGGTTGCGAGACCAGAAACGCATGTAGTAAAATTATGGAAAACAAAGCATAATATTTTTTTCTAAATAAATCCACATTACAACCAAAAACGTTTGCGGTACCTCTCTTCTCTTCTTTTTAATATATATATAGATATATATATATATGTGTATGTATCTATATATATATATTATGAAATGGACTAAGTCTGAAATATATATATATATATATATATATATATATATATATATGTATAAATACATTTTCTGTTTATATGTTATTTTTAATAGACAAATTTATATCTATAAAAATTCATATAAGATATAAACAGAAAATATATTGAAATAAATTACAGAATGAGTCCATTTCATAATATATTCATATATATATATATATATATATATATATATATATATATATATATATATATATATATATGTATAATAAAGATGATATGCTCAAGCAGGCTGGTAGAAGAATATAAATAAATTTACTGTTTAAAATAAAATGGATCGTCTAATCAAATATGGGTATCCACTAAAAATAATGTTTAAAAAAATGATAAATATATTTGTGTGTGTCTGTGTGTGTATATGCACGCATGCTTGTGTGTATGTATGTCATATATCAATATATATATATATATATATATATATATATATATATATATATATATATATATATATATATATATATATTCATTTTTTACTTTTCAGCAACTTTTATATATATATATGCTTTTCAGCATTCTTTATATATATATATATATATATATATATATATATATATATATATATATATATATACATATATATATTTATAATAAATAAATAGTAATAATATTTATATATATCGGGTGTAACAGCCAAATTGTCCAATTGTTAGAGTAAGCTCTAAACTATTGTATCTTAGAAATGATAAAGATATCTTACTGGAATTCCCTGAGATTTTTATAACACTATTGGACTCTACTTTGAGCAATAAGAATGTCTAATTACTCTCCAAGCTTGACAGAAGAATCATGATGAAACAAAAATCATTATAAACAAAAATGACATGTTCATCATTAATTAATCAAAGCTAAGGATGGGAAACTCATGATGTATTGAATAAAGTTCAAAATGTATATATATATATATATATATATATATATATATATATATATATTATTCCAGGATTATTTTCCAATTTATTCCAGATGATCTTCACTCTCTCTAACCTTTTAAATTTTTGCCCTTGTGTAAAAAGCTGCCTCACATCTTTCACATACAATTTCATTTTCAAGTCTTTTTACGCTACTCTTTGGACTGAAACTCCTCTCTCACATCCCAAACGTCTTATGGATTGAGTTGGATCTTTTCTAATTGATCCCATCATTTCTAGGTTGAAATGATGATCCATCTTGCAGTTGTACCCTCCTGATCCAGTTTTCCTTTCTACCGTTCCCTGTGTTTTAAACTTATTCACCATTCTCTTGATGGTTCTTGAATGGACTTTGAAGACAGAAGCCAGAGTATGAATATTGGTACCATTACTGAAGGCCTGAATGATCATTTCAGTTGGGGAGATACAGTGGGGCTGACACAAAATGATTTCAACCTGTTCTCATTCTAGATGAATAACTCAAAGTGTTTTTTTTCATGTTTTCAGGTAAGACTCAAAGTGTCTTTCTTACGACAAATGATTAAACGTCTTACCTGAAAACATGAAAAAAAAAAAGAAACTCAATTTGTTTAGTGGTTTTTAAATATTAAATATTTTGGGGAGGGCACAGTTACACGATTTGAACAATTTTGCTGTGACACCCGGTATAAGCTGTCTCCATCGACTTTCTCTTGAAATGATCCTGTGTACCTCCATATAGATAAAGGCCTGGTGTGAGTCTCTTTTAATCATTTTTTTTTTTGTTTACATATTCCACTAAGGCAAGGCCCAAGTGTCACTTGGGGTTCGAATCTGAAAGTGGTCGATTTTCCTTAAAGGTGACTTAATGTTATCTGTCTTGGAGTAAAAGGTGCCTCACATGTTTCACGTATGATTTCTTTTTTCACTGCTCTTTGGACTGTCATAGCTGAAACTTCTCTCTTGTATGATGATCCCTCTTTCTGTAGTGACCCCACAATCCAGTTTTCCATTCTACCGTTCCCTGTTTTTTAAACTTATTCACCGTTCTCTTGATAGTTCTTGAAGGGACTTTGAAGATGGAAGCCAAAGTATGAATGTTGGTACCATTACTGAAGGCCTGAATGATGTTTTTCCTCTCATGATTGATCATTTGAGAAGACAGTGGAGCTGATATAAAACAATTTTAACTTTTTTTCTTTTTGCTGAATAACTCAAAGGGTTTTTTCAGTGATTCTTATGGCAAATGGTATCAAGATAGCTAAACATCTTACCTGAAAAGCTGGAAAAAAAAAACTCAATTAGTTTAGTGGTTTTTAGATATTAAACATTTTCTGGGATGGACAATTATGTTGTTACACCATTTAGACAAGTTTGCTGTTACACATGGTGTATGTTTGTGTGTGTTTATGCTATTCATAAGGGTGTGTATGTATATGTCCTACATCAATATAGATTTTTCTATCTGTCTATATTTCCGAGATGAGGTATTGTAATTATTTACACTATTTACATTGTTTGGAGGGAAAAATGTGATTACCGACGATATGGGATGAGGTTGAAATAATAGACAGAGAACATGACTGGAAAATACAAAAAATTATGGAATCAGCACATATGCTAAGCCACAGAAATCACCAGCAATGGCAAACATATACATGGAATACTTTGAAGAAATGTCCTTAGAATCCACATCACTAAAGCCAACCCTATGGCCTAGATATCTAGATGACACTTTCACACTCTGGCCACAATAGAACCATGTGAACTCAATAAATCAATGATACAGTTCACAAGAGAGAAAACAACAACAAACTAGCATTCCTGGATGTACTAATATCATGAACCAAGCATAGGTTCAAGCCAACATTCACCGAACAATACTTCAACTTCATCTCCCACCACCCATAGTGTAAAGAAAGTGATTGTACATTGTTTACAATATTGAGCAAAAGTCATAAGTGGTGACCTAGAGACAGATGAACAAGAAATGGTCAGTATAAGCAGTACCCTATAACATAACAACTACCCTGGGTACATGACAGTAGCTCTGACTAACTGGGATAGAAGGGTACAAGAGGATAACAACACTCAGGAAACAGCTTTAGTCTACCTACCCTATGTGAAGAGATTATCGGAAAAAAATACAAAAGATCTGTGGTCGATATAACATCAGGACAATCTTCAAAAGTGGTTCAATACTTCGAAGACACCACTTCTGAACAAGACCTCCCATAGAGGGAAACAGGATTAAGGACTGTGTATGCACCATCCCATGCAGCTGTAGTAAGAAATATGAAGGAGAAACAGGCCACCCACTTATGGCTTTACACTGCAGGAACAGTGTAAAGCCATAACATGTGGAGAAATAGAAAAATCAAGCATAGTATACCATATATGGAGAGAAAAGTGAGATCACCACCCTTTGTGGGATGAAATTAAAATAACAGAGAGAGAACATCACTGAAAAATACAAAAACTTAAGGAATCAGCACATAAGCTAGGAGCCAAAAATCTCGTAAGCCTGCTAAGTACAGAAATGAATACAATATGGGAACCAGTAATAAGCAATACTTAGAGAAAAACAATAATAACAACAAAAATTGTAATATGAGTTCTGGTCAAAATGGTTACTGAGACACTAGGATTATAGTTCCAAAAAAATTCATACACTGACGCCATTATGGACACATGGCCCAGTGGATAAAAGCTTTGGTTGAATCCATTGAGTTGTGAGTTCAATACCTGGCTACAGCCGAGGTCAACAAAAACTTGGATATTTGTGTTAAAGGTAGATAGCTGATATTAGGACATCCAGAAGAGGCAGGGCACGTGGAACTAGAACAATCTACCCCCGTGGATGAAATAAAGGGTTCAGTTTGAAATTCCAATTACCAGAAAAAGGCCAGAGCATAAAACAGCTGAGACGTCACAAATATAGCAGCAAAGATGTGGACAATAGTCTGAACAGTGAAAATAAGAAATTTTTGTATGTATATATCTCATATAGGACATAAATGAATGGGATCGTTCGTTCATATACATAAGTGGAGTTGAGCAGAGTTAGAATTAAGTCAGTTGATAATTGTACCTTTCATTGCTTACCTACAAGTTTGTCTTCTTTCTTTAGTTCTGTCTGTTATCTCAAAAACACGAGACACAACAATACATATATATATATATATATATGTCTAGTGAGCCAGACAAACCTAGGTGTATCTAGGTCTGCTCTACGGTTGTATTAAGCTCTTTTGTTAGTTAGTTGTTTACTCGTATTGGGGTTTTTTCTTTGGGCTTCAAACTTGCATCTGTGTGATTTTTTTCGACAGATTTTCATGTTTGTAGTTCTTTCTTTTTTTAAAACCTTTTTTTCTCTCGAGATTGATTTGATTATTGGCAAATCAAAAATTTGAGGTTTTTTCGAGACGAGTATAGTTATCTATATTTGTATACACACACACACATATATATATATATATATATATATATATATATATATATATATATATATATACATATATATATATATATACCTGTGTGTACTATATATAAGGGGTGCATGTATATGTCTAATATCAAATATATATATGTAACACATTTTATTTCTTTTTCTTTATATATATATATATATATATATATATATATATATATATATATATATAGAGAGAGAGAGAGAGAAATCGATAGTGAGAGAGAGATGTACATGTGTGTGAGAATGTATGCTTTTCACCATCCTGTATGTCTGTGTGTGTGATATATGTATATCTGTGTATATGTATGTGTTACATACATATATATGTATATATATATATATATATATATATATATATATATATATATATATATATATATATATATGTATGTATGTATGGGTGCGGTTATAGTTGTTTCAATGAGAGAAAGTATATATTTTAAAGAGAAAAGAGAAGCTGCAAACATTTTTTGTTATAATGTATATTTTTTAAATACATACTATATTTTATTTGCCATATTTTTGCTACATGTATTTCTAGTCTTGTGAGCTTCATCAGGCAAAGAATGCCTATTTCCACATATTATTTAAAGGAAATAACATAAGGAAAATTAATTCCTTTAAATAATATATATATATATATATATATATATATATATATATATATATATATATATATTTAAAAAATCCACATTATAACCCAAAACGTTTGTGTCTTCTCTTTAAAAGATACATACATATATATATATATATATATATATATATATATATATATATATATGTGTGGTGTGTGTGTGTGTGTTTGCACAAATGTATACTTCACATATATATGAGGCATGTTATACAGTTTATGTGCTGGTGAAAAAAAATATTCCCCCACAAAACTCTGGTCATTTGGTCAGATATTAAAAAGTAGATCATATCACGAACCTTTCTTTTCAACACCCCCCTTATGTTATATATTCATACCATACAGCATATATAAGAATAATATCCTAACAGACATATGAGTACATAAAATTATATAATATAATATATATATATATATATATATATATATATATACATAGTTTAAATATTGTCCTTGCGCACACATTAGTCCACCCAATTATACAATTGTTCAAATGAAACCAGATTCAGTCCCACTATTTGCGCAGTCAACCATTCGTCTACCCAGCCATCCAACCAACCATCTAGCTAATTTAACCTGAGAGAAATCAGCCAAGCACATAATGCCTTAGCCCAGAAGCCTGGGAAGGAGAATCTACCCACATTTGGACTCCTTTTTGATCAGCTTACCCTATCCAATTGTAACATCCATCGTCTGCAAGAATTGTCACTAGATCTTCTAAGAGGGCGAAACACTTGCCCACATAATTTTCCATTTTCTTTCTTGCTGAAAAGGAAAATGGCCAACAAAACAAGAAAGGTGAATAAAGTATTTTAGCTGTATGTTATAAGTAACAAATACACAGTTATAAACACTCCCATTAAAGAAAAGTGGTTGTTAGGGAAGGATTTAGTCTGTAGCATTTTTTTTTTTTTTCATTTTTTTGTTTTGTGTTTCTTTTATTTTATTTGTTTATATTATTTTTGCAGCTGAGAGAAAGCAGGGGAGAGATGAATTCTTTGGAGGTAGCAAAGTTAGGTTAGGGGTTGACTTGCTGGGTATACAAGGGAGGTAATCTACTTATTACGGCAAGCTCTGTTTGGCTCAGCTGTTCCAGTCCAGAAACAGACAACTCCCTGTTACTTGATCTCAAGTGCAAGTCAAGTTTATTTTCTTCATTTCTATACACACATACACACATATGTATGTATATGGCTAAGTGGTTAGAATGTTGGCTTTCCCACCATGTGTCCCAGGTTTAAATCTCACCGTAGTTGATTTGTATCTTCTTTATGTTATCAACCTGGGGAGGTGATCACAGCATATGGCCCCTTTAAAATGTGTTAGCAATACAATATAGTGGGTTGATTAAAGTCTTGTGGCTGAAATTTGCTGGAAGGAACTGTTTATAAGTCATTGATGCTTTTTGCTAGTCGTTGTTATAACTTAATTACCTTCCCTTTGATTGTAATACCTGTAAAAACAAATAAGCAACACTGCCTCAAATCAAAATCCACACTCGATACAGACAATACCAGGCACATATCTAGCAGATCACAGAATGTAAAAGATAATGGTTGTTGGTGCCACTGTACTTGATGTCATGGAAATGCGGATTTGTATTAGTTGTGTTCTGACATCTGATGAGTCAGTGTGAAAACTAACTATTCTGTTCATGTAAGGTGATGTGAATTATCAGAGTTTGAAAGTGATGGTAGGTTCCAGAGGGCTGGAACATTCTATTTTTGAAATTGTGGGGACATTTGACATTAGCCAGTACAGTGGCCCTTAATGACACATCCAAATAGAATTATCTGTAAAAACAAACAAGCAACACTGCCTCAAATCACATCCACATTCAATACAGACAGTACCAGGCACATATCCAGCAGATCAGTTCCATATTCTTTAGCTTCCATGGGATATAGAAGTAGAAGACTTACCAAGAGTGCCTTTATTAACATCATAGTGTCTTGTGATGTTGTGGATTGGTCCTTGGAGGATTGGCAATATTGACAGCTATTGAAATGCCATGATTCAACTTTTGAGAAATCTTCCAGCCATGTGTGGAATTGATGCTATATAAATTCCTGCACTTCATTGGGATAGAGGTGGTCCTATATGATATGCCCTTAACCCATGATTTTTTGCACATCAGTGTTTGTCCGACATACTGACATTTTTCTTGTTTAGTCACTATTTTCCTGATCACTTCTTTCTATTGCTCAGTTATTCCTGTTAATGTCTTAATTACCTCCCCTTTGATTGTAATACCTATATAAGGTTGTAAAGCAGAGGCTAGCTTTACTTGTTTTTTTATTCTGGAAATGATGGAGGAGAGATAAAGAGATAACAGAAATAACTCAAGTGAGGATTAACACCATCAGCAGAGCATATACCAATTTGAAGGGAAGTTCTACTGTTTGTTTTCTCTACTTTTTACCTTTTGGTTGTGTCACAGCTGGATAATATTGTTTGTTTTATACTTAGAAATAATTCATTTTCTTCTGAGGTAAAATTTTCATCATATGCTTGTGTTAAAATAATCAAATGAAAATTTTTCCTTACTCTAATAAATCAGTATTCCTAAAGAGCTTAAAAAAAAACACCATATTGGGAATTCAGTTAAATATTAACTTTCAGTTGGCTTTAGAAGTTTAAGGACTTTTTTTCTAGTTTTTTTGTTTTTGGTAGTTGACCACTTCATTAATTCCAGTGTAATAAGTAAAAACATTTAAGAAAACAAAACAAAATGTCTAGTATCAAAAACCCACCTATTTTCCACCCTAAGAAAATGATGATTATTTAAATTGGAAAAATGATGTCAATATCTGGAAAATGTACCCTAATACTTTAGAATAGAAGCTTGGAGCTGCAGCATATCTCTCATTAAAAAGAAAAGCAAGAGAGGTTGTGGGAGAGTTAAAACCAGGAGATATTGGAAGGGCTGCTGGTTATAAATTGATTATAGACAAATTGGATAGAATATATTTACAAGATGAAGACATAATGGCATTTAAGGAGTTTTATGAATATAAGTGGAATACAGGAGAGAATTTTTCAAACTTTATAATTGACCAAGAGCAGATATATGAGAAAATCATAAGGCATAAAATAGAGCTCCCTGAAGGTGTTAGAGCCTTCTTTTTGTTTAAAGCTGTCAATCTTACTGATGAATCTGAAAAATATCCCCTTTAGTTGCTTCACAACTGGATAATATTGTTTGTTTTAAACTTAGAAATAATTTATTTTGTTCTGAGGTGAAAGTCTCACCATATGCTTGTTTTGTTAAAATAACCAAATGAAAACTTTTACTTACTCTAATAAAGTCAGTTTCTTTAAAGTACTAAAAAAAATCACTTTATTTGGAATTTAGGTAAATACTGACTTTCAGTTGACCATAACAGTTTACGGACATTGTTTCTTTTTCTTTTTTTGGTAGTTGACCAATTCATTAATTACAGTTTTGATAAGTGAAAACATTTAAGAAAAAAATTGTCTAGTATTCTCACCTATTTTCCACCCTGAAAAAATGATGATTATTTAAGCTGGAAGAATGATGTCAACATCTAGGAATTTTATACTGATACTGAAAATGATAAGCTTTCGGTGAGTTGATCTGAGTCTTCTGGATGAAGTTTGTTCTACAGAATTGTTCAGAATCCATTGTTGCTTTTGATAGCACAAAGTCACAAGTCATCATTGTTTATGACCTAATTACCCCCCCCTTGATTCTAATACCTATATGAGGGTGTAAAGTGAAGGCTAGCTTTGCTTGTTTTTTATTCTGTAAATCATGGAGGATGAAAAAGATAACAGAAGGAATGAAATTGAGGATTTACACTCTTGACTGACGGTTTGAGTGTACTGGCCTTGTTCAAATTGTTGATCACACTAGATGACACACTCTCTCCCAGAAACTACAATGAAGGTCCACTCAGCATGGTTATGGTGTAAACAACAGGTAGGCTCTGTGGGTGTTGAACAAACAAAAATGTTCCTGAGTAGGTGTCTGCAGTAGGGATTGGTTATCCATTCTAGCAGATGGGTGTACTTGGAAACCATATATGTATGTGTCGGTGTGGCATATGGATAAATAGGTAAAATTATGAATGATTGTGTGTGTGTATATATATATATATATATATATATATATATATATATATATACACACACACAATAAATAATTTTGGATAAATAGGTAAAATTATCCATTACACAGATGCATAAATATATATGGTTTCCAAGTACATCCATCTGCTAGAATGTTTAACCAATCCCTACTGCAGACACCTACTCAGGAACATTTGTGTTTGTTCAACACCCACAGAGCCTACCTGTTGTTTATCCTGGACAAGAGTCCTATAAATCGTTAGTCATGGGGCACTACATGTACTGTAGTCACAGTAGAAGTATTGCATCTATGAACTGATGAACCCTACTCACTCCAGGCTAGTTTGAATTCAGAGTTTTCCTTCTTCTAGACCAGTTGTCATTCAAGGCCGTAGAACCCAGATTATTGGCATGTTCCCCTAACCTCAATTCAACTGCAAACCTTTTGAATATCTTTACCTTAAAGGTGAACAATTAAACCAGTAATTAAAAAAAAATCTATCTAGGCATAGCTAGCCACTTGTATTCGAGGATCCCCACCTACTAGGGCTGCTAGCCAATCTCTATTGCAGATGCTTTCTCAGGTGCATTTGTGTTTATTCAACACCCACAGATCCCACCTGTGGTTTATACTGCAACTATGCTGAGCTGACCTTAATTACAGTTTCTGGAAAAGAGTGTGCTATCTAGCATGATCAACAATTTGAACAAGGCCATCACACTTAAGACCTTGGCCACAATGACTTGTGACTTCATGCTAGCACATCTGTGTTTGTCTGTCTCTTAATCTTCTGCTTAGCTTTTAACATGCATATTTGGCCAATCCCAATGCACTCTTTAATTTCAAAGCAGCAGTTTTTAGTGTATTTGTTTTTTTTTTATTAAATGTCTATAAAAAAAAAGTGCTTTTTAGAACTGTAAAACTTGTACAAAAGAAATATCTTGTTCACACACAAGGACAAAACTTAACAGAAGTACCATGCCAGTGATTTTCAATGAATTGCACACACACATTTAGTGTATTCTGACAAAACTAAAGCCACTATACAAAGATTAGAACAGCTCATTATGAAAAGTAGACATTCCTCGTTTTATATTAGGTTGGTGCAAAAATAATGACGTAATAACGTCGTTTTTTGACATTAAAAAATACGTCAAAAAATTATTTTTGCACCACCCAAAAATATCTTTGAATATATATATATATATATAACAATATCTTTGAATATATATATATATATATATATATATATATATATATATATATATATATATATATATATGCATGCACAACAGTTAAAGATTGAATCCACCCCCAGAATTAGCATGGGATGAGGTTGACAGAAAGGTGAAAAAAAAAATGAAAAACAGCTCTGAGAGTTTGGAAAAAAGAATAGAATCAATTATCAAATTTATATTTGAGGAACTTCTGCAATGAATACCAAACATTTGTGCTGCTGTAATCAAGGCTAAAAGAGGATATATTGATGAGAGCAAAATTTAATCATAAAACGCCTCTTTTCGTTCTAATAAAAAAAAATCATGTCTCACTTTTTTCCCCTCTTATTTAAAGTACAAAAAAAAAAACAAGCTTTTTGGGCCAATTTAAAAAATTATGAGTGGTGGCTTCAAACATGTGTACTGTTGTGTTTATGTATATATATCTATATATATATATATATATATATATATATATTATAGGAAGTGTTTATTCATCCCAAAAGGTTTTGATTATATACAACTGACAAGACTAGTCTGTTTAATTTCTATTGTATGTTCCGATTTTGAAATAATGTTGTATATTGGAATCAAAATTGTGGATAAACTTCTCAAAGTTTGTTTGTTCTGTTGTTTTGTTCAAGTACTCTTGAACATCTCTGTCATTTTCAAGAACCATGTGCTGCCTGTGTGGTAAACAGGATTCTGTTGACTATATCCTGATATTCTTTAGAAGCTGAAAGCTTAAAATAGTCCATGGTGATGTCATGGTTAAGGGGAGTGAGACCACATAAAAAGATGTTTTATTTTTCTTTAAACTTTCAGCAGTGCTGGAAAGATCTTGATGGTAGGGTGAAAAAAATAGATAGTCAGTGGTGCAGTTATAAAAAAATGGGTGGGGTCAGAACCAATTTTGTTTTTTTTTGTTTTTGTTTTTTTTAACAAAATCTGTGACAAAATCTTAGTCACTTACATTTAAGAAATTCATATACAGGGCAGCAGAGGTATGGTTTTACAGAAGGATGCTAAGGATACCATGGACCAAACATGTGAACAGCAATAAGGTTTTGGAGGGGATGCAAACAAGGAGGAAGCTTATACTTAACATCAGAAAAAAGCAGCTGAAATTTCTGGGACGTGTAATGAGAAAGAAAGGCTTGGAGAATCTGATACTCACAGGCCAGATAGAGTAAAAGAGAGATGAAGGAAAGCAATGCGTGACATACTTAGTGGGCTTAAGCAAGTGGGTGACAAGACAGGGTCTGGGAGAAGTAGCAAAAGGGCAAACATATTGAAAACTACAAGGTATAGGGGGAAGTGGAGAGCCATGATCGCTTAAGTCCTGAAGGGACATGGCACATAAAAGACGAATACAGGGTGCGATGGGTAAATTATTGCCATTTTATATTTTTGTGTTTGATTGTGTTAACTGGACCGTATAGTAGGGTCTTTGAGAAAAAGAGTACCATGATGCAATTCATTCCACCAGAAATTTAGAAATGGCATACTGTACTGCTTGGCATTCACAACGGAAGCTTCAATACAAACATTTCAGAATGATTGGTTGTTGATCTGAGGACAGTGCAGAGGATTTGGAAAAAGTTAGATGAGTCTAATGGTGATTACGAAGGTATAACAGCTCGGAAAACTCACTGATCATTCTGATAAAAGAACTCCCGAATTTGTTGGTGAGGGACTCAAACTCAACAACACGGAGGCCTACATCAAATGCCTTGAGGAGATAATGCTGCTTTGTGACAAGAGGGTGGCTGCTGGAAGAACCTCTATGTTTGGCAACAGAACTCTGCACCATGCCACACAAGCAGGAGAAACTAGCCATGGCTGACAGACAGTTTCTGTGACTACATCAACACTTACAACTAACTCCCCAGACTGCAACCTTCTTGATTATTTTGTGTGGGGCACAGTTGAGTAAGAAACCAACAAAACTCCTTGTAACACAATGTAACACCAAAGATGAACTGAATGCAAGGATTATGACAGCATTCACCAACTTAAACAAGAAGACCGTCCAGAAGTGTTGCAGGAGATTCCGAAGACAGTGCAGAGGATTCGGAGAGAGTTGGATGAGTCTAATGGTGATTATAAAGGTGTTTGACATGATCAATAGTGATGGCAATGTTATGCCTCCATTCATCTCCCCACAGGGCCCCAGACACAACACAGAAGCCTACATCAAGTGCCTTGAGGAAGTAGTGCTGCTCTGGGTCAAGAGGGTGGCTGCTGGAAGACCCTATGTCTGGCAAAAGAACTCTGCACCATGCCATGCAAGCAGAAGAACTCAGTTATGGCCCTCAGACAATTTCTGCAACTACATCACCCCCCTCACATCTAGCCACCAAACTCCTCAAGATGCAACTCCCTTGTTTATTATGTGTGGGAGACCAACAAAACTCTTTGTAACACCAAGGATGAATTGAAGGCAAGGGTTATAGCAGCATTCACCAACTTAAACAAGGAGACTGTCCAGAAGAGATGCAGGAGATTCTGAAGTTGTCTGGAAGCCATGGTTGAATCCAATAGCAATTTTATTGAAAGAAATTTACTCTTTAATATTTCAGGATATTTTTTTTGTAATTTTGGTAAATATATCTGTTAAAACGAGATGACTTATTTTTATTTTTTGCGTAATTTAGATGACAATTTATCCATCGCACCCTGTATTTTACAAAGAATAAAATTTCCACAGGA
Source organism: Acanthosepion lycidas (assembly GCA_963932145.1). Lineage (NCBI taxonomy): Eukaryota > Metazoa > Mollusca > Cephalopoda > Sepiida > Sepiidae > Acanthosepion > Acanthosepion lycidas. The sequence continues at coordinate 57,055,438 of OZ010606.1, read as the reverse complement.
ATTATATATGAATGCTGGTTTGTATGTTATTTGGTTGTTCAATGTTAAAAGTCATTTTGGGTATCTCAAAACACATCTAAAAATGAAACTCGAGCTTAGCCAGCAAATTGAACAGGATTCTTCGGCTGATCAAAAAAAGACAGACCAACTTTTCATTTGCTGGCACTTAAGAAATATGTATTAGGTTGGTGCAAAAATAATGTCGTTTTCTCACATATGTGAGAAAACGACATTATTTTTGCACCAACCTATTTTACAAAGAATAAAATTGTTATAGGAGTTATATATGAATGCCTGGTTTTTATTTTGTTTGGTTTTTCAATGTTAAATTCTGAGTGTTTGTTTCTATCTTGCATTATCTGGGCAGGACAGATCAGATAGCTGACATCTGCAGGGGCTAATTGTCTAGGGTTGTAAGTGTAGTGATATAGCCATGGATGATCATCTGGCAACATTTTGTGATATCTAAGAAAAACTGAGATGTGTATTCACAGTGCTAGATTAGTTGCTGTTTTTAATTTTTTGGTATACCAAACATGAAGACATAAGGGGCTCCACATGGGTGTTGGTTGGATGCTAGGTATATAGCCTCGGAATTTGGCCACTATGAAAATTTGGTGAACCATTGAACTAGAATGACTTACAGCAATTCAGATCTAACCAGCCTTAGAAATTTATATTCTAGAATATTTGCTTACTCCTTTTATTAATTGATGCTGAATAATTTCTTGCTTTGTCTTTTTTTAAATATGCCAGCTAAAATTAAAGGTATATTTGAAAGAAATAATATATATTAGGTTGATGCAAAAATAATGTCGTTTTCTCTCATAGTAACATATGTGAGAAAACAACATTATTTTTGCACCAATCTAATAAATCAGACAAAGAATAAGCGAATGATGAAATGGGAAAAAATTCTTTACCCACATGTTTCTCGCCCCCCCCCCCAATTCTTCAGTCTAGTAACAGTTTTATTGATTAATTGATATATTATCTATGGGTTATCAATGCTTTCTAGGTTAATTGATTTTTAAAATATATTCTGTATTGTAAGAATAATTGTTTTTGTTTTTTTTTGTTTTTGTTAATGAGTTAATATTGCATGAACATTTTTTGTGAATAACAATTATTTTTTTTCTAAATACAGGCCCTACTACTTAACCCATAGCTGGGGAGAAGAGACAGATTCATACTTTTCCCCCAAGGCTATTTGCATATAAATAAATGTAATGAACCCAACTGAAATTTGAACTCGGCTCTCTGAGTTCTCATCCTGAGGTACTATCCATTACCGCCCCCACCCATATACATCTGCATTATTCATGAAAAGTTTCTTGTATATAAAAGGGGGTGGAAAAAAAAAATAAAATTCAAGAAGCATACTTGTTAAAAATATAGTAACTGTATTTCTTGTAAGTTTTGCTTATATTTGTTGTACAGATAAAACTTACCTATGGTTTAACTTTGAGATAGATATTTACTATACTGAGTGTAACAGCAAAATTGTCCAAATCATGTGACAGCACGAGATAATTGTCCATTTCACGAAATGTTTAATATCTAAAAAAAAAAAAAAAAAAAAAAAAAACACTGAACTAATCGAGTTTCTTTTTTCCAGGTTTTCAGATAAGACATTTAGCATCTTGACACCATTTGTCATAAGAATCACTGAAAAACCCTTTGGGTTATTCAGCTAGAAAGAGAACAGGTTAAAATCATTTTGTGTCAGCCCCACTGTCTTCCCAAATGAGCAATGGTAAGAGGAAAAAAGATCATTCAGTCCTTCAGTAATGGTACCAACATTCATATGCTGGCTTCCATCTTCAAAGTCCATTCAAGAACCCTCAAGAAAACTGAATAAGTTTAAAAAAAAAAAAAAAAAGGAATAATAGAGAGGAAAATTGGATCAGGTCACAAAAGCAAGATGGATCATCATTTCAACTTAGAGCTAAATCCATTCTTATTGTTCAAATTAGAATCCAATAGGGTTATGAAAACCTCAGAGAATTCCAGTTAGATATCATTTCTAAGATAAAATGGTTCAAAACTTAATCTAACAATTAGACAATTTTGCTGTTACACTTGATCTATGTAGATAAATAATGCAGTAAACTGTATATAGGTGGATGTGTTTGGGTGAGTGTATATATCTGTGTCTAGATAAAAATTTTAGTGAAATGTTTTCATATTTCTCGTGCGGAAAGTGTGACACTGAAATCCAAAACAACAAATCTTTTAAACAAAACATAAAAAAGGTTATTTTCTGGAGGAAAAGTAGCAGAAAATCAGTTTAAATAACATTTGTATATTCTTTTTAGAAATATACAATATATTGTGGCGATGAACACACCTCCCCAGAAGAGGACTTGGACTCATCCTCTAACACGGCCCCTCAACCTCCGACGTCTTACTCTCTGGGTTGAGGTATCTACTCGGTCCTAACCGAACTTAAGGGAGTGGCCGTAGGCCCCCTGAGCATCCGTAGATTATTCGACCGCTCCACTGGTTTAACCCTGCTTCCTGCACACGTTGTGTTTGGTTTGATCCAGAAAGCAGAAGTGATATTCATCCATTTATGGTCGACTGAAGATGTAGACACGGCTGGAGAGTCTGCACTAAGAAATTTAGAATGCAGTAAAAAAAAAAAAAATATATTCAATATCTGCAGAAAGTCAGACAACCAACCATTCAATGATTGAACTGTTAAGGTCTTTTATATAGCAGAAAAGAATACGGGTTACAGAAAAGAAAAGTAATTGACGTAAAAATGCATACACTGGATTCTGGACAGAGAGAGAAGTGTGTTGTAGAGTAGTTTTCACAGTGGAGGCTTGTATTTTAATAAGTTGTCCTAAATTAGGTTCGATGTACAAAACGTTAGGAATTTGGAAAATAAGAGTTAATGACGCAGCAAATCTAGTTGTGATGGTTGGTACTTCAATGTCCGATAACGACTGACGCGCTCAACACCATTGAGCCGAACTTGCCACTGCTACTTATTATCTGTGGGAGAGTCCGTTACAATAGAATAGGTGCCATAACATCCCCCACTAAAACTTTACTCTGCAGGAGTAAAAAGTTTTTTTTATTTATTTTTCAAATTTTTACAGAAAATATGAAGAGAAAAAGCAAAAAAAAAATTTTTTTTTTTTTTTTTTAACAGCATCGTAGCGTATTTTCTACGTTTTTTTTTTTTGTTTTTTTTTTGTATCCACTTTTAAATGATCAGTTACCTTTTTTTTCTTCTTCTGGATCGGCGTACCTTAGGTAAAATTATTTGCAGGGGTTGTTAGATCAAACTTATTGAAAATCACCTCCATCGGCGTTTTTTTTTTTTTTCTCTCGGAACCGCTGTCAACCAAGTCTGAAAAACGTCGTCTGATCTGTTTAGTTTACTGCACGTGAGTTTTTCCCCTTTCACCAAGTACGTCATATAGCTAATCCGCTTTTCTATTTTTTATATATATATATATATATATATATATATATATATATATATATATATATAATCTCCAAAGCGTTACTAGAAACAACCTTCCGCTTTGAACTTCTTAAAGATGGACTCACAGTTTCTGTAGGTTCTTGTTGACTTAAATCATTTAATACTGTATGTCCTTGGTTGCGCGAAACTTGTTCCTCAAGTTTTTTTTGTTTTTTTTTTCGGTGTCGGCTTCATTTTTACTTTCTGAAGCTTGTTTTTCACGCATATTGTCGGTGTTAGCCATTCCACTTTTTTAAATAAACCCGTTTTCTCTAGTCTGTCCAATTCTTTATCTGTCTGTACAATTGAAGCAAACAGCACATTCCTTTTCTTTTTGAATACCGCCTGAGTGTTTTGTTTTGGTGTAATTTTGCCACAATCTTGGTACACGTTCCCAAACCTGGAGAAAAAAAAAACAGTAGGAAAAGTTCCCTTTAGTTTTTCTAGTAATTTTTTGGTTTCGCAGTTTAAATTTTCAACCTTGAAACAGAAAGAATTTATTGGTAAATCCCATAATTGAAATTCTGTTATCCAATCCGGACCAACTTCAACAAGTTCGTGGTATTTTTCATGACAAATAGTTTAGCTTTTCGCGTTTTTTTATTTAACGTGACGTTTGTAACAAATTCCCTAATAAATTGTATTTTTTCTCCTGTCACGGTCCTCGCGATTTTATTTGTCTTCATTAAAGTTGGTTTCCCCAACTTCTTCCACGTATTCAAATTTATGATAGATAGGTCGGAACCAGTGTAGAGTTGCATTTTTATTTTTTTATTACTTATTTCAACGGTAACAAATTTTCTAGTTATTCCGTCGTTCACTTCGTCGGACTTTAATTTTCTTATTTTATTGTTTTTATTTTTTGACCTGCAGTGCGAGCTTTTATGACCCACTCTTTCACAGTTGAAAGATTTTTTATTCCTAAAATTGCAATATCTATACCAGTGTAGTTCACCGCAAGCAAAACATGGCTTCGGGAGTTTTGGTTTATTTTTCTCTGGTATTTCACTTTTTGTTTGATAATCCGCAATTTTAGAATTCTTTTTGGTAGACTGACTTTTTTTTGTAGCGTATTTTCATTACATGCGAAACGCCAGACTGTTCTATCTTTTTCGAGTCTTTCTTTACGCTAACATATCTTGTGCAGTCTTCCGCCAAACTTTGTACCGAAATCCTCGGTTCGTTTTCCAATTTTGAAAGTACCAATTTCTTTAATTCTGCGTCTCTTTCTAGGCCTTGAACAAATACTAAGCACTTAAAATTGTCAGCGCTTAATTCTACTAGTTTGAATACTTCACAATGCTTGTTCACATTAGCTGCATACGTTATGAAGTCTTGTTCATCCTCTTTCAGATTTAAACATTTCCATCTCTTGTGAAACAAAGATGTCTTTTTACTAAGTAATTCACTTAATATATTTACCGCCTCGGTAAAAGTCAACTCGCTAGTTTTTTTCGGTAAAATGTAGTTTACCAATTTGTTATGCTCAGCAGTTCCTAACTTGCTTGAAAGAAGTCTAACCTTCTTTCCTTCAGACCATGAGTGGCAGTCATCGTTAAACACGTCCGTATATTTTGTAAATTATTCTTCAAAAGTTATTTCTTCGTCTGGACTGTACGTGAATATTTCAATCGAATTCCATATTGTATTTTCTGGGAAAGAATCATTTCGTAGATTTCTTTCCTCTTCTCAGTTAATTGTAGAATTTTGTTTTGAAACTCCTTATGCATCTGTTCCATTTCTCGTTGAAACTGCATTTGTCTATTAAAGGTTTCCTTCTGAAGTTGTATTTGGAATGTTTTATGCTGGTCCAATATTGTCTTTTGTTGTTCCGTCTGGAACTTAAAAAAATTCCTGGAATATTTTTTTGAATTCCTCCATCTTCGCAAAAAGTTTACACAATGCTTCAATATTGTAGAGGGGGGGGGGTCCAAAAACGAATTTGTAATTCGTGACCTATTTGAGCAACTGTCTTATCGCGAAAAAATAAATTCTTTTCTCAGTTGAGAATACGACTGATTTTTCCGTCACTAAGTTGACGTTTTGTCTTTCAAAAAAAAAAAAAAAAAAAAACTTTGCCCAGTTTTTTTTTTTTTTTATGTGAATCTGAGTTGTCGCCGAAAATTTGACGAGCAAATTTTTTTCTTCTTTTTCCTCCGTATGAAACACGAATTTCGTCACTAAATAACGTGAGTGAATTTTTTTTTTTCACTGTATGAAACGCAATCCCACGTACGCCACGTTTATTATGGTGGGTGAATTTTTTTTTTTTTTACGTCTGTATGAGTTACGAATCCACGTTGACAAGTGTTGTAGAGTGAACGCAATTTTTTTTTCCGTATGAAACCAAATACGTTCGTCGCCAAGTGTCGTGTATGGCGAAACGAATTTTTTCGTATGAATTTAGAATTCTGGTCGCCCAAGTTGTTATAGAGTGAACGAAAATTTTTTCTTCCGTATGAATTACGAATTCCTTATCGCCAAGGTGTTGTTAGACGTACGAAAATTTTTTTTTCTCTTTCTTCGTCTGAGAAACGAATCCCTCGTCGTCAATGTTGTAGTTAGGCGTACGAAAAGTTTATTTTTTCCAGTGTGAGTTTCGAATCCTCGTTCGCCAAAATGTTGTAGAGTAGTTTTCACAGTGGAGGCTTGTATTTTAATAAGTCGTCCTAAATTAGGTTCGATGTACAAAACGTTAGGAACTTGGAAAATAAGAGTTAATGACGCAGCAAATCTAGTTGTGATGGTTGGTACTTCAATGTCCGATAACGACTGACGCGCTCAACACCATTGAACCGAACTTGCCACTGCTACTTATTATCTGTGGGAGAGTCCATTACAATGGAATAGGTGCCATAACAGAGTGAGAGAGTGTGTTATGATTAACATCCGAACGATGAAGATTTCTGTGCGCGCCGTAAAGTTTATAGTGGCGTTCCTCCTTAGCAGTAGTAACAGTAGTAGTAATATTCGTGGTAGCAGAAACAGCAGTACTTATATCAACAGTACATGTTAGCGGATGCTTCGTTCCAATCTCTGAAGTCACTTTCTCTCCTTCTTGAGTCTCCAACTCGACTCTCCACTGTCTCTAGCCCAACTCTTGCCTGGGATAATTCTCTTCTGTCTCTTTCTCTTCCGTCTGCCTCTTTTTCAGCATAACTACACGTTTATATAGAAAAATCCGGCTGGTCATAACCGAACCTTGGCCCTGCTACTTCACACGTGATTATCATGGGGTTTTGGCTGTTTCAACCAAAATCCTATGAATTCTAAAGGTCCTCTTTGCTTACTCAGCTCTATTCCAAGTTTTAATCAATAACAATTATTTCGACCATTTCCATTGTCTGCTAATGACCCAGTTCCAATGGGTACAGCTCCTGTCCTAGATCAGATTTCCCATCATTAAACAAAAAAGCTCTGATCTAATTTCACTGTTCAAATCTACTCCAATTTCACTAAAAAAAAATATGTGTGTGTGTTTCCCAGACTCTCTCTGTCACAATCCAAATATTAGGTTGGTGCAAAAATAATGTCGTTTTCTCACATATGTTACTATGGGAGAAAACGACATTATTTTTGCACCAACCTAATACATATAGACTGATATCAAGAAGTCAGCAGAAGGTGTAAACAAGTAGATAGTTAAAGATCTAGCTTATTTGCTTACTACCTACTTCAGCAAAACTACACTGACTCCAAGCAACATACTACTTCTTGATTGTGTTATCGTCTTTCTATGCAATGAAGACATAACATAATAGCAATAAAATGTTGTACTCTCAGTTGCGTCTCTGTCTTTGGGCAGAGTGCACTCAGGGGTGGCTCTGTCTTTGGGCAGAGTTGCAACAGAGAAAAATTATACTAAGAGCTGCCAGCCCTGGAGAACAGTTGCCCGAGACTACACCCTTTTATTTCACTAAAGAGAGGGATCAGTGCATGCACCAAAGCCAGCACAACTAACGATTACAAGGGGGGCTCGAGGAATTTTTGTTTCTGCCTGGGTATACATGGTTGGGCTCCCTACATTAAACCAACCTGGCCTTGTGAGATGGTGGGGTGTTGACTAAACACAAATTAAGTGTATAAATCTGATGTGAAATGTGTGAAGAGACTTACTTTATAACGGTTAGCCTAATGTGTTTGTGAGTTTGTAGACAAAGGCTTAGTAAGTGGTTGTTAGTTAATCCCTGCTATCATGTGGATGGATAAGACCTTAGTTGGTGGCTGATGACTTTTGCTCTTTCATTGTGTGAATGTAAGTGTATGCATGTATAGATCAAACTGGCCTCAGAAATTGTTTTGAGCCTCGACAAGCAGTATGCTTTTATTTTTATATCTGTAAAGGGATTCAAAATCTGATTTCACGTAGAGGTGTGAACTTTTTGAATACAAGGATTTCATTGGTTAGAAAATAATTTCGCACTGACTTGCAAAATTGTTTTCTCTAATTTGTAGGAGTGGTGAAGGGAGTTATAATTGTTATTTCCTAAATAATGTGATATTTCTACAACTACATCCGCAAGTATTTTGGTGTATTTTTCCTTGTAATGTTTGTATATCCAACAAAGCTTCTTATGGTATTTTAATGTTTAAAAAATATATATAATAGGATTTATATATATATATATAGGATTTGTGAGGAATGCGAAGACTTACCTCCTGCAAAGCAAATTTGCTTGGCGTGTCGGGTCCTGTTGAAAGATCGAGACTCGCATTAAAAGAGAAATGGATTATATTGTGGGTAGACGTTCAAAGGAAAAAAATAGAAAAGACTGAGAATTCAAACCAGTTTGAATTTATAAAATCGAAAGTCTCGGGTGAACGAGAAGCAAGTCTCATATGCAAATTTTAGTTGCCTCCCAATGCAGGTATAAAGAGTGAGTCTGGGAGGAGAACAGCAGATTGTGATGTTGGTGTACATGTTTACTAATGAGACCGAGAGAATAAGAGGTCACTAGCAACAGCTCAGTTGGTAGACTGGAGGACTGGACAAAAGCAAGCACTTTAATTCATTTCAATCATCGCAAATGACGGGTGAACTGAATTACCCACAGGATTTAATTCCTATATGCTTTCCAAAAGTGAAACAAAGAATTCAGAAACAGAAAAATATCATTAAAAACAGAGAAAAGAGTATTGAAGGGTTATGTAACATCAGTCTTCCTATATGGCACTGAATGTTAGACAATCTCCTAACAAATGAAGAAGAGACTTGAAGCAGCAGTAAATGCTGCAAATACTATGGCCGAAACATGTCAGCAACATCAAAGTTTTAAACCAAAAATACATTTATACTTAACATCAGAAAGAGATAGATGACATTTCTAGGATACTGAGAGGACATATTCAAGGGAAGCAGAATCAGTAGAAAACAATACATAATTTACCTAGTGAGCTTAACAAACGTAAATGGATGGCAGAGTAAGGATTAAGAGAGACAATAAAGAGACAAAATACATTAAGAGCAACAAAGGACAGGAAACTGTGGAGAGCCATGATCAAAGGAAAAAAAGATAGGAAAAGAAGAGAAAAATATTATTTCAAGCCCATACTCTGATGAAGGCATGAAATTGAATTACCCTTTATTCTACTGTATCAATTGATAACTTGACTAAGATATTACTAATGCTTTACTATCATTACAAGTCAGTGAAATTCATATTACAAGTCAGTGTTTTGTCCCCCTTAAAATTCCCCTCATATTCAAAAGAGTTTCGGAATACAAGTCCCTTCTAATTAAGAGGCATAAACTATCGTGTAAGTAACCTCCTAAATTTCCTAATTAGAGACCTACACCAGAATACAATGTCCCCTGAAGATGTCTAATTAGAGTCAGAATCTAAAATGCAGAGATTTCTAATTAGTGGGCATACTTCAGTATGATAATGCCTACATAGGAATTCTGATTAGGGAACATGTATCAAAATACAAATGTCACCCTTTATATTACTAATTAGGGGGACATGCTCCAGAATGAAAGTAGCCTTCTAAGTTTTCTAGTTCAGGGAGATATTATAGAATGCAAAAGCTTACCACACACACACACACACACACACACACATATATATATATATATATATATATATATATATATATATATGAGAAGGCATGGAGGAATCAGTGAGCTGAGTTCAAGTTCCAATCAAATCTATTACATTCACTTATGTACTAATACCCTTTGGAAAGGTATGAATCCGCTTCTTCTCCCCCCAGTTATGAGCAAATAGCAGGACAGACTGGGTTCTGTAGCCTTGGATGGTAACTGGTCTAGAAGAAGGATGACTCTGCATTCTAAACCTGTGAAAGGCCATTTGGTGACCTTGTGGCACACACTGGGCCAGCTCTCTGTATTCAGCTCTTTAAAAAGTGTAGTTGGTTCTGTACAAAACCTTTACCACTAAAATCAAATCGTACATCGATCAATTTCTTTCTGGCCAAATTTCTGTAAAAATAAAATATCAAAAGTATGACTATAAATAAAATAATTATGAATTAAAATGTTGATTTTTTTTTTTTTTTTTTTTTTTTTTTGACATACCACCATATCAGTTTCGTTTTTGCATTTGAAAGATGTTTATTTTGATTGGAAACCAATTGTCATGATGAGGATCAATAATTATAAAGCTAAGGATCAAAGATCAATATGTATTGTATTGGATATCATTAAAATGGTACTCCACCTCAAAAAGAAATGGTTTAAAGGACATCTCTACTCACTTGTCATTTTCCTTAAAATACCCTAAAGGCATAAGAAAATTTATGCTTCCAACCCAGAGAAGATGGGTGTAGATTTCTGTGTGTGTGTATGGGGGGGCATGTTGATGTTGGGGAAAGACCCGCCCAATTGTTTATCTTTCCTTCCCATTAAACATTATGAGTGAAATTATTTGACAGCACTTGATTTAAAACATTGAATGTATTGGAAGAAAAACTACAGGCAAAAAAAGAAAATTGTACTAAAACAAACAAAACAAAAAAAAAAATATAAAACAATCGTATAAATAAACTTAGCATTGAGGAAAAACAAAACTTTACTCTCTAATTTTGATATATAATCCCTAGCAGAAAAAAAGAGTAACAAAAAAAAAAAAATAACCAATAAAAACAGGTTTTGTTAAAAAGAAATAAATAAGGAAAGGATCAAAGCAGCCATCTTTAAATTTTAGTTTTACATTCCTGGCAAGAAATAGAAAAACAGAAAAAAAGCAAAAAAAAAAAAAAAAGCCATAAGACAAAGCTAAACAAAAGTCTGAAAATGATTGCCTTTTGTCTTCATAATTTTTCTCACCCAATCTTCTTTTAGCCTTTCTTCATTCAGGTCCATTATTTCCCCAGATATATAAAAGCATTTCCTCTTCTGTATCAACTCACCAAGACGGATTAAATCCTTCAGACATAAAAGGGTGCAACTGATCTCTTCCAACTGAAAAACAATACCATGTTTGCTTTCATTCTTTCTGTTGATCTTTCTTTAACTATTCATGGTGTGAAAACAGTGTCACTGGTTAAATCTTTGAACTGGAAATCTAGAGTTATCAAATATAATAGTTATATATATATATATATATATATATATATATATATATATATATATATATATATATATATAAATTTATATTTGCTTTACTCTGTATTGAGCACTCTTTTAAGAATAGTATTTTTTGGTTATTAGAATTTTATTCCGTATACACCAATCCAATACTTGAGGGTGTGTGTGTGTGTATATATATATATATATAATAAAAATCTTAGGAGGATTTATGAAGCAGGTATAATATCCATCTCACGCACGGTGAATACTAGACCTGGTTTCTTTAGTATTTCCCCTTTTTTAGCGAGATTAATGCTCGACAAGCGTACATACGATTTTCCATCATAATAGAATTCTTTTCATTTTTTTGTTTTCATTCAAAATACTCAAATTTTAGGAATACATTTTGAAAGCGTCGCCCATTTGACGACAACGTGACCATGCTTAAACGGAAAGCTGATCATTTAAAATTTTCAGTTATCTGTTTTGGATAAGTCTTGTTTTTATGTCCATCGTCTTTGTCATGTTGAGCTGATTATGTTAATTGTATTTTAATGAATATTGTCCTGAAGAAGGTTTATTAAACCGAAACGTCAGACGTTGACATTTCATTCATATTAAAACAACATGATTGCATTTAAGGATTTTTGTTTGTTTTTTCCAAATATTTTTCTCCATTCTGTCGGATTTATATCCATTTATATTTGCTTACATATATATATATATATATATATATATATATATAGGCATCCCTAGAATAATGCGTTTTTGATTAGTGCATACATAATACATGATTAGTGTGGTGAAACATTCTTCAGTTTAACCATCGTAATAGAAAATTAATTTATTTGTAGTTACTGATGTACAAATTAGTCGCACTAATTCAAGGAGATATATGTGTGTGTGTCATAGTGCCTAATTTTCTTCTAGTCTGTCAATTTTTGAATTTTGTTAATATTCTATTTAGGTTGCCAAGTATACTTCTTAAAGAAAAATAATGCAGTTTTCTTTGTTCAAAACAATTTACAAGTTCTGTGTCAATAGGTTACAAGTTTTGTTTTATATATATATATATATATATATATATATATATATATATATATATATATATATAAATTCCCAACAGGATAGAATCCAGGTAGAACTCAATGTCCAGGACAGAATTTGTAGGTCTGATGAATTGGATCATGATTATGATTCCAATGTAATAAATTATAACCATGGAATATTAGTGTTTGAACCTTTTATATTTTATATATATATATATATATATATATATATATATATGTCGGTCAGAGAGAATGTTTAGACATGAAACAGACTGTTGCTGCTTGGTGTTGACATCAATGTCTATGTTTGTATTTATATACATTCTCTCCCTGATATTGTGGACTTTAGCTCATAAATATAGCAAACTATATTTTTATCATACTTATATACCAGGGGTGGCCAAACGTGCTTAATGTTAGAGCTGCATATGATAAAGTTCAGATGTTTGACAGTTGCAAGACATGAACAAATTTTACAGATGTGTTTTTGTTATATACACATTTTGTGACAAAATTTTTATATAAATATTAAAAAATTCTATGTATGCAATAATATTTATTCATGTGTTCAGTTTTTAAACTGTTAATTTGTATTGATTTTAGTAATTACAAAGTACATATATATATATATATATATATATATATATATATATATATATATATATATATATACTAAACGTTTTCAAAATCTTGACTGATGATTTATTTTAAGGAGCTTAGCAAACATATTTACCCAATATATTAAAGGTTGGAGCCACATGTGGCTTGTAAACTGCAGTTTGGCCATGACTGATATATATATATATATATATATATATATATATATATATATATATATATGGTAAATTCTCTGTAAAATTGGTCTGTAACTTACATTGAGCTCTCTTTGGATTAATGTCCTTTAGAATTATCGCTACCAATTACAAATTGGCCTTATATATATATATATATATATATATATATATATATATATATATATATATATATATATATATATATATATATATATAAACAATGAATTGATAGTACAAAATTTTAATGTAGCTTTAAATAATACCAAGGAACCTGTTGACCAAAGCTTCTTCAGAGATATATCATTAGCAAAAAAGTCATTTTTTTTTTTTTTTTTTTTTTTTTTTTTAATAATATGGACAAGAACACTAAAAATATTTAGGACACTAATAGGGTAATAGAAGACAATGGTACATGATTAAAAGCTAAAAATTATCTTCTAACAATTAAGAAACCAGTTAAATTTGTAATGATTCTTTAGATGGTTTTTTAATAGTATTATTTAAATATTTGTTTATATATAAAGTGGAATATCCTAAAAAAACAGTCAAGCTAAGCAGAAAAAATAACAATTGTTGCAAAGTATGCCAAGAAGAAAAGCTAAAGAGAGCCACATACCATGATCATTCTGAATTGTTGAATTCAAGGATGGGAATTATGTCAAAATGTTAACACAAGAAAATACCTTGTAGATCTATATGAACCCGGATAAATGCAATTAATACATTTTTGTTTTTCTTTCTCCTCCCCTCCTCTCTTTTCCACTTCCAGTATAAATAAGATGGTTGGTGTGTGCCAAAAAAAAACATCCAGTAAGCCACCTGATGCAATCATAAAATCAAAACCTGGGTCGGAACTGTTCAATATTACCATATATATATATATATATATATAATATATATATATATATATATATATATGCGTTTCATTAAAAACAACAGACAAGGTACTATGCTTAAGCTTTTTATTTAATTTTTCTTGTGTTTGCACATGAGGTATCTTTTTTGGACACTGAGTGTGTAGAAACTGTTCAAATGTTTTATATTTCCGAGCGCTTTCAGCTATACTTTTAGCCATTATCAAGGATGATTTTATTTTTCAGTTTAATTGAATATGTGCGTTATATGTATGCTTTTAGTGTGTTATACAGGTGTTTTATTTTCCGAACACGGTTAGCACATTGTGGCATAGTTCGTAGTTAATATTGATATATATATATATATATATATGTATGTATTTATATGTGTGTGTATGTGTGCATATATGTATGTATTTATATGTGTGTGTATGTGTGCATATATGTATGTATTTATATGTGTGTGTATGTGTGCATATATGTATGTATTTATATGTGTGTGTATGTGTGCATATATGTATGTATTTTATGTGTGTGTATGTGTGCATATATGTATGTATTTATATGTGTGTGTATGTGTGCATATATGTATGTATTTATATGTGTGTGTATGTGTGCATATATGTATGTATTTATATGTGTGTGTATGTGTGCATATATGTATGTATTTATATGTGTGTGTATGTGTGCATATATGTATGTATGTATATGTGTGTGTATGTGTGCATGTATGTATGTATATGTGTGTGTATGTGTGCATATATGTATGTATATGTGTGTGTATGTGTGCATATATGTATGTATGTATATGTGTGTGTATGTGTGCATGCATGTATGTGTGTGTATGTGTGCATATATGTATGTATGTACGTATATGTGTGTGTATGTGTGCATATATGTATGTATGTACGTATATGTGTGTGTATGTGTGCATATATGTATGTATGTACGTATATGTGTGTGTATGTGTGCATATATGTATGTATGTACGTATATGTGTGTGTATGTGTGCATATATGTATGTATGTACGTATATGTGTGTGTGTATGTGTGCATATATGTATGTATGTACGTGTATGTGTGTGTATGTGTGCATATATGTACCAAGTGTATGTGAATGTAATAAACTTGATCAGAATTCAAACTGAGCCATTATCCATTGCTCCACCATGCCTCCATAATATAGTGATAATCTTCAATTATTCAAATGCTATGTCAATCGACATCTTCAGATGCCTTGATTTAATTCCCTTTCCTCTCATGGCTTTTTATTCTTGCTCCCACTCTCTGTAACCCCTTGCGTGCGAGTGGCACTCCCACCTTGCTTGGGGTGCAATGCTTAAAAAATATAAAATAAAATAAAATAAATCTAAAGAGATCTCAATGTAAGAACAGAGCAATATAATAATGAATACAGAATCCTTAAAAATCCATCAGGTCAGGTTATAATTTATTTCATGGACCTCATGTCCATCACTTCAGACTAGTTTTACATTAATAAATGGAGTACCATCCTGGGTATGGTGATAAACTACATCCAACAGCAAGGCCTCTGATCAGGATGCTTTGAGAAGCATGGAACCACCTCTTAATTGCTGGTGTTCCCATATCCACCCTGACCTGGGGTGATAGCACCTGTTAAGGTCCCAGCTATGGGCAAATAGTTAATCCCGAAACTAGGGTAAAAACACTATGGAAGAGTAAAAATAGGTTTTAATACCAGAAATACTTTAAAAAATTATTACCAGCAGTAAATTTTTGAAGAAAAAAATATTACCAACAATGTTTTTTTAAAAATAAATATTACTAGCAATACATTTAAAAAAAAAAAAAATTATTACCAGCAATACATTTTTGAAGAAAAAATATTACCAGAAATAGATTTTTGGTAAGATATTACCAGCAATAAAAATTTTATTGGCATTAAATAACCATCCCCAAAAAACTTGAAATCTCTTTCTCCTCTATTTTT
>OZ010606.1:57004757-57037257 GCA_963932145.1 Acanthosepion lycidas | reverse complement strand
AATTATAATTATTTTTTAAAAAATATGATGCCTTCACTACATAAGAGTTCTCATGTTTCAAAAACGAGAGCCGAAAACCTCAATATAATTATTAAAATTAAATTCAGTTAAAGTATCAAGATATATATATTATGAGAAATTGATATACAAAATTTTGTTAAGATCAATTTTAGGAAAAACGATGAGGAAAATTTTTCATTTGATGTGTTTCGTCCTTAAGGACTTCATCATACTAAAAGGATGTTAATGAAAACTTGAGGGAGGAATTTAATCTATCACTTGTAATAGCTGCTATTAAACTTCCTGTTTTTTTCCTTGAAAACTTTTATCAAGGTAAATGTGGAGATTTCTTGTATTCACACACACACAACCAAATGCTGTACTTCCTGACGAGTGGATGGAACAATTGCAAAAAGTTTGCCTATGAAGCAAGAGGATTTGAGATACTGAATATAATGTCTATCAGCTAAGAGACAAATTTTATTTGTATTAATTCGATATACATGTTCATTTCTCAGTTGTAGAACCTTCTACTGGCTCCATGCTTTCCAGCCAGCTTTAATCTTCACAAATTTAAATGCAATGTCAATTGCTATCTACTGTCCTTCTGGTTACTCTTCTTTTGTTCCCCCTCCTTAGTAATGTTTCTGTTTTCTAATTCTACCACACCCAGTAACCCCTTGTGTCTTAGTGGCCTACTGCCTTGCTTGGGATGAACTCGTATATATGAATGACAAAGTGGAAGAAATTCTGTTATGTTTTGTCCTCTAGGAAGACTTCCTCAAAATAAAATAATATTTTTGCTGATGGAATTATATATGTATGGAAAGAGGGAGAGATATAAAAACATGATCGTCATAGCATTCTGATGTCTGCATCCTAGAATTCTACAGTTCTACTTAGATTTCTAGAATTATATGGAAGTAAGATGATCTAATTTTTCAAAAACTGAGTGCAGCATTTGTAGCCTTCATATAAACTGGTGCAGCATTCACATGAATCTCAAATGTCTGCTTATAATTTTGTCCCAGAACTAAAAGGAGTGTCACATCAGATTGCTGAAGTATCAATGGTAAGCTGTCCACACTTGAATTTTTAAAATTTTTTCTGTTTGTTATTTTTATGATGTTAAATAAAGATAGCAACCATGAGTTTGCCCAGTGGACTGACAATTAATGATAAACAAATTGATGTTGTGTCCTGCATGTCAGTCCTATTAAATAAATGTTGTATGATGCCAGTACATTCTTTCTTTAAGGGAATTATAAATGGCTTTTATCAGAACTAAACTGCTCCCATAAAATATATACTACCGTTTGCTCATGACGCTGAAAAAATGGTTGGTTGGCTCATTCTGTTACTCTAGTATGTATCTGGTTAATTCTGCCATTATTTATATTTACACAAACCAGATTAAACCAGAAATAGTGTATTGCTGGCAAGTCCTCAAAAATGGAGTATTGCTGTGAAATCCTTATAAATCCTCAAAAATGGAGTACTGTTGACAAATCCTCACAGACGCTCAAAAATAGAGTATTGCTGGCAAATAATTACAAAACCTTGAAAATGGAGAACCGCTAGCAATTTTTTCACAAATCCTCAAAAATGGAAATTTGCTGGAAAATCAGATCTGCAAAAATTGAGTTCTACTGGAAAATAATCACATATAAAAAATGGAGTATTGCTGGCATGTTTGGGATGAAGCTGCAAAATTCTATTGCTAAAAATATTTTTTAAATTTTTGTATTTTTTTTATTCATTGGAAATTTTCTAGTAATGAATGAAATTTTTTTTGTCTTGCTGCTAATTGCAATTATACATTTACTGTACATAACCATTGTTGTTGAAAATGAAAACTTGACACTTATTATTGTGTCATATATATATATATATATATATATATATATATATATATATATAAAAAACAAAGTGTAAAAAGGTTTTGTGTGATGCATTTCATCCTTTAAGATTTCATCACGCTAAATATTGTTCTTGATATAAAAAAATTTATACTATTTACATTATTACGGACTATTGTCCTCATCTTTGTTGCCATATTTATTACAACATTTCAGCCACTGTACGCTCCGGCCTTCTTCAGGTGGTTGGAATGTTGAACTGAACCCTTTATTTTGCTCGCTGGGGTAGACTGTTCTAGTTCCATGTGCCATGTCTAATGAATGTCAGTTATCAGTTATCTCCTGTTAATTAACCCTTCCAAGTTCTCCACTGCCTTAATCAGGTATTGAACTCACACTCTTTGGGTCCTGTCACTGGATCTATCCAACACCTTTTTCCACTGTGCCATGTGTCCTCGAGGATCCAGTGACAGGACCCAAAGAGTGTGAGTTCAATACCTGGTTAAGGTGGTGGAGAACTTGGAGAGGGGAAATAACAGGAGATAACTGATAACTGACATCCATTAGACATGGCACATAGAACTAAAACAGTCTACTAAGGGTTCAGTTCGACATTCCAAATACATGAAGAAGGCCAGAGCATACAATGGCTGAAACATAATAAATATGGTGACAAAGATGAGGATAATAGTCTGAATAATGTAAATAGTGTACATAATACCTCATCTCAGAAATATAGACAGAAAAATTTATATATTGTTATATATATATATATATATATATATATATATATATATATATATATCTTTATATAATAATAGCTGACCATTCGTATTCAAGGATACCTGTCTATTAGGGTGGCTAGTCAATCCCTATTGCAGACACTTGCCCAGGCACATTTGTTCTCGTTCATCACCCACAAAGTCAACTTGTGGTTTATACTGAAACTATGCTAAGCAGACCTTAGTTACAGTTTCTGGAAGAGAACACGTTATCTAGCAATCTCAAGCCCTCGGCCACAATGGCATGTGGCTTTGTGCTAGCACAATTATCAATGGTCCTCAAGAATTCCATCTACCCAATTTCACTCACAAGGCTTGGGTCAACAGTTTATAGCATAGCATACAACCTTACAAATAAACAAAAAAAGCAAACTTGCGGAAACTTTATTTTTCAGTTTGCTAATGATATAATTGGATGGTACTTATGTATTTTTAATGCATTTAACAGTTTATAGCTATAGCATAATGTACAAACTTACAAATAATCTATTGACCATTTAAAACTTTTAAGCAGACCCTTGCCCTGTGAAATTCTGTATCTCCGATATGCAAAACTAAATGAAATATAAAGTAAATTTAAGGAAAGACTAAAGTCAGGCAGTATGCATTGTTCAGTCAGTAGCAGTTGCTTTTAATTTCAATATCAGAAGTGACATATCTGAGCAGAATGCTGATTATTTTTTTATGGTATTAAGTTATTACCAATAAAGATGCTTTTTAGTTTTGCCTTTGTTATGGGTTTACTTTCATGAGGTCTTTTAGAATTATGCAACGCAAAAACCCCAACTAAAATGAATTTGTTTATGTGAATATTTTTAAAGGTTTATCTGGTGAAGCTCAAAATACATATTTACAAAAACAAAAAATAACCATTTTTTTTTTTTTTTTCTGTGAAGAAAGAATTATTATTTCTGACAGAATTTGGCTGAAGGTGCCCATCAGTTCTGAGAAATCATTTCCAAAATGACTGTAAAAGAAATTCCTCATCGACAGTTTGGCAGGTACTTTTCTTTATCGTCTGGATAATCATGAAAGAAAACCTGTTTTATAAAAAAAAAAAAAAAGCTAAGGCAAATTCTTTAAATTAGAGATGGTGAATTTGGTGAATCAGTTATAGTATTTTGGTATTCCATTCAAGAATGTTAAACACTGCCAAAGAAATCTTTTTTTTTTTGTTCAAGAATCTGCTATTTCAGAAAGCCACAGTATAGTAACCAATCTCTATTATTATATTTACTAAACGTAGTTTATTTTGGCTTGGGGTCAAATGAGAAGAAGCGTGATTAGCAAGATCGTACCATGACAATCTTTTCCATATGTTAAAATTACCTCCCTTCTTACATAACCATATCTTGATAGAACCTTTATCATGGCTGAAAACCAAAAAGAGAGAATTCAGAAATTTTGGAAATGGAATCACTGCTGTGAAAATTAGCATTCAAACTATTGACTTTTAGCTGGGCTTGAACACAGATCAATGTCCTTGAATATATGCAACTATTTTCATCTATTTCCATGCACCAGCCTCTCTCTCACAGGTGGGACGTGACAAACCTCTTGCTACTTCCGTAGAAAGTGCTTGGGTGTACTCAAACAGCTTCTTCCCACAAACCACTGCTCTGTGGAACTGACTCCCAAGATGATGTTTCCCTAATCACTAGAATCTTGACTTGTACTAGGGTTAACCATTATCTTTCCTTCCTACCCAAATAAACTGCTCTTAATATAACCCTCTACCATGAGAGTCTCCTTGGTCTTGTGCAGGGGGAATATTATTGTAAAAAAAAAAAAAAAAAAAAAGTATTAGTCATAAGCTTATTATAATTTCGAAACCTCAAGCTGAGACAGTTTGCAATTTTTATTATACATTTAGTTTTCTTGTATAATCAGTGTTTTCATGACCCAACACTACATAAACTTCAGATCTGATTAAAAAAAATAAATAAGCATGAATACTTAGTTTATATCACTGGTTCAGACCCCATTCAGATTGGATTGGAAGTCTTATCGGGATTCGTCATTGGTGGCCACAGTCTTAACAACATAAGATATACAGATGACACAATACTTCTAGCGGACATGGAAAAGAAATTACAAAACCTCCTAGAGAAGGTAGTGAAGGAGAGCAAGAAGAAAGGACTAAGCATAAACTACAAGAAGACAAAAAGGCATGGTCATCTGTAAGAGGAAGAGCCCCAAATGCGATTTGCAGGTTGGGAACACTAGAATCAAGCAGGTGCGGAAGTTTAAATATCTGGGAAGTGTTTGACAGAAGATGGCAAGTGCAACGCTGAGATCCAATGATGTACTGTGATGGCCAAAGACGAATTCCAAAAGCTAGGCAGAGTATTATAAGATAGAAGGATTTCTTTGGTAACAAAGAAAAGCGTACTGAGCTGCTCCTTTATGGCAGTGAATGTTGGACAGTCTCCTCAAAGATGAAGAACAGGTGGCGGAGCTATGGTTCTACAGAAGGATGCTAAGGATATCATGGTCCAAGTGTGTGAGCAACTATGAAGTTTTGGAGAGAATGCAAACGAGGAAGCTTATACTTAACATCAGGAAGAGGCATCTGTAATTTCTGGGATATATAATGAGAAGGGAGGGCTTGGAGAATCTGATACTCACAGGTTGAAGAGAGGGAAAGAGAGACAAGGGAAAGTAATAAGCAAGTGGATGACAGAACATGGCTTGAGGGAGTAGCAAAGAGACAAAACTTATTGAGAGCTACAAGGTATAGGGGGAAGTGGAGACATATGATTGTCTATGTCTTGAAAGGACACAGCACATAAAAAGAAGTTATAATCTTAATGACATAAGATATGCAGATAACAGTGCTGACAACAGGCACAGAAAGGAAACTACAAGAACTCCTACAGAAGGTAGTGAAGGAAAGTGAGAAGAAAGGACTAAACATCAATTGTAAGAAGACAACGTTGTTAGCAAATGGAAGATCCCAACATGCAAGTTACAAATTAGATATACTAAAATCAAACAAGTACAACAATTTAAATATTTGGGAAGTGTTTTAGAAGAGGACAGAAAGTGCAACATTGAAATCCAAATGCATATTAAGATAGAAAAAGTCACCTTCCAGAAGCTAAGCAGAGTATTAAATAACAGGGCAATGTTGTGGAGTAGCTGAACAATCCCACAAGATGGACTGGTCTAAGACTATCTAAACAGCACTCTCTCTTACTGAGCTATAGGAGTTAACGATTACAGTTAATTCTGCTTGCTAACTCTCTGCCTCTGGGGAGGTAGACAGCTATCCGGCTCCATGTATATGGGGTCTACGTGCTCGGAATACCTCTCGTAAAAACACAACCTTGTGCCACATCCCACCTCGTGGGGAAATTTCAGGTAAATATCAAAGAGTTAATGATTAACTGTTTATTACATTAGTCTGTTTTCTCAACCATGTACCATATTATTCTCCAGAATAAACTAATTCTTATTTTCTATATATATATGTGTGTGTGTGTGTATGTGTGCGTGTGTGTGTGTGTGTGTGTGTATATCAACCTTTCCTATTTATGACACAACACATTTTTAATGGGTTACACTAACAAACACATATACACAAATCAGATCATTATAATAGTAATAATACCATATTTAAAATGATTGGGATTCTTGAAATAAAAAAAATATCACCTATAATAATAGCTGGAAATTTATCTGATCTTATAGCATCCTGAGAAGTGTAAAACAGCATGAGAATTTGAAAAAAGGTATTGATAAATATTCAAAACAGATGCAGGCAAGTTAGATGATACCCTATAATTTCATTAGCCTAGGGGTACCAAAACTCTTAATTGGCCCTGATTATGCTACGTGATTTTGTTGTGGTGTAGCTGAACATCTCCACAAGATGGACTGGTCTAAGACTATTTAAATAGCACTCTCCCTTACTGAGGGAGAGAAATTAATGATTAACTGTTTATTACTGTGTTCTCAACCGTGTACCATATTATTCTCCAGAATAAACTACTTATTTTCTATATATGTGTGTATCAACCTTTCCTATTTATGAAAAAACGGAAACAAAGAAGAGAGTACTGAACTGTTATATAAGTTCATCCTATGTGGCAGAAAATACTGGACAATCTCCTCACAGATGATGAAGAAACTTCAAGCAACAGAAATCTGGTTCTACAGAAGGATTGTAAGAATATCATGGAACAAACATATGGGCAAAGACAATGTTTTCGCGAAAAGGGAAACAAAAAAGACACTGATACTTAAACTTAGAAAGAGACAGTTAAAATTGCTAGAGCGCATAATGAGGAAAGAGGGCTTGGAAAATTTGATACTCACAGGACAGATTGGAAGCAAAAAGGACAAAGACAAGAATGCATCACCTGCCTATGAGCTTAAGCAAATGGATGTGAAGCAAATTTTTTTTTATTTCCTTTCAAACAATGTGGGAATGCCACTAGTACACAGTGGGTTACAGAAAGTGAAAGAAAAGACTGAAATAGTGGGTATTGAGGAAAGGACAAAAACTGAACAGGGGCTTAAGACAACAGAAGATGACAATTGACATTGCATTTAAATATTGCAGATATTAGGGAAGTAAGTAAACAGAAAAGAGTTCCATAGAGAAGTACAAGAAAAGAAACTGTTGGAGTAGAAGTGGCAGTTGTTTAATTATTTCAACAGTAAATGGGTGGGACTTAGATGAAAATCTAGAAACATGCTTAAATTCATGTAGTCGTGGGACCAGAAGGAAAAGCTTGTCAAGAGCAGTTGCCATGAAAATATTTGTAGAAAGGACAGAGGGAAGCCATATCAGTGAGAAAGTGACTGAAGTCAAGATGCATCATCAGAATTGTCTTGAGATAAATAGCAGGAGCACCAGACCAGATATGGCAGCAGTATTCAATGCGCAGACGAATGGTAGATTTGTAAATATGCAAGATGGATTCTGATGAGAAAAATTTTCTGGCATGATACAGTGACTCAACTTTCCTTGCAGTAGATGCAGCTATTGATTCGATGTATTCATGCCACCTCAAGTCAGTTAAAAATATGTTATATTCCGTGCTAAGGGAATAAATACTTAACACCAGGTGGATAATAGAAGAAAGGTTTATTGTACATAATCAGTACAATATGAAATACGGTACAGTTATACATACAGGTCAATCTAGTAGTGAGTGCCACTAATTGGAAGGTCGGACGTGCTTGCATCTTCTTTCTCTCACTCTTCCTCCACTCTCTCGTAGATGGTTGACTTTATAGGTACTTACTACCTATAGTGTAATCATTCATGAGGGGTGACTGGTTATTCTATTACATCAAAATGCAAGGCGAAGCAGGTTGCTCTCCATGAGTCTAGCATCAGCCATGCTGATGGCAGGTAGAAAAGTTTCTCTATCATGGTTAAATGAGAACAGGTTTAGAAGAAATAACAAAAAGACAAAATTTATTAAGAGCTACAAAGAAGAGGAAGTTGTGGAGAGCCATGATCACCAACGTCCTGAAGGGACAGGAAACATAGAAGTAGTAGGCTTAGTTACATGCAAAGTTATCAAAGAAGGCAAACAGATTTTAGTATGAAAGAAGGTTTTGGATTTGGAGATGAGAAATTTTTGGATCTAATTTTTCATGCAGTGGGAGATTATCTATCTTGAAAATCAGTATATGACATCTTGGCTTTAATCTGAACTTTTGCGTCTAACCATGAAACGAGAACCTGGTATTTACAAGCAGTCACCTATCTAGTGCCACATCTCAAATGATAAAAATTCCATACTTTGGAATCTGATAAATGTTGTGTAATTAGCAAAAGCTCTAATGAATTCTAATCGATAAAAAATTCTTTTTTAAAATTCTTTTTTTTTTTTTTTTACTTTTTTTTTAATGAGTAATCATTCTGTTCATCATATTCCTCCCTGGTCTTTTGAACAGGAGTAGATGTTCATCCTTTGCTTCCTGTTTAGGATTGGGTTTCTGGTTCCTTCTAAAGTCTCCTTCAACTCTATACTCCTGACATCTCTGCCTGAACCCTTAAATTTTATTTGCTAATTAAATATTGACCGCTTCAAGTCTAGAATTAGCTGTCTTTCCTGTTATCATTCTTATGCTAATACAACTCCACATAGTAACCCTCTATCTTGAGTGGCCCTAAGGCCTTGTATTGGGTGAACATTAGTAAAATAAAATTAAAAAAAAAAAAAAAAAAAGCCAGTTAATTCAAGTGATGCTGAACAATGTTAGGAAAATCTTAGAAGTGTCGTTATAGTCTATTCATCTGTTTATTTCTTGTATATATAATCAATTGTATTTAGTTTTTCAAGGAAAATTACAGAAGTCTTTTAGAATCTGATGCAGGAAAAATAATCACAAGTACTAGTAATATTCTGCCAAGTTCTGTTAACTCTGGAGACTTCCCTGTTGAATACAGAGCCATAGCCTCACCACACAAGGTTCTTCTTTATGTGCTGTCTTCTCAGGATGTAGGACTTCGTGGCTCTCCATAATTTCCTTTTTGTTTTAGCTCTTAATAAATTTTATCTTTTTGTTACTTCTCCTAATTCCTGTTCCACCACCCTTTACTCACCCTCATGCAATGGATAAATTGTCGTGTAAATTGCACATAAACGAAAATAATGCTGGCATAATATTTTAACAGATATATTTACCAAAATTTCACAAAAATATCTTGAAATACTAAATTGTAAATTTATTCAATAAGATCTCCATTGGCTTCAACCATGACCTCTGGATAACTTCAAAATCTCCTGCAACTTTTCTGGGTAGTCTCGTTGATTAAGTTGATGAATACTGCCATAATCTTGCCTTCAGTTCATCTTTGGTGTTACAAGGATTTTAGTTGATCTCTTGCTCAACTGCAGCCCACATATAATAATTAAGGGAGTTGCAGTCTGGGGAGTTAGGTGGTCTGATGTAAGGGGTTATGTGGTTTCAGAAATTGTCTGACAGCCATGACTGGTTTCTACTTATGTGGCATGGTGCAGAGTCCTATTGCCAGACATAGGGCCTTCCAGCAGCCACCCTCTAGACGCAATACAGACTCACCTCCTCAAGGCACTTGATGTAGGCCTCCATGTTGATTGTGCGATCTTGTGAAAATATAAATGGCAGCATAACATTGTCAGAACTACTGACCACTCCAAATACTGCTGTAATCACCATTAAACACATCTAACTCTCTCCAAATACTCTTCACTGTCCTCAGATTGGCACAAATTCTGAAATATTCATATTAGAGCTTCCATTGTGAATGCCAAGCATTATTGCATGATGTTTGCGAATTTTGGAGTGAATTGTGTCGTGGTGCTCTTTTTCTCAAGGATGGTGCCCAGCTGACCCTACTATACTGTGCAGTCAACAAAATTTAAAAACAAACAATGTGCATGCACAAGACTAAAATTATAAAATAGCGATAATTTACCCATTGCACTCTGTATGTTATCCGTTGTTTTCCTCTGTTCCTTTTGCCTTCATTCTGTCCTCTGAGTATCAGATTTTCCAAGCCCTCCTTCCTCGTTATATGCCCCAGAAATTTTAACTGTCTCTTCCTGATATTAAGTATAAGTTTCCTTTTTGTTTCCATTTTCTCTAAAAACTCATCATTGTTCACATATTTTGTCTGTGGATCATTGTTCTGTGAACCACATATCTGTTGCTTCAAGTCTTCTCTTCATCTTTGAGGAGAATGTCCAGCATTTACTGCTATAAAGGAGGACAGATATCACATAGTAGATTAGTATTCTTTTCCTTGTTTCTAGCAAAAGTTTTGTATTTCTTAGTACTCTGCTTAGCTTTTGAAATGCTTCTCTGCTATCCGAATGTACTTCCATCTTTTATGTGCTGGTTTTAGTCCAGTTGAGATGTTAAATGTATTTTTTTCAAAGTGTGTGCCAATGAGTCACAACAGAGTCAACAATATGGATAACAAATAGAAGCATATTACATGAATATAATTTTGATCTTTTAATCATATTTGGATCGAAATTAAAGAATATCTAAAACAAAAACGACGTATAGTTTCCTTATTAATGACTTCTTAGTAAAATGATAAGATTTCATCATAGCTGACATTCTGCCGTCTTGTACTGCGGTCAGATTGTTTTTCATTATATTTCATTCTTGTTTTATTTTCATATTTATCACTAATGTTTTATACACTACCTCAGTAGTTCCCAACCTTTTTTACATGGCGACACACTATTGAGTTCTTTAAATTTTCGCGGCACACCTATCACAAAAAATAAATATTTTTCCACTCATAAAGCCTTTTTGCAATAAAATAATCAAAAAACAAAGAATATTATATAAGAAGAATTTTTATTCACATAAATCAACATATCCTGTATTCAATATTGGGTATAAAATAATAATGGTGTATGTCAGTGGGACAGTTGTGCCTGGTGCTTCTTGACAACTGCTGCTATATTTGGGCGAATATGAGAGAGACACACATTCTTAATTCTTCTTCAATATTTTTAAAGTCTTTCATGTTCTTTTTATTTTTAATGTTGTTTACGTAAGAAAATCCCAGTTCACATAGGTACGAAGTTGAGAATTGCAGTAAGATTTTGATGGCTTTTTTTTACTTTGAGTTGGATACTCTTCCATAACAGAAATCCAAAAGGCGTCCAATGGCAGTTGTGCGTACTTCAATTTGAGACCACGATCACTGGAAAGGCTTGCTAATTCTTCCTCTTCACATAACTCAAAATTGAAAAGGTTGATGATGGATAAATCTAGGAACAGATTGCGAATCCAATCAAATTCTTCAATGCTGATTGAGGGAAAATAATCTTCAATTTTATTTTTCTAAACATGTCAAATGCTCACTAATAATGGGAATCATCTCAGTAACGCAGGTTTTGCGAACTAAGGGAAATCTATCCAAATCATCTACCTTCATTCTTTTCTTCCATATTGCAACTTTTTTCTTAAAAGCAACTAATTTATCTGTTGCCGTAAGAATATTTTCATTGCTGTTCATACTATTGAGATGTCTAAATATCTCATTTAAGTACTCTATTTTAGACATCCAGAATTCATTTTTAAGGTATTTACAAAATCTATCAAGTTTTTAATTTTCAAAAAAAATAAAAAGTTCTTTCTGAAGCTCAATTACGCGAGATAGCATGTTTCCATTCGATAACCATCTTACTTCTGTGTGCAATAGTAAATGAACATAATGAGAATTCATATCCTTGCACAGCAACTCAAAAATTCTGGACTTCAAAGGCAGAGTTTTTATGAAATTTACCATTTCAATCACTTGATTCATCACCTGTTTTAGTTTATTTAGTGATTACCTAAAAGCATTTTATTAGGTACGATACAAAGATCTGTTTTAACTATTAGGAAAACTTGATTTAGGAAAAGTGTTAGAATAATCCGGAGCATTTACTGAAAGCAAACCTTCATAAGGAGAGAAAATGAATTGAGAAACTATACAAAACTATATGGCAAGGATGTAACTACTCGCCAGATTTATTTATTCTATACAGTGAAGCAATCCTAAGGGAATGAAAAGCCTTTCCAGGATTTATTATTGCTGGGAACAATCTTAACATATGGTACGCAGATGACACCTATATTGATAGCAAACACAGAAAGATGAATGTACTTCTATGCAGTGTAATAAAAGAAAGACAGAAGAAAGTACTGTCAACTGTAAAAGCAAATGCAGAATATATGGCCATTAACAAGAAGGACGGCCTTAGATGCGAGGTCAGAATTGGTGATGTCAAAATCAAATAACTTCTTTCTTATGAGCCATGCCCCTTCAGGACGTAGGTGATCATGGCTTTCCCCTACCCTCTGTCTGTTGTAGGTTTCAATATGTTTTGACTTTTTTTTTTTATTTCTCTCAGATCCTGTTCTGCTAGGTATATCCCGTATTGCTCTTCCTTGTCTCTCTTTCCCTCTATCCACACTATGAGTATCAGATTCTCCAAGCCCTCCTTTCTCATTATGTTTTCCAAAAATTTCAGCTGCCTCTTCCTGATGTTAAATATAAGCTTCTTCCTTGTTTGCATCCTCTCCAAAACGTCATCATTGCACACATTTGTCCCATGTTATCCTCATCCTCCTTCTGTAGAGCCACATCTCCATTCTTTACTAGGTTTTATTTCAATTTTCTTCCAATTGATCACATTTATTGTCAAATCTTACTTCTTCCAATGATTTTAATAAAAAGGGTGTTTCTTAAAAAGAAAAAAAAATACTAGATAAAAAAAGAACATGTAAAACAGACCCCCAAAAATATTTGGTAATTCCTTCTCAGATCCTGGAAAATAGTTAAGGAATTTCATGGTATTGGAAGTACTCTCCCTGAATGGAATCCAAGAACAATGAGGGAGGTAAAAAAACAGGAGACTGGTAAAGGTCACTACGTGCAATGGTTTTTATTTTTCTCAAAAAGGAATAAATTGAATTGTGGATTTTTTTTTTCTACTCTGTAAAAAAAAAAAAAAAAAAAAAAAATCGAAATTCGTTTTTCCCACCTTTATCACAAAACAATTCTTTTTTTATATGTGAAATATTTAATATTTTGTTGGAAACATAATTATTCATCTTAAAAAGGGAATGTTCAAGTGAGGGCAACATGAAATTTGTTATAGACTATGAAGTGACTTATAATGATAGACTATAAAGTGACTTATAATGATAGACTATAAAGTGACTTATAATGATAGACTATGAAGTGAATTATTATGATAGACTATGAAGTGACTTATTATGATAGACTATGAAGTGAATTATTATGATAGACTATGAAGTGAATTATTATGATAGACTATAAAGTGAATTATTATGATAGACTATAAAGTGAATTGGTGGGATGAGATGTATCTGGTGTTAATAATATAATACTAATAACACGATGCTAAGATGTAGTAATAAAAAAAGGTAATAAACTTTACAGTGTTAAAAGATAAAAATTTGAAAAATAACACATACTCTCCTGGGGTTGGGCATCTTAATGATTAGTAAGCTTGTCTCCCAAGAACAATTATGACTGAATCTGAAGCTCAATACTTACAGGATGTCACATACTTTAGGCCTTGTGCCACATATAAGCTACACTTAGTATATCTTCATAACTTGGGCACTTTGACATGGTGTAATGGTTAGCAAACTTATCTTGCTCAATCAATAGACTGAATCGTGTGTTCATGCCTCATCAGGTACTCCACATATTTTGCCTTGTGCAACATCTATGCTTAGAAAATCGTTTTAGGCACTTCTGTCTTGTGCAATTTTTAGCAAGCTTCACTAGATCAATTACATCTCAGTAGCGATGTTGATCCTCACTTGAAAATTATTTGGGGCATTTTGGTGTGATGTAATGGTTAACAAGCTTGTCTTGCTAGAACAGTTATGGCTGAGTAGTGAATTCCATCCTCACTTTTGACCTTTTGACACATATAAGACATGCTTAGAAAATCACCATACACTCTCCTGGTCTTAGTTTAAATGGCTACCTTCTTTTTCCCAAAATTTTGTGACTATTTTCATTAAAATTCATATTTTCTTGATTTCAGATGAAAGTGTGGAAATTTTTCAATTCATTTCAATTAAATTTTCACTTTCCAGAATTTACTAGTGTTTCACTAATTGCAAATTATTTTAATATTCAGTCTGTTACATGTTTTACCCATCCTGGGTATGACGATAAACTACATCCGCGTCCTGGGTATGGTGATAAACTACATCGAACAGCAAGGCCTCAGATAATGTTTTCGGAAAAATAATGTTGCCAGCTATCTGTTTTTTAAAACCATAATGTTGCCAGCTATATGTTTTTTGTAAAAAAAATAATGTTGCCCGCTATACGTTTTTGAAACCATGATGTTGCCAGCTATCCGTTTTTTAAAACCATAATGTTGCCAGCTATATGTTTTTTGTAAAAAAAATAATGTTGCCCGCTATACGTTTTTGAAACCATGATGTTGCCCGCTATTCATTTATTAAACCATAATGTTGCCATCTATACGTTTTTGACTTTTAAAGTCACTCAAAATCATTTTCGGCATAAAGTGACCACTAAGTTTGAGATGCCGTTAAACAAAACAACCAATCAAGAACATGAAGAAATTATTTGCAAAAACTGAACCAAAAATTATATTGGATTTTCTAAAAAGAATTGGTCTCTTATCAAAGATGTAGACTGATGTGCAAACAACATATCCTACCTTTTACCATTTTGCAAATGAAATGTCATCAAATGAAAATACTTGACTTAAACAAAAATACCTAGGATTATTTTGCAGTGTACAAACAAATAAGCTCTAGGTTGTTAAAAATGTTCCATACAAAACAGGCATTTAAAATTCATATATTTAGCATATATAAACTGGATTTGGCATTAAATAACCCACAGTGGTTGATATGCCATAAAACCCAAACGAACAAACAAACCTGTTTTACTACAGAAAATAATTCACTGTTAGTTCATGAGAGAAACTTATTGTGAATTATTTTATTATACAGATTCATTGCAAATTATTTTATTATAGAATTGCTGAACATTTTAATATAAAAATGTATTGCAAATTATATTATAGAAATTCATTGGACACTGTTTTCCTACAAAAGTGCACAGAAAATGAAGACACTTCAGTATTTTATGTGGTAATAAGTAAAGCACCAAAATTATCTTTAGGTAACAAGATATGAGTATACAATCATGAGGTAAAAATCAATTGCTGAAACCTCCTCATATAGCTCTTCACCAGAATTGATCACTCTGGCTGCTGGTCTAGCATTTATATAAATCACATATATAATATGTTAAAAGATTCTCTTTCTCTGCCGTGATAGCCTAGACCTGATGAGGCATGAACACACTATTCGGTCTATTGATTGAGCAAAACAAGTTTGCTAACCATTACACCATGTAAAGGTGCCCAAGTTAGGAAGATTTACTAAGTGTAGCTTATATGTGGCACAAGGCCTAAAGTATGGGATACCCAGTAAGTACCGAGCTCAAGATTCAGTGATAATTGTTCTTCGGGAGACAAGCTTACTAATCATTATACCACATTAAGATGCCCAACCCCAGGAGAGTACATCTGACTGATGCCAAATCGGTTGAATTTCAATCCCAGCTTGAAACAGTAGGATGTCTAGCCACACTGATGAACTGTGATACAGGAAAACAGGCTGTCTGTGAAATATATATATATATATATATATATATATATATATATATATATATAATCTTATAAACTGGATCCTTATTTTTTCCAAACATTTGGGAAAAAAGGTTACATCAGATGATTGACTACTGTTCCTACTACTCTAGGCTTTTCCTTAGCAAAACAACACACTATGACTATAAGCTACCAAAGATATAAAGCTAAACCAGCTCTGCAGTGTTAAATCATTTCTCTTTGAAAAATCTCTGGACCTCCTAGCTCTCTGTGAAACTAATCTTAACTCTTCAATCCCCTCCTCAGATTTCTCAGTTCTTTGCTATCTTCCTCCCCTTAAGGAATGACTCTAATGTCTACATGCATGGCCTGAACATCTCCCACTGGCTATAGGGAACTGTGGTAACAAAGAAAAAAACTGTAAGCTTATAGTAGCAATAAATGCCTGCAATAAGTTTCTTCTGTCTCTTATCCACAACTCTTGTAGCCAAATCACTGTTCAAATAATAGTCCATAGTAACAGTCCAACAGGCAACGTAGAAACAACAAAATGGGATCACAAATACAACCTTCAGTTCTCACCAGCAAAAATGTATGTTTGTGCACCAAGTTCAGAAAAAATCCTCCCCTTGTAAGCGAAAAACAACGGCTTTTATTAGATTCTGATACTTAAAATATCAGATTTTTGCTAACTACTTTTGGTAATTTTTCTTTGGCAGATTGCACACAAAACACAAACTCTTTTTTGAGATAGGTGATTATCTTTCGCTACAGGAACTCTCTCTTGAATCTCCATACCACTCTTACATAATTCTCTGTCTTTCTCAAAACTTAACTCAGTCAGCTGTCTCTTCATTCTCTACCATTCCCCTTGCTCTCATGACTGTTATATTCTAGATAGTATATCTGATAATCTAGACAAGGCCATCTCCCTACACCTGTTTGCAACTATTTGTGATTTTAATGCCCACCATGCCAGATGGCTTAAAAACTGTAACTGACCCTCACGGGCATCTAAAGCCTGAGCTTCTTAATCATCCAATCGGATTTGCTAAGAAAAAGAATTTTTAAATGAAATTGGCTGGATTGACCAAAACATTAAAAAACAAATGATTTTATCATTTAAAATTACCAGTGGGGGGTCTCCCCCACTTCATGTGCATGAGACATTGCATCAACGTAAAACATATTTAGTCTGAAGAAAGTCCTAAATGACAAAATGCATCACACAAAAAACTTTTGTTTTGCTGTTTTGTCATATTTTTTTCCCTTAAAATTGTTCTTGATATATAAATAATTGTATATCGTTATTCCATATGCATATGAATGCACACACACACTACGAAAAAACAAAACAAAAAAATCGAGATGTATAAGCAGTCAATTGCTTATAGTCACTGAGGAGTGGACAGATGGGTTCCTTTATGAAACTCTGGAGCCAGGATGCTGAAAGTAACATCAATCAGCTAAGTGACAAACTTTTCATTTGTATTAATTCCCACTCTATCTATCTATCTATACATACATATATATATATATATATATATATATATTTATATATATATTTATATATTTATATATATTTATATATATATTTATATTTATATATATATATATATCTATTTATAGATATATATATCTATTTATATAGATATATATATCTATTTATATAGATATATATATCTATTTATATAGATATATATATCTATTTATATAGATATATATATCTATTTATATAGATATATATATCTATTTATATAGATATATATATCTATTTATATAGATATATATATCTATTTATATAGATATATATATCTATTTATATAGATATATATATCTATTTATATAGATATATATATCTATTTATATAGATATATATATCTATTTATATAGATATATATATCTATTTATATAGATATATATATCTATTTATATAGATATATATATAGATATATCTATTTATATATATATATGTATATATATATCTATTTATATATATATATGTATATATATATATATGTATATATATCTATTTATATATATATATGTATATATATCTATTTATATATATATATATATAGATATATCTATTTATATATATATATATATATATATCTATTTATATATATATATGTATATATATATCTATTTATATATATATATGTATATATATATATATGTATATATATCTATTTATATATATATATGTATATATATCTATTTATATATATATATGTATATATATCTATTTATATATATATATGTATATATATCTATTTATATATATATATGTATATATATCTATTTATATATATATATGTATATATATCTATTTATATATATATGTATATATATCTATTTATATATATATATGTATATATATCTATTTATATATATATGTATATATATCTATTTATATATATATATGTATATATATCTATTTATATATATATATGTATATATATCTATTTATATATATATATGTATATATATCTATTTATATATATGTGTATATATATATATCTATTTATATATATATCTATTTATATATATATATCTATTTATATATATATATATATATATATCTATTTATATATATATATATATATCTATTTATATATATATATATATATATATCTATATATATATATATATATATATATTTATATATATATATCTATTTATATATTTATATATATATATCTATTTATATATATATATATATATCTATTTATATATATATATATATATCTATTTATATATATATATATATATCTATTTATATATATATATATATATATATCTATTTATATATCTATATATATATATATCTATTTATATATCTATATATATATATATCTATTTATATATCTATATATATATATCTATTTATATATATATATATATATATATCTATTTATATATATATATATATATATCTATTTATATATCTATATATATATATCTATTTATATATCTATATATATATATATCTATTTATATATCTATATATATATATATCTATTTATATATATATATATATATATCTATTTATATATATATATATATATATCTATTTATATATATATATATATATATATATATCTATTTATATATATATATATATATATATATATATCTATTTATATATATATATATATATATATATATCTATTTATATATATATATATATATATATATATATCTATTTATATATATATATATATATATATATATCTATTTATATATATATATATATATATATATATATCTATTTATATATATATATATATATATATATATCTATTTATATATATATATATATATATATCTATCTATTTATATATATATATATATATATATATCTATCTATTTATATATATATATATATATATATATATATCTATTTATATATATATATATATATATATATATATCTATTTATATATATATATATATATATATATCTATTTATATATATATATATATATACACACATAAGATATACATTGTGCCCGATGAGCTGGACAGCCAGCAAAACTTAAGTTGCACACTTAAACACAAGTATTTGTGCATATATATATATATATATATATATATATATATATATATATATATATATATCTTTGCTCTGTCTAACCACATTGAGCACTCTTTATGTTTACATCTCATGAATAGTTCTGATGATTACTTATTTGTTTGCCTGTCTATACATGCCAACACAAGTCTATACAGTTGCTTATATCTGGTCTTTTGATTTATCCAAATCTATGCATATGTATATATATATATATATATATATATATATATATATATTTAAAGAGAGTCAATGATCAATGTTGCGACTGAAAATCTTATGTATTTGTGTAAACATTTTTTTGTGTGTCATATAAATTTTCTGTCAATACAAGAGTTCATGTCTTCATAAAATAGAAATAAAACATAAATGAATGTGAGGCTGCATTGAAGGTTAAACACAAAGAGATTGGAACTGAGCTGCATTGGAGAAAGAAAATCTGTGATACATCTCTACACGAGTAGAAACTGATTGATGCAAACATGGATGGAATTGCATGCATGCCTGCTACTGCCAAGTATAGATCCTAGAGTAAGCATGACCTTCTTATCATGAGATATCAGTTACTTATCAAAATTTAATATAAAAATGATTCTTTTGAAGACTTTGAGCATTTTGAAAATGATAAATGATTAAATAACTTTAGAAATAGTAGTAGACATCTATTTAACACCCTTAGATGGACTGTCTTCCTGGGCTCTCATGTTCTGTCAACTTATCTATATATATATATATATATATATATATATATATATATATATATATAATTTATTCAAAAATTATAACATAAATAATTTGTAACCTATTTATGCTATAATTTAACATAAATATGTTTATAACATATGTTATAATTTTCAAATAAATTATGTTTGCTCTACTCTGTATTGAGCACTGTTTTAAGAATTGTATGTTTGGTTATTGCAATTTATTCCATATACACCAATTCTGTATTTGAATATATATATATATATATAGTTTTAAGGTATGCTATATTTATGGGTTAAATGCTCAATATTGGGGGATAGAGTACACACACACACACATATATATATATATATTTATATTTAGACAGATAGGAACATAGATAGAAACATAGATAAATAGGAATATAGATATCTATATATAGATAGATGGAAACATAGATAGGAACATAGTCATACAGATAGACAGGGACATAGTAACATAGATTGGCACATACTCAGTTAGCAACATAGATAGGAACATACTTAGATATAGTGCAGGCATATGGAAAGTGATATAGTGGTAGGTATCCGTTTATTTTGTGAGATGAAGGTAATGTGCTGTTTGGTTAAAATTCAGTCCTTTGGTGCTGAACCTGGCATCACCTCTCCAGGATGTAAGCCTGGATGATGGTATATGGAGGCCATTCACTGCCCTGACAACATGCCCACCCCACCCTGCCCGCTCTTGGCTGTACTGATAAGATCCAAAAGAATACCTTTGGCTACAGGAATTGCCAGAATGTTGCCAGTGTTGACAGCCAACTGCCTTTGGGGATCCACTCTAGATTTTCTGTCTGGATTTATTTCTGTCACCTTTTCCATGTTTTGGGTATGAGCACTAGGCAGTGATGGTTTAAATTCAGGGTTTTACCTTTCCTAGATGGATTGTCTTCCTGGGCTGTTGAGCTCCATCTATCCAGATCAGCTGTTTATGAGATGCCAGTTTCCTCACTTCACCATTCTTCAGTTTGGAGCCATAATTAGTTGTCAGAAGTTATTTACGACATATGCTATGGAAGCACTTCATAGATGGTAGAAGCCTATGCCCACTATAGTAACCTTGGTTTGGTTTATGGCATATCTACCTATAAGGGTTATTTAATGCCAACAAGATTTTTATTGCTGGTAATATTTTTTCCAAAACTGTGTTGTTGGTAATTTTCTTTTTTCTTCAAAAATGTATTGCTGCTAATATTTTTTTTATTCAAAAATGTATTGCTGGTAATAATATACTACCGGTAATAATTTTTCCACAAAGAATTTATTCCTGGTTTTAAAACCTATTTTTACACTTTCAAAGTGTTTTGATCCCAGTTTGGAGGTTAACTACTTAACCATAGTTGGGACCCTAACAGGTGCTACCACCCCAGGTCAAGATAGACCTAAGAACATTAGCAATTAAGAGGTGGTTCCACACTCTTCAAAACCTCCTGATCAGAGGCCTTGCTGCTGGATGTAATTTATCGTCTTACCCAGGGAGTGGATGTGATTTATAGTCTTACCAAGGATGCGATAACCTTTGGAATATATATTGTGTATGTATACAAATATTATATACATATATGTTTTAAAAGCTGAAAAAAAATATTGGGTCAGTACAATATTTATTAGTATTGAATAGGAACATTTAAAAAATTTTCATTATCTACTAGTGTTTATTTTCTTGCCAACTTTGGTGAGATGCTGGCATAATAAATGTTTTTTATCCTTAGTTTACATATCCCATATCCTCTGTTTTGTTTTTGAATGTTTTCCTTCTTCTATGTAATCCATTATGAAGTAACTTAATACACAAGACCTCTCTCTGTCTCATTTTCTTTTACTAAACTGAATACATAGATATAAAGACATTAAAATTCTTTCAGTAGTCAAGCATGTCATTTGTTTACTGTTGGTGTGACATTCTTTGCTTTGCAAGAGTCTCTAGGGACAGTGATGGGTGAACTTATAAGAGTTGTGTAAGTCATACATTCCAGAAGAAGACATTACAAGATGGCCGATTTTTACTGTCTGCAGCAAGTAGGATAGGAAGAAGACAGATCTCTTTTCTCTCTGATTGGCTGTAGCAGACGATCTGTGCAAAAGTCGTTCAAGAAGAATTATTTTTCTTACCATTATTGAAGGTCATTAACCCAGTTTTTTATTTTTTTTCTGGTTTTGCCATTTTAATACCAATAGAAACTGTAAAATAGCATTTGATACTGTTAAAAATAAAATAAGAAATAGAGGGAAAGAGAAAAGAACGGTAACAAAAAAATGAAAAGAAAAGGAATAAAAAATAAAAATAGTACAAATATTTTTACTTCATGTGTTTGTATATACATACATGCTCCTGGATAAAAAAAGAAAAAAGTGGGGCAAGTGCCTAATGGTGGAATATTAAACTTTTCATTGTGTTAACAATAAACATTGTCTAAGACAATTAAACAGATAAAATAGAATGAGATAGGATGACTTTATAGTTGTATGGGGCTTACATGTTAAAATGAAGAGTTGATTTACCCATTCCAAGAAGATTAATGAAAGAGGATAATGACAAGGAAACACACAGGTAATTTTAACAAAACAAAATCAGGAATTTATTCACAAATTTACACACTTGAAGTAGTATTGTCAGTAGCTTGATTCAGGAAAATAAATCAGAATTCTTAATGTCCATAGTTTTAACATTGTGTCATGAAGAGGAAATGTTCAAACAACAGATTAAATGATCTGACACAAAATAATATTAAAAAATCTATAAGACAAAGGTAAGAGAGTTTGCTGCTCACTGAAGGGATATATGGTTTGCATAAATTCAGAAGTAGTTGAAGAGAGTCTGAAATACTTATTTTTCTTGGATTGTTGATAAAAAAGTTCTTTGAAGTGCTGGTTAATGGCTGATAATATAATTGTTGAGTAATTTTTCACTGGGAAGTATTTCAATACTGGTTGTGAGGGACTGAAACGAAACCTTTCACATGACTTCAGACATTTATTTATTTATTTAATATTTCTCCTCATTTTATAAAAAAAAAAAAAAAAA
Organism: Acanthosepion lycidas; assembly: GCA_963932145.1. Taxonomy (NCBI): domain Eukaryota; kingdom Metazoa; phylum Mollusca; class Cephalopoda; order Sepiida; family Sepiidae; genus Acanthosepion; species Acanthosepion lycidas. The sequence goes on along the minus strand of OZ010606.1, from coordinate 57,014,120 downwards.
ATTCCATAGGCTCCTACTTTCTTTCCTCCTGCTTCTTGGCAGACCAGTTAATTTCTGTGAAGGCAAGATTTTTATTGGTTCAAAAAAATTTCACATAGGCTCACAAATTTCTTTTTTTATTCTTCCTTGGTTCTCTGAATTTGAAGGGAGTGGGTGAAGGGAATTATTATTTTGCATTCACTACAGCTTTTCCATTTTATTTTTTAAAACCCAAAACAGACTTCACCTTTAAAACTGAAGCTGACTACATTCTTCCTTTCCTAGATATCATGTTATGTAGAAACAATAACAAATTTAATTTTGATGTTTATAGAAAAGCTACCAACAAAAAGGACCTGGCCAACTTTTACTCAAACCACTCTTCTAAAATTAAATCTGGAATTATTATAGGTTTCTACTTGAGAGCATTAAGAATATGCAGTCCCCAATAGTTACCTAAGGAAGAAACATACATAGAAAACACATACAAAAACCTACAATACCCATATCATTTCATCCAGAGTGCAAGAAGAAAGGCATACAAAATACACAACCACAACAAAAATAACATCATCATCTATAATAATAAATTATATAAGCACAGATACATAACACTACTGACCAACTCTGTCATGTCCACTCTCCAGAACAACCTGTCCCATCTAAACAATATCCAAATAATCACGACCATTTCTCAAACTATTATTGACATAATTAGATCCTCAAACACCCATAGCAATAATATTTCTGAAACAGGCATATATAAAATAAATTACCAAAACTTTTCTTCACAATACATTGAAGAAACATGCAGAAATTTAAAAAAGAAAAAACACATCTATAAACATAAAATAAATATCAATTTGACAAATGCACTAATCATACATAGAAATAAATTCAACTACAATTTTGATTCTATAAATGCTATGCTCATAAAAAAGAAAATCATTTCCTCAGAAGGAATATTCTTGAGAGTGCCACCATTGAATATTATCCAAATATTACTCTACTCCCAGGTTTTTTTCCCAATATTACCTTTCCTAATAAAATCACACATCTCCCAAGCCAATGTGCACAACAAAAAACATCACCTATTCATTTTGTTTATTAGATTGAATTGTATCACCTCATATCCATGAACTTGCCTTACTTTTTTATTAACCTGATTAATATTCATCAACATTGCTATATGTAAAATTTTGAAAAATCAATAACATCTTTGCTCTTGTTTATCACAAAATAAAATCCTTACATTTTCCTCATCAAAGTGCCTGTGAGGATGAAATGTGTTGACTAAGATAAGTTTGTCTTTTCACACACATATGTGATTACTGGATATTTGAGCAGCAACCATTGCTTAAACATCTTTCATTAAATGTGATGCACAAGGAAAATTTTATTAATTTTTTTATTTAGTTTTTTTTCCAGACAAAAACTATCCATTGTCCCACGTGCTTTTGGCCACACTTCCATAGTCATTTTTAGAGGGGTTTTGTTTTGGTGTTGTTAGTTTTTCTTTATATTTTGACTATTTGAGATGTACTTTTTGTGGTGTTTTGAATACTAGTAGGAGTGTTTGTTCCAAGACTTCACGTGTTGAGCACAGTAAGGATTCAAGCAATCAACTTTATTTTTAAAAAGCTTTCAGCATGCCTCTCCCATTGTTAAAAATGGTGAGGTTGATATACAGGGCCTCTCTTATTGTGACATGTTTTCAGCAATTTGATTTAAATAGAATTTTACCGCCCTGTGTAAGACGATAAACTACATCTGACAGTAAGCCTCTGATCAGGAGGTTTTGAGGTGCATAGAGCCACCTCTTAATTGCTGTTGTTCCCAGGTCCACCGTGACCTGGGGTAGTAGCACCTGTTAGGGCCCCAGCTATGGGCAAAATAGTTAACAGTCAAACTGGGGTCAAAACACTTTGAAAGTGTTAAAATAGGTTTTGATATCAGCAATACATTTTTGTAAAAAAATTAGTACCGGCAATGAATTTTGAAGAAAAAATTATTACCAACAATGCAATTTTTGAAGAAAAAAAATGTTACCAACAATACATTTTTTGGGGAAAAATATATTAGCAGCAATACTTTTTGGAAAAAATTTTACCTGCAATAAAAATCTTGTCAAAATTAAAAAACCCATTGAGAATGCTATGCCATAAACCAAACCAAACCAAACCTAACCATAGACTTTTAGTGTTTTTGACCAGAATGGAAATTAATCCATATAGAAATGGTCATTAGGTACACAAAAATGATTACTCAATATAAAATTCATCAAAAACAATTTGTGTATTTGTTATAAATTTATGCAAAAAAAAGTTGTAAAGACTTGCTTTAAATATTCTTTTGAGGTGGTTAAAAAAAACACAGATCATGTACAAATTGATAACATTAAAAATATCCCTGATAAAGGGTTACAGAAAAAGTCCACCCCTAGATGCTGACGTTCTGACCTGTCAAGAGTTGAAAGATCAATCGTTGTAGTCATGAAGATTGTTTATGATGAGGAATTGTGACTGCTGAGACTTTGATGTAGGCGTAGTCTGCATTTTCCTGAGTGTGGTAGTTTCAGAACAAGTTTTTGGCATTAGATCTAGTTCTATTGTCCGGAATGTTTGCTTATCCATTTGGCAATTTTGAAATCATCTTGCTCCTGGCTGAAAATGTACTTGTCTCCATGTCTGTGTGACTATACATCCTGAAAACATGTGAATGAAAATTGATTTTAGACAGCCAACAACTGAGTTTATATATCGGTCACCAGACTAACTCTGTTATCTTTTAAAATTATTGCAGGTTTTAAATTTCTTTCTTCTGATTGGTAAAAAATAATCAAAAGTTCTTTTTCTTCATCTTTTTTTTTTTTTTTTTTTCCTGAATATTTGATTTTTTTTTTTTTTTTTTTTTTTTTTTTACCTTTAGCCAAATACAACATCATCATAAACAATAAATAATTGTATCTGACCACAACGTAAGTTAATGAAATCCTTGCTTTAAGGTAGTGGTAAGAGAAAAAGTATTGGATGTTTTTCATGTAAATTGTATAATATATATTTTTTATTTTTTAATAATTTTATTTAAAAATATTTTACATTGTGACATGAAAATTTCTATGTTTCGGCATTTAAATCTGTTCCATCATCAGGCAATGTTTGGTAACTTTTGATGAAAATGATTTACTTTTGAAAACAGAAAACAATACATTTGCTTATTAAAGAGTTAAGTAGGAGGGGAGATCAAGAGTTTAAAATCTTATGTTGACCAATCAAAAGACAGGTCAAAGCTAAAGCAAAAAAGTTAAAAATATCAGTTTGATGTTAGGGGTGGGTGTAGTATTCATACATGTAGCGAGGAACTGTCATATTAACATGTGACACCATACATACAGTTAAGAATATACTTTTAAGGTACAATGAAGTAATCCAAGGTGTGTGTATGTGTATATATATATATATATATATATATATATATATATATATATTATTCGGACTATTGTCTTCATCTTTGTCACCATATTTATCACAATGTTTCGGCCGTTGTACGCTCCAGCCTTCTTCAGGTGGTTGGAATTTCGAACTGAACCCTTTATTTCGCTCACTGGGGTAGACTGTTCTAGTTCCACATGCCATGTTTGATGGATGTCAGTTATCAGTTATCTCCTGCTAATTTCCCTCTGAAAGTTCTCCACTGCCTTAACTGGGTACTGAACTCACACTCTTTGGGTCCTGTCACTGGATCTAACCATATGCTATGTGTCCTTGAGGACATCTGGGTATGAATTTCTGGGCATTATAAACCTAATGTCTTCAGCAACCATTTTTACCAGTGCTCATATTGCAATTTTGCTGTTATCATTGCTTTTCTCTGGCACTCCTTATTACTAGTTCCCATATTGTATTTATTTCTATGCTTGGTTGGCTCAGGAGATTTTTTGTGGCCTAGCATATGTGCTGATTCCTTAAGTTTTTTATATATATATATATATATATATATATATACATATATATACATATATATATATACATACATATATATACATACATATATATATATATATATATATATATATATATATATATATATATATATATATATATATATATACATATATATATATATATATATATATATATATATATACATACATATATATATATATATATATATATATATATATACATACATATATATATATATATATATATATATATATACATACATATATATATATATATATATATATACATACATATATATATATATATATATATATATATATATATATATATATACATATATATATATATATACATATATATATATATATATACATACATATATATATATATATACATACATATATATATATATATATACATATATATATATATATACATACATATATATATATATATACATATATATATATATATATATATACATACATATATATATATATACATATATATATATATATATACATATATATATATATATATACATACATATATATATATATATATATATATATATATATATATATATACATACATATATATATATATATATATATATATACATACATATATATATATATATATATATATATATATACATACATATATATATATATATATATATATATATATATATATAACAATAGGTTAATTTTATTTTTATAAAATTATTTTTATATATACTTAAGAACTATCTTAAAGGGGCCTCTAGTATGATTAAATCATTTTTATATATAATTTTGAACCTAAAATACAATACTTATTTTATTCAATGGGCTTTAATACAAGGCAATATTTAAAATTAAAAAGTCAAGGAATGAGATCAATATTACATTTACATATATAATAAAATAATGGATATATAATTATAATACATAGATTTTTTTTTATGAAAAAATCTATTAACTATATTTTAAGGTAAACATTATACAATGACTACATATTACAGTTCATTACACTGATTTAATAGATCATTATTCTTAGGAAATGTAATAATATGTAGCTTTTTATGTAGACACGGGGGATATGGGTGATTTAAGGACTTAAAAACTCTTGTTTGTTTTAATATTTTCAATTTTGCTATGGGGTATTTTTTTTATTTCTTTTAAATACCAAAAATATTTAGATAGGGATGTTCAGTTATGGTACATAAAAGGAAGAAATATGTTAGCACTATCTTCATTTAAAAGAGTTTGTGTGCTTCCAATATAATTTTTTTTAACATCTAGGCTTTCAGTAGATGAAATAGTGCATTTGTAAACAATAGATTCAGTAAGACATTTCTTTTCCAATGGACAATTTATGGGATTTCTACAATTACATAATATATTTTCAAAATTATTAATTTCTGTTTTGGAATTACTATTATTTTTATGTAGGTTTAAGTGTTTATTTAAAATTTTATACTTTTTATAATTTTTTTCTAGATTATCAATACAACTATAACTTAATTTTAAAATATTTTTTATTGAAAATCTTGCTCAGAGGATTATTACTTGGAAAATATTTCTCAATCAAAGCAAGAAACTTTTGCGTTAACTTACTGCTGACCATTTTGTTAAATGGGTTTGTGCATCAAATGATTTTTCTAGTTTCTTGCTACCTTATTGCTACTTCCATGGAAAGTGCTCGGATGAACTACAATCCTTGTTTCTACCAAGTCTAACCTTCACAACTAGGACCTGCGTGCCACTTACATTGTAACAAAACCACCTACATTCCCTCCATATTCCATTAGTGAGAAGTAATTCCTACTCAAACAGATTCTTCCTATGAACTACTGCATTGTGGTTGTATTCATAGTTAATGTTATTGAGTGTTGGTCTTTTCTTTTTTATAAAAAAGTAAAAGCCAAGACTCAATAACTATGAACATGGCCACAATGTGCTGACCATGTTTGGAAAATAAAACATTCCTATAATTTTAGATACATACATAAAAAGACAGTCAGTTATGAGCCATTCATGATATACACTTATGCCATCATGTACCTTTCAATACATGACTGTATGTTGCCATTTCTTTCTGCAATAGACCAGTTGCCATCAAAGGCTATAGAATCCAGTCTGTTCTACTATTTACCCATAGCTGGTGGGAGATGATTCATACCTTTCCCAAAAGTATTAGCATGTAAATGAATGTAATGGACTTAACTGGAATTCCAGTTTGGCTCTACAATTCCTTAATTCGAGCTCACGCAATCAATTAAAAATAAAAATTGTTCTTGATAACGACTAAAAGAATAGCTTAATATGCTTGGATATGCAGAACTTTTGAACAGTTTTTACAAACTTTGTGTCTAGAAAACACTATTACGAACACAAGAAAAATTATATAAAAAGCTTTATCACAGTGCCTTGTCCATGGTCTTTAATGAAACTTGTGTGTGTGTATATATATATATATATATATATATATATATATATATATATATATATATATATATAAAGTGAACATAGAAGTCAACACTTAGAGGTGACAGTGTTTCATGCTAGATGCAATCATTAGGCCTGACGATTGCATCTAGCATGAAACACTCTTGCCTCTAAGTGTTGACTTCTATGTTCACTTTTATATTTACATGTGCTCTATCTCTTATATTGAGCACTTTATCCCATAAATATAGTATATCTTAAGTGCATGTTTCTTCATATATATAGTTGTTTTTAGCTAATTCTGACTTTTGTGGAATCCAATTTCAAGTCATTCTTCAAAGTAATTTACAATTGTCAAGCTGAAGTTTTACGTGATTTTCTTTTTATACATAATTTTGTCTATAATTGCCCGTAAAGAAAGATACCCTATTTAATGTTGGCTGCTTCCCTTGTGTTACAAGGGCTTCCTGAATTTTAAGTCTTTTTTTTGCATTGAGCCCTATATAATATTTTGGTGGTATCTACTAAAATTTGTTTTATGCCAATATGATTTTATATATGCACTAAATTTTAATAAATGACAAGTCAACCTACAAGAGAGTGTGGTGCTTATGTGACCAATGTAGTATAACAGAAATCAAATACAATTACTAATAATAATAACAGAGAAAGTATTCATAGATTTCAGATAAGATTTTGATAGCATAAAGACAGTCACAGTACTTGACACTGACCATAATTACATCTTTGGCAATGGAGAGACGTGACAAGCAGAATGATGGGTTAAAGGCTATGAAGTGAATGTCCAAGTATGCTGGCCAATGAAATTGAATTATGAAGGCCATGTGGATGGTCATGACCAATCAGAAGAGAGTTAATTCTATCAAGATTAAATGTCAATCTCTTCTTGTACAAAAGAAAATCTGTGGGATCAAATTAAGGATATCAGCAGAGGTTTTACAAATTGTTGACCCTAACATTCTAGAAATGGCAACAAGGAAAGATAAGAACATTTTTTTTTTTTTTTTCAAATTGACTGGATGATGATGAGTCCAAAAAGCCTGCTTTCTCATGAATTATATCTAGTGGGGAAAAGTGTTATGTGCTGTAGATTTTCTATTTTCTTAAGGGAAATAATGATTACATCCTTCATTTATGGCAATTATGACTCTCCACTGTTTCCTGTGTTTTATTACTTTTAATAACTTTTGATATTTTTTATCCTGTTTGTCACTTGCTGTTTCTCTCTGGCCTGCTTTCATTATGTCTTGCATGCATTAATTTCTCTGAGTCTTCTTTTCTCATTAAGCTAGTGGTATTCCACGCAGAACATTCACCAATCGCAATGAAGTGGTGTTCCCTGAGGATTTAAACTTGTAACTTTCTCAAGTGTATCTGTGCATAAATGAATACAATGAACCCAATGGGAATTAGACCTCAGCTCTCTGAATTCCAATTCTGAGCTGTTATCCATTACACCACCCACACATCCAAGCCTACAGTACTTAGTATTCCCTAATATTGACCTAACCAAGTACTGACCAGGCTCTACTTTGCTTAACTTTGGTGAGCATATTAGGACCAGCTTTTTAAAGTGATATGGCCATAAGCCTAGCATATATATATATATATATATATATATATATATATATATATATATATATAATGTTTTGAACAGTAAAAAATTAAAATTTTCAGAGACACTGGGTTGTATATTAATATTTTTTGTTTTATTATTTCAATTAGATTCCTCGACTAGTTTCGGTCAGCATGCCCATCATCAGGAGAAAAAAATCTTCTTGTTAGTAGCAATGAACTACAGGAATGAATGACTTTCTGAAGAAAATGAACTTTATCTGTAGTTTTCATTTGTTTTTTATCATTATGGTCAGTCCTTGTGTTGGTCAAACAGCTTCTTTTAAGTTGTTTTTAAAATAGAGGCTGGGGAGATTCATGTGACTCGGAATTCCCTTCTTGGTCATTTTGATAGTTTTAACGGTTGCTGGGAAGGGAATGTGTGTGTTGAGTGTATGTTTTAGTTCTTTGGGAGTGTGTATGATGTGTTTAAGTGAATATATTAGTATGGGTGTGTGTATAAGTGTATATATATATGGCAAGTTGAAAAGTCATCTTCTTTATCAATATTGCTACTGACCCTTAATCCTAAAGGTCTTTTTATGTATGGTAATTTTTGAAGCATATCTTAGATGTAACACAAAGCCAAAAGGTCAGTAGCTTCATTGCAGATCTAAAATATAATTTCTCTACTTACTGTACCATGCATGCAGACAGGGAAAACTTTCAACAAAAATAACTTACTCTTATACATTTGTGAATAAACCTGATATAAAGAGCCAAATTGCAAATTTCAAAACTCAAAAGCACATCTACATAACTATCTGGACAAGATGTTCTCCAATTTAGCAAGTATTTTTTTTCAATACATGTGAACCAAAAAATTCTTAATAGCCATTACAATTACTACTACGGTCATCAGGCGATCAACACTGATTTCATATCTACTGCCTTTGCTTAACTCTTTCTTTCTCTTAGGCTTATTTATGCTTGACTTCTATCTCTACTGGTAGACATCACAAAAATCTTTCTCCTAGAAAACAGAAGCTGAACAGAGGAGCAGAGAAAGAGACTTAACACTCAATGTCTCTTTGGTATGTCCGTTTTCTTTTTCTTACTTCAGAAGTTAGTGTAAGTTAGTGTAAGTCAGTATAAGCATCATGGTCACATTCAAGTCAGACTTGCACAGAGTTGGAACAACCAAAGGAATGTTCTTTCTTACTTTATCACTGGGTGGTTTAAACATGGTTATTGGATGTCTGTTTTCTTTTTCTTGGTCCAGAAGTTAGGGTAAGTTAGTACATATAAGCACACAACTCAACCTTGCATTGAGTTGGAACAACCAAAGAAAAATGTTAACCTACTTATTAGGTTGGTTTTGGAAGAAACATGCAAGTGTTATGCATTGGAAA
>OZ010606.1:56987257-56999757 GCA_963932145.1 Acanthosepion lycidas | reverse complement strand
AGGGACACAATTCTCTAACTTTCAATAGCTCATCTTCTATATAATGTGAATGTCAATGTGTCACTGTCACACTTTTTAAACTTTACTCCTAGAAGCCGTAGCACAACATATTATACCATTCTGGAATCAGGCCAACTCTATGAGTAAATTAAAAAAAAATTTCCGTGCCAGATCCAAACCTGCAATCCTGAAATTTTGGATTCCTAAGAATGTTTTTTTTTTTTTTTATAGGATAACAATTTTTATACCTTGGAAATAAATTTTGAAATAATTGAAATTAATTGCAAAATCCAGTTAAATTCACTCATAAAATAAAAATAATTGTTTGTACAGAATGTAAGGGCCTATATACATTAAATTGTCTTTAAATTAAGTAGTATCAGAAGAATTATTGTTGAACTTTTAAAAGTTAAGCTAAAACATTAATTCAATACTTAAATGCAACGAACAGTTTTAAGTTCTTCTGTAGTTTATTGTTGTCTATCACATCTACTCCTCCCTATGTATTGTGAAGAGGGTACAATCAAGTGCCCTTTGCAGGAGCTAGCTTAAATGCTGCCCAATAGGGTGACTTTTAAGTTTATATATATATATATATATATATATATATATATATATATACATATAAAATATGAGCTTACCTGTGTGGGTACAATGCAACCTTTAGAGTTGTTTATATTCTGCACTTTGGTCACACTTGTGTATCTATTTCTTTCTTTTTGTCACAAACCATTTTATTTATCTCACGACCCACAGAAGGGTCAGGACTCAATGTATATAAATGCTGATAAAGAACAATAACAGCTGCTGAACTTGAGAAACCTATTTTTCAAAATAATTGTTTTAATACAAAGATTTTATAAATTTCAACCAAAGGTAGTACTAATTGTTCAGTCACTGAACACTAAAAGTTTCCTTATAAGGAAATGGCTAATATTACCATTAATATTGGAGATGAGGCAAACAGATACTACACTTTGATCCCAGTTTGATGGTCAAAGAGTGTAGAAAAGCATAACTCAAGTAGCACAGGGGGCTTGGTCAGTCAATGTTGAATGTTCCTATATAAGGACAGGGTTAATATTACTATTAGACATGATCCCAACTTGATCCTAACGGCTAATGTTACCATTACCAAATATTTGGAGATTGTCCAGATATTTTGAAACTTTTAAGAACCGGTATATGGCCTTAATGTAAGTTGGCAAGAAACCATGGGGGAATTTATTGCACATGTGTGAACAGACACTCTCCACGGGATTATGCAGTTGGCAGTGAGATGCCATTAAGTGAGTACTATGTCATTGTTGCATTTTCAATAACATCCTTTACAGTTTTTTATTTTTCTTTTTTTGGCAAACGTCATATCACCTATGTTTGTCTGCCCCTGATAAATAATCCATATTTGGCTCTTTGTAACTTCTGGTTTTTACCAAAACTAAAATCAACATTGAAAAAGAGGAGTTCAAACTGTGTTCTATAGTAAAAATCTAGTTTAGCCTCCAGCTGTATCACCTGCTATTTGTATGGTGGAGATTTGCATATCAATACAACAGTTTTATTATAGAAATATAATGACATTAATTTTACTATAGAAATATAATTGATTTTTTTTCTTAATCTTGAAGACAAAATTACTAGAGAAAAAATAGAGAATACTTTTAACTAATTATAGTTTACAACGTTCTATTCACTGCTATTTTTGCTTCTGATATCAACATGTAAAGTGTACTAAAACCTAAAATTCTGGATCTAGATAGTAAAACCCCTAAGGTGGAGAAAATATGGGATCATTGGTACCTAGCATTTTTAAAATTGCACAAGCATATAGGGGTGGGGGTGTTAGTATTTCCACTAAATTATGTGTCGTCTGATGTATGCAAACTATTCAGTGAATGTAGAAAAAGCTATTAATTTCAATATATTTTTATACTAAAATCAATTTCAGTATATCTCTATAGTAAACGTGATTACAATATATTTCTATAGCAAAATTAATAATTCTGTAGTAAAGTCAGTTACAATATATTGCTATAGTAAAATCAAGAGGAACAGAGCCATTCAGCTGAACTCAACTCTGAACTGGCTCAAACAGCTCAATGCAACATCTGGCTTTTTTTCAAAAGTAAAATTATCATTGTAAATGAGATTTCAGACTGTATTCTATAGTGAAAATAAGATATATATCTATAGCAAAAGTCTATTACAATACATTTCTATAGTAAAACTCAATTTCTTTTTCAAATATCTTTGTTATCTCTCTATATCTGCATATACATATTATTCGTACACAACAAAATCTTCAAATGTTGAGTAAAGACTGATGTAAAATAGTGGAGTAGTCCATATTATTTACAGGGATTTTTATATATTTAAAATAATAATAGATATAGATGTATAGATACAAGACACTATTTACATTGTTCACACTGCTGTCCTCATCTTTGTGTCAATATTCATGATGTTTCGGCTGTTGTAAGCAGTCTTCTTCAGGTGATGGGAATTTCAAACTGAATCCTTTATTTCATCCATCAGGGTAAAGTGTTTTAATTCCATATGCCATACCTCTTCTGGATGCCTCGGTATCAGTTATCTCCAACATAACTCTCCAGGTTTTTGTTCAACTCAGCTGTAGCCAGGTATCAAACTCACAACTCTTTTTTTTAATCTCAGAAATACAGCCAGATATAAGACACTGTCCTAAAATTGTGACTGTTATTATTTTTGTTGTCTATATCACAGTATTTTGTCTGTTTTCCCCTCTGGGCTTAATCAGGTGTTTGTCAATCTGGGTAAGCTTCAGGGAATTTTTATCTGAACCCTTTGTTATCTGCAGGTTAGATTGTTTTCTGTCTATGTTGCAGGATATCGTAGTTCTGTTATTGTTTAATCTGATCAATCCTTTTGGTAATCTCTAAAAGTATACTGAGAGGTTAATGGGGAAAACAAAAGATATATCTCATGCAAGATATTCATAATTTTTCAAAATATACTGCAGACTAATGAACCCAAATTTTAACTTTTGGTAATAATGGGAGCCTGAAGAAAGACTGAAAAATAAAATCAAATACACTGTAGTTACTGAAATTTGTATTTAGCAAAATGTATTATGTACAGACAAATTTAAATTTTTGGTGGTAAGAAGGGACTGGCGGAAGACTGAAAAATAAAAGCAAATACACTGTAGTTACTGAAATTTTATTTATTGCTGTAAAAAAAAAAAATACAAAATTTTCTTATTTTGAGGTATTTTTTAAAGAAATGCTGGGTGGCTCCAATCTTTTTGCCTGTAGTTTGTGTATATATATATATATATATATATAGAGAGAGAGAGAGAGAAAGAGAGAGATAAAACATTGTAGACATAGGAATCAACATTGCATGCTGATTGGCAGTTCCAGAACTTAAAAAATCATTATATTATTTAAATTTAGAAAGATTCTATCTGTGATATTCAGTATTCTTCCATCATAGATAAGTGAAATTTTAAACAATATATACATATATATATATATATATATATATATATATCCTTGTCTGTTTCAGTTATCTTACTTCCAATTTTGGCAAACTCTTTTAGTTGCATAATTTGAACAGTATCATGAAATTTATTGGAATGTTTTGCCATAAAATGAAATCCACTTGAATATTTATGTGTGTGTGTGTGTGTGTGTATATATATATATATATTTATGTGTGTGTGTATATATATATATATATATATATATATATATATATATATATGCCTGTATGGTGCTGATCTAGTATATCTATCCGCATTTGTGATTATATCTCTATTGCTAAGTACACATATGTCTTGACAAGATCAAACTTTTATGCCTTTTAATGTATTTATATAAGTACAGTGAGTATCTCCAGTTAAAGCTTGCCACTAAAATCATTGGTTTTGAATACATATACCAGGATTAGTTTAAACAAACTTGAAGCAAAGTTCCTCATAATTCATTTTTATTGAGCATTAAACTAAATTGCAATCAAAGTTTATGTTAATATTTGTAAGTGGCAACCTTAATACTAATTAATAATTATACTATGTACTAAATTTAACCTAGTTTGGCACAAGGTGTGGTGCACCTAATTAAAATCAAAATAAATTTGAATATATTTGCTACAATTAGTTTTTAGTCTCTGATGATTTTATTCTGGTTCCTAAATGATTTTTTTAAGCATATCACCCCAAACAAAGCAGTACCACTAGGATGCAAAGGGTTAACAGAGTGAGAGCAAGTGTAAAGAGTGTTTTGAGGAAAGGATGGATCAGGGTCAAGGCATCAGAAGATGTCAATTGACATTATGTTTGGATATTTGAAGATTATAGCTTATCAGGGAAGCAAGCAAAAGGAAGGGAGTCCCATTGCTGGGAAGTGCGAGAGAAGAAGCTGTTGAAGTAGAAGAGGTAGCTACATTTAACTGTTTTGACAGTAAAAGGGTGGGGTCGAGATGCCAACCTAGTAGCATGCTTAAATTCATGCAGATTGGGTATGAGTGAAAGCAGCTTGTCAGAGCAGTTGCCATGAGAATATTTGCAGAAAGAGGGGAGCCACAACACATATATGAGAAAGTGACTGTAGATGAGATGCCAGATCAGAGCTTATCACTTTGCATATCCATCTTTTGATTTTGTTGAGGAACTCAAGATGAACAGCAGGGGAACCAGATCATATATGGCAGCAGTATTCCATGCAAGGGCGAATGGTTGATTTGTAGATTTGAAGAATGGACTCAGGTGAGAAAAACCTTCTGGCATGACACAGAGAACCAAGTTTTTTTGAGGTAGATGAAACTGACAGAGAATCTCAAAATAAAAAAAAATTAAGTGAATAACATAACAAATAAAATATTGAATATACAGAAGAAAGCATTCAGTTTTTCTCTCTAGAGTCTATCTTAGATATCTATAAGTCTACCATTCCTCCATGCTAGAATATTGCTGCCTCATATGGTCTGGTCTCCCTGCTATTTACCTTGAGCTCCTTGATAAAATCCAAATAACAAGCAGCAGTAATATTGGTCCTCATCTGATGTCTCAGCTTCAGTCACTTTCCCACCACTGTGCAGTTGCCTTCCTGTGCCTTTTCTATAAATACTTTCATGGTAATTGTTTGGATGAGCTCTTTGCTATCATACCTAGACCTTTTGAATCTAAGTACAGTACTAGACTAGCATCGAGATCTCATCAGTTTACAGATGAGCTGACTGGATGTAACTGTAAATTGTATCCTAACAGTTTCTTTTATCACACTTCTCGTTTGTGGAAATCCCTTCTGGTTCCATGCTTTCCAGCCAATTTTAATCTCAAAAAATGTATTAGGTTGGTGCAAAAATAATGACGTAATAATGTCGTTTTCTGACATTAAAAAATACGTCAAAAAACGACATTATTACGTCATTATTTTTGCACCAACCTAATAAATGCAATGTCACTCTTTTCTCTTCCAGCTTATTATTGTTTCTGTTCCGAATTATTCCTCACCCAATAACCTTTTTTGTTTTAGTGGCTTTATTCCCTTCTTTGGGGTAAAATGAATTAAAAAATGAAAAGTCATGAATAATGTTATTAGGTTGGTGCAAAAATAATATCGTTTTTTTGATGTTAAAATATATGTCACAAAAACGATATTATTTTTGCACCAACCTAATACCTGCTGGTTATTTTTATCTAAAAGATCCTCTCCTAAAATGCTAACAATTCTCCTCATCTTTGTTGCTATTATCACATCTTATTTATTGTGTACTCTGGCTTAAAACCAGTGCTTCATGGAATTTTGATCTGAACCCTTTATATAATCTGCAGTGTTAGATTGTTCCACTGTCCATGTCACGGGATATTTCATTTTGTTCATGTTTAGTATAGCTTAGTCATTGTTTATCCTGTTCAATTCCTGGCCTAGGCAGGGAGACTTGAACTCGTCAGAAATGTGTCAAGTAATAACTAAGCAGTACTAAATAAGAACTACATGAAATATTCCGAGATATAGTGAGAATCATAATCACTATACAGTTGTTAGCTCAGTCTGGCACAAGGCTATAAATGTAGTAACTATAGTAACTATCTACAAAAACAGTATATTAAACATTGATCCATGGAATGCATAAAAAACAGAGTTTTATGTTAATTACTTAGCTTAGTCTGGCTCAAGGCTGTAAATGCAGAGCACCCAATGAGGATCAAATTCAAAATTGTAAATAGCTACAAAAACAGCATGTTAACCATTCATCTATGGTATGCATTAAAAGAAAGGTTTCAAGTTATTGCTAATAAGCTTTGTTTGGCACAAGGCTATAAATGCAAAGCACCGAGTGAGGATCAAACACACTTCTGTAGTAACAGGCTACAAAAACAGTATGTTAACCATTGCTGTATAGCAATGCACTAAAAAAGAGACAAATTTTTAAGTTATTACTAATTAGCTTAGTCTGGCACAAGGTCATAAATGCAAAGCACTCGATGCAGATCATTTCACTTCTGTTGTAATAGGCAACAAACACCATCTTAATGATTGCTGCATGGCAAAGCATTAAACAAGAATTTTTAAGTTAATTACTAATTATCTTAGTTTGGTACAAGGCTATAAATACAGAGCACCCAATGATGATCAAACACACTCCTGTTGTAACAGACTACAAATACAGTATATTAACCATTGCAGCATAGCAATGAATTAAGAGAAAAGTTTTAAGTGAATGCTAATTAGCTTTGTCAGGCACAAGGCTATAAATGCAGAGTACCGAATGAAGATCAAACTTTTGTTGTAATAGATTGCAAAAACAGCATGTTAATGATTGCTGTGTGGTAATGAATTAAGAGAAAATTTTTAAGTTATTACTAATTAGGTTAGTCTGGCACAAGGCTATAAATGCAGAGCACCTGGTAAAGGTCAAAGAAAAAAAGAATAAATCTATAATGGTCAATTGGAACTATCAGTAGAATGAGACTGAAACATCAATATAAACATGTGAATTGCACTTTGTGAGCAGAGTCCTATTGACACAATTTCATGTAGAGTTCAAGCCTCCCACCTAAATAAGCTAAACTAAACTAAAATTCTCCTCACTGTTCATCTTGAAGCTAAAAGTATCATAATAAAAGAAATAAAATTAAAGAAATGAATAAAAAATAAAATAAAAAATAAAGTACTCTTCTCTTTTCATCTTGAAGTTGAAATTATTTTTAGCCAACTACTTGAGAGCATATCTGAGTTGATTGTAAGTTAAAACGCAAAGTTATCGATATGGAACTCTGCCCATTGGCAGAAAAGTGAACATCTGCTGTTTTTGTCTCTGTGCTCTCTGCATGCACATGGCGACATTTGGTTGCATCTATTCTGGTTCAGTAGCAACCAGCAAGAAATATCTACCATAAATTACAATGGCAAAATAGTACAAAAAGTTAACTAATATAACATAATCCGCTATCAACCAAATGGACACCTGAAGATAGTCAAACAGTACATAACCGAAACATTATCTCTTTTTTAATCATTTTAATTGTTTCACCCCAAGCAAGGTGATAATGCCACAAGGAGGCAGGGGTGGTGGGGTGGTTGCAGGAAGTGAAAGAGAATAAAGATTTTACTGAGGAAAAGTCAGGAAACAAGTATAAAAGAACGGAATTCAAGAAGACAGAAAATGGAAATTGTCGTTGCATTTAAATTTTTGAAGATTGTAGTTGGCAGGGAACCAAGAAATCAGAAAGGGTTTCCACAGTCAAGATGTGTGAGAAAAGTAACTGTTAGAATAGAAGTGACAGTTGTATTTAGCTAATTGAACAGTAAAACTGTGAGACTTAGTTGGCAACCAACCTAATAGCACACATAACATCAATTAGTTGAGGCACCATGGATAAAAGCTCATCAGAACAGTTACCAAGAGAATACCTTTAGAAAAGACAAAGGGAAGCCATAAAATTGACTGAAGTCGAGATACCAGATCAGGATTGATTATATTACAGACCCTTTGGATTTTATTAAGAATCCTAAAATATATAGCCAGAGCGCCAGAGCACCAGACCAGATATGGTTGGAATATTTAGTGTATGGACGAATGGTAGATTTTATAAATGTGCAAGATGGATTCTAATGAGAACAATTCTATGGCATGATACTGTGAACCAACTTGCTTCAAAGTAGACCGATAAATTGATTCCGTATAACAACATGGGAGTCAAAATATAATGGAAAGTCTTTAGAAGGAATTGGAAACACAATTGTACCAAACATGGAAAAAGGGATAAACCTCTATTCCTGTTTAAAAGGTAGGGGAGGATTGTAAACCAAATGAAAGTGAGGTCCACATGTGAGAGGTGCAAGAAAAGAAACTATTAAAATTGAACATATAGATGCATGTTTCTAGTACAACAGTAAAATGGTGAAACTTAGATGCTATTCTAGTAGCATACTTAAATTCATTTAGTCAGGAGACCAATTAGCACTCTCATCAGAACAATTACCATGAGAATATCTTTAGAAAAGACAAAGGGAAGCCACAAAAATGACTGAAGTCGAGATACCATATCAGGTTCGATTATATTACTGACTCCTCTTTGGATTTTATCAAGAATCATAAAATATATAGCCAGAGCACCAGGCCAAATATGGTTGGAATATTCATGAATGGTAGATTTTATAAATGTGCAAGATGGATTCTAATGAGAAAAATTCTATGGCATGATGCTGTGAACAGACTTGCTTTAAAGTAGGCCAAGAAATTGATTCAATATAACATACTGTTAAGAGAGGAAAGAAATTTTTTTTAACAATTTCAATCCAAAAGACGATAATGCAAGAGATTACTGGGAGTGAAAAAGAATGACAAAACATTAGTGAGAAGAAAGGACAATAAAAAAAAACTGGATTCAGGAAGACAGAAGATGGCTATTGGCATTGCATTTAAACTTTTGAAGATCTGTAGGTGGCAGGGAAGCATGAATTTGGAAGGAAGTTCCACAAGTGAGAGGTGCAAGAAAAGAAACTATTAAAATTGAACATACAGATGCATGTTTCTAGTACAACAGTAAAATGGTGAAACTTAGATGCTATTCTAGAAGCATACTTAAATTCATTTAGTCAGGAGACCAATTAGCATTCTCATCAGAACAATTACCATGAGAATATCTTTAGAAAAGACAAAGGGAAGCCACAAAAATGACTAAAGTCGAGATACCAGATCAGGTTCGATTATATTACAAACCCTTCTTTGTCAAGAATCTCTAGATATATAGCAGGAGCACCAGAGCAAATATGGCAGCAATATTCAATGCACAAACAAATGGTAGATCTATAAATGTTCAAAATGGATTCTGACAAGAAAAATTTTCTGGCACGACACAGTGAACCAACTTTGCTAGCAGTAGCTGTAGTAATTGATTGAATATAGTCACTGCACTTCATATCAGCAGAAAACATGAGGCTTGAGGGTGCAATATGTTGCTCTCCTGGAGGTTAGCATCAGCCATGCTGATGGCAAGCAGAAAAAAGTTCTCTGCAGTGATTAAATGAAAGCAGTTTTGTTTTGAAGTCATTAAAATTTACAAGTCATTTCTTGCCCCAGTTAACCACTGATTGCAGGTACTTTTTGAGTGTAGCTGCTAGGTTTACTTTGTGACAGACTTGTTACTAAAACATGAGTAAATAGTTACATCATCTGCATGTAGTTGGGAACTGATGACATTGGGAAGGTCATCAATGAAGATCAGAGACAATGTAGGTGTAAGGATAGAACTCTGGAGCAAACCCGCATTAGTATGAAAAGATCTGGAAGCATGCCCATGCCTGATTTGTTAGGAATGCTTGGATTAGAATATATTAGGTTGGTGCAAAAATAATGACGTAATAATGTCGTTTTTTGACGTAAAAAAATACGACAAAAACGACATTATTACGTCATTATTTTTGCACCAACCTAATAATTTGTCTGTCCGGAAAGTATCCATCCATTTAATATGAGTTTTAAGAAAAATAGCTTACTTAAGGCAATGGCACCTGGTCACCACCACAAACTATTCTTTTGTGGCTTCGCACATGCATTCTTGTGTGCCCTACATTTTTTTTCAAAATTGACTGTAAAGTCCTCTTTCTGGCTTGTCATCAGCTGTTTGAAGTCTTGAAAAAAGTAAGACAAAGATGGAAATTGCAATTTATTTAATGGCAGGTACCAGTGAACTGCAAAAAGTTTGTTGAAGAATCTACATAACATAGATGCCTGAAGATGTCCAGGGTACTTGACTGATAACATTTGTTTATAATAACATCTTTAATCATTTAACTACAGTTCAAGTGAATTTAATTATTTTTTTTAATAGGTATCACCCCTTGCAAGGCAGTAAAGCCACTAAAACACAAGGGATTACAGGATGTGGAAGAATTAGAAACAAAAACATTAATAATGAGTGGTAAGAGAAAAGAGTAATCAGAAGGACACTAGATTGCAATTGACATTGCATTTAAATTTTTAATAATTACAGTGGGTCACCATACACTTTATGGCTACATCTAGTCAACTCACCTGTAAATTGATGAGATCTCAATGCCAGTCTAGTACTGTACTTAAATCCATAAAATCTCGGTACCATAGCGAAGAGCTCATCTGAACATGAAAGTATTTCTAAAAAAGGCAAAGGAAGAAAGCCTTATGGCAGTGAATAAATCAAGTATTCAAGTGTTGCTTCCATTTTTCAAAACAGGATGCCTATGGCATTGCAACAATGTCTTAGATCTAGGGATAAAATAAGAAGCTGTGAGGAGTCAAAGCTTAGCCATAGTGATGCCGAGACATTTTTGATCTATTCTCTTGATCATTGTTAATGTGATGGTCTCATGGTATTCAAACTCTGTAAATGACATTTTATTGTTGACTGACTAACACCAAAGGAGAGTCTCTATTTATCCAAGCATCAGAAATTCTCCTCAGATTACTCACTGAGTTATATCAAAACTGCACAAACGGTTCTTGACATATTCAAAATGGTTGGATAATTTTCAGATAGCTCTTTTATAATGACCAAGGTGAGAACAAGTTTTAAAAAGAAATTTTGGCAAACATGGACAAACGTACATGCAATAAGACATAGCTTCAAAAGGACAGTTTTTCCCATTAGTGTTTTAACAGCTATCACTCTTCGGCAATGTTTATTGTCTTTAAAAAATGATGATTAGAATTGGAATAAAAATGTAAACACATGAAAATGAATTTATACATTTTTTTTGTCCTTGAGAATTTACAACAAAAATATTAAACACTATTTATTTATTGGATTGTTTTATATTTATTTCTTAAATTAATTTTATATTTAGAACTTTCTAAGAACTATTAGGTTGGTGCAAAAATAATGACATAATAATGTCGTTTTTTGACATTAAAAAATTTGTTAAAAAAACGACATTATCACATTATTATTTTTGCACTAACGTAATAATACAAAGTGCACTATTTACATTATTCAGACTATTGTCCTTATCTTTGTTGTCATATTTATCACAACATTTCAGCCGATGTACACTCCGGCCTCTTCAGGTGGTTGGAATGTTGAACTGAACTGTTTATTTCACTCACTGGGGTAGACTGTTCTAGTTCCACATGCCATGTCTAATGGATGTCAGTTATCTCCTGTTAATTTCCCTCTTCAAGTTCTCCATTGTGCCATATGTATGGAACAGTAGATCAAAGCATTGATTAGATCCAGTGACAGGACCTAAAGAGATGTGAGTTTTTATATATATATATATATATATATATATGTATGTATATGAGGTGGACATCGTAGTTACCAATGGCTGTTGATTTTGATGTCCGATTTTATATTTACATACACTATTTTAATATATTAAATAATATTATTTTTAATCATTTTTATCTTTGTATATTTACTCGCTTAAGCTATATTTCAATAGGTTGTTAGCATTCGTGTAATGATACTTTTCGTCTTAAATATTTATCGGTTGTGGTATCCGATTGTCTGGGTCGATGTCTGTGGATGTGTGTGCATGTATTTATAGGTATCTATGTGTATAGAAAGTGCATTCACTTTTAATTGTGTATGTATGTACGTGTGTGTTGGTTTCCCTTCCCCCACTTCCCCCTTTTTTTTTTTTCATGACAGACCGTGTAGATGTTCTCTGTCTCGTCTCTTTTTGTGTGTGTGTATATATACATATATAAATATGTCTTCGTGCTTATATATTAGAATCTGATTGCGTTTGTTTTACGCGTGACTTTAGGACCCCATTCACACACTCTTAGGATTAAAATGTATACATTGTATAAGGACCGGATAGTAAATTAGCTAAAGTAACTTCAATGAAGAAATAAATTGATTAACAGATATATTTCTTCTTTTCTCCTCAGTAATTTTATAGTTGTAAACTTAATAGCGATTAAATTTTAAATTTTGATTTTGTAATTAGCAGGTTTAAATTTTAATATAAAATTTTATCATATAATTTAGTAATTATTGGTTGGAATAAATTCTTTTTTAATACTAC
>OZ010606.1:56934757-56982257 GCA_963932145.1 Acanthosepion lycidas | reverse complement strand
TTAAGAATTAAAAGGAAACATTTGGCATTCATTGAACAGAGAAACAAGTAGGTGTTTATTCAAATTTGAAGCCCACCCTGTTGGCTGGGGCTTCAGAATATGCTGACTGCACCTTTGCAAAGAGGTAAAAAAAATGAGGTGGCCTGGGTAAGACTATAAACTACATCCAACAGCAAGGCTTCTGATCAGGAGGCTTTGAGGAGCATGGAACAATTTCTTAATTGCTGATATTCTCAGGTCCACCTTCACCTGGGGTGGTAGCACCTGTTAGGATCCTAGCTATGCTGAAAAAAGTTGAACCCAAACTGGGGTCAAAACACTATAGAAGTATAAAAATAGATTTTAATACCATCAATACATATTTGTGAAAAATTATTACAAGTAATGAATTTTTGAAGAAAAAATATTACCAGCAATACATTTTTGAAGGAAAAAAATATTAGCAGCAATACAAAACTTGTTGGCATTAAATCACCCATTGAGGTGTTGATATGTCATAAGACAAACCAAACCAATTAAATTTGCTGCATTACATTCAAAAGCAAACATGATCAGATTATATATTTTTTTATCATTTCACCTCAAGCAAGACAATAAAGCCACTAAGAGGCAAGAGGTGGGGGTTACTGAGTGTGAAAGAATATAAGAAAAAGAAAAACTTATTAAGGGTAGAGAAAAATAAAAGGAATTAAGAACAGAGAAGCTAACATTGCATTTAAATTTTTGAAAATCAATTTTGATTGGAAAGCCAGAAGAGAGTTCCACGGCCAAGGAGTGAGAACAATAAAGAATCAAGAAGACAGTAGATAACGATTGAAACTGCATTTAAATTTTTGAAGATTGAAATTGACCAGAAAGTAAGAAGCCAGAAGAAAGGTCATAAATAAGAAGTGTGAAAAAAGAAACTGCTAGCATAGAACTTAAGGGTTGCATCCAACCAATTCAACTGTAAAATGATATATACCGAGAAAACCTGGAGGAAAAAGAGCAATCTGTATAAAAAATTGGGTAATCTGGTAACATTCATTCCCACAAACAACAGTGTCAAAAGGATGTTTATTCCCTTGACTCCACTTATTCACTTATTTTAACTACCTTCACTCCTCGGCAACATTTATTGTTTTAAAAAGCAGTGATTAGAACTGGAATGAAACCTAAACATATGAAAGTGAATTTCTACATTTTCTTTGTTCTTGAGAATTTAAAACAAAAATAATATATCTATATATATCTATATCTATAATATTAGATTGTTTATTGGAGCAGTTGGCAAAACATCGGCTAATTGCCTGTTGATTCAAACTTTATAAAATGGTAAATAATAAGATTTCCTTTTAGTTGGTTCATATATTTCAATAATTTAGTAAATATTTATAAATTTATAAATAAAAAATTGTTTTCATATTTATTTCTTTATAAATTGATGATAAATATTGCATTAGTTTTAATTATATTAGCTTTTAGAATGTTATAAATATAAAATTATTCTTGTAAATAAACAATCTAATAATGTTTAATAATTTTGTTGTAAATTCTCAAGAACAAAAATGATGTAGAAAATCACTTTCTTCATATGTTTAGGTTTTATTACAATTCAAATCCTCATTTTTTAAAACAACTGAGAAGTGAAGATAGTTAAAATAGTGTTTTTCTGTGTGTACAAAAGGTCTAAGATTGCCAAAGATGATATATTTTGTTTGAAATTGATTAATTAATAGAATGTTTCCTTAATAATGTTTCCATTCTAATTTGAATTTGTCTAAATTGTTCATTTTACCAAATCTTAATTTGTATAGATTTTAAGTTTTTCTTCACAAACACAACCTTTCAATGGTTTCTTTGAAATGTTTTATTATCATCTTGAACTCATAATTTTTGGATTTGTCCTCATTGAATTTTGAATATTTCAGGTTGCTATGAGTGATACCACACCATTTGACATTGAAGGCATTAAAAGTACATCGCAAGAATATTTTCTGCTGAAGTGTTGAAAATGTTTAGAAATTTATGAATAAAAATTTTTCATATTTATTTCTTTATAAATGATAAATATTGGATTGTATTAGTTTAATATAACTGTATCAATTTTTAGAATGTTGCAAATATAAAATTATTATTGTAAATAAGCAATCTAATAAACAAATAGTCTGTCTGTATTTCTAAGATGAGGTACTGAAACTATTTACATCATTTGAAATGTTGTGCACATTTTTATTGCCATATTTACAACATTTTATCCATTGTACGCTTCATCCTTTTTCAGGTGATATTAGTTGGAATTTCAAACTGAACCCTTTATTTAGTCCATGAACAATCTACCCTCCTTGAACTAAATAAAGGGTTTGGTTTGAAATTCCAACTAATATCACTTGTTTATAATTATTTACTAGTAATTAGTTTCATCTTCCGTCTATATTTCTAAAATGAAGTATTGAAATGATTTACATCATTTGAAATGTTGTGCACATTTTTATTGCCATATTCATAACATTTTGTCCATTGTTTGCTCCAGCCTTTTTCAGATGATTTTGAACAAAAACCCAGGGGTAGATTGTTCTAATTCCACGTGCCATGCCTTTGGTTATCTCAGTTTTAGTTAATTCTCATTGATAACTCAATTCTTCAAGTATTTGTTCCCTCTGCTGTGGCCAGGTATTGAACTCAAAACTCTTTGGGTCAAATGACTTTTGGATCACATAAGTGTTGGTTGAAATAGATAGAATAGGTTCCAAACATCTGAAAAGTTATACAAGCATAAGCCAGAGAATTCTCTTCTGACTTTTTGCTTTCCAGTCAAGTTTGATCTTCCAAAATTTAAATACAATGTCAATCATTATCTTCTGTCTTTTATTAGGTTAAGAGAATACGGAATATAGATTCCATGGTTGTCTTTTATTGTTCTCATTTTGTAATAGTATTTTTTATCATATTTTCCAATACTCAGTAACCCCTTGCATCTTAGTGGCTTTATTGCCTTACTTGAGATGAAATGATTAAAAACAAAATTTGGCAGTGTCCTCCATTGATTAATGATTAAAAAAATATGCTCACACTGAAAATACAAGAGGCACTTTAACAAGATATATTTGCATTGCTACTAGTGATTGATGTATAGATTAAGTATAGATTCCAAACATCTGACTAGATGTTCAAACATAATCTGGGGAATTTTCTTCCAGATTCTTGCTTCCCTTTCAACTTAATATGCAAAGTCAATCATTATCTTCTGTCTTCTTAATTCTTGTTCTTTTATTGTCCTCTCTTCTAAATAATAGTTTTTCTGATATCCTCTAACATTCAATAATCCCCTTGTGTCTTAGGGACTTTATTGTCTTGCTTGGGGTAAAATGATTAAAAAATAACAATATCCACCATTAGTAAATCATTTAAGCAGACTGGGTTACCCGACCTGAATGTATTTCCCATTAGACCCTTACCTGCAATGTTTTGCATTGATGTTATAAAAACCTGTCACCATATCATGTGCATTTGGCTGTGATGCATGTACCTGATATACTCTTATTTTTGGCGTGTTGTTCTTTCACTGATTAATAAAAATGTTGGATAAGGCTCTATGGGAAGAAAATAGAGATTGATACAAATACTTATGTAGAAAGAATAAAATAGGTGCCTTGACAAAGGCTATTTGCATCTCCATTGCTGTTTCTACCAGATGTATGCATACCAAACTTCAGACAAGTGGTACAAATATCAACCAAAGAAGGTATTGAAAACTGATCATGGGAGCCATCTGTGGAACTTCACAATCCTGACTGAAATTGTTATTGAACACTCCAGATTTGGCATAACACTAAACATATAAAAAGTTCTCATGAGTATCTGTTGATAGATGTGACATGTCCTAAAGTTCCCTTCATTACAGAAAAAAACATTGAAAAGATTGTGAGTTACTCAGAATTGAGTGTAGAGCTTAAGAGAATATGGAATATAGATTTCATGGTTGTGCCAATTTTCAGCGAATCCCTTGTCTAGAGTCCCAAGAATCTTTAGAAACACTTTGATGCTATAGGAATGTCACTCATAATAACAACATTGCAAAACAATCATTGGCAAATATTATGGGGAAAGTGCTTCTTTTCTGTGGTCTTCGAACATGACAGTGAGTCACTTAAAATTATTTCCATTACTTACAACCTTTACGAAAACTACAACTCTGAAGGACTCCATAATTCAAACTGAAATTGTTATTGAACACAAGATAACAAGCATAAGATTCATCATAAAAAGTTCTAAAGAGTGTTTATTAATAGATGTCGCATGCCCTGACATCTCTACATTGCAGGCAAAGTTGAATAGATAGTTAAAGAGTTAAGGGTAGATTTTGAGAAAACATAGAATGTACATGCCAATTTCGTGCCAATTTTTGTGTCATTGGATCTCTTATGTAGCTTCCAAAGAATCTCCAGAAACACCGAAATTGCACCAATCTTATGAAGGTTGAAAAAAAAACAATATCTTGTGGAAAGGGTTTACTGTCTGAGGTTTTGAGACTTGACAGTCACTAAAAATTACCTCTGGTGTTTGAAAACATCACCTTGCAAATTTCAATAATAATAATAATGATACCTTACAAGGATCTCTCAATATGCTGCAAAATGTATTCCCAGTTTGAAGTCAAAGCAACTTGGAGAAAGCTAATAATTGAAGATCTCCATAATAACAATAATAATACCCAGTTACAAAAACAAGACCCATGACAATTTTATGGGACTTTACAGATATTGTGATCAAAGACCACAAAAACAGAATGTGCTTTTTTTATTGATATGACAGTCCCTTCAAATTGTAATATATCTTTGAAGATCTTAAAAAAAAAAAACTATCAAAATACAAGGATCATGAAGCTAAAAAAAGTGTGGCACATGGAGACATCATTAATTCCAAATCATTGAAGGGAATCCTGGTATCCCATGCCTTGTACTCACAAGTAAAGCTCACACATTAAAAATAATTTCATGTATGTAAAAAGTATGTGATCTTAGGTGATTTTTGTTTTTTTTTTGGTTTTTTTTTTTTTACAAAAATATGATTAGTGGAAGATGTCATGAATCCATTTCTGACCTTAGATCTCGGCTTGGGAATTAGAAGAATATGTGTCTACAACAGAAATCCAAGGAAATAATAATAAAAACAACCATCTTTGAAGAAACAACAATATTCTGTGGAAAGAGCTATTTTTTTTGTTCACCACTGCTGTAGCCTGGTATTGAACTCACGACTCTTTGGGTCTAGTCACTAGATCTAACCAATGTCTTTATCCACTACACCATGTGTCTTTGAACTAAAACTTGGAGAGTTGAGTTAAAGGGAAATAACTGAGACATCTGGAAGAGGCATGGCACGTGGAACTAGAACAGACTACCCTGGTGGATGGAATAAAAGGTTCAGTTCAAAATTTCAATCACCTGAAGAATGTCAGAGTGTGCAATGGCCAAAACATTGTGAATATGGCAATGAAGATGAGGAAAACAGTCCAAATAATGTAAATAATGTAAGTAATCATAATACCTCATCTCGGAGATATAGACAGACATCCATTTTTATCTAATCTAACTCTTGCAAAGATAAAGCAAGGTAGAAGGAGTCAAGTATTTTCCAGAACTTCATCCCAGATATGGCAGCAATTATCCATTGTTTTGTATATAAAGGGTGTTCCAATAATTTGGACCAATTTTAAATGTGAATTAAGTTTAAGCATCTAAAGATTTTTTTCTTTTCCTTTCAAATTTGGTGGGAATTTGGGTCATATTATTTTTCACACATAATTGTCATGACTTTGATCTGTCTTAATGAAACACCCTTATATATAATCCATCTTATGAAACACCCTTTATAAGTTTCATCATGAGTCTGGGGTGAACCTAAGTTCCAACAGACATTCAAGGCAAGAAGACTTCTTTAGAGAACAGTCCTTTATCATGAATCAGTCTTTTCAGTGTTGGGGTGGGGTGATAAGTAGATATAAGTTCATTTCCTTTTTCTTCTTTATGTCACTTCAGGACATAGGTGATCATGGCTTTCAAAAATTTTCTCTGCCATAGGGCTGTTAGTAGTTTCCTTCCTTTACTAAGACTCCCACCCCATGTTCAACCATCCATTCTCACATACTTGCCATTTGCTACTAGAAAATATTAAGTGTCCCTCACAGTAAATTTAAGCTTCCCTGACTACTCCAGATATTTGATATGTTGCAATCGTGAAGCAAAACTTTGAAAATGTATATAAATTAAGATCTGGCAGATTAAAATTATAGCAGGCACATTTTTTAGAACATGTTTCATTAATTAATCAGTTTCTTCTTCTTCTTTTATATGCTGCATTTCTTTGGGACACTAGCGATCGTGGCTCTCGACAACTTTCTATCCCTTGTAGCTCTTAACAGTTTTTCTCCTTCCTCATATGTACAAGGGATTTCAGCTGTCTTTTCCTAATTCTAAGTATAAGTGAGCATGAATATCGCATTCATTGTTCCAGTGTCTTTAATGAACATGCACTGTTCTCGTCCTATCTCTGGCCTGATTCTGCTGTGCGCTCTATTCATCAGAATACAGATGAGTTTTGTCACATGGCTCATTAGGTTTATTGTTTGGTGGAGTACACATTCATTTGCATCTGGTTTCTTAGGCCTGCTGAGGTCTTCTGGTATAACACAATATTCACGCTCAGAATGTTATCAGAGCGATACAAATGCAGAAGGATGTGTATATATATATGTTTCATAGACTACGCAAAGGCCTTCGACAAAGTACGCCACAAGGATCTGTTGGAACTGCTCAGCAACCTTGATATATTTGGGAACGATATCAAAATAATCAAGAAATTATACTAGCAGCGAACAGCGACTATACAAAAATAGAAAGAGGCATAAGGCAAGGATGTGTCTTCTCACCCGACCTGTTCAACCTATACAGCAAGTCAATTTTGAGAGAATTAGAAACCCTACCAGGATTTGGCAGCCATAATCTTAACAACATAAGATACACAGATTACACAGTATTGATAGCAGACATGGAAAAGAAAATACAAAATCTTCTACAGAAGGTAGCAATGGAGAGTGTGAAGAATGGACTAAGTATAAAATACAAGAAAACAGAATGCATGGTCATCAGTAAAAGGATGAGTCCAAAAGGTGATTTGCAGGTTAGGAACATCCAAACATGGAAGTTTAAATATCTGGGAAGCATTCTGACAGGACAGTAAATGTGACACTGAAATCTATAGATGCATTGGGATGTCCAAGGACACATTCCAAAAGCTGGGCAGAGTAATCCGAGACAGGAGGATTTCTTTGGTAATGAAGAAAAGAATACTGAGCTGTTATGTGACATCTGTCCTTCTTTACAGCAGCAAATGTTGGACGATTTCCTTAAAGATGAAGAAGAGATTCAAGGTGATGGAGATGTGGTTCTACAGAAGGATGCTTTGGATATCATGGACCGAGTGTGCGAGCAACGATGAAGTCTTAGAAAGCAAACAAAGAGGAGGCTTATACTTAACATCGGAAAGAGGCAGCTGAAGTTACTGGGACGCATAATGAGGAAGGAGGGCCTGGAGAATCTGATACTCACAAGTTGAATAGAGGTAAAGCATGACAAAGGAAAATGCATGACATACCTAGTGGCTTTAAGCAAGTGGATGACAGAACATGATCTGGGGGAGGTGGCAGAGGAAAGGAACTTGTTGAGAGCTGCAAGGGATAGAGGGAAGTGGAGAACCATGATCGCCTACATCCTGAAAAGACACGGCACATAGAAAGAAAGAGTATTAGTGTTCTTTCTGTTGCCATTTTCTTTAAGAATTCTTTCCTGCTTACTTGCTCTATTTATAGAATTTTCAGAATTCTTCTGTAAAACCAGAGTTCTGCTGCCTCTAGTATTTTTCTCATCTGGCAGTGGGAGATTGTCAAACATTCACTGTCATGTAAGAGGATTATTATCACATAGCAATCTTGCTCTTTGTTTCTAATTAAATTTTTACATTTTTCAGTACCTTGCTTTTCAAGTGTTTCCTTCTCTAGTCCAACGCATGTTTGGTTCTCGTGTCATACAGTTAAAATACTTCCCAGATATTTAAACTTATGTACTTGCTTAATGTTTATATCTCTAATTTTGAACATGCATCTTGGTGTTTTTTGCTTGCTGGCGACCATACTTTGTCTTCTTGCAATTGATAGTTAGTCCTTTTTTCTTGCTTTCTTCTACCACCCTGCCTAGGTGGTCCCGTGGTTTTTCTTCCAAGTTGGCCATCAACACAGTATCATCTGCATATCTTTTATTGTTAAGATTATGCTCAACGATAATAAATGCTAGCATAGTCTCCAGTTCCTTTAGGTAGCTTCACTGTAGAGTTTGAATAAATCTGAGAAGACACATCTTTGTCTCATGTCTCTTTCTATTTTTGCTCCCAGTATTATCGATAGTCATTTGACCATTTGATACCAGAGTCATTAAAAAGGAATGACAAAACTGTAGAGATAAAGTATGAAGACAAAAGAAGAATATGGAATTGTCAAAAATAAAGATTCTCTCAATGGTAACTGTTTCAGAGAATTTTGCCTAATTGGCTGAAAGGATTAGATTTACAAGTAGTTTTTATGTGTTGCAGAAGGTCACTTTGCTTGGCACAGCATAATCAGAAAAAGTACTGAATACCTAAGTCTTTTATGGGTGGGGAGTAATAAAAAATAAATGTAAAGTCAACTAATAAAAACCAATAAGCTGGACAAAAATACAAATAATAAAGAAATATAAATTCACAAAATTTATTCATGATAAATCTGCCAGCCTAAATTATTGATTGATTCTTTTTTACAGTTTATCAACCTCTTTACAGGTTATTAAAAGCCAAATATATACTTAGATTGTAAGATTTGAGATGATAATGATTTAGTGATACAAGTCTTACTAATTAACTGGGGGAGAAAAGGTGGATTCATACCTTTCCCAAGGATATTTGCATGTAGAAGACCAGCTTAGACTAGCAGTCCAAGTAGAAAATCAACCTTGTGTCACAACCTGATTCAAGGGTCTAGTAAATGTTGAGCCGTGTTGAATTACAGCTCACTCCAGTCTGCCAACTGGACACTAGTTTGGAACCTTCTTTTGAAGGTGAGTATCACATTGATTTTACATCTTCCCTCTCCTCCCCCCACACCGTGCAGGCAAGGCCCTATAAAGAGTGTGCAGTTTCTTAAGGCCTACTGTTATACGCGAATAACCTGGACAGAGCCCAAGGAATTTATGATGCCCTATGGCATTTTAATATATATTTGCCCTCTGTGAAGTCATCCAATTGCTGCATGAGTAACATTACTGAGTGCGTGAATAGAACATTAATGGTGGGTCTCAAGCATTGCTCTTGGCGTGGGGGTGGTCATGGCTTTGATTGACCATTTTTTTTAAAAAAACAGCAATTCCCAAGTGTGATCCTTCCTGATCCACCAAATCTAATTTGGTATGGATGATTTGGAAGGATAGTAATAATTTTACCTATAGTGTTCCACCAGCGGTTGAATGGATTTTGGATAGCTACTTTATCACCATCCTGTAGCGGACATAGGTTAAGGGTATATCTACCTCTTTATCATTTGAGCATTGCATCAGTGAAGTCTCTCCTTGCAGTGTTTTGCTGCAGCTATCCATTCATCATACACAGGAATATAATGAACCGAAATGGAATTAGTATTCGGCTCTTTGATTAACAATTCTGAGCAATCATACATTACATTACACATACAGCCAAGCTTACAGCACCATTCCCATGCAGTCACCCATCTAGTTACAACCCAGGCTTGACATTGCTTAACTTCAGTGATCATACAGGAACTGGTGTTTCAATGTGATATGACTAAGTCCCCCAAGTGTATTTGCCTATAAGCAAACCTGACGAACCTGACTAAAATTGAAACTTGACTCTTCAATTTCCAATTCCAAGTCATTATTCATTCCACTACTTGCATATTCAAGCTTGCAGCACCTAGTATTCCTAAGTGGTCACCCATCTATGTAGAGACCAGACTTAACATTGCTTAACTTCAGTTATCATACAGGAACTGGTGTTTCAACATGATATGGTTATAAACCCCAAATTTCTGAACAAATTATTCAAACTATTATCATTATCTTTTCTGGTTTTATCAT
The DNA here is from genome assembly GCA_963932145.1 of Acanthosepion lycidas. Taxonomy (NCBI): domain Eukaryota; kingdom Metazoa; phylum Mollusca; class Cephalopoda; order Sepiida; family Sepiidae; genus Acanthosepion; species Acanthosepion lycidas. The sequence continues at coordinate 56,972,097 of OZ010606.1, read as the reverse complement.
ATTCTGAGTTTTTCTATTTTTTTTTTTTATTTTTTGTTAATTCTTTCACTCGAGGAAAGGTGATAAAGCCACTAAGATGCAAGTGCTTTACTTAGAGGGGAAAAAACTGAGAAAATGTCAGGAGATTAAAAACAATGATTCAAGAAGATAGAATATGATTTTTGATGTTGCATTTACATTTTTGAAGATCATAGATGACAAGAAAGCAAGAAGCTGGAACAGATTTCCACAGGCAAGAAGTGTGGGCAAAAGAACTATTAGCAAAGAACTTACGCTTACAGCAATTTCAACAGTAAAGTAATGGGCTAACAATTTTGTACTATGCTTAAATTCATGAAATTAAGGTCATAAAGGGGAAAGCTCATCAGAACAATTACAATGAATATATATATATATATATATATATATATATATAAAGAAATATAGTCTTAAGGTGTGCTATATTTATGGAATAAAGTGCTCAATATCAGAGGTAGAGCATGTGGCCTGACGATTGCATATAGCATGAAACAGACTGTCACCTCTAAATGTTGACTTCTATGTTCACTTATATATATATATATATATATATATATATCTCAGATACAGGAAATCTATGTTACAGTTGTGGGGAAAAATGGCTGATGATGAGATGCCAGGTCAGTAATATTGCAGATTCTTTGGATTTTCTAGGAATCTCTAGATATATAGCAAAAGTACCAGATCACATATGGCAGTAACATTAATATATTGTCAACTCTGGTTTATCAGTGATCTTGATTTGGAACATTGTGATAAAAACAACAAGGATGGGGATACTAAAAAAAAAAAAAGATGACACTGAACCTCACTGAGGATTTTCCTATCAATTCTTTTTATTAAGAAGACTATAAGGATTATTTGGGATTTGCAGAAAAAAGTGTAATATAGCACCAACACTAAGTAGAAGCTAATGAAATTTTATTTGACTAATTTAGTGCTGAAAAAGTTCATTTTATCATAATAGATGGTTACAAGTGTAAAAAGAGTTAGGTTGTGCTTATTGTATTATCACAAAAAGCGAATTTAAAAATTAAGAAGAAAAAATTTAAATTAAAACGAAAAAAATTCATAATAATAAAAAAAATAATATGCATCCACCTCTGTCAAAATTAAAACAACTACTTTAGTTTCCTTTCTTTTACCATACAGTCAGTTTTAGACCCATTGGAGTGACAATTTCTATTTTTTCCTCAAATTAGGTCATTTATAGTGGTATACTGTAATATGAATCTATTTTCAAGGTGTATGATGGAATTTGTTTGGCCTTGAAAAATATTGTGTCATCCGTGATTGCATCAGATTTTTATCACACTTAAACACTATTGTCTTGACTATCAATCATTTGTCCTATGACCATTGTCTGCAATGGATGTTACTCCAAGGAAGTGTATGAAAATTGTAATGCTGCACACACTCACAAGCCTTAACAGTGAGCAAATCAATAGACTGGCCCAGAAACTCTCTTGATTTGAATCCAATCGAGAATCTGCGGTCAGTCTGCAAGAAACAACTTTGTGGAATGGACACATGAAATACTAACATGTCCACTGGAAAAAAATAAAAGAAGTAAATATTCATTTTGTTTCAATTAATTTGTACAAAGGTGTAAACCTACTTGCCCAGGCCAGCTGCCTTGTCAGTTAGGCTACAAAGCTACATCTGGATGTAGAAAGGTAAACACTACATCTTTTTCTTCTATGTTAGCAATCATGGCTCTCTGCAACTTCCTATCCTTTGTAGCTCTTAGCAATATTTGTCGTTTTACTATCCCTCCCACATTGTGTTCTATCAAACATTTATACAATCTCATTAGATAGGTTAACTACTGTTTTTCTTTTTCTCTCACCTTCAATATATCGAGCGAATGTCAAATTTTTCCTCATGGATTATAGTAGAAACAATATGCAGGCACAGCAGCCAATGACTACAGATAATGGTACAGGTCTCCATTGGTCAGTGAGGCGACACTTAGTGTGCTGTCTCTGCAAAAAGACATCACGTGGCTGCCCTCCCAAAACAAGAGACCACATATCAGGTTATAAAGAAAGTGTCTACTTGCTTTCCCATCAAATAGTCAGGATGGTGAGCTGAGCAGTGTTAGCTATGTAAATGATTCCTTTGCTAGCCAACCGCTAAAGTTTTAGGCTCCATAAAAGCAGCCACATTCTACAGGTAAGAAGGAAAATTTGGCAGTACACCACATTGACCACACAATGGGATTGCCATGCATTAGGAAGGATTTTTGTTCATGTTACCCAGCATATCATTGGTCTATATGGGCAAAATGCAGTCACTTGCATAGTTTCTAGTTGCTTCAACATTCCTACCCAGTCATGCTTATTCTTCTATGCTTTATGGGCTTATCATGCATTTCATTCCCTTGGACTGATTATTTTCTGTGCATTTACCATTGGTTTGTCTGGTCAAAATACAGTTACTTGCACAGTTCCCTGTGAAACATCTTCCCCAATCACCCACATCTATTTTTGTTTGTTTTGTGGATCAAACTATTAGGTTGGAGCAAAAATAATGACATAATAATGTCGTTTTTTTAACGTTAAAAAATACGTAAAAAATAACGACATTATTACGTCATTATTTTGGCACCAACCTAATACTATAATTTCTTGCTATGTGTTTCATTGCATTTAACAGATTCTGTTATTAAGCATTTGCCATTGGTCTGTATGGTCAAAATGCAATTGTTTGCATAGTTCCTGGTGGAACACCTTCCTTACCCACTTTTGCAATCTTCTTGGTCTGATATTTACATATCATATGCTCAATTATGTGATTGATAGTCATTATTATTATTACTATTATTATTATTATTATTATTATTATTATTATTATTCTAATTCAGGTAAAAAGAATCCAAAAAAGAGGACAACACCTCAAATGAAAATAATTTTTTCTCTGTTTTTCATTTAAATCTGAATTCTTCATCCTTTTTTTCCATTTTTTATTTCCCAATTGCCAGTAGAAGTGATTAAAGCAGAAATAAAGCTACCCTGATTCTAAAGTGGTGCTGGTGTTGCCATGGCCACCAGAGATTACCAACAATGCTTACCCAAAGAGTCTTTTGAAGCATCTTAATCACAGAGACTGGCTTTGGAAGGATTAAAATGTCATTACGAGAGTTAGTGTCCAATCAGTTCAAAACTGGGAATAAAGTTGTAGGGAGGGGGTGCATGCAAAATTGGTTTCCGTGGTGTCAGACTTGGCAAAACTACACACACACACACAGATTTATAGATTTTACAGAAAATCTTTTTCAATATTTTACTGCCTTTCACAAGAAACCTTGGCTTCATAAATAAATGCTGTTTATTTGCCAAACCTCACATTGTGAAAAATTTTTTAATATTTTTGTTTTTCTCTTCTCCGTTTACTTTTGTGTACCACTCTTTTATCCTTTCCCTCAAAAATTCACTCCTTATTATCCATGTGTAACATAGTGGTGATCAGTGTAAAAAGTGGGAGTGACATGCTTTTGTTCAATTTTGCAAATTCTTGACAAAATCAAAAGAATATGCAATGTCATCGGTCATGATTTGGCATCTCCTTCAGTCAGTTTTCCCACCATTCTATGCCAACAGTTTCTTCCCGCACACTTTTTACTTGCAGAACTCTTTTCTTGCTTTCCAGTCAACTTTGATCTCCTAAAAGTTAAATATATTGTCAATTGTTGTTTTCAGCTTTCTTAATTCCTGTTTTTTGGGTTGGAAATGAAATAGTAATCTTTATAACATCAACAAAATACAATACTCGCCAGCAGCGTGTAGCAGGTAAACCACTGCTAGTGGTGGACTACTTAGACAGCATATTATTCTAACTTATAATTGTGTCCAATGTATTTATGAGGATTGTGACATATTCATTAGTGTTCGTAGGTATAAGAGTTATCTTCAGTTTTCAGTTTAATTGCTGTTTTTTTATTATTCTCTTTCTTTAATAATGTTTTCTTTTTCTTATGTTCTTTCATGCCTGGTACCATCTCCCTTGTGTCTTAGGGGCTTTATTGCCTTACTTGGCGTGAAATGATTAACATAAATAAATAAGAAGCTAGAGCACATTAAACCAGGTATATTGGTAAGATAAAATTGAAAAAGAAGGGTTAATCATTGATCCATCGTGTCCTTTTGATACAAAGACAGAGCAACAGGAAGACGAGTAAGTAAACCAATTATGACCAATTGAAATTTGAACTCCTCAGACTTTGGAAGTTGAACATGGTCATAATTATACCAATTGTCATTGGTGCACACCTACTGCAGTGACTGATAGAATAGAAACATGGATAAAGAGATTGGCATTGGATGCCCAGTGGAATTGTTGCAGAAAGGAAGCCTCTTAGGAACGAGAAGAATAATCCAAAAAGTGACAAACTCTTAGAGTCAAAGGAAAATTCTATGATATCTCAAACTGCTGATTGTGGCTCATTATTAATCCATTAATTATCAGATGTTATCTGAAAAAAATCACAAGAGAGATCGAAGGCAAGATGGACGGAGGAAAACAATGCATAATCTACCTTACAAGCTTGTGTAAATGAATGGTAGAACAGAGTTTAGGAGAGATAACAAAAAGGTAAAATTTATTAAGAGCTTTTTCTATATGTTCATAGTAATTGCTCTGATGACCTTTCTTCTTTGGTACTATGACTATATAAATTTAAGCATAGTACTAGATTGTAAGATATGTCCTAACACTTTACTGTTGGAATTCTTAGATGCAACTGTCAATGGATGATTTTTTTTTTTTTTTTTTTTTTTTTGAAAAATTTATCATCCATTGACTGTTTGAAAAATCCTGTAAATTTAATTTTACAAGGTGAAAATCATCATTTTCTTAATAGTATCTTAATTTCAATTGTATGAAATATATTGCTCTGTTTATTATAAAACATTGAGCTCTATGTATGAATCAGTTTTAATATTTTATATTGTGTCAATAGGATTCACTTGGATTATATACCAATGGATTACTATATATATATATATATATATATATATATATATATATATATATATATATATATATATATATATAGTTATTAACTTTCATAACTGAATCAATAAGCTGTCCAGATTCTCATATGTTGAAACCAATGAGAGAGTCCTATATATATATATATATATATATATAATTAATTTTTAATTTACATATAACAAGATGTAGTCATTATTTCTTTCTTTCCCATCTTTCTTTATTTTTTTCCTTCTTCACACTTTTTTTTAGAGTCTATGTGTGGCATAATGGCTAATGTCATGGTATAAAAAATTGGAGAAGCAAGTTCGAATTCATTACATTGAAAAAAATACCCTTGGGAAAGGTATGAATCCATCAACTTTTACAGCTATTGGTTAAACAGTAGGATTTGGCCAATCAAGAGATTGTTATCTCCCATCAGGGCAATGCCAGATCACAACATGTCTTTGTAGACCCAGCAGAAATTGATACAGCTTGGCTAGGATCACTTACTGCACCTGACCTTGTACCTTTTGATTACCATTTATTTTGAGCCTTAAAAAATTGCTTTAATAGGTGGAATTTTAAATCTATAGCAGCTTGCAAAAACCACTGAGATCATCTCATCACCCAGATAATATGCTAAATTCTGGGAGGATTGACTTATGAAGCTGTCTCAAAGATAGCAAAAAGTAGTGGAACAAATAATTTTTTTTTCTCCTTATTGAATTATAGTTTAAGTTTATTATCTTTTGATCTTCTACTCACTAAATGATATTGATAAGTAATATATATATATATATATATATATATATATATATATATATATATATTTCTGTAGTTTAGTGCTAGCAGCAAGCAGAAATATTTCTCCTCCTGATGATGGCCATTTCGACCGAAACTAGTCGAGGAATCTAAATGGAATAATAATAAAAAAAACGAAAGAATATTAATCTACAACCCAGTGTGTCTGAGGATTTTAATTTTTTTATTTTTTTAAATATATATATATATATATATATATATATATATATGTGTGTGATATTTATGAGTATAAGAGGGTATTTGATGTTACCTACTTTTCAAGGACTAACCAAACATTAGAATGCTGAATCCTTTATTGATTAAGCCTTTCAGTAATATATAAAGTGTGTGTGTTTCAGCAGTAAGCATTCTCTCAAATATTTTGTTAAATAAATGGACAAGCTCTGTTAATCAATTCTTTTAAGTTTTTCAAATTTCTGAATAACTTGTTTTATCAGTAAATTTTCTAAAATTCGTATTAACTTTTATTTTATATTACTTTTCTCCCCAAATACTTTTGAATGTTGCTTCATTTGTTTTCAAAGAGTCTTCTGTGTGTAGTTTTTTTTTTTTTTTTTTTTTTTTTTTTTTTAATTCTGGCATTGTCACATTTGATGGAATCAATTTCAAGTCACTCAAGGTGATGTCATATAAATGGCTAAACTGATATTTTTGTGTTTTATATTAAACCCACTTCAATATACAATGAATGCTGGGCAATTTCACAACAGATTAAGATAATCAAAGCACCAGATGTAGCTTTAGAATACCATGTCAGCAATGAGGAAATTTTAAGGAAAACAGGAACTACAAGGACACCTATACTTACAATCAGAAAGACCTGAAGAATTTAACACACACACACACACACACAGAGTACATATTGAAGGCAAGTTAAACAGAAACAGCAAGTAACCTATTTAATGAATTTGTATGATTGATAGCAGAGCAGAAATAAAGACAGTAAAGAGTCAAAAGTTAGAGCTACAAGTCAAATTAAGTTGTGGAGAGCCATGATCACCCACATCCTGCAAGGACATGGCACATAAGATATCATTAATTCCAAGTATTAAACTTTTTATCTGCTCCTGAAGAATCTTTTATTGCAGTCTTGAAATTTTTTCATCTCATGGTTTTACATTTTTTTATAATATTTTTTTCTCCTTATTGGATTATATTTTAAGTTTATTATCTTTTGATCTTCTATTCACTAAATGATACTGATAAGTATAAGAGGGTATTTGGCATTACCCACTTCTCAAGGTCTAACCAAACATTAGAATGCGGAATCCTTTCTTGATTGAGCACATACTCTTTCAGTAATATATATATATATTTTTTCTTAAATATTTTAAATTTCTGAATAAGTAGTTTTGTGTTAATATAAATTTTGGCAAATTTACTAATAACTTTTATTTTATATTATTTTTTCTCTTAAGTACTTTTGAATCTCACAACATTCATTTTCAAGGATGCAAGTGTTTTTTGAATTCCACTGTTCTCAGGTTTGATGGAACCAATTTCAAACCACTAAAGGTGACGCCATATAAATGGTCAAACTCAAATTTTTGTGAGTGTCTTGTTTTCTTATATTAATTCAGTTAGTCATGTGCCATGTTTGGTACACACTTAGACAATCATGCATCTTTTGATATATGACTAATGAGGAAGATCTTTTCCCATAGTAGGTTGCTATTTCTTTCTGTGGTAGACCAGTTGCCATCCAAGGCTATAGAACCCGGTCTGTCCTGCTATTTAACCATAGCTGGGAGAGAAGAAGAAAAGTCATAATTTTCCCAAGTGTGTTAGCATGTAAGTGAATATAATGGATTCAACTGGAATTCAAACTTGGCTCTCTGATTCCTCAATATGAGCTGCTATCCATTACTCCACCATACCTCCTCCTAAGTCAGTTATGTGCCATGTGTAATATATGCTTAGGCGATCATATATCTTTTGATACATGACTGACAAGGCAGATTTTTTCTGCGGTAGACCAGTTGCCATCCAAAGCTATAGAACCTGGTCTCTCCGGCTAAAGCTATAGAATCTGGTCTGTCCTGCTATTTACCCATATTTGTTTGGAGAAGAAGAGGATTCATACCTTTCCTAAAAGTATTGGCATGTAAATGAATGTAATGGATTTGACTGGAATTCGAACTTGAGTCTCTGATTCCTCAATTCAAGCTGCTAGCCATTACTCGACCGTGCTTCCTTCTTATATTAAACCCACTTTAATATACAATCCCCCTATAGAGAAAGACACCTTATCTAATGTTGGCTGCTTCTCTTTTATTACAACAGCCTCCAAATTTTGGGGTTTTTCTTTGCACTTTCATATTTGTTGTGGAGTCATTTCACAGTGGAGGCTTGCATTTCAATAAGTCGTCCTAAATTAGGTTTGACGTACAAAATGTTAGAACTTGGAAATCAGAGTTAAGGACACAGAAATCTAGTTGTGATGGTTGATACTTCAATGTCCGATATCGTCTGACTCGCTCAACACCACCTACCCCGAACTGGCAACCGCTACTGCTACTTATTGTCTCTGGAATAGTCCATTACCATAGAATAGGTAGTATAACATTATATAAAATTTTAGTGCTATCTACTAAAATATGTCTAATGTCTAATGTTTCTTTATTCGTCATATGTTCATCTCTATGTGCATGAATTATATATAAAATAAAAAGGATGAGGCCAGAAGTGCAGTTTATAAGAACTTGAAGAGGTTAAGATTGTAATGATTGGGAAAGTATTCCCTTGGGAGTCTGTTTCACAATTCTTTGGAAGAAGCTATCCGATGAGAGATGAGATGTTATAAAAGCAGAAAATATCGAAATAATAATGTAAACATGTTGATATTTACGGATTTTATTTTCTCGACTGTGGTTCAATAAGGAAGTTGCTTGAGGTTGAAGGCTGAAGTAATTAACAAAGACTAATCATCACTACATTTATTAATTATTGACCATGTGCCTTTTCAGTAAAACCCAGATCTTGGAAAGAATAAAGAAAATAAGAAAATGGATCATAATGTAAGTTATGTCAGAGTTCATCTAACAGAAAAGTTATATGAAGGAACATTTAAAAAAAAAAAAAAAATGAAGTCAAAAGGTGGTCCTTTTTTCAAAAATGTTTTAGACTTTATTCTTATTTATTATCTGCATAATAAAAATATCACCAACAAAAGAAAGAAAATATAAAAAGATGTAAAAGAAAGAAAAATGTATAGGAAAACATGAAAGAAAGAAAGAAAATGGAAGAAGGCATAAAAGATAGAAAGAAAATGGAAGAAGATATAAAAAAAAGAACATGTAGGAAGACATAAAAGAAGGAAAGTGAAGAAGTAAGAACATGTAGGAAGACATAAAAAAAGGAAAGTGAAGAAGTAAGAACATGTAGGAAGACATAAAAAAAGGAAAGTGAAGAAGTAAGAACATGTAGGAAGACATAAAAAAAGGAAAGTGAAGAAGAACATGTAGGAAGACAAAAGAAGGAATGCATGTATAGAAATACATGAAAGAAAGAAAATGTAAGATAAAGAATGAAAGTATAGAAATACATGAAAGAACGAAAGCATGTGTTGGAAGACATGAAAGAAAATGGAAGGCAATATAAAAGAAAGGAAGGACATGTAGGAAGACGTATAAAAAATGAAATTTAGGAAGACATGAAGGAAAGAAATGGTAGAAAAGCATGAAAGAAGAGAAGAAAGAATAAAATACAAGATTAAAAGAAAGAAAGCCTAAGAAAACAAAAAAATGGTTTTTGCTAAGATAAAAAGAAGTTTAGAAAAAACACAAACTGAAAACACAGATAAATGCAGAATGAAAAAGAAAGAGATTTGAAAAGAAAGAAAATTTATAAACAAGGAATAAAAGAAGAAAAGAATTGAAAGAAAGAAATATGAATGAAAATGAAAAGATCAAAATGAAAGAAATGATTGTCAATTAGAACAAATTTATTCCAAAGTTGACAAAACTTTCTTGGATTCATAGAAACCCTGCAAAAATTTCTGGCACTAAAATACTTATTTTAGTCAGGGCAGTGGGTTAGGGGAAGACTGCTCTAAACCATAACATTTTTACCAAAGCTATATTAAGAAGAAAAATACAGAGTAATGATTTATTGATGTTCTTAAACTATTTCTTAATAACATATGAAAAAGAAAAAAGGCTTCTACTAGAGAAAATAAATATATTGTAATTTGGCCTATAAATAAGTGACCAAATCTATTTTTCATTATCATCAAACAACTGATGTTATTTTAAGAATCACAAGGTATAGGTTCATGATTATTTGTCATAAATGTTTATAAAAGACAGCTATGATGCCTGAATAATGAAAAGAGAATAGAAAGAATAAAGGGGATATAGAGAAAGCAAATGGTGGAATAGGAATAAAGACGAAAGGAAGAGAAGAAGAATATCAAAAAAGAAAGAGGAGAACAATGGAAATAAAAGAATAAAGAGAAGGATATAGGAAAAAGAAAAGAATATGAGGAAAAAAAAGAGAGAAGAATGATACGAGAAAATTAAAAAAAAGAGAGGGACAATATGAGAAAAGGAAAAAGAAGAAAGAAAAGAACGGTGTAAGAAAAAAGAAAAAGAGGAGTGATATAAGAAAAGAAAGAGAATAAAAAGATATAAAAAGAGAAGAATGATATGTGGAAAGAAAAAAGAAAAAGAAGAATGCTATAAGGAAAGAAAAAGGAAAAGAAAGATATGTGTAAAAAGAATGATAGGAGAAAAGAAGAAAGAAAAATACAATATGTGAAAAGAAAAAAGAATGATATAAGAAAAGAAAGTGAAGAACGATATGAGAAGAAAAAAGAATGAGAAAAAAGGGAAAGAGAAGAACAATATAAGAAAAAAGAGGAATGATAAAAGAAAGAGGAAAATCAGAAAAGAAAAAGGGAGAAAGAGAAGAATGATATAAAAAATATATATATATATAGACGTTCAATATAAGAAAAGACTTAGTGAACCAGAAAAGACAGAAAAACAACAGAAGACAAAAAATGATAGATTATATGTTATGTTTTCTATGATTTATCAACTATGTTATTTATCAACCATTTAGATGTTATTTAAACCAGAAAATATTTTTAGAGTGTAAGAATTGTTTTCAAATAATAATAATTTGATGATACAAGTCTTATTAATTAACCCATATCTGAGGGAGAGAAAAGGTGGATTCATATCTTTCCCAAGGGTATTTTGGCATAAGAGAATATAACAAACCCGACTGGAATTGGAACTTGGTTCTCTGATTAACAATTCAGAGACATTATCTATTACACCAACTGCACATACAAGCTTACAGCGTCTGTTATTCCCATGCAGTTACCAATATAGGTACTGACTAGGCTAAGCATTGCTTAATGTTCCGAAAAATGCTTAAAAGTTAAATAGAACATTTTTGTCAAGAAAAATACTTTCAAACATCATTGATAATTAAAGGGTACTCAGAAAATGATGCAACGGAAAATTGGACACCGGAAAATTAGCAACAAGAAATTACGTCAACCATGAGCCAGGCGAGACTGTCGGATCTGGCTGTGCAGTCCATCGAAAACGAGCTTACAAGACAAAGAGATTTTGATGATGTCATTGACCAGTTTGCCACAATGAAAACAAGAAAACATTCTTTTGTGGATTGCCGTGTTTTGTTTGTTTGTTTGGGTTTTATGGCATATCAACCACTGTGGGTTATTTAATGCCAAATCCAGTTTATATGAATTTTAAATGCCTATTTTGTATGGAATAAAAAATGTATAGCTGTCAACAATATTGTTTCAAAAACGTATAGCTGGCAACATTATTGTTTCAAAAACTTAGAGCTGGCAACATTATTTTTCTGAAAACATTATCTGAGACCTTGCTGTTGGATGCAGTTTATCGCCATACTCAGGACGCGGATGTAGTTTACCGTCATACCTAGGACGTCCGTGTTTTGTATTTAGTTGTTCTGAAAGTGAACAGCTGCATTTTAAAAGTCTTTTGATTTGAACTGATTATTTTGTGGTATTGGATTTTGTCTTGGATCATACATGTAAACAGTAACGTACCGGTCAGTAGAGTAAAGTAGAGGTAGAGCATGTATGAAAATTTAGCTACAGCTAGCCATTCAGCATAGTGTGAATCGGGGTCATTGGGGTAACATTTGAACGGACCGCCCCCGCGTGACATTTACTCTAGGTACGCAACTGTTAGTACTTAAGGTAAATTGGTGTGCCACAGTCCAAAAAGTTACTCTATAGAAGTTTTAAGCAATCTGACAGAAAGTGTGGATCTTAGGTTGGGTTTAAAAGTTATGTTTATGCTGGGCACTGGTTTGATTTGTTTGGTTTGTTTTACGATATATCAAACTCAATAAGTTATTTAATGCCGACAAGATTTTTATTGCTTGTAATATATTTTTTTAAAAAGTATTTCTGATAATATTTTTTTCAAAAATGAAATTTCTAGTAATATTTTTTTTCAAAAATGTGTTAGTGGTAATATTTTTTTTTTTTTTGATTGTTGGTAATAATTTTTTCTTCAAAAATTCATTACTGGTAATATTTTTTTACAAAAATGTATTGCTGGTACTAAAACCTATTTTTACGCTTTCATAGTGCTTTGAACCCAGTTTCGGGGTTAAGTATTTTCCCATAGTTTGGGCCCTAACAGGTGCTACCACTCCGGGTCAGGGTGGACCTGGGAACACCAGCAATTAAGATATGGGTCCACGCTACTCAAAACCTCGTGATCAGAGTCCTTGCTGTTGGATATAGCTTATCGTCTGACCCAGGACATGGATGTAGTTTATCATCATACCCAGGATGAGCTGGGCACTGGTGAGACTATGGTGATATATCAAGTGATATCTATATATATATATATATATATATATATATATATATATATATATATATAATTTAAAACTTTTACACACCAGTATATATGTAAACTGGCATGCAAAAGTTTTGGATCACCTACATAAAATCATAAAATATAACTTTATTTTGTTAAGAAAATATTTCTGTCTATAACTCTGAGATGAGGTATTATGATTACTTGTAATATTATTTACATTATTATTACATTATATTATTTACATTATTCAGACTGTTATCCTCACCCTCAAGGACACATGGCACAGTGAATAAAGACGTTGGTTAGATCCAGTGAAGACCCAAAAAGTTCAATACCAGGCCAAAGCAGTGGTGAACCAAAACTTAAGAGTTAAAGGGAAATAAGTGAGACATCCGGAAGAGTCATGGCACGTGGAACTAGATAAAGGGGAGTGGACTAAATAAAGAGTTTGGTTCAAAATTCCAATTACCTGAATAAAATTGGAGCATACAACGGCCAAAATGTTGTGAATATGGCAATTTAGATAAGGATAACAGTCCGAATAATGTAAATAATATAAGTGAAATTAAGATTGTTTAGCAGTACGCTTTTATCAGTAGTGTCTGTGGACTTTGATGACTGGAAAATAAGTTATTACATTTTTGTATGAGTCATGTAGCAGAAGATATTCAGCTTTAAGCAGCTTGAAGCTGAAAAACGCCCCTGCAAAATAATTGGTCCACTGAAAGATCTGAAATGATCTTCTTGACTGTCTGTCACTGCTGACGACAACATTGTCCATCCTTCTCTGTCCATCCTTCTCTGGGCTGCCAAATGAGACAACAGCCCAGTCTGCAATTGACAATCTCTCTGACACAAGTGGCAGGGAAACATGCCTGGTGCGGAATCGACAGGCTGTAGATGATGCTGGCATTGCCCCCGCTTTGAGTGCTTCTCACCTCTCCTCCTCAAAGTGCACCACTCCAGTGACGCAGAAAGACCACCAACTGACCCTATCCCCTGTAAGTTTCTCCAGTTGTGTTGGGCCCCCATGTGGGTGGCTGACAGTCTTAAGGTCTCCATAGAGTATAATTTTGGGCGAGCGACTGTCTGACATCCACACAACATGCCCAACCCAACGCAGAAGACGCTGTCGTATGATGGCCTCGATGCTGACGACCCCCTCGCATTGAAGAACCTTGGTGTGAGGGATTTTATCCCTTCATGTAATGCACAAGACTCGCTGAAGGCAGCGGATGTGGAATGTCTCAAGTAGTTTTATTTGTCGGCAATACAGGGTCCAGCATTCATAGCTGTAGAGTAGTGTTGAAACAACTACAGCTCGATAGACAGTGACCTTGGTGACGAGTCAGAGGTGGTTATTAGAGACAGATACTTTAGCGAGCATATCCTCGTGAAATTGGCGTAGAAGACTCGGAAAGGTCAGGGGACAACCAAATTTCCCAAGTAAAAGCCATAGAACCTCCTGATTGACTGTATCAAAGGCTTTATTTAGGTCAACGAAAATGAAATTAATCTCTCTTTGCTTCTCGCTTCCTTTTTCAAGTAGTAGACGAGTGACGAATATCATGTTGAGGGTACTACATTCAGGTCTGAAGCCACATTGAGATTCCAGCAGAATTCGCTCAGTCAGAAAGATGAGAAGACAGCGAAGCATAATAGAGACAAGAATTTTCCCGGACACATCTAGGATGGAAATGCCTCTGCTGTTGTCACAGATGGCGTGATTCTTCTTGCAAATGCTTTTGATATTCGCATGTTTCCAGTGCTTAAGAATTATTCTGCTTATCCAGCACAGGTTAAAAAAGGAATGCAGATATGATGCAATGTGCGGTCCACCGTACTTGTGCACCTCTCCCGGAATTCCGTCATCACCAGAAGACGACTTGTTTCTTATGGATTTTATGGTACTGTTAACTTCATCTGATGTTGAAACAGTCCAGCTCAGGGAGGTTCGGGAGAGTCGGAAGTCTGTCTAAAGCTGAAGAATCAATCGACATGTCGCCATTCAAAAGTTCCTTGACGTGCTCAGCCCATCTTGCTAGGATTTCTTCTTTTTCCTTGAGCAGTGTAGAGTCATCAGCAGAATGAACAAGTGCTATGGCATTGCAAGAAGGACCGAAAATATGATTAATAGAATCATAAAACTCATAAGTTTTGTTTCCATCAGCAAAACGATTTTCTTCAGATTTTCAGTTGTTTTGAGCTTCATGAAGCTTTCGTTTTGCCTCTGCTCATAAGTGGTGCCAGTTTTAGGCGAGTATGAGACCATGGATGCACAAGATGAACATCGTGTGCTTGATTCTTTGCATTCAGAAGTGGCTTGATAACCTCCATGGATTCATCGAACCAATCTGGGTTCTTTCGTTGATTTTTTTCCAAATGTAGTTCCAGCGCCTTGTCGAATAGCTAGGATGGCGGAGTACCATAGACTGTCAATTTCCTGCTGATCATTAACATCGGTGGGAAGAGCTGGGAGTCATTGACAGACATTGAGTAAATTCGCTTGAAGTTCAACTCATTTTGATACTTGTTCAAATCAGGCAACATTGAGTCACTTCTACGGTGGCTTTGCTTTTCCGAGCTAGAGACCGAAGCGAGAGATTGATATGAGAGCAAATCATAGTGATTAGTTCAGCAGTCTGCTCCACGCATGGTACGAGTTTGAAGTACATTTTTCAATCGCATTCACGGACGATTATGTAATCCAACAGGTGCGATGTCTGAGAGCGCCGATGCATCCAAGAATACTTGTTTGAGTGTTGAAAAATGGTATTGCTAATCACAAGCCAATGCTCAGCACAAAGGCTTAGAAGACAGTTTGTTAGCATTCATTTTCCCAATACCCTACGAGCCAATGACTCCCATCCAAACTGACATATAGGAGGAGGAGGATTTTGTCGTTCCAAGGTACCGCTCACAGGGCTGGATTGAGAGATTTGTAGAAGGCATCCTTTTTCCTTCGTCAACATCCAGGGTCAGAGCATACACACTGAGAATGGTTGTGTAGACATTATTGGAGAGAGGAATTCTGAGGGTCATTAGTTTTTTGCTATGTCCAGTTGGAAAAGAAGGGAGGTTCCTTAGAAGCAGTGAGCAAACAGTGAGTCCAACACCATAGACTTGACATTTTTTGGTGGGAAGACCTTTCCAGAAGTATGTATATCCCTCACCCTCCTCTGTTAGAGAATCTTAATCAGGGAATCTTGTTTTGCTGAGTGCAGCAATATCTAAATTGTAGCACTTGAGTTCAGATGCAATCAGTGCAGTTCTTAGGTGTGGTCTACTATGATTAGGATAGTCCAATAGGATTTGTATATTCCAGGTAACAAAAACAAAATATTTCAATTTTCTTCATCGATTACGATAAGGGACAACCAATCAGATGGAACCTACCAGCCAGTTGAGTTCGAAACAACATCTTTTAGGCCACCTTTTATAGGCCCCTCCCCATGCGAGGCAGGTGATGCCCCTCCTTGAAAAAGGTCCACTTGGTTGTGCAAGTAAGACACGAGACGGCCATCTTGTTTACGTGACCCACGTGCAGGCTTCACATTAAGGGCTGCCAGCATCATCCTATGCCTGCCCTCACCACCTATTGCCACAGGACGTTTTGAAAAAAAAAATAGAGAGGAAAGACAGAGTCCACGCTGAGAATTGTTTAAAGTGGTGCTAGAATTGAGCAGTCCCAGCCACATGCACTTAGCTCCTGGAAAAACAATTTCAGTGGCAAGAAGATCCAAGCTGACCGAGGGCTCGTCCGAGAGTTGCAGCAAGCTGCTGAAGTCCAAGTCTGTTTGGGTCCGCCTTAGTACATGCCCACTAATGCACAGTGTGGCTACCGAGGGGCTTCAATAATATTTACCTCGACTAGAGTTCCACTACCTTCCTTAGAATCTCTAGGTTAGCCATGAACAGAGATAGCAAGATAGGCATGAACAGGCAGAGATAGATAGTCAAGAACAGACTGTGATAGATAGATGCATATATAGATACATAGATATGAACAGACAACAGTCTGAGATAGATGATTGGATAGATAAACAAATGAATGACAAATTGATACAATTCTATGTAATGCGTCTTCTCCTCGGGAAATGATGAAGTCCTTCCAGAGGACTTTGTCATTCAACTATCTGACATTCTCTTGATATGTTTAAATTTATATATCATATTCTCAGATAGAATATGAATAAATAAATAGATACTAATGCTATTAGCAATTTCTCTCCAAGGAAACATTTGGCATTCATGGAGAGAGCAGCCAGTACTGTTTTGGGTTGAAATTTATAAAATCTTTCTCATAAAACATGATATATAAACAGGTTTCTTGAGTCAAATAGCTTCTATCTCTCTTTCCAGTATTGACTGGGTTTCCTTCTGAACTTTCTGTTTGACGTGGTGTGGAATGTTAACATTTTATGTCATTATTTTCTCTTCAAGTTACGAACTATCCATTTTAATTGTTGCTGCTGTTGGTAGTCCTCAACTGATGTGGTTTCTGTTATTTGGTACAGTTCTTTGTGATTTTGTAGCACCAGTCCATAATGTTCAAATAAGGATGATCTTCACCAAGATCCTCAGGCTTTACTTGATCAAAACCATTTTTCACCATTGATCTTAGGATGCAATTGTATACAGCTGATGGTTTAGATATTTTTTTGAATGGGTTTCGTGCCATGAATAGCATCCATATGAAAGTCTCAATTTGACGACGCCATTTAAGAATATGTCTCGAGTTTTCCTGTCGATGCTTTTGTCTTGTAGCAATTTACGGTGCTGGGTGAAACTACCTCTGGCACAGCCAATTCTATGTTCATTTTCTTTTTCTCCAATACTAGTTAAGAGCTGATTCATGCACTGAAGTTCTTAGTATTTAATAATTCCCCCCCCCCAATTTTTATGATTGCTTCAGTGTAGGTGCCATCACTGCTTTCATTGCAATTCCAGATCATAGTTTCTGTTTTGGAAAGGTTTTTCTTAAGCCACATTTCTTCAAACACTTGATAGGGGTTGTTGATTTTCTGTTCAAGATCATTCTTATCCCAACTATGTATACCTATCTCATCAGCATAGCCTCACTTATCATTACATTGGCCTTGGGAGGGAAAGCAGGATCATTGTCTTCTATTGGTAGACTCTTGTTTGAGATGTGCTAAGGAATATTTAAATGGTCATTGCCCATCTCATCACACCTATGTTTGTAAATGCGCAGGGTATGCTCTCATTTCCTCTTTGTTGTACTCCTGATGAAATATGAAATGTTTGTCTATTTGGGTCCTTTACTAGACATGTAAAATTCTGTAGATCAATAAAGTTCCTCCATCAGATTGGTGCATTCGGTGGAGCTGGAGCTGAAGGCAGTTTCTAACAGATGAAAAGATGAAATCTCTATTGATGCAGTCATATACTGCTGTGGGGTTGACAATGCAAGTTATAGAGTTTCCTATTAGGGAGGTGAGAAATTTCTTGGAGTTATTTGATGACATAAATGCCATTGTTGCACCACATTCCAGAACAAAAACCAAATTGGGTCTGAGGATTTTATTTTTATAAAACAATGAGAGCCTAGTTAATGTTTGTTAATACTTTCACCGTGAAGGATCCAACTGAGATACCTTGGTATGTGTGAGGGTCGTGAGGACTATCCTTTTGTTTCCATAATGCATTAATTTGTGACAGATAGATATGAAAAGCTTGAGATCAATAGCTAGATATGAAAAGCT
Organism: Acanthosepion lycidas; assembly: GCA_963932145.1. Classification (NCBI taxonomy): domain Eukaryota; kingdom Metazoa; phylum Mollusca; class Cephalopoda; order Sepiida; family Sepiidae; genus Acanthosepion; species Acanthosepion lycidas. The sequence goes on along the minus strand of OZ010606.1, from coordinate 56,953,712 downwards.
TGAGATCGATGGATATGAAAAGCTCGAGATCGATGGATATGAAAAGCTCGAGATCGATGGATATGAAAAGCTTGAGATCGATGGATATGAAGAGATTGACATAGATGGATATGAAGAGATTGACATTAATAGATATGAAAAGATTGACGTCGATAGATGGATACGAAAAGATTGACGTCTATAGATGGATACGAAAAGACAGATTGATAGGTATGAAAAGATTGAGATCAATAAATAGATATGGGTAGATATATTATAGATTGAGATAGATATGAACAATGATAGAAAAAGACTAAGAGTCATAGAGAAATGGAATGAAATAAATACTACCATTTATTTATTTAAAATGTCTTACATATTTTTTCTTTTGTTATGACAAGCAAAGGACAATTAAAACTAAAACAAACAAACTTGGCGATTGTCTGCAGCCAAAAATAATTTTTATGATAAAAAATCAGAGTAGAATATTTTTGTGGAGAATTTTTCTGTTATTTAATTTACGTGTTCCCCACATGTATGGCAGTTTTTTTTGTTTTTTTTGTTTTTTTGTTTTTTTTTTTACTAATTTCCTACATTGCCCGCCCTTTGCTGTAAATGTCTTCATTCTCTTTCTCCAATGTGTGTTTCTTTGTTATTGGTAATAATTTACTCGGCCTTCCATGCCAGTGTGTCTCAATTTTATTGTACAGTTAAATGGCAATTCCTTGATCACGCCGCCAAATACATATTCTCTGATCAATGGGTGCAACGGAACCCGACCGCGAAGAAAGGCTATTTGCTTTACTCTCTTTACAACATCTCTTTCTATGTTGACAAAAGCAGAGAAAGAAGAAAGGAAGGCATATTTTAAAACAACAACAAAAAAAAAAAAAAATCATAGGACAGAGAAAATTATCTCCCTTAGAAAGCTATCCGTAATTTGATAGAAAGATTTAATTTAATGTGTATTGTGAAAAAATAGAAAGGAAAATAAGAAAAAATTATTAAAGATGGGCATATTTTTGCGGGGAGATGGGATTTTAATACAATTTGGGCAGTAAATGGTGCATTCGCATGCACACTTTTCTCTAAACTAGTTGAGAACTGGTTTTATTCCTTCTTCATTATCTTGTTTTTGTTTTTTTTTCTTTTAAAATGCAATTGCATGGGACAGGAATCCATAATAGCTATACAGTAAATCAAATAGACTTTCTATGCGTTTCATGTTTTAAAACATCTTTAAAAAAAAATACAAAACTTTTCATCATTCAAAATATATTTCTTTTTCTCTTACTGCTCTCGTTTTAATTCATTTTATTTATTTATTTTTTTTTTTTTTGTAAATATTTTTTTTAGATGCATAAAGCCAAGTTTGAATACAATGGAATATTTCAATTAGTATTTGGGTAAAGGCAGATGGTACAAAAACTTAACCAAAAGAGAAAAGGGTGAAATATCTCAAAGAACCCCCCCCCCCAAAAAAAAAAGAATGATTAAAAAAAAAAAAAAAAGAGAATAGAAATTAAAAAAGACACATTTCAATGAATTAAAAATGAATTTTTTTTTTTTTTAATTTTTATGTCTATATTTATTTTTGATATCAGAATTATGGTTTCATGATGTTAATCAAACTTTTGGAAACTGAATTTTCGTCATTTAATTTTTTAACGTCTTTGAACCAATTCCAAAATATTTGTTCTTACCTTGCACAAAGCAGCTGCCTGAAATTTTAAAATGAGCTGGCACTATAAGAGTGTATCAGAAGTATTTTAATTTTCTATTACCTTTCTACCAAACAACGTCACTTGAAGATTTCCAACAGCGGCAACAATGAAAATGGGTAGCACATGTAGCTATACAGGAAAATATTGATATAATCAAGATGTTGACTTTCTACGCTATAAAAGGTTCAGAAGGAAACTGCCATAATGCAATGTGATAGTTCCTGATCTGGCATCTTGTCTGCAGCCACCTTCTCACAGACATGCTGTAGCTTCCCTCTGTCTTTTCTACAAATATTTTCATGGAAACTACTCTGACAAGCCACTTTCACTGATACCTATAGAGCTTAACCTCCATATGCCAGTGGATCAGAACCAATTACTGAGTGCACTACATCCTCATTGGATAAGAAATGTTAAAAACATTTCTAATTTACATTTTCATGTTATAGATTTTTGTGCAAGCTAAACACAATCCAGGCTCCAGACGCAAGTTTTACAATAATTGCTTCTGATTGGCCAATATATATCAAAGTAATAACAACGCCTACGCACACGTGTTTAAACACAAAATGCCGCCAAAAATCTTGAAATGTGTTCGCGAGCCACGCACGTGACCAGGAATGTAAATAAATACGATGCACGAACACAAGTTTACCAGTGAGCTTCGTGACGGATAACCAACTGCCAAACAACTCCACATCACTCATACTTTTGAAGTTACAAAGTTAAATTTATTTAACACGAAACAACTCCAATACACTCACTCACCAACCTCTGAAATCACTCCTGAACTTTTATCAACTTTAGAACTCACAATTCCAAACTTTATTCTTCTGAATTACAAGTTCAATATTACAGTAAAACGTAAATTACTTAAGAACTTTCTGTTTAAAAGACATTTAATATTAACAACTTTAATATCAACATTAACGAACGATTACAAGTAAGACATTCTGAAACCTAAAACATCATACCTAATTGCCAACATAACATATACCAAATATTCTGCTTGTACATTGTTTTGAATGTTTTATTAGTTTCCAATTAAATATGTCTTGTTCTTAATATGAACTCTGGTACAAATATTTCCAAATGAAAGGGACACGACTCTGTCCTACCTTTTCTTTGCATGTTGTACACCAACCTAAATAAATCTAATTGTTACGTTTTAAAACAATTCAGTTGAATTTTGTATTATATTTTGATGTTAGTGGAAATAGTTAATTGACACGCAACTTATTCTCAACAAATATTACCACATAATTAACCCATCCACTACATACCCAAACTGCATGAATTTAAGCATGCTACTAGGTTGGCATCTCTGTCTAACCCTTTCACTGTCAAAACAGTTAAATGTGGCTGTCATTTCTACTCCAACAGCTTCTTCTCTCACACTTCCCATCAGTGGAACTCTCTTCCTCTTATTTGCTTCTCTGATAGCTCTAATTTTCAGATATTCAAATGTAATGTCAATCGACATCTTCTGATGCATTGATCTCCATCCTTCCCTTTATCCTTTCACCAAACACTCCTCTTTACTCTTGCTCTCACACATTGTAACCCCTTGCATGCTAGTGGCACTCCCACAGCCTGGGGTGAAATGCGTAAAAAATAAATAAATAATACAAAGAGTAATAAAAGTGAACTTAAGAAGTCTATTGTCATGAAAAACTGTTTTTGTCTGAATATGAGTGATGAGGAGTCATTATTTACATGATTTACATGTAGACTATTTACACTGTTTACATTGTTCAGACTGTTGTGCTCATCTTTGTTGTCGTATTTACAACGTTTCGGCCTTGTATGCTCTGGTTTTCTTCAGGCGATTGGAATTTCAAAGTAGTGGATAAAAAGCGATGGCTGAAGCAATCCAGTTACTTGACCCATGAATTGTGGGTTCAATACCTAGCCACAGCAGAGGTGAACAAAAACTTGGAGTTTTGAGTTAAAAGGAAATAACTGAAACTGAGATATCTGGAAGAGGCACGGCACGTGGAACTAGAACAGTCTACCCTAGTAGATGAAATAAAAGGGTATGGTTCAAAAATTCCAATCACCTGAAGAAGGCTGAAACATTGTGAATATCACAATAAAGATGAGAGCAGTCCGAACAATGTAAATATTTACAATACCTCATCTCAAAAAATATAGAGATATTGTCCTCATCTTTATTATTTTAGTTCTGGTTCCCCTTTGCATTCATTAGGTGTATGTTGATTCAGGTAACCTACAGGAAATTTCAAAGTAAACCCTTTATTTGTTATTAGTTCAGAATTCTCTATATGTAACCCGGATCAACAAACACCTGTTGAAGGCCTGAGGGCACAACAGCTGAAACAATGGGATAGTGACAGCAACAAAGTTGAAGACAATAGTCGGCATTTAAATAGTGGAAATAAGAACAGTTTTAAGTTAAAGATTTGATAAATTTCAACCCACAATAAAGCAAACTATTCACTCAAGGAATGTCAAATGTTTCCTGCATGGAAACGGCTAATCCCACTTTGATGTATTATTGATGATGGATATGAAGAACTTACGTTATTTTATCATGCCAATTATTGTGCCGAAAGATAAGTGTATCCTTCTATATCTAAGCATGAATTCTTTTTAAAGAAGAATATCTATCATCTGTTCCTTTAGATCACGGATGCAATACATATGTATAATAAAATTACCAACAATACATTTTATTGTTAGTTGAAGCTATAAAATTGTTCAAATTAAGTTTCATCTCAAGAACCACTACTTTGTAGAACAGACTCCCAAGGGGATACTTCTGCAATCGTTATCTTTCCTAGAAGTCCTCATGATCTTCTCTTCATACCTCTTACACATACATTCATACAACAATCTCATTTAGTAACACTCTATCTTGAGTGGCTCTTAGGCTGTGTATTGTGTGAACATTAGTATAAAAAAAACAGGTACACAAGAAAGGCTCAGGATATGAGGATGTTAGTCTGAAAAAATATTCTTTAGGAAATTATTACTGAATTATTTACTAAATATTTATATCAGTTGAATCAAAAGAACAGTGTTATTCGATTATCCATACTTTGATTATCTGGATGTGAAAAACTCATTCTGTGGTTTTAGTTTTCAATATGAGTTTTGTTTAGTTATAATTTGTGCTCTTACACTTCGAAATTATAAAACAAAAATGATAGTTTTGGTTTGGTTTGTTTTACAGCTTATCAACCTCAATGGGTTATTTAATGCCAACAAAATTTTTATTGTTTTTTTTTGTTTTTTTTAAATGTATTGCTTTTAATATTTTTTCTTCTTAAATGTTATAATTAATATTTATTTATATATTATAATTAATTAATAATTATAATTAATAATTAATATTTATTTATATATTATAATTAATATTTATTTATTTATTGGTTATAATTTTTTTTACAAAAATGTTTTTTCTTATATTTAAACCTATTTTTACATGTTTTGACCCCAGTTTAGGGTTTAACTATTTGTCCATAGCTGGGACCCCTAATGATGCTACCACCCCCAGGTCAGGGTGGACCTGGGAATACCAGCAATTAAGAGGTGATTCCATGCTCCTCAAAACCTCCCAATCAGAGGCCTTACTGCTGGATGTAGTTTATTGTCATACCCAGGACAAAAATGATAGAAATTAAATGTTATTTACACTATTTACATTTGTTCAAATTACTGTCATCATCTCTATTGTCACATTCACATTTTGGCCATTATACATCACAGCTTTCTTCACATATTTGACTAAATTTTGAACGACACACACAGAAGAGTCAATCTGTATTTTGGTATTTCTGTAGATTAGCTTTTGATGACTTTTGTGTAAAAAAAAAAAAAAAAAATTAATTTTCTTCAAATGTGGGTTGTCTTCTGTGGCTTTTATTTGCACTTGAGTCCAGTTAATTCTTTTGTTCGTTTTAGGCAGGACAATATCGTAATTAATCTGACCAATATGGAACACATTGGAGAAATCAATATGGTTATATGTAGCCATAGATAATGAATAGGGATCCATCCTCAAATTGCGTGAAGATGCCAGTTACAAGAAAGAAGGCATCCATTGGATATTTGTTCACAAGTATATCAGAAGTCTTAAATTCAAACTGATCTTGAAATTAATGGCTGGCTTGGTGAAAAAATTGTTGAAGTTATATAATTGCTACATCAGAATGTTAATATGTTTACAGCCAATAATTTGAACAATGTAAATAGTGTAAATAGTTACAATAGCTCATATCAGTAATATAGACAGATCCTGAAGAAGGCCAGAACATACAACAGCCGAAACATTGTGAATGTGACAATAAAGATGAGGAGAACAGTTGGAATAGTGTAAATAGATATAATACCTCATATCAGAAATATAGACAGATCCTGAAGAAGGCCAGAACATACAACAGCCAAAACATTGTGAATGTGACAATAAAGATGAGGAGAACAGTTGGAATAGTGTAAATAGATATAATACCTCATATCAGAAATATAGACAGATCCTGAAGAAGGCCACAGCATACAATAGCCGAAACATTGTGAATGTGACAATAAAGATGAGGACAACAGTTGGAATAGTGTAAATAGATATAATACCTCATATCAGAAATATAGACAGATCCTGAAGAAGGCCAGAACATACAACAGCCGAAACATTGTAAATGTGACAATAAAGATGAGGACAACAGTTGGAATAGTGTAAATAGATATAATACCTCATATCGGAAATATAGACAGATCCTGAAGAAGGCCAGAACATACAACAGCCGAAACATTGTGAATGTGACAATAAAGATGAGGACAACAGTTGGAATAGTGTAAATAGATATAATACCTCATATCAGAAATATAGACAGATCCTGAAGAAGGCCAGAACATACAACAGCCGAAACATTGTGAATGTGACAATAAAGATGAGGACAACAGTTGGAATAGTGTAAATAGATATAATACCTCATATCAGAAATATAGACAGATCCTGAAGAAGGCCAGAACATACAACAGCCAAAACATTGTGAATGTGACAATAAAGATGAGGACAACAGTTGGAATAGTGTAAATAGATATAATACCTCATATCAGAAATATAGACAGATCCTGAAGAAGGCCAGAACATACAACAGCCGAAACATTGTGAATGTGACAATAAAGATGAGGACAACAGTTGGAATAGTGTAAATAGTTACAATACCTCATATCAGAAATATAGACAAGTGTATGTGACATGGTGCGGAAGAAAATTCTGAAAAACAACATCCTGGCAAAATATAAAATAGTGGAATCCACAATCAGCGATATTTTGAAAAACGAGAAATGTTTGAAGAATTTTAAATGAACAAAGTGTGTGTTTGGAATTTTCAAACCCATAAAATGTTCAAATTTTATAAAAATAGCAGTGAGACGTTAACATTAAAAAATCCTGGGTCATAATTCTTGCAAATCCAAAGTCAAAAATGCCAGTGATGTAAATCAAAATGTTTAAAAAATTTGTATCCAAAACCTGCAACACACAGCTACCGTCTGCACTCATTAAGAACCAAGAAATCAACCTGCCATCCAAAGTAGCATTCTTTTACTGGAGGAAGAGCATCCTTTATACTGATTAGATGCTGACACTTCTAAGGTTACCTGTAGAAAAAAATAAATGAGGTGGGTTAAAAAAACAAAAATTGTGCCGCATTGACCGACTGACTGACTCTTCTACTTCTTCCTCACTTGTCTAAAGGAAATATATTCCGGGGCTCTACTTCACCTTACTAAATTAGCAAAGATTTTCAAACATTTCTAGGTAAGAAATAAGATTAAATGAAAATCCTAAAGCAAATCATAAAATAAGACAGTGGAAAAAGGAAGAAAGAAAGAAAAACAGTAGAAAGAAAAAGGGAAAGTGTTAAGGGAATAGTGAAAAAAAAAAGAAAAAGAAAGTAAGGGGAGGAGTAGTGATGTCTAGACATGGGGATGGTAACAGGTGGTTAAATACATCAAGCTCTCTTTGTGGATCAGTTTTAATACTTTATATTATAAGCATTCACTTGTATTATTTACTTAGGGCTGTTTACCTATATATATATATATATATATATATATATATATATATATATTATGGAATGGACAAAGTCCAACAATTATTTTTTAAGACATTTATATATATTTTTTTAGTAATTTGCCTATCATCTGCTTTACACTTCACCCCAGTCTTTTGAACAGGAGTTGAGATATAGTCTTTGTTTTTTGTTTAGGATTGGGTTTCCAGTTCCCTCTAAAGTTTTCTCATTCTCTTTAATTCCCAGTAGCACCTTGTATCTTAGTGGCATTATTGCCTTATCTGGGATGAATTGATTATATATATATATATATATATATGTATATTATTCGGACTATTGTCCTAATCTTTGTCACCATATTTATCACAAAGTTTTGGCCGTTGTATGCTCTAGCCTTCTTCAGTTGGTTGGAATGTCGAACTGAACCCTTTATTTTGCTCACTGGGGTAGACTGTTCTAGTTCTATGTGCCATGTTTGATGGATGTCAGATCAGTTATCTCCTGTTAATTTTCCCTCTGAAAGTTCTCCACTGCCTTAACCGGGTATTGAACTCACACTCTTTGGTCCTGTCACTGGATCTAACCAACGCCTTTATCCACTGTGCCATGTGTCCTCATGTTCAATACCTGGCCGAAACGTTGTGATAAATATGGCGACAAAGATGAGGACAATAGTCCGAATAATGTACATAATACGTCATCTCAGATATATATATATATATATATTTTCTTTTTTTTTTTTTTTTTTTTTTTTTTTTTTTTTTTCAAACTAAAATTATTATACACTTACATTCATGAAACAACATTTACAGTTTTTCAGTTAGGCTTGGAATCTGTTAATTTCTTGAAACTTCAAATAGACATGTTGTCTCTTCTTGAATTCAGAATGCCAAAAACTATGCTAACGTATGTTTAACAAATTGAAACTATGACAACTTCCTTGATGAATTTCATCTTGACATCAAGAAACTGATTAGATTGTTTGTTTGTTTGGGTTTTATGGCATATCAACCACTGTGGGTTATTTAATGCATTGTTTAAAAAAAAACGTATAGCTTGCAACATTATTGTTTAAAAAAAAACGTATAGCTGGCAACATTATTCCTTTACGAAAAAACATATAGCTGGCAACATTATTTCTTTTACAAAAAAACGTATAGTTGGCAACATTACTCTTTTACAAAAAAAACGTATAGCTGGCAACATTACTTTTTTACAAAAAAAACTTAGAGCTAGCAACATTATTGTTTCAAAAACTTAGAGCTGGCAACATTATTTTTCTGAAAACATTATCTGATACCTTGCTGTTGGATGCAGTTTATCGCTGTACCCAGGACGTGGATGTAGTTTACCGTCATACCCAGGACGCGGATGTAGTTTACCATCATACCCAGGACGTAAACTGATTAGACAATTGTAAAGGTTAGTATAAAAATAAATACACATAATATGTCTAGATTATTCAATGAAATAAATAATATTAATAATAGAAAATGTAGATTGTGTTTAGAAGAAAGTTTATATAAATTTTAATAATCATTATTAAATAAAATAATAAATCATTAAACAAGAGAAATGAATTAATAGGTAAATGTAGACATTTTAATAAGTATTTACTTTACAAAAGAAAATAGTATAAATTAGATAATAATGTATTAGGTTGGTGCAAAATAATGACGTACTAATGTCGTTTTTTGACGTATTTTTAACGTCAAAAACGACATTATTACGTAATTATTTTTGCACTAACCTAATAATATAGTACACACAATACATACATATATATAAAAAAAAGATATACATGCAAACAAAAATAACAATGAAAAATAAAAATTACAAAATATACAATTGAAAAACAATTACGTTTATAAGGGAACACAAGAGCACATGTAAAAAAATGAACTTGACAGAAGAGTGAAAAAAAAAATGAAAAAGAGCTTTTAGAGTCATTGAAAGAAGAAAGGAATCAATCATCAAACTTGTGCATTGAGAAATCTTTACAAGAAATGCCAAAAACTTGTGCTGCAGTAGTCAAGGCTAAAGGAGGATATTTTGATGAGAGCTAAATTCAGTCATAAATATGACATCTTACTTTTCTTTTTTTTTTTTAACTGTGTATAATAATTTTCTCTTATTTAAAGTACAAAACAACTTTGGGGCTAATTTAAAAAAATTACCAGGAGTGGACTCAAACTTTTGAACAGTAGTGTGTGTGTATATATATATATATATATATATATATATATATATATATTATTTCACCTGAAGCAAAGCAGAAGTGCAACTGCAAGGGGTTATAGAGAGTGGAAATAAGAGTAAAGAGGGGCATTTGAGGAAAGAATAAAAAGAGGGCCAGAGAACAATATCAAGGTATCAGAAGATGTCGATTGACATTACATTTGAAGATTATAGTTATCACAGAAGCTAGTAAGAAGAAGCGAGTCCCACTGTTTAGAAGTGCGAGTGAAGAAGCTGTTGGAGTAGAAGAGATGGCTATATTTAACCGTTTCAACAGTGAAAGGGTTGGGCTGAGATGCCAGCTTATGTGCACATTTAAATTAATGCAGTTGGGGAACCAGTGAAAATAGCTTGTCAGAGCAGTTGCCATGAAAATATGTATAGAAAAGACAGATGGAAGCCACGGCACATCTGTGAGAAAGTGACTGGAATCACATTGCATATCTGTCTTTGGATTTTGTCAATAACCTCGAGATGAGCAGCGGGGGGAACCAGACCCCTTATATGGCAACAGTATTCCATGCATGGACAAATGGTAGATTTGTAGATGTGAAAGATGAAGTATGATGAGAAAAACCTTTTGGCGCAACACAGGGAACCAACCTTCCTTGCAATAGATGAAGCTATTCATTCAAAGTAGTTGTTCTACCTCAGGCCAGTAGAAAACCTGAGACCAAGAAGGTGCAGAGAGACGCTCTCACGAAGTTGAGCATCAGATATGCTGACAGGAGGTGGGGGGAGCTTCTCTAACATGAGTAAATGAGAGCAGTTTTGTATAGCGAAGAAAACGGCGACTCACCTCGTCAAACCAAGTGACAGCGCGTCGCGTGTATTCTACGACGGAAAATATGGTGAAAAAGAAAATTACTTACCAAACAAAAAGGCATGTATTCCACATGACATCCTGAAGATGGAATATTTGAATTAAAAAAAAAAAAAAAGAACAAGTCCGTCGCAGGAGTCGCTATAAAAGTATTTTGATATGCAAATTGCTGAACATCCTCTCCCAGCTGCCGATGAATGGAAAAAATGTTCGGCTGATAAAAGCAGTTGGTGTTCTTGAATCGGGGTATGAAAAAGTCAGCTATTTTGGCTGCCACGTCTGTTGGAGAGCGAGTTATTTTTCTGACTGTTGGCGTGCATTGGGATTTGTGAAATAGTGCTTGCGATTCGAGTTTTCGGCATTTTCTTTCTGTCCCCGATGTTCGAGTCTGAACTTAGTGATTTATTCTTTGTGATGTGAAAATAATCTGCGACAAACATTTCCTTTGCAATCCCAGATCACTTACATTTTGTTTTGAAGGCAATAAAGTTTACAAGCCATTTGCTGTCCCAGTCAACCAAAGACTGGAGGTCGTTTTCAAGACCAATGGCCAGGTTAACTTTGTCAGCAATGCCGAATAGGCAGGAATAAATGGTGGTGTCATTTCTGTAGACGCCTACTTGAGAACTGATGACATCAGGAAGGTCATGGATAAAGATCAGAAACAATGTAGAATCCAGGATAGAGGCTTTGGGAACACCAGTGTTCGTGTGAAAGGAAGTGGAGGTGAACTCATTTAGGACGACCTTCATTTCCCAGTCAATATGGCACATGACAATAAACTACATCCAACAGCAAGGCCTTTGATCAGGGGGTTTTGAGGAGCATGGAACCACTTCTTGATTGCTGGTGTTCTCAGGTCTGCCCGGATCTGGTATGGTGGCATCTGGTGGGGTCCCAGCTATGGGCAAGTTTTTAAACACCACAACCACCAAAAAAATGATCAAAACATTATGAAATTATAAAAACAGGTTTTACTATCAGCAATACCTTTTTGAAAAAATTATTACCAGCAATACATTTTTGGAAAATAGAAATATTACCAGAAATGCATTTCTTGAAAAAAATCTCACCAGCAATAAAAATGTTGTTGGCATTAAATAACCCATTGAGGTTGCTATGCCATAAAACAAAACAAAACAAACCAAATCAAATAATCATCCTGTAATACCATGTCCCTGAAGCTTACAAAGAATGCCAGCATGCAAAACCCTATGAAATGTCTTATAGATATCTAGAGCCACAGCTCAAGCTTCACCATTATTATCAAGAGATTGGTATACAAATTATATATATATATACTTCAAAGAGGATAAAATCGAGGTAGAGCTCTATGTCAAAGACAGTCAAGATGATAATATAAAAGGCTCAAACACTAATATTTTATGGTTATAATTTATTATATTGGAATCGTAATCACAATCCAATTCATCAGACCTACAAATATTTAGGTCTGATGAATTGGGTCATGATTATGAGTCCAACGTAATAAACGTAACCATAAAATATTAGCATTTGAGCATTTTTTTTATTTATTTATATATATATATATATATATTTATTAAAGACATTTTTATGTTTCACGTTATTTTTATAGATACAAGTATTTAAGTAAATGCTCTGTTTATAATAAACAGTATTAAATAACATTTACCGGCCTGAATGTCCGAGAAATTTTCATAGAAAATATTCGTCCTTGGACAGGATTCGAACCTGCATCCTATACGGAACCATCATTTACGCTGAGCGGTCAAGGCATGACGGTAAATTGTCGGACTTTGTCCATTTCGTTATATATATATATATATATATATATATATATATATATATATATATATATATATATATATATATATATATATATATATATATATATATATATATATATATATATATATATATATATATATATATTCTGTGTGTGGTGAAATTATTAGGTTGGTGCAAAAATAATGTCGTTTTCTCACATATGTTACTATGTGTGAAAACGACATTATTTTTGCACCAACCTAATAGTTACTTCCAGACAAGAAACTTTCAGAATTCTTTGAGTGAAGAGTTAGTGTTACCATCATTTGAAATTCATAAAATCTTTCTCTTAAAAAATTTTTTTTAAGGAAAATAAACTTCTCAAGTACACTATTATGACACTATTATATATCTGACAGAGTTTCCTACATAACCTTTTCTTTGAAATTGTGTGGAAAGGCAGTACTAATTGTCTTATTACTTTCCCTTCTAGTGACATGTGTGCATTGAACAAAAACCGTTAATTTCTGGCACAGATTCACAGTCCAAAAAAATGGCATGGATAGAAGTTATTTCTTGTTTTTAATGCTAATTTTACAATTTGGTATTTTTTAAAATATTAACCAGAATTCTTTCAGAGAATTCAATCATTCCACTCAGTGATCTTGTCATTTGGAGAGCAGTGTTTTAAGGTCACTCAACGCTCTCCTTACTATTGGCCCCAGTACAAAAATCTCTTCACTTTACTATTTTGTAATCCATATTACTCAAGTAGCTAATCATATGGCAGTATTTCCCTCTTGTTCATCTTTTCTATCAGCAACTTACTATCTTCTACTCTTCCTTCTTTTGACTTCACTGCCACTTCTTCTTTGTGGTTGTTGTTTTTTTTAGCTTCTATTTGTTATACTTCTTTTACTTTCACTTTCACTTTTTCCTTTCGTTTGTGTTTTTCTCTCTTAACTTCACTCATTTTTTACAATGCTTACTAATTCTCTTTCCTTCATTTCTTCTCTATATACGTCACCTGTTCATTCCTGTTTTTATTTCTTCTTCTTTTCTTTCTTTCTATGTGTCATGTCCTTTCAGGATGTTGGCGATCGTGACTCTCCACCTCTTCCTGTCCCTTGCAGCTCTCAACAAGTTCCTTCTCTCTGCCACCTCCCCCAGACCATGTTCTGTCAGCCACTAGGTATGACATGCTTTGTTTTCCCTTGTCTCTCTCTTTCCCTCTATTCAACCTGTGAGTATCAGATTCTCCAGGCCCTCCTTCCTCATTATGTGACCCAGGAACTTCTCACAATTCCCTTATTCTTTCTTGCATTCTTTCACTCTATCTTTTTACTACAATGTGAGTACCTTTTTTTTTCTTTCTTTTTGCTTACTTACTTTGTTCTTTCTACCTTTTTCCTTTCTTTCTTCTTTCTTCCACTCTTTTTTTATTCTTTTTTCTTTGTTTTTTCCTTCTTTCTCCTTTTCTTTTTCTTTTTGATTTTTTCTCCCTCTTTTTTCTTTTTTCTCCTTTTTTTTATTTTTTGTTTCTTTTTGTCTCACTTACATTCTGCCTTCCTTTATTTTTGCCTTTTTTCTCTTTCTTGCTTTTATTCTTTGTTTCTGCCTCTCGTCTTTTTTCTTTTTCATTACTTCCATTAAATTCTTCTTATTCTCCTTTTTATATTTCCTGTCTATTTTTCATTGCCTCTTGCCCTCCATTCATTTATCCTTTCTTTCTTAATGTCTTTTCTGCATTTCTCTAATTTTGCTTTGATTTTCTTTTTGCCATATTCTCGTTTTTATTTCTCCTTTTTTTTTCTCTCTCTCTATTCAGGTCTTTCTTTCTTTCTTTCTGCTTCTTCACCTTCTCTTTTCCTTCACTTCTTTTATTTTCTTACCTCTTCATCTACTTTTTCTTTTTTTTTCTGTCTTCCTCTTCCCCGTATTATTTCTCTCCTCTTCCTTTTACTCATGCTTCTTACCATCTCTCTAATTACATCTATTTCTCCTTTCTTCTTTCTCCTTTTTATTTTATATTCTCTTCATTATTTCTCTGATTCTCTCTAACATTGATTTCCTTTTTATCATCTTTTCTTCTATTTCTTTTTTACCTGCTCTCTTGATCATTGGTTTTGATATGATTACCAAAGTTAAGCAATGTTGAGTCTAGTAAGTATCTAGATGGGTGACTGTTTTGCAATACCAGGTGTTTAAGCTTGTGTGTGCAGGTGGTGTAATATATAATGGCTCGGAATTGCAATTTGGAAAGTTTTTTATATTCACTTACATGCTAATATCCTTGGGAAATGTTTGAAGCCAGCTATGGGTTAAATAGTAGTATTTGTATCAGTAGATCTTTATTATCTCCAAAAATTCTTACAACCCAAAAATATTTTCCAGCTTTAAATAACTGTTGTAACCTAGGGAAGGTTACTGAATAGAATAGTCAAAGTTTGGTAAGGAATGATAATACTTAAGACAAGAACACATATAGGATTCGCCAGCAGTGCATAGAAGAAGTAGTCAACTGCTAGAAGTGAGTCAAGTGAATTCCACAATGAACCTCCAACTGCAGACCAACATGCAATATTCGCTATTGTATTTATATGAATGGGGATATACCCACTGTTGTCCGGAAGTATGTTACAACAATAACCAGCAAAAGCTTGATAAGCTGTGAAAAACAAGTCAATCAATAAATCCTGTTTTCTCTCTCTTTCTCTGTTACACTTTCTTTTTTCTATTTGTTTTACATTCTTTCCTAGATCTCTTTCATTTATCTTTATTATCTTTTTCACCCACTCTTTTTTTCTTCTCATTCTTTCTTTTTCTTTCTATTTCTTTTTCTTCCTTCTTTTTCTTCTCATTCTTTCTTTTTCTTCTCATTCTATCTTTTTCTTCTCCTTCTTCTTTTTCTTCTCTTTCTTCTTTCTTTTTCTTCTCTTTCTTCTTTCTTTTTCTTCTCTTTCTTCTTTCTTTTTCTTCTCTTTCTTCTTTCTTTTTCTTCTCTTTCTTCTTTCTTTTTCTTCTCTTTCTTTTTCTTCTCATTCGCTCTCTCCTCTCTCTGTTTTCTTATTCTCTTTCTCTATTTTTCTCTCTTCTCTCTCTTGTCAACTCTTTCTCTCTTTTTTTCTCTCTTTTTTCAACTCATTCTCTTCTTTCTCTTATACTTCTCTCTCTTTCTCCTTTTCTCTTTCTTTGCTCCTTCACTTCATACCAATTTCTACTTTTCTTTCTTTTTCTCACTTTTTTTACCTTCACTCATTTAAGTACCGTTAAGCAGACTGGAAGTACCTTTTAAATGGTCAAAATCTCATTAAATTTAAATTAAGGGTCGAGAATTTCCTAGTAATTAACTGATCAGCTAATTTCATGGAAACTTCATCCTTTCTCTAATTTATTACAGAGTGCACTTGACAAAAATCTTTCTCCAAACTGCTCATCTCTAAAATGAAAGAAAAAGTTTTAAAAAGCAGTTAAATAAAAGTCCCACAGGTGTTAAACAGAGGTTATGGCAATGATTTCATGGCCTCACCCCAAATTTATGATATGTACCCCTCACCACTCTACTACATCTCAATTTTCGTAAGATAGTATTCATATAAAATATAAATTTTATTCTAACCTAATTATGTATAATAATGGATCATATGCAATATAGGTGAACAATTCAATTAGAAAAATTGAAAATAAATACAATGTATCTAAGTACAAATTAGAAACATGTCATAATAGATCATTCTATCTTAAATAAACAAACAATGTTTTGTTGCAATTTTTAACATCAACTTGAGATTTTTCTTGTTAAAGAAGTTGAATGATTTTAACACATTCAACATTATAAGTAAAAAATAGTGAATTTTATATAATAGTTTTTCAAGACTTAGCATGAGCAAAACATATTCACGGATTCGGATGAAAAAAAAAAGATACCTAAATTTTTTATCCTTTAATAGTCATTTGTGATTAGTTTAATTTGCAACATATTTGTTTTTTTCGTTTCTACCTACATTTATGTAGGCAGAAAAAAAGCAAATGTTTTTATCTGTCCTTCTTGCCTCTCACATGCCCGACAAGAGTCAAATTATCCAAGCCTGTTTAATTCATTATGTCCTTGAGAAATTTCAGCTATCAACATTATACATTAGTAGACATAATTCTACTTCATTTTCAGTATGCCTACTTTGACATGGAATATTTTGACGCAAATCTATTGGATCATATTTTAATACATTAAAATCACTTTATTTACATTATTCAAACTGTTGTCCTCATCTTTATTGCCTTATTCACAATGCTTTGGCCATTGTCCACTCCAGTTTTCTTCAGGTGATTGGAATTTCAAACTGGGCAAGATGTCCTTGAGGACATCATTGTATGAATTTTTGGGACATATAAACTTAATATCGCAGTAAACATTTTTTTTTTTACCAGAGCTCATATTGCAATTTTGTTATTATTGCTTTTCTCAAGCACTCTGTAAATTGTATTTATTTCTATGCTTGGCCAGCTTAGAAGATTTTCATAGTCTAGCATATGTGCTGATTCCTTAAGTTGATGTATTTTCCAGTGATGTTCTCTGTCTATTATTTCAAACCCATCCCACAGGGGCAGGGGATTGATCTCTCTTTTCCCTCCATATGTAGTCAATGGATAAAAGCCTTGGTTGGATCCAGTGACTTGACCCAAAAAGTTGTGAGTTCAATATCTGTACTATAAAGGACATATAATCTTTTCTTGAGTTCAGAACACCATAATATATACTAATGCTGCTTAACAAATCAAATGCTTAAACAATGAAAATCAAACAACACAAATGTAAAAAATAACAAAATTTCTTTCTTTTTTTTTTCTAGCTCCCGTTCTCTGATGAAGTTTTCATAAAAGTGAAACATGTTAGATTGATAAATGTTTCCTATTTGTTTTTTATCCTATTTTCTGTTGGACTCCAATCTGTATTTGATCCTAATTATTTTTCTACTATCTAGTGATCGTGCACAGATTGCACCAAGGTCATAATCAGTGTCATCTATAAGGGTGTGGTAATTTTACTTTCTCTTTGTCTATTTTACACAATCCATGCATTTATTTTTGGCTTTGTATTTTGTAAAGAACTTTTTAATTTGTGGTTTGGATTTTAAATTATTTTCCAATATTTATACTACATGCACTATTGCATAATATGATACAAAACATTGCACACTGCAAAATGTTGCATAGTACTATTAAAAATCTTGTTTAATAGTACACAACATATTGGAAAAAAAAATTTAAACTTCAGAAGACAAAACGCATTGGCAAAATCTAAGATTTTTTTCCAATTGTCATTTTATACCAATCTGTCTTGTCCACAGAATTGATCTGTGAATTTAACTATATTGTTGACATAGAAAAAAAAAATATCCCTTACTATAAAGATAATTTACATTAACCAGAAAAAAAAAGCTTAGACAGAAGCATCTATCTTTTTAAATTTGGATTTTTTAATGTAACTATAACAACAAAAACATTTTGATTTCATTTTTGCCTTGAAAAAGTCAGAAGATGAAATGTGTTGACAAAATCTAAGATTTTTTTCCAATTGTCATTTTATACCAATCTGTCTCATTCACAGAATTGTGAATTTAACAACAACATATTGTATAATACTATGCACAGTATTGCATGCCAAAATGTTGCATAATGCTATACAAATATTGCACAATCCTATAAAAATATTATTAGGTTGGTGCAAAAAATAATGACGTAATAATGTCGTTTTTTGACGTATTTTTTAACGTCAAAAAACGACATTATTACGTCATTATTTTTGCACCAACCTAATACAAGCTATTAGAAAAATATTGCACAATACTATGCATAATATTAATATGCTATTAGAAAAATATTGCACAGTACTATGCAAAATATTGCATGCTGCTAGTCAAAATATTGTATAATGTTATTCAAAATATTTCACAATATTACAATAATAATGCACTATATTAAACAAAATATTCCACATTTCAAAATGCTGCATAATACAAAATAAATTATTGCACAATACTAGACAATATGTTTCATTCTTCTATGCAAAATATTGCACAATGCAATACAAAATATTATAAACAATACTATACCAGATGTGATATTGATACTGTAATAGAATATAAAAAAAACAACTCAGACTCTTTCCGTCTGATCTTAAGAACATGCAATATCCGTTTTTTTTCTAGTTTTTTTTCAGAGAAAAGATGTTAGGGCCAAATTTTCATCAAATCTTAGAATGTTAAAAATTCAAAAATCAATAAAAGATTGAACCATGAATTAAATGTAAAATTTCAGGTGCTTTTCACACTCACACAATTGTGCAAGATTAAAGAAAAAAATAAGGATATAAGTTTAATAAGAACATTAGAATATAAGAA
>OZ010606.1:56897531-56922531 GCA_963932145.1 Acanthosepion lycidas | reverse complement strand
ATCTTAATAAGTCCTACAATAATTTTGATATATTAAGACTAAATCATGGAAAATATTTTACAGCTGAAATGGATAGATGTAACTGTAAGTTTGTGGAAGAATTAATAAATAAAAGAAATAATAAACATAATAATTAAAAAAAATAAATATCATTTTCTCATAATGCAAATGGAAACCAAAAATATGGTTTCTGGTCATGTACAATGTTTGTGACCCCACTTCTGGAAAGAAGATCATCTATCTCTTGATACTTTTGAATCATAAGATATCAGACATGTTTTTGCAGTGGTCCTAAGGAAAGGAGATTCAGTAAGCCTCTCTCAACGTCATGTCAACTTGAGGTTGACCACTCTCTTGCCTTCAAGTTTAGTAGACACACGTGCATCAATAGAAATTGACCCTTAATTTTCTAATGAATTTTTTCTGTTATTTATTGTGGTCCAACGACATTACCATCTTCTAATACCAGATGAAAAACAAAAACCAACCCACTACAAGTTCTATGTTAAGTTTCTTTTCTCACACTTTTCACTTGTGGTACTATATTCTGGCTTCATCCTTTCCAGTTTGATCTTCAAAAATTTAAATGCAATGTCAATCATAATCTTCTGTTTTCTTGTTCTTTTATGGTCTTCTGTCTCTTTAATAGTGCTATATATTTCTCATATTCTCTAGCACTCAGTCACTCTTTGCATCCTAGTGGCTTTAATTCCTTTGATCTTCAAAAATTTAAATGCAATGTCAATCATTATCTTCAGTATTCTTAATTCCTGTTCTTTTATTTTCCTCACTCTTTAATAATGCCTTTTTTCCTGTATTCTTTCACACTCAGTAATCGCCTGTTAATGACTGTTGCCTTGTTTGGGGTGAGATGATTAACAAAAAACAAAGATTTCAATATTAGAATGATCTTAAGACTTAGAATAATAAATTATATATTATGCTTGACTTGCCTCAATATAGAATACAATCTTCAAATGATCTTAAGAAGTATGATAATATTTTCAATAGATTGTTTGACTAGTGGCAATATAGAATTTATTATTAGAGTAATCATAGGAAGGACAAAATTATTCGATATATTAACAGATTGTGACACCGAGGGAGATGTGATTAAATATACTTTATTTACTTTAAAATAGTTATTCAGTATTATTATTGTTTAGATAATAAGCATTATAACATAGCACAAATAGCTATATTGTGGAAAAAGGAATTTTCGACAATATGCGCATTTTTACGTATTTATAAATATTTTTTAACTTTTATCGAAAGTGACATTTTTGTACATTTAGTTATGGATAATATTACACATTAATTACTAATTTTTTTTAATTAATAATTATTAATGCTCAGTTGTTGACAATAATAGCTATCTGCTGATGTGTTAAAATTTTGGAATAATGCAATAACAAAAATTTAAATTTTCATCTCTCTAATAGATTTCACGATCTGTTAACTCATATCTGGAGGAAGAAGACATGGTTTGATGTCTTTCTCATCTATATGATTTTCCAAGCCTTCTTTCTACATTATGTGCCCCAGAAATTTCAACTATCTCTTCTTGATGTTAACATATTGCAACAACTATTAGGGAGATACAATTAAATATACTTTAATGTTTAAAAAGAAATTTATTCAGTTTTATTGTTTAGGTAATAAGCATTATAACAGCACAAATAGTTATATTGTAGAAAAAGGAAGTTTTGACAATATAGACATTTTTACGTATTTATTTATTTTTTTCTTGTACATGTAATTATGGTTAATATATATTAATTACTAATTTTTTTAATTAATAACTATTTGTGCTCAGTTGTTGACATTAGTAAGTATCTGCTGATTTTGGAATAATGCAATTATATATATATATATATATATATATATATATATGAAGAAATATAGTCTTAAGGTGGGATAATGGGATAAAGTGCTCACTATCAGAGATACAGCGTGTGTAAATATAAAAGTGAACATAGAAGTCAACACTTAGAGGCAAAAGTCTGTTTCATGCTAGATACAATCGTCATGCCATGAGTGCTGTTATTTTTCTCAGCTATAAATATATAAGATAAGAAATAAAAATAAAAAAAATAAAAAATAAATAAAAACAAGCAAAATAATTTAACCTAAATAAACAAATAAACAACTTCCGGTAAAATAACCACCAAAATGGACTACCCACAATGCACCACTGACCCATATATATATATATATATATATATATATATATATATATAAATAGTCGAGAAAAATAACTACTCGTGGCCTGACAATTGCATCTAGCATGAAACAGACTATTGCCTCTAAGTGTTGACATCTATGTTCATTTTTATATATATATATATATATATATATATATATATATTGTCATCCACAGACAGATTATTTCGCTGTATCACAGCTCATCAGTGTGGCTAGACGTCTGGTTGCCTCTAGCTAGGATCGAAACCTGACTGAATTAGTGTCAGTCGGAGATTCTATCACTAAGCTGTTAATGCACTGCAGGAATGAAGGTGAATTTAAGTGTATTTATTTTTAGATAAACACACAGTGACTGAGAGAACAAGATTCGATTTACCAATTTGCGTTATTAGTCATAATAGTCATTGTTTACAAACCCACACTTCCTTCCCAGAGAGTTCAACCGAAATAAATTTTTCAGGAGCATATATATATATATATATATATATATATATATGGTTGGATAGATGTGAGCTTGTGACCCTGGGTTTCACGAGTTTGTCTGACGATCGCTAAAGCGTGAAACCCAGGGTTACAAGCTCACATCTATCCAACCATATATGTTAGCTCTATCTCTGATATTGAGCGCTTTCTAATAAGTACTGCACATATAATATATAAATAATTATACATATATATATATATTTATTTATATTTATATACACACACTTTTCACATATATATATATATATATATATTATTGCATTATGCCAACAACTGAACACAAATAGCTATTAATTAAAAAAATTAGTAATTAATGTATAATATTATCCATAATTACATGTACTATTATATCAATTTAAAAGAAAAGTTAAAAAAAAATAAATAAATAAATATGTAAAAAATGTGTATATTGTCGAAAATTCCTTTTTTTTTATCCACAATATATCTATTTGTGCTATATTACAATGCTTATTACCTAAACAATAAAACTGAATAAATTTCTTTTTAAACATTAAAATATATTTATTTGCATCTGCCTAATAGCTGTCATGATCTGTAAATATGTATATATGTATAAATATTAACAAACATTAATAGATAGAAACAGACTGACAGATATATAAACAGACAAGTATATAAATGAAAACTGAGAAAGAATTAATTTTAAAAATTATACATGATTTTATTGATATATTTTATTTAAATATGTTTGTCTTCTATACTGTAACAGCATTATTTCTTGTTTGTTAAACATGGGTTAATTAATAACTATTTGTGCTCAGTTGTTGACATTAATAGCTATCTACTGATGTGTTAAAATTTTGGAATAATACAGTAATAAAAATTTAAATTTCATCTCTCTGATAGGATGGGGCAGCAAAAGTTACACACCATATGGATAATCTATTTAAAATGTATAATTACGCATGAAAATTTTATTTACTAGTTATTTAATTATTATACACGCTGTTCAAAATGTCCTCCTCCTTTTTCAAAACATTTCAATTCTGTGCCTTCAGGATTCATAAACATGTTGGAGAGTTTCCTCTGTCATAATATTGCATATTCATATTTACAGATCACGACAGCTATTAGGAAAATGTGATTAAATATATTTTAATGTTTAAAAAGAAAATTATTCAGTATTATTATTGTTTAGGTAATAAGCATTATATTAGGTTGGTGCAAAAATAATGACGTAATAATGTCGTTTTTTTTACGTATTTTTTAACGTCAAAAAACATTATTACGTCATTATTTTTGCACCAACCTAATAATATAGCAAAAATAGCTATAACGTGGAAAAAGGAATTTTCGACAATATACGCATTTTTTATGTATTTATGCTTATTTTTTAACCTTTATAAAAAACAACATTCTTGTACATTTAGTTATGGATAATATTATACATTAATTACTATTTTTTAAAAATTAATAACTCTTTGTGCTCAGTTGTTGACATTAATAGCTATCTGCTGATGTATTAAAATTCTGGAATAATACAATAATAAAAATTTAAATTTCATCTCTCTAATAGATTACATGATCTGTTAACTCATATCTGAAGGAAGAAGATATCATTTGATGTTTTTCCCATCTATATGATTTTCCAAGCTCACCTTCTACATTATGTGCCCCAGAAATTTCAACTATCTCTTCTTGATGTTAATATATCGTGACATCTATTAGGGAGATACAATTAAATATATTTTTATCTTTAAAAAACTTATTCAATATTATTATTATTTAGGTAATAAGTATTATAACATGGCACAAATAGCTTATTGTGGAAAAAGGAATTTTCGACAATATATGCATTTTTTTATGTATTCATGCTTATTTTTTAACTTTTATAAAAAAAAAAAACAGTTTTATACATTTAGTTATGGATAATATTTTACATTAATTACTAATTTTTAATTAACAACTATTTGTGCTCAGTTGTTGACATTAACAGCTATCTGCTGATGTTTAAAATTCTGGAAAAGTGCAATAATAAAAATTTAAATTTCATCTTTCTCATAGATGTCGTGATCTTTTAATTTTTTCTTAAGCCCAGTGCAGTAATGGATAACAGCTTGGATTGAGGAATCCGAGAGCTGAGTTCAAATTCCAGTTGAATCCATTACATTCACTTCCAAGTAAAGTTAATGATATATATATGGTAAGGGTGTAACGGTTAGCAAGCTTGTCTCGCTAGAACAATTATGACTGAGTAGTGAGTTCAATCCTTACTGGATGCCCCATACTTTTGACCCTGTGCCAGATCTAAGCTATGCTTGAAAAAACACTATATATACAGGATGATGCAAAATGAGGATAATTTATTAAAAAAAGTATAATTACACATGAAAATTTTATTTAATTGTTATATGTGCTGTTCAAAATGTCCTCCTCCTTTTTTAAAACGCATTTCAAATCAGTGCCTTTATGATTCATAAACATGTTGGAGAATTTCCTCTGTCATAATATTGCATATTCATATTTACAGATCACGACAGCTATTAGGGAAATGTGATTAAATATATTTTAATATTTAAAAAGAAAATTATTCAGTATTATTATTGTTTAGGTAATAAGCATTATAACAGCACAACTAGCTATATTGTGAAAAAATAAGTGCAATTACCTGCATGTGTGGGGAGGTGGGGAATTGCAGTCAGACATGGGAGACTGAATATTTGCCATAGATTGTTTTTCTTTTAATTAATAAATTTAAAATTATACATTAATTACTAATTTTTTAATTAATAACGATTTGTGCTCAGTTGCTGACATTAATAGCTATCTGCCAATGTGTTAAAATTTTGGAATAATGCAATAATGAAAATTTAAATTTCATCTTGCTGATAGATGTCACGATCTGTAAATTTAATTTTAATTTATTTAGGTAAGGAATATTAGAGTTCTTAAGTGTGAACATGGGAGCAACAACAACATTTTAGAGAAAAAGGAAACAAATATGAAACTTATACTTAACATAAAGAAGAGACAGTTGAAATTTCAAGGCCATACAATGGGGAAAGAGGGCCTGGAAAATTTGATACTCACATGAAATATTGAAGGCAGGAGAAACAGGAAAACAATGTATAACATACTTAGTGAGCTTAACAAAATGGATGTTGGAACAGAGTTTAGAAGTAACAAAAAGACAAAATTTATTAAGAGCTACAAATGACAGAAGTTGCGGAGAGCCATGATCACCTAGGTCTTAAGGGGACACAACACATAAAAAGGAGGTGACAATTTTTTGATGATTCTAGAAGATCTCCACAGCTTTCTTTCTTTCATTCTGTATCTGCCATCAACATGGTGTTGGCTGTGTATTCAGTGGCGTAGCTGGGGGGGGCGAGGGGGGACCACACCGGGTGCCAGCACAGGAGGGTTGACACAATGTTGCCCCCAACAAAATTTTTCAACCAGGCTAAAGTATCAAAAATAGTCGGAAAACAGTGATGGAGACACAGGGTTTCGCAGGCGGGCATATGACCCCCCAGAAATAATTTATGAGACTCCCCCAAGTTTTGTCCCCTCGTCAGAAATTTTCTAATAAATTGTCGGAAAATTTGTGAGTAGGAAAAATAGCAATGTTTTCAGCTTTCATGTGTTTCAGTTGCTACAATCTTGGTTACTAGCAAGAGACATTTTATTGTTGTAACATTTTATTGGATGATATGGTGTTTTAACTCTGCATCATTAATAACAACTATCTGTGATGTCCATTACAAACAAGCTTACATGACAAACAGATTTTGACGATGTCATTGACCAGTTTGTCACAATGAAAACAAGAAAACATTCATTCTAAGACCATAGTATCGAATGTCATTCTTTTGTGTATTGCCGTGTTTTGTATTTAGTTGTTCTGAAAGTGAACAGTTGCATTTTAAAAATCTTTTGATTTGAACTGATTATTTTGTGGTATTGGATTTTGTCTTGGATCATACATGTAAACAGTAACATACCGGTCAGTAGAGTAAAGTAGAGGTAGAGCATGTATGAAAATTTAGCTACAGCTAACCATTCAGCATAGGGTGAATCGGGGTCATTGGGGACCGCCCCGGGTGACGTTTACTCTAGCTACGCCACTGTGTGTATTGTATATTTAAACTGTTGGAGTAACAACAAAGATGACAATATTCGCCTGATTTCAGCCAATATTCTAAGAAACTATTATTATTATTTCCTTTGATTTCTGTTATACAGTGTAACCCCCGGATATAAGAGAGATTTTCTCTGGTCCCAAATTAGAGCCATACTTACCTAAACAAAATAGACCAAACCCGGATATAAGAGAAACCCGGATATAAGATACTTCGTCTCCAGTCCCGACAACTCTCTTATATCCGGGTTACACTGTATATATTTTTTTCTGGATCCCAACCAAAGACTTAAGGTCAGAAATAAAAATTAAAAAAATCATAAGCACACACAGATTTTACTTAGGTAAAGTTCTTCATAGGGTGTGACTTCTACTTGCAAGAATAATTTTTTGTATTTCTTTAAGGCATAGGCTACCAGAGATCCCTTCAAGCAGTATCAGAATCTTTTGTAATCAAACCCAGGGCACCAAACACAACTGGAATTATTAATATCCTCATGTGCCACATTTTGAGATTTCCACTTCAAGATCCTTGTATTTTGATAGTTTTTCAAAGATCTTCAAAGATATATTACAATCTGCAGGAACTACCATACCAATAAGAAAGCACATTCTGTTTTTGTGGTCTTTGATCATGATGTATGGTTGATTAGCTTTGAGTGTTCTGTCTGCGGGTATTGTAGAGTCTCACAAAATTGTTACAGTTCCTATCTCTGCAACTGGGTCTCTGCATATTCATCATCATCGTTATTATTGTTGTAATCTAGGAAAAGGGTACTGAATAAGAATAACCAAAACGAAGGTTGGAAATGGAACGATAATATTTATAACAGGAACAACATAAAAGAGTTGCCAGCAGCATGTAGTAAGTAATTAACTGCTTGTGGTGAGCTAGAAGTGGATCAAGGTGAAACCTGAGTGAATCCAAATGACTAACACATACAGTATATTCTACTGTATTTATATGGATTGTGACATGCCCATTATAATCCATAGATACCATATAACAGTTATTATTTTTTTTATGATTTCTGTCTTATACAGATTTTTTTTTCCGAGTTCCAACCAGATATCTAAGGTCAGAAATGGTGTCATGACATTTTTACTGAATATTTTCATAAAAAAAATAAAAATAAAACTTTAGATCACACATTTTATATTGATAAATCCCTTTGTGAGGTGTAAGCTGTACTTGTGAGAACAATTTTTATATCTTTGAAGGCATCAGCTGTCAGGAATCCTTTCAATGAGTATACCAGAACCTTTTCCAACCAAGCTGAGGGTTCCACACATAACTGGAATTATTGATGTTCTCATGGGCCACATTTTTTAGATTTCCATTTCAAGATCTTTGTATTCTGATAGTTTTTTTTTTAAGATCTTCAAAGATATATTACAGTCTCCAGGAACTACCATGTCAATCTGTTTTTGTGATCTTTGATAATGATGTCTGGGCGATTAGCTTTGCTTGTTCTGTCTGTGTGTATTGTAAAGTCCCACAAAATTGTTACAGGTCCTATCTCTGCAACCGGGCTTAGGCAGTGTTCGTACTAATTTTTTGCTGTTTCCTTCCCGTAAAATTTTTCCAGTGCAAATATTGAGCCGTTATTATTATTATTAAAGTTACAAGCCCTCTGTCTGTAACTAGGTCTAGATGATTTCCATACCAGTTTCTAGCAGTTTCTTTCCTATAAAAACTGCAGATGATCCAGCGAAGATATTGGCTCATCTTGTCATGCCGAGTTTTATGACAGGCCAACGCTGATACCATGAAACCTAATGCAAGATGTTCAATTGATATTTATCTCTGAATCTGCATTTGGATATAACACAATTTTTCAGTAAGGTTGCTAGATAATTTCTAGTTGGCAATCATTGGTACTGTACAGCAAGAATAAAACCTCAATCTCAGCTTTTAATCCTGCACTACATAACCAGTGATGGGTACGAGGTCTGTCTACATCAGCTCATTTGGCACATATAGAGTATTGATTATGAAGAGGTTTATCTTGCCATTATTTCTGAATTTCATCCATCATTATTATTATTATTATTATTATTATTATTCCTTGGACTTCTGATATATATTCATTTATTCCCGGGTCCCAAGGTCAGAAATGGCATCATGACATTTTCCACCGAGAATTTCTTGAGGAAAAAGAAACATAAGAGCACACATATTTTACATAGATAAAGCTGTTCGTAATATGTGAGCTGCACTTATTATTATTATTATTATTATTATTATTATTATTATTATTAAAAGTCTAGGATTCTGATAATGGATAGATTTCATCTGTTTTATTTTCTCTTCTAAACATTAGGAAAGTTGAAGAGATCAGAGGAAATACTATAAAAACTGGTAGTAGGATATTTCTTCTTTGTCTCTGTGCCATGTCCCGATTACGGCTCTCCACAATTTCTTAGTAATGTTTTTTTTTTTTTTTTACTATTTCCCCAACTCCCTGTTCCACCATTCATACACACAAGCTTGTTGCACAACCTGACAACTTTACTGCATTCAGTATGTCCTGTGAGTGTCATCATCTCCAGTCCTTCTTTTCTCATTTTGTATCCCAGAAATTTCAACTATATCTTTCTGATTCTAAGTATTCACTGCCATACAATTGGATTGATATTACATAGCAATTCAGAACTCTCTTCTTTGTTTCTCTTGCTTTAAGTCTCCTCTTCATCCGTGAGGAAATTTTCCAGTATTCACTATCATATAGGAGGATTGATATTACATAAGACTTCAGCACTACTTTATTTGTTTTTAATAAACTTTTCCAGTTTCTTAGTACTTTGCGTTCTTAGCTTCTGGAAGGCATCTTTTACTGTTTCAATGTGCGTTCATATTTTACTATCATATAGTATCTAAATAATTTATTAAACAATGATATTATACAGTGATTGCCATCATTCATTTCCTGCAATTTCAATGAAGTGTTTTTATTGACAATGGAGATGTGAGGGGGAAATTGGGTTGAAAAAGGAACAATTGGTAGAAAAATTTATGTGGAAGGAAAAAAAAACTGAAGGCATTAAAATCTATTAAAAGACAAAAATAAAAGACAAAGTGAAAAAATTTAAGAAAATAAACTGAATAGAAAAGTGGAGAAGGAAAGAAAGAAAATATATGATAAGAAAAATTAGTCATAAAAAAAAAAAAATAGGAATTAAATATAAAATGAAAAAGGGTAAGGAACGGAAAAAAAGCAAATGTAGATGAGTAAAAATTAAAAGGAATCGAAAATGAAAGATCGTAAAACAAATAATAAGAAAAGGAATAAGAAGATGTAATGAAAGAGAAAAAGAATGAATAGAAGGAATGAAAAAGAATAAGGAAAAGAAAAAGGATAAGAAGGAAAATGAAAGAATGAAAAAGTGAAGAAAGGAAATAAGATAAGGAATCTGAAAAATAAATGAAAAAGAAGAAATGAAAGGAAAAAGAAGGAATATAAGAGAAACATGGAATAAGGAATGAAAAGAAATAGTAAAAGAATGAATAAATAAAGAATGAAAAAGGAGGAGAAGGAATAAAAACAAAAATTGGGAAAAGGAGTAAATAAAGAAGGAATGAAAATAAAAAAGAAATGGAAAAAAGAATGAAAAAAGAATGAAAAAAAGAAATGGAAAAAAGAATGAAAAAAGACTGAAAAAAAGAAATGGAAAAAAGAATGGAAAAAAGAATAGAAAAAAGAAATGGAGAAAAAGAATGAAAAAAAGACTGGAAAAAAGAATGAAAAAAGACTGAAAAAAAGAAATGGAAAAAAGGCTGAAAAAAGAAATGGAAAAAAGAATTGAAAAAAGAATGAAAAAAGAAATGGAGAAAAAGAATGGAAAAAAGATTGAAAAAAAGACTGGAAAAAAGAATGGAAAAAAGAAATGGGAAAATAAGGGAAAAAAGACTGAAAAAAAGAAATGGAAAAAAGAAATGGAAAAAAGAATGAAAAAAAGAAATGGAGAAAAAGATGGAATAAAATG
The DNA here is from genome assembly GCA_963932145.1 of Acanthosepion lycidas. NCBI lineage: Eukaryota > Metazoa > Mollusca > Cephalopoda > Sepiida > Sepiidae > Acanthosepion > Acanthosepion lycidas. Next base: position 56,911,754 of record OZ010606.1, on the reverse strand, counting down.
GAAAAGAAATGGAAAAAAGAAAGAATAAATAAGGAAGGAATAAAGAGAAAAATGAAATAAATGAAAACAGAAGCAATGGAAACAAAAAGGAAAAATGAAAAAAAATAAAAAAGAAGGAATGAAAAAATAATATGAGAGAAGAAATGGAATGGGAATGAAAAATGAAAAGAAAAGGAAAAAAAGAAATAATGACAAAAAGAAAAATAATCAAATAGAAAAGAAGAAAAAGAGATTAAAATAGTGCAAGTCACAAAACAAGATAAAATGAAATAAGGAAAAGAATAAAGTACAGAAAATTAGTTTTTTTTTCTTTAACAAATGTAAAAGAAGAAAATAGCATCAAAATAAAAACCAAAAATCATAACCTTAATTAAAAAAAAAAACAGAAAAAAAATGACACAAAATGCAAAAAAATAAAAACAATTAAATAAGGGCATGAATTTACCAAATCAATATGTGTTCATCAGTGTATAAAAAAAAAAAAATGAAGCTAAACTAGAAAAAATAATCATATTCCTTAACACTCATAATCGTATAAACAAGTACAATTGTTAGATGAATGCATACAGGTGACAAGGATTGGTGGTGACCTATCAATAAGAGTTCTGAATTTTTATGAAACTGAAATTTACGTTTTCCATTGCAATATCTATCTATTCATCCCAGTATGTTCAGATCTCTCTCTGTCTTAGTTTTAAATTCTTCCAACTATATTGTAGTCCTCTTAATAAATCTCTCTATGTATGTATATATCCACCAACAATCTTTAAGGTCAGTTCTTGATTTCCACTGAATATTCAACATACAAGACAGTGTGAACAGCAAAAAGGCTAATGCAATCAGTTGCAGAGTGCACAGTCTTTCACCTTGATATAAGAATGCCCAAACAACAAATGCTCTATTGTGGGTTGCTCTATGGCACTCGACCCCAGCATAAACAAAAGAAACGCTTCAAGGACTGTCATACACATATTCCCAAGTGGGAAACGACCACTTGTGATGAGCATAAATGGAGGCCTAAAATTCATGAAGGTACTAGAATCTTCCACGAACGTGCAAATGTCAAGTGTGCAGCTTGGAAAAGGGAAATCATTTATCCAGCAATTTACAAGTGATGAATGTGGCAGAGTATGTCTCTCCAATGCAGTACTCAAGAAGTGTCATATTGGTAGGCCTTTCATAAATTATGATCAGCACTACACCTGAAAGAACTTAACATGCTAAGTGCATGAGAAAACCTGCAGAATCTGCTCCAGTCTCACCCGTTATATATAAACCCACGATCAATCTGAACAGGCCATGTACAAAACATCTTAGTTAGTCACATCTGCAATAAGCGTTGTAACTTAGATCATTTGTAAACATCTATGCCAATATAATGATATACAGATGCACCTCTAGAACTCTTGACAATCAGAGATTGGCAGCTGACCTCCCTTCCAATCTATTAACTTCCCAGTGGGGGGGGGGGGGGGAAACTGTCTGGTTATAGTCAATATCTTGAAAAACAAACTAGTTTCATTCCATCACTGCTGATCAGACCCCAAACTATTGCTAGTCACGATGAATAGAATTGTCCCCTTTAAGAGGCACCATGTTTTGAGAGAAATACTGGGCTTCAAACTCACACTAACCTCAAGTTGAACTCTTATGTATGATCCATCACTAAAGATGCAATTAAAATGATCGGCTCCCTGTACTGCTGTAGTAAATACCTGACTCCACATGCTATCCTCTACCTTTATAAGTGCCAGATTAATATCTGTCTATATCTCTGAGATGAGGTATTATCATTATTTACATTATTCAGAGTATTATCCTCATCTTCATTGCCATATTCACAACATTTCACCGATTGCATTCAGGTGATTGGAATTTCAAACCAAACTCTTTATTTTGTCCATTGGGGTAGATTGTTCTAGTTCCAGGTGCCATGCCTCTTCCGGATTATTTCCCTTTAATTCAACTCTCTAAGCATGACATCAACATCAATAGTGATTACTCAAAAGTCATGATGTTGACTGGCTGTATAATCCAAATTTTTCTGAATTCTCTGCACTGTCCTCAGATTGACACACAAACACTCTGAAATTTTTGTATTGCAGATTCTGGCATGAATGCCAAGCAGTACAGCATGCTGTTTCCAACTTTCTGATGGAGTGAATTGCATCATGGTGCTGTTTTTCTCACAGAAAGTGCCAAACTATAAACGATGCAGTTGACAAAATTAAAAATCAAAAACAAACAATGTGCATGCACAAAATTAAAAATATAAAATGTCGACAATTTATTCATTGCACCCTGTATGTACAGACGTACAGACAGACATTTTTTTTTTTTACTTTCTCTATCTACTTTATTTTATTTCTATTAATTTATTTCTCTATGTAAGTATGTATCTGTATTTATGCCTGGATGAAATAGATAAAAATTTATGGTCTCAGCTTAGAATTTCAACTGAGATGAAGTTGAAAGCTGACAATACTTGCATTTTTTTTTTTACTCTGCTGTTACATGCAACTGAGACTTGGGTCACTTACTGGAGACACATAGAAAGGTGGGAGTGATTTCACCAATAGTTTCTGCTGTATATACTGGCAAATGTACACAAGTGGCATTGATATCCTCAAACTCAGTCAGTCTTCCAGTATAAAGTCACTGGTGCTTTGGTATCGGTTACGATGGAGTAGTCATATGGTCAGTATCAAGGACGATAGGATCTCCAAGCAATTTTTGTCTGGTGAGTGAGTTGGCTGAAGGTAAAAGATCATTGCATCAAGAATACACTGAAGAAGGTCAACTATGAAAAATGACTAGTACCCCCGAGTTCTGGAGAAAAACGGTGTACAATGTAAGAGAGACGTTGGACAGAATCATGATGCACATATTCATAAAGGACTTCATGCTAATCTACCAGAGAACTTATGTTTGTCTAAGGAGAGAAAGCCTTGAAGAATCATCAATGTAGCCTTATACAGAGATAAGTCAATAACTACACATTCTATAGCATTTCTAATTGCAGTCAGTATGGAAAAGAATGTGATCAATTGGTGGACTAAAATATCATAATAAAGTTCATATAAAGATATAAATGGATCAGTCAAGCAATGTCATTACATGAAATCAAGTTGCAATAATTATTTTATATATATATATATATATATATATTATAGTAAAAAAAAAAAAAAGAACAGTAAGATATAAAATCCGGTGTTCTTATTGACATCTTTATTTTTACAAAACAGTGCTCCATGTAAATTTAAAGAGCATAATATATATATATATATATATATATATATATATATATGTGTGTGTGTAAGCAAATATATGGATATAGATCTGACAGTATGAAGAAAAATATACGGAAAAAACAAACAAAAATCCTTATATGCAATTATGCTGTTTTAATGTTAATATAATGTCAACGTCGGACGTTTCGGTCTAATAAACCATCTTCAGGACATATTCATAAAATATAATTAACATTATCAATTCAACATGACAAAGACGATGGACATAAGAACAAGACTTATCCAAACAGATAACTGAAAGTTTTATATGATCAGCGTTCCGTTTAAACATGGTCACGTTGTCGTCAATACTCAAATTTTAGGAATATGTTTTCACAGCGTCGCCCACGTGACAACAACGTGACCATGTTTAAACGGAACGCTGATCATATAAAACTTTCAGTTATCTGTTTGGATAAGTCTTGTTCTTATGTCCATCGTCTTTGTCATGTTGAATTGATAATGTTAATTATATTTTATGAATATGTCCTGAAGATGGTTTATTAGACCGAAACGTTCGACGTTGACATTATATTAACATTAAAACAGCATAATTGCATATAAGGATTTTTGTTTGTTTTTTCCATATATTTTTCTTCATATATATATATATATATATATATATATATATATATATGCACATTTCATTGAATATGACAGACAAGGTGCTTTGATTTAGTTTTTTATACAATTTCTCATGTGATCTAATTATTTTTTTCTTTTTAGATGATAACAATTATGTTCTTTTTTTCCAAGTGCTTTCGGCTATACATTTAGCCATTTTCAAGGATGAAATCTTCTAACTGTTAAATAACAAATATAATAGCATTATCTACATGCAATAAAGGCTAAAAATAATGGAAGCCTTATTAATAAAAAAAAAAAAAAAAAGCACAACACTCAATAATATCAACTATGAACATGTACACAATATCTTGACCATGTTTTTTTTTTAAAAAAAAACATTTTATAAATACATACATGCAACAAACTATTTCTTATTTAACAGTTAAAATATTTCATCCTTGAAAATGGCTAAATGTATAGCAGAAAGCGCTCGGATAAAAAGATCATTCAGACAGTTTTTATATAATTTATCATCTGAAAAGAAAAAAAATTATTAGATCACGTGAGAAATTATATAAAAAACTAAATCAAAGCACCTTGTCAGTCATATATATATTATTTTAATATCTATACCCAGGTGGTGTGAAAAAAACCTGGATAATACAATTTATAAATAAAAATATATTTGAACAAACTTATATCAGGGAAAAAAATTCAGTAAAAAAAAGAAAAGACTAAAGACATCCATGTTGGTGGAAAATAATCAATCAACACTGCAATGCTTAGTCAAAAGAAAACAAACACTGGCAGAGTAAATTAAGTAAAATCGTAAAAGTACTTAATAAAGTAAATCTAAAAAAACCTAGTGAGCCAGAACCTAACTACCACATCTGAACAAGAGAGTGTAAGTCCCTAGCAGGACTAAAACACCACATCTACACTGCCCATATTTTAGGATCAGTCAAGCAATGACATTACATGAAATCAAGTTGCAACAATTATAATATATATATATATATATATATATATATATATATTATAATTATTTTTTAAAAATATGATTCCATTGCTACATGAGAGTTCTCATGTTTCAAAAATAGAAGCTAAAAACCCAGCTCCATTTCATCCTAAAGCGAATTTTGGAATTTAAAAAAAATAATTATAATTATGGCTCTGCTTATGTACTGAGCACTGCTTTTTAAAAATTAAAAACAAAAATACTAAAGACCTTTGGATTATTAACCTAACAGTTCTTTCCTATTTTTCGATATATTTGAACACAAACGCTTATATATATATATATATATATATATAAAATCATATACTGATATAAAAGAAAAAGAGAATAAATTAGGAATTTATGAAATATCTGGAACAAAACATATTAACATTATGATAGAAATGAAAGAATTAACACAGAAATAGATAGATATGATAGGTATATGAAAGAACTTATAGATAATTAATTACCTGAGAAAGAGATAGATAGATCTGAAAGAATTGAGACAGATACATAAATATGAAAAAGCTGAGTCAGATGTACAGCAAGGATGAATCTAGAATAGATAGATACAGTAAAAAAAAGGTTAAGTTGTAGTAGGTTGCAATGAAGTGATATATAAGAAGAAACAGAGCATGTTTGATTAACATGTAGCAAATAGAAAAATTATTAAAAATCTTGGAATACAGCATCCAGATAAAAAGACATAAAGGAACCGAGAAATAGATAGATAGATAGATAGATAGATAGATATGAAAGGATAGACAGATAAATAATGAACATGACCAAGATAGATATAAACATGGCCTAGATGGATAGATGATCATGACTGAAATAGACAGATAAATATGAACACAGCTGAGATAAATAGATAAATATATAAAAACATGGCTTAGACAGATCGGTAGATAGATATGAACACAGCCGAGATAGGAAGATAGATAGATATGAACACGGCCTAGATAGATATAAACATGGTCAAGATAGTTAAATATGAATATAGCCTAGATACATATGAAAACGGCCATGATACAGTGATAGATATGAACTTGGCTCAGATAGATAAATAGATATGAATACAGCTGAGATAGATAGATAGATACATAGATAGATAGATACATAGATAGATATGAACACTGTGAAGATAGATAGATAGATATGAACATAGCTGAGATAGGTAGATATGAATACAGCTGAGATAGATAGATACATAGATAGATATGAACACTGTGAAGATAGATAGGTAGATATGAACATAGCTGAGATAGGTAGATATGAACATAGCTGAGATAGGTAGATATGAACATAGCTGAGATAGATACATAGATAGATATGAACACTGTGAAGATAGATAGATAGATAGATAGATAGATATGAACACTGTGAAGATAGATAGATAGATAGATAGATATGAACACTGTGAAGATAGATAGATAGATAGATAGATATGAACACTGTGAAGATAGATAGATAGATAGATAGATAGATAGATATGAACATAGCTGAGATAGGTAGATATGAATACAGCCGAGATAGATAGATAGATAGATATGAACATAGCTGAGATAGGTAGATATGAATACAGCCGAGATAGATAGATACATAGATAGATATGAACACTGTGAAGATAGATAGATACATAGATAGATATGAACACTGTGAAGATAGATAGATAGATAGATAGGTAGATATGAACATAGCTGAGATAGGTACATATGAACATAGCTGAGATAGGTACATATGAACATAGCTGAGATAGGTAGATATGAACATAGCTGAGATAGATAGATAGATAGGTAGATATGAACATAGCTGATATAGGTAGATATGAACATAGCTGAGATAGGTAGATATGAACATAGCTGAGATAGATACATAGATAGATATGAACACTGTGAAGATAGATAGATATAGACATAAGATGAGATAGGTAGATATGAATACAGCCAAGATAGATAGATACATAGACAGATATGAACACTGTGAAGATAGATAGATAGATAGATATGAACATAGCTGAGATAGGTAGATATGAATACAGCCGAGATAGATAGATAGATACATAGATAGATATGAACATGGCCAAGATAGACAGATCTATTTAGTGTGAATATATTTGAATAGATGAAAAACAAACTGAAATGTATTGAGATAGGTAGACTGCTAATTAACTAGAGAGAGAAAGAAAGCATAAGAGAAATAGAGGGAAAGAGGAGGCAGTAAAATCTGCTAAAGGAAAGAGGACAAAGTAGAATAAATGAAATAATTGAAATGAAAAAGAATAATGAAGGAACATATGAAGAAGAAAAGTGAAATGAGCCGAGAAAGATAGCTTGGTAGCTAGAGAGAGGGTTCAGATGGAGAGTGAAAAAAAAGAGAAAGAAAAATAGAGAGAGGAGGACAGAAAGAGAAATAGAGAGAACAGAGATAATTAGATTAAAGAATTGGAAGAATTATGATGAAGAAGAAACAAACTTGAGAGGCGAATATTATATTATTTTTTTTTTTTAAAAAAAGGAAGACATTATTAGCATGTGTTATTTTTAGTGCTATAAAGATTTCAAGAGAAAGCTATATTTCATCCTTTATAAACAACTCTTTCATTACTTTAACCTTTTACCATTTTTGTTGCTTTTATTCATATATATTAAAAAAAATTGATTCTCAATAAAATTGATGAGCAATCCAATGGTGACAGTTCCTTTATTTACATGAAGCTAAAAGAAAACAAAACCAACAGCCTCCATCTTTTCATTTCTGTAGAATTAATTAAGATTATAGTTTATCAGACTAATAATTATTAGTATTATTTATATGAACAAAGGGAAAAAGAAGTGATTGTACAGATACAGAGATAGTATTAGACTTAGTATATTATTATTATTATTTTTAGTAAAGGGGAGAAAGGCCTGAGAGCATACCTTAGTAATTCTTACAGCAATAATCTTAAACATGGCATTTATCATCTATTTGATTTTTAATCATTTTATCCAAGCAAGGCAATAATGCCACTAAGACGCAAAGAGTGGAGGAGAATGAGAAGACTTTAATGCAGAGAAAAGATGGTAAAAAGAACAGTATTGAAGAAGACAAAAGATGGTAATTGATTTGCATTTAAGTTTCTGAAGACAGTAGGTGGCAAGATAGCAAGAAATTGGAAAAGAGTTCCACTGGCGAGAAGTGCGAGGAAAGAAACTATTAGAATAGAACTTATGGTTGCATCTAGCTTGTAAAAACAATGAGACTGAGTAGTGGTTGAGTTATAAAGAAGAAGAGCTCATAAGAACAACTCCTGTGAAATTATTTATAGAAAGGAGAGAGGGAAGCCATGTCAGGATGGTGGAAAAGTGACTGAAGATGAGATGCCAGGTCAAGACCATTAATATTACAGACTCTTTGGATTTTGCTGAGAATTTCAAGATATATAACAGGAACACCAGACAAGATATGACAACAATATTTAATGGATGAATGGTAGATTTATAAATGTGCAAGATGGATTCTGACAAGAAAAATCTTCTGGCATGACACAGTAATCCAACTTTCCTAGCAGTAGCCGTAGCAATTGATTCAATATAGTCACTCCAGTTCATATCAGTGGAAAACATGTTTCTTATGTTTTCTACTGACATGTTACTTTTACAAAAAAGGTTGGTTCACTTTTTAGTAACAGAACAAGCAACTGGTAATTGTTCCACTTCATGTCAATAGATAACATGAGACCAAGAAGGCACAATGAATTGACAAATGGCAAAAATAGTTCTCTATGATTAAAGCATAGCAGTTTCATTATTAATTTTGGTAAAGAGAAAAAAAAAACAGAGATTATTTTTTAGCAATGCCTGTGGCAATGGTTTTTGACCTGTCATTTTTTTCTTTCTAGGATGAGGCGTTATTTATTTACAAACAGACTATTATCCTTATTTTTGCTGTTATAATGGGAGACAGCTATAGAAGAAAGAATTATTCTCCCATTTACTTTCCCCCATTATGGGTATTATTATATCCATGATAAAATAACACCGTATTTCACAGATGGTACAAAATGGTTGAAAGGAAAAGGGATGACAAATATGCTTTGTCCTCAGAGAGTTTTATACCAATAAGACAAAAATCTACATATATATATTTACACAATTTACACAAAGAGAAAAATGTATCACATATATCTACACTGCAAGCAGAGTAAAAGGCAAATGAAAAGATAAGGTCTTATATATATAATATGGAGATACTTTTGTGTTTCTGGAGAAGCCATGTTTAGGGCTCCAGATTAAAACAGACCAGATTCATCAACTATATCCCAAGTGAGAACATATTCTATGAACTGGAAACTCTGAGTTTTGGGTTTTCCCAAAAAGAGGACTGCTAGCTGGAGATTTCTATATCTGGGAAATATATTTCCAAAGGGAAATGGCACCATAGACTTGTAAGCTGCAGCATTTGGCAGCTAGCTGCCCCAGCAGGATAAACAACACATGTCTGGGCACCAATAAGCTTACTGAATGAATTAATGACTGACTGACCACTTTCCTCATTGTATGAAGCAATATCACTAAGCAGATGTCAAGTGACCCACATGACTATCGCAAACAAAGGAAGATAATATCCTTTTGTATCCTTACATTGTTATTATTACCTCAGATTATCACAAGGGATATCCCTAGACAATCAACAAAACAAGATCAATTTACATTTTCAAATTCATACCATCACTGAAGACTGAGTGACAGCAATTTTCCTTAACTCTATAGAACTTTCCTCAGTATCAAATCAACCCCTTTTTTTTTTTTTTTTTTTTTTTTTTTTTTCCATGTCAACAATATAGTTAAATTCCCAGATCAATTCTGTGGACAAGACAGATCTTTTTTCCAATTGTCATTTTATTTATACCAATCTTTCTTGTCCACAGAATTGATCTGGGAATTTAACTATATTGTTGACATGGAGAAAAAAAAAAAATCTCTTACTATAAAGGTAATTTACATTAACCAGAAAAAAAGGCTTAGACAGAAGCGTCTATCTTTTTAAATTTGGATTTTTTTTTTTAATGTAACTATAACAACAAGAACATTTCAATTTCATTTTTGCCTTGAAAAAGTCAGAAGACGAAATGCGTCGGCAAAATCTAAGATCTTTTTTCCAATTGTCATTTTATTTATATATATATATATATATATATATATAATACAATAATATAAAACCCACTACTCAGAATTTTATGCAATAACACTCATCATGTGGATTATATTATATGGCCTGACATGCTTTTACCGATTTCACCACAAAGGAGCATTTCATTTAGCAAGGTCAATTTTACTGTATTTAAACTACAATTTTCCATGATTTTCTCTCGTACATTCATATCTGCTTGATACATATCCAAATGTAAAAAAATGACGTCATACATTATGAAACTGACAAAGTCTGACAATTATTTTATGGATACAAGTATTCAAGTAAATGCTCTGTTTATAATAAACAGTATTAACAACATTTACCAGCCTGAATGTCCGAGAAATTTTCATTGAAAATATGCGTCATTTGTTTACATTTGGATATGCATAGAGCAGATATGAATGTATGTGAAAAAATCATAGAAAATTTAGTTTAAAAACAATAAAATCAACCTTGCTAACCAAAACACTCTTCTGTGGTGAAATCGATAAAAGCATGTCAGGCTATATGACGTTTCCGTATAGGATACAGGTTCGATTCCTGTTGGAGGACGCATATTTTCTATGACAATTTCTCGGACATTCAGGCTGGTAAATGTTGTTAATATTGTTTATTATAAACAGAGCATTTACTTAAATATTTGTATCTATAAAAAGAATGTTTAAACATAAAAATGTCTTAAGATAATTGATGAAAATTCATTCGATAATATATATTTATGTATATAGGTTGAGAATCCTTTATCTAAAATTCTGGGGACTGGGTGTTTTACTTTTCAGATTTTGGGGGATTTTGGAATATAGACTATTTAATCTGTATATAGCATCTATAGAATGGGCCAGCTTTAGAATGGAAACATAAACACAATATCCCTTTATATTTCATAACACAGCTTATACATATACCCTGAAGGTAGTTTTATATAAAATTGAATAAATTTAGTGTAGATACAGATACAGAAGGTAATGATTCTAGTCATGTAATGCTCATGCAGGTTTTTAAGTTGTTAAGATTTCATACATTATGAAATGGACAAAGTCCGACAATTATATTTTAAGACATCTTTTCTGTTTATAGGTTCTTTTTATAGATACAAATATTTAAGTAAATGCTCTGTTTATAATAAACAGTATTAACAACATTTACCAGCCTGAATGTCAGATATTTTCAGAGAAAAAATAATTGGACGCATATTTTCTCTGAAAATATGCATCCAATTATTTTTAAAACATAAAAAGAACATATAAACATAAAAAATGTCTTAAAAATAATTGTCGGACTTTGTTTATTTCATAATGTATGACATCTTTTGTTTATATTTGGATATACATTGAGCAGATATGAATGAGAGAAAATCATGGAAAATTGTGTTTAAAAACAGTAAAACTGACGTTGCTAACTGAATGCTCCTCGGTAGCCCAACTGGTTAAGGCACGTCAGGCTATATGACGGTTCCGTATAGGATAGAGGTTCGATTCCTGTCGGAGGACGCATATTTTCTATGAAAGTTTCTCGGACATTCAGGCCGGTAAATGTTGTTAATACTGTTTATTATAAACAGAGCATTTACTTAAATATTTGTATCTATAAAAATTAAGATTTCATGTAAAAATAATGTATTGTACTTTCTGTATGTGTACAAAAAACATGATCGCTACTTACAAAAAATATATAAATGCAGGACATTTTGATTTTTTGAATAATATCTTTATTGAGCACAAAACTCCTTGTAAGTAATCCATGAATGAAGATGTTGCTGTGACAATTGCTAATGAAAATTGGTGTCAACGTAGTCTATATACATAGGCTGGGGAACCCCCTACCCATGGTAGATGAGTTAAACATCACCTAGGAATCATCCCAGTGCTTTCTGAAATTTTGCATCTGTGACAAGTCATGTCAGCAACTGAAAAACTTTCAGAATTTTGAGGTTTTGGAATTTCAGATAAAGGATATACAACCTATATATATATATATATATATATATATATATATATATATATATATATATATATACACATGTATACAAATATTATACCATGAAATCAATGCCGACATTCCTCAGGGTTCTCTTCTGGTTTTTACCCTTATTCCGTTCTATATTAAAGTGGTACTACAGCAAGAACCATTAACCAACTCATAGATGACACCAAAATCAGAAAAGAAAAAAGACGATAGATCTCTAGATGTTTAGAAAGAAATTGTCATAAATTAATAAATATATTCTTAAGGATAGTTTTCAATGCAAAAGAGAAAAAAATTTTCATAGTTTTTTTTAACACTTGAATTTTTTTTGGCAACACTCTGATGCCTTTTAAAATCTTTATAGAATTTACTATTGCTGAAGTTATCGTTAATATTTTTTGTTGAGATTTAGAAAATTTATACTTCATTCAATTTCATAGACCAATCGATGAAATTTGAATAAGCTGATTTGCTTTGAAAAATAATTTGTTAAAAATCCTACTTCAAGGTTTAATAATTTCTTTAATTTAATTTTATAGGATGTCATGATAAACAATATTTTTTAAGAAAATTTCTTTTTTAACAGTGAAAAAGAAAATTCTTAGGATTTCTTACTCTTGAGCATGCAACATACAGCTAGACATGTTTAAATATTTCTTTCTAAAGCAAAATTCCAACCGCATTTTTATCAAATAAGTATTTGTTATTTTAATCATTAATTTTTTTTTTTGTATATTGGGAGTATTTTGTATGTTAAAGTATAAAATTTTTAACTTTTCCAAAAAATTAATGATAATTTATTGTACTAAGTTACACACCCTAGTAAAAACCATCTGTACTTTGCAACCTCTTACAAGCATTTCTTCCCAAAATTTGGTCTTTTTTCCCCCAGTGCCTCGATTACATGAATTTAAGCATGCTACTAGATTGACAATTAGGTCCCACCTGTTTTACTGTTGAAATAGTTTACTGCAACTCTCACTTCTACTCCAACAGTTTCTTTTCTTTTGTTTCCTTGCTTCCATGATAACTACAATCTTCAAAAATTTAAAATAACTACAATCTTCAAAAATTTCTCTCGTGAGAGACGCGAAGTCTTTTGAAAGCCGAAGGAGAGACGAGAAGGCTGTGTCGTGTGGGAGGAGGAGGAGACGCAACGACGACGACGACAGTTCCACCAAAACCGAAGGATCGAGTCACGAACGGAAACGAAATCGTTCGCCGGCACCGGTCGAGCGAGCGAGCGTTCCGGGAGGAGATTGCCATTTAACCAACAAGCAGTAGCCACGTGTCTCGCAATGGAGACGAGCCAGACGGTGGTAGACAAAAGGCTGCTTCTGAGGACGACGACGACGACTACAACGAGAAGGCGGTCGGTTGAAGAAGGCGGGCGACATCAATGCCCATCTTCAGTTTTCTTGGATACCGTTCATATATTTTTAGTCTTCTTTTCACTTTCAGTCCCTGTAACCCTCTGTGTACTAATGGCATTCTCACCTTGCTTGGTGTGAAATGATAAAAAAAAATTTTTTTTTTAAATGAATGATTGTGTTAGTGAATCTGAGAACATTTAAAAGCAGATCATTAATAAAAAGCAGAAAGAGGGTAGGACTGAGAAGAGAGCTTTGTGGGATACCAAAATTGATCTCTCGGGCTTCTTTTTTAATCATTTCACCCCAAGCAAGGCAATAAAGCCACTGGGATGCAAGGGGTAACTGAGTGTAAAACAATATGAGAAAAACTACTATTAAGGAGAGAGGACAAGAAAAGGACAAGAATTAATAAAACAGAAGATAATGATTGACATTGCATTTATTGTTTGAAAATCAAAGTTGACAGGGAAACAAAAACCTGGAAGAGGATTCCACAAGTAAGAAGTGTAATAGAAGAAACTGCTAACATAGAACTTATGGTTACATCTAGCCATTTCAACTGTAAAATGATGAGACTGAGGTGCCAATCTAGTACTGAGCTTAAATTCATAAGAATTTGGAAGACTGGTAATCTGCAATCTTCATGGATCTATCAGAGTGAAAGGACTTCATAATCACATATTCTTCTAGAGATGTTATAACTGGAGAATTTGTGCAATATGCTCCCAATGGTACACCTTGTCAAAATCTTATTTGCAAATTTGTCATTATTTTCAGTCTTATTCTTTCACATTCTCAGTAATGGTAACATTAGCTGTTTCTTTATAAGGAAACATTTGGGATTCATTAA
>OZ010606.1:56875031-56892531 GCA_963932145.1 Acanthosepion lycidas | reverse complement strand
ATTAATAAAATAACGAGTATTTACAAGAGAGAAGATAATGTTTGGCATTTCGTTTAAATTTTTGAAGATCAAAGTTGACTGGAAAGTAAGAAGAGAAAAAAAAATGAGGCCTACTCAGAGTGGGCTGATTTTAAATCCATCAGACACTAATGGCACTAATATATATATATATATATATATATATATATATATATATATATATATATATATATATATATATATACACACACACACAGGACTCTCCTAAACTGACAGCCAGACTGCCCACATAAATCATTTGATTATATTGGTAAATACTTGCGTAGAACCAACCACACTTTTTCCTAGAGCTGAATACAGGGAACTGGTGCACAACGTGCCACATGTTCCCCAAACAACCCTCTGCAGGTTTTTAAGTTCAAATGTCCTTCTCCTAGAATGGTTGCCACCCAAGGCTATAGAACCCAGTCTGTCCTGCTATTTACCCATAGCTGAGGGGAGAGGAAGTGGATTCATACCTTTCTCAAGGTACATGAGTGAATGTAATGGATTCAACTAGAATTCGAACATGGCTCTCTGATTTCTCAATCTGAGCCACTATCCATTACACCACTGTGCCTCTTAACATATATATATATATATATATATATATATATATATATATATATATATATATATATATATATATATGTGTATATGTGTGTGTGTATGTATTAATTTAAAAAACAGGCAGGCAGTGATTGGCCACTGGCTTCCTGATGATTGTCTGCAAACACATAAAGATTATAGTCGTTGCCAGTCACTTCCAACCTGGTTTTTATATTAATATTAAAATTCTGCCATTTCTTATGGCATTGAGCATTTTTATGCTAGTGGGCTACTTTTGAGCAGACTTTTTTTTTTTAGAGCTGTTCATCCTTTCCTGGATATATATATCTTCACACTAATGCCTATAGAACAGTTGGTATGACGTTTGCTTGATAACGTAACGGTAGTGGATGCAAATATAGCACGAAATGGCCATCCAGTGCTTTCTGCATTCTGTTGAGGTTTCTTCTAGACTCGATGAATTAATTACTTACTTATATATATATCATTTGGCCCCAAACAAGGCAATAAAGTCACTAAGATGGAAGAGGTTACTGAGTTTTAGAGTGTATGGGAAAAATACTATTAAGGAGAGAGAACAATAAAAGAAAAAGAATTAAGAAAATAATGATCGACATTGATCTTCAAAAGTTAAAATGCAAAGTTGACAGGGAAACCAGAAGTCAGAAAAGAATTTCATGAGTGACGAAACTGTTAGCACAGAACTTACAAATACATCTCGCTATTTCAACTGATGAGACCTTGAAGCCAATCTAATACTGAACTGAAATTCATAAAGTCTAGGTACAAAAGAGGGAAATTCATCAGAACAATTGCCATGAAAATATTTAGAGAAAAAGGTACAGGGAAGCTAAGTTTTGGCAGTGGAAAAGAGACTGAAGCTGAGATGCCAGGTCAGGACTGATCACATTGCAGATTCATTTTTGGATTTTATGAAGAATCTCTGAATACGTAGTAGAAACACCAGACCAGATATGACAACAATATTCAATCCATGGATCCCTGCTCTTTCATCCATTCACACAAACTCGTCAAGTAGGTGGTTTGATGACTTCATCTATCTCCTTCGCTCTCAGTATGCACTTTGAGAGTTAAGTTTTCTAATCTTGCTTGCCTCATTATGTATCTAAAGAAATTTCAGCTGTTTCTACCTGATTCTGAGCATAAGTGTTCTTCTTCTTGCTATTTGATGTAACCATAAGTTCTATGCTAACATTGTCTTTTCTAACACTTCCCACTTGTGGAACACTCTTCTGGCTTCTAGACAAGTTCAATCTTAAAAAATTTAAATGCAATGTCAATCATTATCTACTGTCTTCCTGATCACTCTTCTATTGTTCTTGTACCTTAATAATTTTCCTAATTTTTTCACATCCAGTAACCTTTTGTGTCTTAGTGGCTTTATTGCATTGCTTGGGTGAATTAGATTAATATATATATATATATATATATATATATATATATATATATATATATATATATGTGTATATATATATATATATAGGCTGGATGCTATTGTCAGGCTGCCTGATGATTTGCATCCAGCATGAAACAGCCTGTCACCTCTGAGTGTTGACTTCAATGTTCACTTTTATATTTACATACAACCTATCCCTTTATGCCATAAATATAGCACAACTTAAAACTATATTTCTTCATATATATATATATATATATATATATGAGCTCTTTGCTATGGTATGTAGTCTTTGTTAATTTAAGTGCAGTACTAGATTAGCAACAATGTCTAATCACTTTACAGTTGAATTGGCTAGATATAACCATATATTCTATGCAAACAGTTTCTTTTCTCACACTGGAATACTCTTCTGGCTCCATGCTTTCCAGCCAATTTTGATCTTCAAAAATTTAAATGCAATGTCAATTGTTATCTAATGTCTTTTTGATTAGTCTTCTATTGTTCTCACTCCTTTATAATGTTTCTCTTTTCTAACTCTTTCACACCCATTAACCCCCTGTACCTTAGTGACTTTAATGCCTTACTTGGGATGTATTTGTTTAAAAAATTTTTTTGTTGCTTAATAGCTCCATCCATAGAATTCTCAGTACCCTTCTGTAGAACCACATGTCTACTGCCTCTGATTTTCTCATACATGGGGAGATTGTCTAGCATTCATTGCCATATAAGAGGATGGATATTATATAGCAATCCAGCACTCTTTTCTTTGTTTCTAATGAAGATTTTCTGTTTCTCTGTACTTTGTTTAACTTTTGGAATGCCTATGTTGCTAGTGTTGGATTTTGGTTTCACATTTTCACCCTCTGTTTTTGTACAATTCCCAGATATTTAACATTCTGTACTTGCTTGAAGCTCCCATTCCCCATGTGTAACTTGCATCTTGGGCTTTTCCTCTTGCTAAAAAAGATAGAAAAGTCTGTAAATAATCCTGGCTTTTTGCCTGGGTTTGAACCCATGCAACTATCACAACAATCAACATATAAACAGATACAAAAAAAAAAAAATGATATGGTTGTTTTTTTTGTTTTTTTTTCCCCATGTTGATGTCTCTTTTTGTGTGAAGAATAATTATTGCTAGTAAACATTAAACTTGTAAAAAAGAAAAAAGAAATTGGGATGAGAAGAATGAAGATTATCAAAAAAATTACATTTTGTCTTAGGAGAAAAAAAAGTGAGGGTTCGGTGACATGAGCTGAACACACAAAATGTCTGTCAATCAAAGGTTATCACTGATAAATGATTCAGAGATGTGGGAGGGGGGATAAAGAATTTTGATAAATAAAAAAAAGAAACAAGGTGATAAAGAAAATAAATTCCAATAATAATAATAATTTCTTATGATCTTTGACAATGTGAATTTTCTTCTCTTTTGATTCTAGTTTTTTTTTCTCAAACCTCTGAGCATAAAATAAGGAAATATATAAAAGAGAGAATTGATGTGTCTGTGGAAAGAGTTCAACATTTTATTTTGACCAGAGGTGAACCAATCTGACATTGATGAAAGGGGGTGACAGTGAAGGTGATAAAATATACTGAAATAAAAGGTCAGAGTTGAAATTTT
Organism: Acanthosepion lycidas; assembly: GCA_963932145.1. Lineage (NCBI taxonomy): Eukaryota > Metazoa > Mollusca > Cephalopoda > Sepiida > Sepiidae > Acanthosepion > Acanthosepion lycidas. Next base: position 56,888,902 of record OZ010606.1, on the reverse strand, counting down.
GAAGAGAGATATGTCTTTTTTAGCCCTGGTGAGATATCCTGCAAAAATGTTGTCATATATATATATATATATATATAAGGCATTTCACCCCAGGCAAGGTGGGAGTGCCACTAGCATGCAAGGAGTTACAGAGGGTAAAGAACAAGAGTAAAGAGGCATGTTTGGGGAAAGGATAAAGAAAAGGCCGGGTCGGGGGGTAAACAAGATCAAGGTATATGTTGCTTGACATTATACTTGAATATTTGAAAATTGTAGTTATCTGGGAAGCAAGTAGGAGAAAGAGAATTCCACAGCCAGGAAGTGTGAGAAAAGAAGCTGCTTGACTAGAAGAGACAGTTACATTTAACTGTTTCGACAGTGAAAAGATGGGGCCGAGATGCCAACCTAGTAGCTTGCTTAAATTCATGCAGGCTGGAAACCAGCGAAAACAACTCATTGGAACAGTTGCTGTGAAAATACTTATAGAAGAGACAGAGGGAAGCCATAGTATATCTGTGAGAAAGTGACTGTAGACTAGATGTCAGATCAGAATCTATCACATTGTATATCTATCTCTGGATTTTGTCGAGGACCTTGAGACTTACAGCGAGGGCACCAGACCATATATGACAGCAATATTCCATGCAAGGATGGATGGTTGATTTATAGATTTGAAGGATGGACTCAAATGAGAAAAACTTTCTGGCTCAACACAGAGAACCAACTTTCTTTGTGGTAGATGAAATTGTTGAGTCTATGTATTTGTTTCACTTTATATCAGTGGACAGCATGAGACCAAGCAGGCACAACAGAGTTGAACATAAGCCATTCTGATGGGAAGCAGGGAGGGTTCTTTGTGGTAGGTAAATGAGAGTAGTTTCGTTTTGGAGGTATTGAAGTTTACAAACCATTTCCTACCCCAGTCAACCACAGATTGGATTCCTTTTTGAGACTGGTGGTCAGGTTAGTTTTGCCAACAGTGCCAGATTTATTATTGAGGCAGGAGTAAATAGTAGTGTTGTCTGTGTAGATGCCTACATGGGAACTGATAACATCAGAAAGGTCAATAATGAAGATCAAAAACAGTGGACCTAAGATAGAGCCTTGAGCAACACCAGCATTCATGATAAAGGAGCTGAAGGAGAATCTGTTTAGGACAAGGTTCATTTCACAGTTTGACAGGAATGATTGTATTAAGTCAAATAATTGTCCTGTAATGCCGTATCTCTGAAGCTTATGAAGAAGTTCTGGCATACTAAACCCTATCAAATGCTTTAGAGATATCTAGAGCTATGGCTTGAGTTTCTTCGTTATTGTGAAGTGCTTGGTATACAAATTCACTTATGGCCATGAACACATCAGCAGTAGATTGGGCAAAGAGGAAACCATATTGCTTTGTTAGAGAGCAGATTATGGGAAGTAAGGTGCTTAACCACTTTGGCATTGATTAAAGCCTTGTAGACTTTACCGAAGAGTGGTAAGAGACTGATAGGATGATACATGGTCAGAAGGGTCTCCAGAGTTCTTAAAGACAGGCACAACAGATGAGAACTTCCAACAGACTGGAAACCAAGAGTTGGTGGCTGCAGTAGTTATACAGTTTGGAGAAGACAGGAGCCAGTTCAGGAACACATTTCTTCAAGACAATGGCCAGTATCCTGTCCCCACCACTATCCTTATCGAAGTTTAATTTAGAGATAATGTCTGATACCGTCATTGCGGTTATATGCATCTCACTCAGTAGAGCCTCATTTCTGAGGGGAAAATTGGGTGTGGGTACACTAGATGAGTCTAGTGTTGAATTGAATGAGAATTTCAGAGCAAAGCATTCAGCCTTGTCAGCTGAAGAAGTCAGGATCTCCAATTGGTTGAATAATGGAGGTATTGTGGGTTTGCTGTTGTGCAACATGTTCTTGAAGAGCTGCCAATAATCTTTAGAACCAAACTTGTGAGAAGCAGTATGTTGTTTCATTCTTTCAGCAAAGAGTAAATATGATTCATTGAGGACACACTTACACTCATTATGTGCAGAGATGTCTACTGCAATCAGACATGTCGCTATGGTACAGAAGGATGTAGTGATTCCTGTGGGCAATAGAGGCTGAGCAAGCAGCTGAGAACAAAGGAGAGGGGAATGCAGTTACACTTTATATTTTCTTGCAGGCATGAAAGCCTTGATTCCAGCTTTTACCCAAGATGAGACCTCAGATGCACATTTTTGGATGGGGAGATTAAAAACAGCATTTCAGGGAACATAGAACATGTCCCAGTCTGCTCATTGTTAGCAGAAAGATGTTCTGTTGGTGGGAGGTTCTTTACTGGAGGAGGAGTAGAATGATATGTCAACAGACATGACAACATGATCAGAGTTGCATAGCACAATAAGACTCAGGGATGGAGGTAAAACACAGATTGAGAAGGGAAGCCTTACCATCATGGTTACTGGGAAAATGTGTAGGAAAGTGAATCACTTGTGTGAGAAATTGAGTGATTGAAAATTTAAGGGTTTGCATGCCAGGAAGGTTAGTTATGGAGTGTTTAAGCCATTTGGTATGGTGGGCATTAAAGTCATTGAACACATATGTGAGCAGAGGGGTGTAGAGAGAAAGCCTTGTCTATATTATCAGAAATGCTATTGAGTACACCACAGTCTTGGAGGATGGAGAGCAATAGAAAAAGAAGAGATAGCTTATACAATTGAGGAGAGCTAGATGGAGACACATGTATGAATATATATATATATATATATATATATATATATATATAAGTTTCATTAAGGTGAAACTTAAGTTTTTTATATAGTTTCTCATGTGATCTTATAATTTTTTCTTTTCAGTAGATAAATTATACGAAAACTTTCGAAACACTGTTTTTTTCATGTGCTTTTGGCTATACATTTAACAATTTTCAGGGTTAAAATATATTAACTGTTAACTAGAAATAGATTGTTGTATGTATGTATTTATATAATGTCTCATTTAAAACAAGTATAATAGCATTGTCTACATGTAAAAATGGCTAAAAATAATGAAAGCCTTATTAATAAAAACAAAAAACCAACACTCAATAATATCAACTATGAGAATGGACACAATATGTTGACTGTTTTGAAAACAAAACTGTAACTGGTTCAAGAATATTGACAATAAAAATAAATGTACCTTCATCCAATTCGATATTGTGGATTTTTATCCCTCTATTTCTAAAGACCTATTCAAAATTGCATTGGAATTTGCTGAAGTTTATTCCAATATTTTGACATATCAATGGGATCATTGGATTCTGCAGAGTCCTTTGATTTACTTGGATTGTATATATTGTACAATGATATGATGAAATTAATTTAAATAGTATAGGGCTGTATAGAGATGATGGTCTCATCATAGTAAAAAAAACTCTGTTGGAAGTAAAGTGGATAAAGTTAGGAAATTAATTTATAGAGTATTTAAATTTTTACATCTTAACGTTAAAATTAATTCTAATATTAAACAAGTTGATTTCCTAGATGTAACTTTAAATATATTCCTTAATAATTTTCAACCTTATATGAAAAACAATGCTAACTCAATTTATATCAACCCTAACTCTAATCACCCACCATCTGTTATTCAACATATCCCATCATCTGTTGAAAATCGTATTAGCCAACACTCCTCTAACAAATATGTGTTCAAGAAACATAAAACTGTCTATACTAAAGTTGTTCTTGGAATATGAATAGAAACCAGATGATCATCTAGTATGCACCTCCCTTCAATAAATTACTTTGTACCAAGTTGGGACACAAGTTTTTAAACTTAATCGATAAACATTTTCCTAGTCCTTCAAGTCAAATTTTCAATTGAAATCCTCTAAACATTAGCTATAGTTGTACTAACAATCTGGAAAAAAATTATTAAATTACACAACAATAAAACACTAAAATATTATAACAATAATAACTTTTGGTACCAATTCTAATATGTCCCGTGTAACAAACCTATGTAATTGTAAGAGTCCTGTCCAATGTCCATTATCTAACAAATGTTTAATGGAATTCATTGTATATACGTGTTCTATTTCATCATTTGAAAATGCCAACAATATTAGATTGCATATTGGTAGCACTAGAGAATGTTTTTAAAAACAGTTCTGTAATCATCTATTTTCTTTTACTAATGCTAACAAATGCAATATGACTTCACTTTTTAAGTATTTTTGGAAATTGAAAGAAGAAAACAAGACACCTAAAGTTAAATGGAAAATCCTCTAACAAGCCAGAACTTGAAGATCTTTATATGCACCCTGTTTTCTATGTCTACAGAAGAAAATGTGTATAATTAAACTTTTGAATAGCAGTCAATCGTTATTAGCTTAATAATCACTGCTTTTATGCTATATTAGGTTGGTGCAAAAATAATGTCGTTTTCTCACATATGTTACTATGTGAGAAAACGACATTATTTTTGCACCAACCTAATACCTTCATATAAACATTTTAATATTATCCTTACTGATTTATCTTAAATTAAGGTTGTAAGTAGGTTTGTATTCATATATTATTGGTAATAATATTTGTCATAGATGGATTTATACTTATATTATGAGTTATAAGGTTTGGTAATAGTTTTAAATTTATAAAAATTCATATAAATATTCTAAAATTCATATTTTATTTATTTTTAATTTTTAATCTAAGGTTTTGTATAGTTAATTTATTATTTTGTATTCTTAATGTTTTACTTTTAAAGTGCCTTTTATTTACATACTATGTTTAATTTTGTTAAATAATAAGTTGGTTTCTTTCAAAACACCAAACAAACTCAACTGATATATTGTATCGAAAATATTTTCTACTCTGTTGCAATCACATCCAGTATAATTTGAATCTTTCTGTATGACTTTTATCTCAATGTTAACGATTTTCATTGGCTGAATTGTTATCAACAACTTCTATTATCTTCCTTTCTTCTTTTCCATTTGTTTGTATTAGTTAATTTTGATATATTACTCCTCTTCATTTTTCTCTTTTTCTTTTTTTTTTCCTTTTCTTCAGAGAAGGGATGCTTTTTTATGCTTTTCTTAACTCTTTCTATTCCACTTTATTTTTCCTTTTTTCGATTTCTTATCCTCTTCTTTTTCTGCTTTAACCCACATTGTTATTATTATTTTCTTTTCCATTTATGGAAATTTTTATATATTTCTTTTCTTTTTATAGAAATTCTTCTGATGTCTTCCTAAATTTAAAAAAATGTAAAAAGAATTGATGTTTCATAAGTAGCATTTTTAAATAAAATCATTTATAACCATCTTTGTTCACCACCTGATGAGATGCTTATGTTTAGGCATTGAAACAAATATGCATCTTTGTAGTGATTACTTGTTTGTTCATATGTAATAACTTATAATAAATAGATATTGCTCTACTTTTGGTATTGAACCCTCTTTTAAATTAATGTTATGAATGTTCGAATTTATATTCTTTTTGTTCTTATTACATTTGGATATATATATATATATATATATATATATATATGCATGCACACACTTACACAAAAACGGAAATGGAATGACAGTCTCAGGGGTGATGCGGGGATAGTAGGGGCAACTATCATCAACACAAATGTCATCACCACCACTAAGACCAAACCTAACAATTTTATTAACACTTGGGCAGAAAATCACTTTTGCCAATAGTTGAAAAAATGAGATCAAGGCACACCACAAATACAGAAAATGAACAATGAAACATTAAAAGAACATAGAGAAATTTTTATTCCTTTAAAAACTGATTCCTTTAATTTGCCTGAAGAAGGTCATGAGACTGGAAACTCGTGTAGCAAAAATATGAAGAATAAAATATAATATATACACTAAAATAAATCCACATTATAACCAAAAACATTTGCGGTTTCTCTCTTTTTTTCTTTAAATCTACATTTTTCTCTCGGAACAATTATGTCACATAAATATAATTTAAGTACAATTTATGTGCATCATATATATATATATATATATATATATATATATATATATATAAGGGAGGTGATGGGTAAATTGTAGCCATTTTATATTTTTAATTTTGTGCATTCATGTTATATTTTTTCTATTTTGTCAACTGCACAGTATAGTAGGTTCAGTTGGGCATTGTCTGTGAGAAAAAGAGCACTATGATACAATCCCCCCACCCAACACCAGAAGTTTGGAAAGAGCATGTGGCACCGCTTGGCATTCACATATGAAGTTTGAGTATCAGTATATGAGGACAGTGCAGATAATTTGGGAAGAGTTGAATGAATCTAATTTTGATTACAAAGGTGTTTCTTGTGATCACTAGTGATGGCGGTGTTATGCCTCCATTCATCTTCTCACAGGACCTCATACTCAACACAGAAGCCTACATCAAATGCTTTGAGAAGGTAGTGCTGCTCTGGGTCAAGAGGGTGGCTGCTGGAAGACCCTATATCTTAGTGGCTGTACTGTCTTACATGAGGTGATACTGATTAAAAATACAATAGGTGCACAGAAACATGGATGTAGGGTAATGGATAATGGCTAAGAATTGGTAATTTGAGAGCTGAGCTCCAATTCCAGTTGGGTGTGTTATATTTACTTATGCACAACTACCCTTGGGAAAGCTATGAATCTACATCATCTCCCTCCATCTATGGGTTAATTAGTAGGACTTGTACTAGTAAATTATGATTATCTTTGAAAAATTCTTACAATCTAAAATTATTTTCCAGCTTTAAATAACCTAAAGAAGGTCGATAATCCATAAATGTCAAATCGATCAATCAATCAATCTCTGAATCAAGGGCAAGCAAAAATATTCCACAACCATGTCATATTTGCTTATGCTGGCAATAGATGATTTTTTTCCCCAAAAATAAGTCTCTAAAATTTACACTATGTCTAATTTTTTTTTTAGATTTTAAAAAAAATTTAAAAGCAATGTCATTCATTAACTTCTATCTTCTTAATTCCTGTTCTTTTATTGAAAAAAAAAAAAAAAGCTTCTCTATCAAGGATGCTCTCCATTTTGACATGAAAACTTATGGAAAAAATAAAAATTAAATGTAATATTAATAGTGAGAGGCCTTTTTTTAATCATTTCAACCTAAGCAAGGCAATAAAGCCACTATGATGCAAGGGGGTTACTGAGTGGTAGAGAATATGAAAAAAATAGACTATTAAAGTGAGAGGACAATAAAAAAACAAGAATTAAGAGAGAATGTCTGAGAATGAAAAGTCAGAGACGAATTCCAATTACTGTTGGGTTGATTATATTTACTCATGCACAAATACCCCTGGGAAAGATATAAATCCTCATCTTCTCTCCCTAGTTAGGGGTTAATTAGTAGGGCTTGTACTGGTAAATTATTATTATCTCTGAAAAAATAAGAAAATACAGGAGTTTTTTTTCCAACTATTTCTTGTTACTAAACCAAATATCCAATAACATCCAATTAAGAAAACCTACCTTTAAGTATATCAAGTTAAAAAAAAAACAAGTTCTTTCACTGTTTCAGGGGCTGATTTTTTCTTGTGAACCTCTTGGCTAACGGCCTGTCATGTCCAGTGCTGGCATCATGGGATTGAAGGGGAAAACTAACCTCTCTCTGTCTTAAAGAAGAACAAACTAGCTTAGAAAAGAAGAGATGGCGAGATAGATACAAGCAAGTCTTTGATGTTCTGACATTGACAGAGATGATAGTAATCTCATTTACTGGCACATTTTAGTCATTTCTGCAAACTGTCATGGACAAATTTTGGCACCATCAATGGACAAATGACCCCTACTCAAGCCGGATGCCAACGTTATCTAATGAGTTTACACAAAGCTGTCTCTGCCAAAAACAATGAAAAAGTTTGTAGGTTGGGCCGAGACATGTGGGTTGGGATGGGTAGTGCTGTGTCAATTCTTGTGGGTGAGGTGGGTCAAGTCAGGACAGACAAAGGTACTCCTAAGGCCAACAGTAGCGGAAATCTATAGACAATATTGAATCGTATCAAGTATACACACACACACACACACACAGATAAGTATTTGTATAAATGAATATTAATATCAATTTAGACATATATATATATATGTGTGTGTGTGTGTGATTATACATGATCTCATATAATTATATATACATGTAGTAATACATATATATCTTCATGAAGATATGTATTAGAATATATATTTATACATATATACATTTATGTACATGAATATATGAAAGCATTTAAATATATATATATATATATATATATATATTAAAAATCATCGCTTTCCTCACAAAATGTATGAATATATATATATATATATATATATATATATATATATATATATATATATATAGATTTCCACTGAAGTTTGCATGAATATATATATATATATTCCTCAACTAGTTTCAACCAACATGGCCATCATCAGGAGAAAAAAAATTCTACTTGTTAGTAGCATATATATATATATATATACACACACACATATATATATATATATATATATATATATATATATATATATATATATATATATATTGTGAGAGAAAGAAACTTCTTGTCTATATGATCAATATGAACTCATATGTTTATATGACAGGATAAAAAAATAGGAAATATTTATCAATATAACATGTTTCACTTTTATTAAAGCAAATATGAAGAAATTTATTTTTGTATTGTTTGATTTAAGTTGATTTGACTTGTTAATGTTAGTCTAATTCATGGCATTCTAAATTCAACAAAACGTGATGCATCCTTTTGAAATTCTAAAAAATTAACAGATTATAAGCCTTACTGAAAAAACTGTAAATAATTCTATATGTAAGTGTATAGTGATTCTAATGTGTCTATGTGGAATTCAGATGATAATGTATATTAGTAAGTGTGTGTATGCAAAAAACACTTATATTGGTGAGATCTCGAAATCTAAAAGCCTATGAACATAAAAGGGATTTGTTTGGACAAAACTTTAAACTTACTCATAATCCACAGGAACAAAACTGGGTATAATTTTGATTTTACAAATGCCACCCTAATTAACACCCTTATAAATGCCATATATTAGAATAACATGAAACCTGATTAACCAATGAAAATAATACAATGCAAAAATAAAAATACAAGAATTTCTTTCTTCTTTTTGTCCATATCTCTCTTTTATGAAGCTTTAATAAAAGTGAAACATGTTAGATTGATAAACCTTCCATATGTTTTCTTTATCTTATCATTCTGTCAGATTCTGATCCATATTTAATCAGAATTTGGCCCCAATTCATATGGCTATATATGTGTGTACACAGTCATAAAAACTGGAATACAGGGTGTCCATAAAGTTTGTGTGAACTTTAAAAAATATTACCAACAATACATTTTTGTAAATAATTATTGCCAGCAATGAAAATCTTGTCAGCATTCAATAACACATTGAGTTTGATATGCCATAAAACAAACCAAACCATTCTGGGTACAGCTCCACAGAATAAGGTAGAGGAATAGCAAAAGATGCCTTCCAGAAACTAAGCAATACATTAAAAATAGTAAAATTTCATGAGAAAATAATCAAAAGAATGATGAACTGCTATTTAATATTTGATCTCCCGTGTGGCAGTGAATTAACAGCATTAGCAACATTTACCAACCTGTGGCAAAATCGATAAAAGCATGTCAGGCTATATGATGGTTTTGTATAGGATACAGGTTCGATTCCTGTCGAAGGATGCATATTTTCTATGACAATTTCTCGGACATTCGTTAGTGGTTCCTGGGCCAAACGCATCATTGATATCACGAGCTGTCTCGGCAGCTTTTCGGCCTAGTTTGAACTGGAACAAGAAAATTGTGCGGATTTGAATTTTGTCCATGCTGTCGAAAAGCCTGCAAAAAAATGAATGAATAGATTAAGAATGGTAACGAATAACACGATTCGATAGAGCGAAAAACGCACTTCAAAATGATATATAACATGGCTATATATATATATATATCAATGAATTAATTCAGAAATCATATATAAAAGTAACATATGTGAGAAAACGACATTATTTTTGCACCAACCTAATAATAAGAAATAATATTTGATTAAAAGAATATATTAACTGCTAACAAGTCATTTTTAGGCATGGATTTTGGTTTTGGTTTGGTTTACGGCATATCAACCTCAAAGGGTTATTTAATGCCGACAAGATTTTTAGGATATGTTTGTATAAATAGAATATGTATTCTTTGTAAGAAATCAGTTTGTTTTGGTTTGTTTTACAGCATATCAACCACAATGGGTTATTTAATGCTGACAAAATTTCCTTTTTTTTTTTTTCAAAAATCTATAGCTGGTAATAATTTTTTTCAAAAATGTATAGTTTGTTTTGTTTTGTGGCATATCAACCTCAATGGGTTATTTAATGCTGACAAGATTTTTATTTCTGGAAATATTTTCTTTTTTCAAATATTTATTGCTGATACTAATTTTTTTTTTTTTTTACAAAATATTTCTGGTATAAAATCTATTTTTACACTTTCATAGTCAGGTTGTGAGATCAACTATCTGCCCATAGCTGAGACCCTAACAGGTGCTACCACCCCGGGTCAGGGTGGACCTGGGAACAACAGCATTTAAGAGGTGGTTCCATACTCCTCGAAACCTTCTGGTCAGAGGCCTTGCTGTTGGATGTAGTTTATCGTCTTACCAAGGGATGCAGATGAAGTTTGTCATAAACATGACGCCATGGATTTTTGGTGTATGAAAATAAATCTAGCAAATATTGACTTCAAAGTGTCCCAATGAGAGCTGTGCATGTTTTTAAATAGGTAACAAAACCTTTCTTTATTATGATTATTTCCTGTGGCACAATGTAGGGCACAAATTCTTCAACTCTACTTCTAACGTCTTCATCTAAAATCTGAAATTTTATTTACTATTTATTTACTTAGTTATTTTCCCTCAATAGAAGTTAATAGGTTCATACTTCTCCTTAGTCTTCTGAACAGGAAAAGTGGTTTGTCACTTGTTTCCTATTTAGGTTTGGTTTTCCAGTCCCTTCTAAATTCTACTTCAACTCTATACTTCTGACGTCACTACCAAACCCTGAAATTTTATTTGCATTTATTTATTTTTCTAATCAGTAAGACTATATTTTGTTTCATACACCTCCCTAGTCTTTGAACAGGACTAGAAGAAGTTTATCCCTTGTTTCCTGTTTAGGACTGGGTTTCTGGCTCCTTCTAAATTCTACATTATTCGGACTATTGTCCTCATCTTTGTCGCCATATTTATTACAACGTTTCAGCCGTTGTACGCTCCAGCCTTCTTCAGGTGGTTGGAATGTCAAACTGAACTCTTTATTTTGCTCACTGGGGTAGACTCCCCAGTCTTTTGAACAGTAGGCATTTATCAGTTGTTTTCTGTTTAGGTCTGAGTTTGTGGTTCTTTCTAAATTCTACTTTAACTCTGTTGAACTTCTAACATCTCCGCCTAGATTTAAAAAAAATTTATTTACTGTTTTATCCTCAATAGGAGGAGATAGGTTTGTCTATCGTCTGGTTCATGTCCTCCCCAGTCTTTTGAGCAAGAGTAGAAGTTTATTCCTTGTTTCCTGTTTAGGATTCAGTTTCTGATTCTTTCTGAAATTGTTTCATTTTTTTTTTCACTCTTAGTAGTTCCTTTGTGTCTTAGTGGCATTATTGCCTTACTTGGGGTGAATTAGTTAAAAAGAAGAGATGCTGAAATAGTGGCTTCCCTGATGGTAAAAGGAAATACAAGTTCAAATCCTGTTGCGAGACATATTTTCATTTGTAGACCTTGTTAGTCTCAAGCTGGCTTTTATAAATTTCACTACTTACAGTAAAAGATTGTCAACTGTAACACATGTCCTCACGGAATATAACATTTATACTAATAAAAAATGATCCTGGATTTAAAAAAAATCATCAATTGCTGGAAAATTACATTATGTTTACTTGGTTTAAAATAACAGAGATATCAACTCAAACATGTGTTCATAATAAAAATAATGTTTATAGCAATAAGAAAAACAAAATATTAATAGTAAATATCCACATATGCTCCTTATATAAAAAGTATTTTCATTACTATTTTCTGAACATGTATATGCATAGATGTTTATTTATTGTGTACCTATTTTTTTTACATTTTTTTTTTTAATCATTTCACCCGAAGTAAGGTGCTAATACCACTAGTACAGAGGGCGTTATATGGAGTGAAAGTGAGAGAAAAGACTGTGTATAGGGAGGATTGAGGAAAGGACACAAGATGAACGAGATTCAGAAAGATGGCGATTAACATTACATTTAAATTTTTGAAGATTGTAGTTAGCAAGGGAATCAAGTCAACAAAAGGAAGTTCCACAGGCAAGAAGTGTGAGAAAAGAAACTGTTGGAGTAGAAGCGGCAGTTGCATTTAACAAGTTCAACAGTAAAATGATGGGACCTAGATTAAAAATTCATGCAGTTAGGGCACCAGAGAAAAAAGCTTGTCAGAGTAGTTGCCAAGAAAATACAGAGGAAAGCCACATTGGTGAGAAAGTAACTGAAGTTGAGATGCCAGGTCAAGATTGATTACATTGCAGATCCTTCTTTGGATTTTGTCGAGAACCTTGAGATGAATAGCAGAAGGAATTTTCTCTTTCTACTTTTCATTTTTTTTTTTATTAATACTAATACTATTACTATTATTTTATAGTTATTATCATCATTAATTATACTAATTTTTATAATCCTCTAGTCATCATTAGTTTCTTTTATGGTAGCTATTAGTATTATCATCATTATTTCTTTTCATCTTATAATCTCACTCCTGCTAAAACTCCTATTAACCCCACTAGTAAGACAAATTAAAAAAAAAAAAATTCTCATCCACATACCTCATTACTCAGTCATCGTCTGTCCAGAGCAAGAGACAATAAAAACAAAAGTAAAGGATGGGACAGAGGTAATAGGAATCATTATCTGGTGTCTGGACAACAGGATTGGTGATTCTTGCACTGTGGTCATTAATGTCTCTCTATATCTCTGAAATGAGGTATTATGATTACTTACATTATTTGGACTGTTGGTTATATCCAGTGACTAGACCCAAAGAGTTGTGAGTTCAATGCCAGGTCACAGCAGTGGTGAACCAAGCTTGGAGAGTTGAATTAAAAGGAAATAACTGAGACGTCCAGGAGAGGCATGGCACGATGAACTAGAACAATCTGCCCTGGTGGACAAAATACGAAATAAGGGGTTTGGTTTGAAATTCCAATCACCTGACGAAGGACAGAGCGTACAACAGCTGAAACATTGTGCATATGGCAATGAAGATGAGGATAACAGTCTGAATAATGTAAGTGGTCATTAATCCCCACTGGATTTGAAAAAAAAAAAAATTGAACAGCAAGCACTGAAGAAGGTTATAAGAGTATAAAAAAATTTTGTCTTTTTTCTTTTTTTTTTTTTAAACATCAATTTATGCTATTATCAGGTTCTCAGGTGCTTCTAAAACCTTTTCCTTTTCTCCCACTTCCAGTAGCCCCCTTGCATCTTAGTGGCTTTATTGCCTGGATGTGAACAGATTACAAAAAAAAAAACTGTTCCTACAAGTTAGCACCAATTCAGAACTTCCAAGCAAGAATCTGCCAGTAAGTCAACTCTTCCTTATTCCGTTCATATTCCAGCTGTAAAGAGAAAATTCTACTCAGACATCTCAATGTAGAGGCCATTTGTGTGCATAGGAGTGGAAAATTTTGGTTAATCCTAGCTTTGAATAGGTTCAGATTGTGGTGATCAAGGAAACATTCATTTGGGAGTCAGTTCCACAGGGCATTGGTTCATGGGGAAAAGCTGTTTTCCCTCTGGTTGATGATCTTCTAGGATTCACAGGATCCATTTGTTTTTTTCCAAAAACTTAACCATACTCCCAT
>OZ010606.1:56830031-56872531 GCA_963932145.1 Acanthosepion lycidas | reverse complement strand
ACTAAGAAGAAAATGCATTGAAAGTGCACTATTCTGAACAATAAACCTAAGACCAGGAACATACATAATATCAGCGATCATCCTATAAGCAACAGTAGCACAATGGAGTAAACAAACTAAGAGTGGGCCAATTTAAAATCTAACAGACACCAATGGCTCTAATATACATACATAACAATTCCCAACAGTATTTGAGTAGAAGTGAATATAACAAACCTGACAGGAAATTGGAACTTGACTCTCCAATTATCAATTCTGAGCAATTATCCATTACACCACCTGCACATCCAAGCTTATAATACCTGGCATTCCCAAGCAGTCATCCATCTTGGTACTGACCAGGTCCAATGCTGTTTAACTTCACTGATCATATGAAAATTGGTGTTTCAATATGATATGGTTATAAGCTTAAGAGCTACAAATAACAGGAAGTTGTGGAGAGCTATGATCACCCATAATTACTATTTCTAGACTGAAATTTAGCAGTGGTATTCTTTGTCATATACAATTTTCTAAGTATAGCGTAGATGTGATACAAGGCTGGATCTTTGTCATCTTTCATGGAATTCCTCCTTTGCATTTGTCTGTTAATCTGCTGTTGAGTCCCCTTTAAAAAGAAAAATATTCTAAAAGGCGTTTTTATTCTTACAACTTGTATGCAAATTATAAAATGACAAAAACTCATCAGACAAATTATTTCCAGACCGACACGCAATATTCAAAATTGGCTCTACAGCAAAACAACAAAAATAAAATTGTTTTTTCAGTCAATGAAAACCTTCAAAATGAAAAAAAAAAGAAAGAGACACATCTATTTGAACCACTTTTACAGAGTCCAATCTTTCAAAAAGGAAACTTAACAGCACAAACCCACAGAGCAATTCAGACAGTAGAAAAAGCAGAAATCACCCCATTTCATTTGAGACCTTCCCAGTCCTTCCCTTATTACCACTGCAAGGAGAAATCTGATATTAAAGAGCATGAAAGGAAACAGGCTTAATTGATAGCTGATATACGTAAAAAATTAGTTTTTTTTTTATTTCAACTTTTATTCGTACACAATTTATCTTTATGACTTTCAAATCAACTCAAAAACCCGACCTACTTTGAAAGTATCTGTTCTCAAGAAGTTTAATCCTAAAAGTTGAAAAAAAATTTTTTTTCTTCTTAAATTCTAAAAAATAAAGTATGTTTGCAATTAAATTTATTTGTGATATTTTTTTAATAATTTCCTCACAAACAAGGCGATAAAAGCCACAAGGATGCAAGGGGTTACTGAGAGAGAAAGAAACAGAGTGGACGATACAAAAACAGCATTCAAGGAGACTGATGATGATTGACATTGCATTAAATATTTGTAGATCATAACAGACAGGAAAGCAGGAAGAGAATTTCACAAACTAGATCACAGAACTTATGGTTTCAAGTAGAAATTTCAAAATTAAAATTATGGGACCTAGCTACCAATCTAGTACTGCACTTAAATTTGTGAATCACTTAAGTTACCATGGAAATATAATATCAGAAAACTATGTAGTTATGGTGGGAATATAAAAAAAGTTCATGTTGTAGATTCATGTTTGGATTTTGTCAAGAATCTGTAGATATATAGCAGGAGCACGAGACCAGATGTGGCAGCAATATTTTGATGCATAGACATATGGTAGACTTATAAATGTGCAAAATAGATTTTTTTTTGTAAAAGTCTCTTCCAATGTTTTGTATTCCTGTCAATTTTGATCAAAAATTTAAATGCAATGTCAATAGTTATCATCTGTCTCCTCAGTTCTTGTTCGTTTGTTGTTATCGCTCCATCATAATGTTTTTTTCTCATATTCTTTCGCGTTCATTAACCCCTGCATCTTAGTGACTTTATTGCCTTGTGTGGGGTAAAATGATTATCAAAAAATTGACTAATATAGTGATGCAATCTCTCAGGCCTCTGTGAACAATCAGATCACTATAATTGAATTTCTTTTTGCTCTATGCACTGTAGGCCTTCAGAATGTGGGTGATCATGGCTCTCCACAATTTCTTGTCTTTTGTAGTTCTTTTTAAATGTTGTTTTTGTTGCTGTTGCTCCTAATCCCTGTCCTGCCAACTGTTTACAAAATCTTGTTAGGTAGATTACATGCTGCTTTCCATTGTCTCTCTGGTCTTCAGCATGACCTGTGAGTGTCAAATTTACCGAGCTCTCTTTTCTCGTTATGTGTTCTTGAAATTTTCTCTTTCTAAAGTTAAGTATGTGTCCTTTCTGTTGCTATTTTCTCTAAAACTTCATCATTGCTCACATGTTCAATCCATGGTATTCTCAGCATACTTTTGTAGAACCACACTTCTGTTGCTTCAAGTCTCTTCTTCAACTGTGAGGAGACTGTTCAGCATATAGAATGACTGACATTACATAAAAGTTAAGTACTATTTTCTTTGTTTCTAATGAGATTTTTCTGTTTCTTAGTATTTTGCTTAGCTTTCAGAAGACATCTTTCAATATCCCAAAACCATTTTGAATTTTCTGTTCTCTGTTGAAATACATACTAGATATTTAAGTTTTTGCCAGTCATTTTGTGCTATGCATGATACACACTTAGCCGATCATGCATCTTTTGATACATGACTGACGAGGCAGATTTTTTCCCGCAGTAGGTTGCCATTTCTTTCTGCAGTAGACCAGTTCCCATCCAAGGCTATAGAACCTGCTATTTACCCATAGCTGGGGGGGAGAAGAAGAGGATTCATACCTTTCCCAAGGGTATTAGCATGTAAGTGAATGTAATGGATTTCACTGGAATTCAAACTCGGCTCTCCGATTCCTCAATCCAAGCCGCTATCGATTTTTGGCATGGGTTAAATATAATTGCTTATTGAAAGCAAATCTATCACAATAATAGCTGATTTTATCATATTCTTTGAATTCATTCTTTGTCACCATAATTATTAGAACTGTAGGTGTGTTTATCAATTCCATTTATTATACGGCTTCATACAAGTTGTCTTTTTCCAGGACTGTCTGCCCAGAACTACATCTGCCAGCAAGGCCTCTGATTGAGGAGCATGCAGCCACATATTAATTGCTGTTGTTCCCAGGTCCACCTTGATTTGGGTGGTAGCATCTGTTAGGGTCCCAGCTATGGGCATGTAGTAAAACACCCAAACAAAAACAAAACACTATGAAAGTACAGAATTACATTTTCATAGTAAAAATCATTTGCTTGTTTTGAGGTGTCGTATTTCACTCATGGGAGACTGAGAGTTCAAGGTAGTAGTTGAGGTAGGCATGTGGAGAAAATCAACCTGCATATACAGTTGAGTGTTAATTTGTGATGTTGAAGATTTTGTCGCTGGTTGATCGAAGCATCTTGCTATTGCTGCTGAATGTAGGCAGATGTGTTAGGGTTAGGGTTGCCTGCTGTGTTGTCCATTGCTAATGCTAACCTAGTCATATCTGCCTTCACGGGTGAAGCTTTAGTGTTAGCTTTATGGTGAAAAAAAAAGAAGACAATTACTGTAAAAAAATTTTGATTGATCAGAGAAAAATGTTTATGGCCCTGGTATTATTAATGGTCTTCCCAAAGTGGGTGTGTGGAGCCAGATGAAATTAAGGTCCGTTTTCCTCATATGAGCTGTGCATGTTGAAGTGAACACGTCCAGTCAAGTTAAAGAATTGGAATTATAAACAGGACAAATAAATCTGCTGCTATTTAATCTTAATCTGAGCATTTGCTTGGATGAGAGGATATCGAGGTGATGAAAACACTATTTTCATAAACTTGAAGATACATGGGCAATTGCTGAAAAATATCACACAAATGGCACAGTGGATAAAGGCATTGGTTAGATCCAGTGACCAGACCCCAAAACGTTGTGAGTCTAAACCAGGTTAGCAGCAGTGGTGAACCAAAAAAACTTGAAGAGTTGAGTTAAAGCGAAATAACTGAGACACCTGGAAGAGGCATGGCACGTGGAACTAGAACAATCTACCCCGGTGGATGAAATAAAGGGTTTGGTTCGAAATTTCAATCACCTGAAGAAGGCAGGAGCGTACAATGGCCGAAACATTGTGAATATGGCAATGAAGATGAGGATAACAGTCCAAATAATGTAAATAATGGAAGTAATCCTAATATTGCATCTCAGAAATATAGACTTGAATTACAAGGGTAGTTCTTTTTCATTTGTCACCACTTTTTTTTTTTTTGCTTGTTATAATGTCAAAGCTTGATGTTGAAGTGGGGATATTAATGGGTGTAACTTGTGAGAAAGCATCTGTTACAAAATTCTATCCATCAGAAATATACTGTATACCCAAGGTACACTGTGATATTTGATCCAAATGTCTTATGTCTCTTGGCGTATACTTATCAGGGTTAGTGGACAATGCATCAGTAAATTACTTATGGTCAGTGAATACAGCAAAATGCCTGTATTCCAATAAATGTTTAAAGTTTTTAACTGCTACAGAGATAGTAGACAGTTCCCATGAGAATGTAGTATAGTTTCTTTGCTCTTGGTTCATTTTAGCAGAAAACAAAAAATTAAATTGACTTTGTCTTTTTTTTTCCTATGTTATGATATAGAATGGCACCTCCTGTGTGATCTGATGCATTCAGTAATAACTTTGGATAATTTGGATCTTCTGTGCTATAATTGAGTTTAGTGTAATCTGCTTAGGTGTTTGTTGCCTTTACAGAGGCTATTGTCAGTGCAGCGTTAAATTTGATATTTTAGAAGATCAGTTAATAATTGTAAAATGTGTGAAGTTTTGAATGAAAAGTCTACAAAAAACTTTGAGTCCTATGAAACATTTGTCATGACAATGTTGGTTTTGAGAATTTGTGTACAGCTTCTAATTTTTAAGTAACGACCATTATTCCAGTTTTATCAATTATATGCCCAATGGACTGTAGCCCTTGCCCATCAAATAAACAGTCATTAACAAAAATTTAATACAACCTTGTAATTTTACTATCTTAAGGTTAAAAACAACACAGTACCATGTAATTTATGAGAGACTGATTCAGTTTTACTTTCAAATTTGTATATGATGATGTTCTTTATGTTAATCAAATTAGTCCAGCTGTCGGTATTTTGTAGGATTACCTTTGCTTCTGATTACTGCTTGGATGCAAAGGAGCATGCTGAGAATCAAATTTTTACATTAATGTTATGGTAATTTACCCATGCACACATGGACTCTCCCAGCTATAAATAGGAGCAGGTACTGCCTTTTTGAGAGGGAAGTTTCCAGCAGTCGGACTGAACATTCTTGCTATAACACTCTCATTTGTATATGTTTGTATTACTGTTTCTGTTAATATATTTGTTTAACTCAATTCCTCTCTTTGTGTCTTTATTTCTGGCCTTGTAGAGGCCAGAACATATAGATAGCTAGAATAACATAGTGTTATGGTAATTTACCCATGCACACATGAACTCTCCCAGCTATAAATAGGAGCAGGTACTGCCTTTTTGAGAGGGAAGTTTCCAGCAGTCAGCCCTGACAGTCATACTGAACATTCTGTAACACTCGTTTGTATATTTTTGTATTACTGTTAATATATTTGTTCAACTCATTTACTCTTTTGTGTGTTTATTTCTGGCCCTAACAAGGGCACAACAATTAGTCAACTGAGATTTCTTCTGTCCAAATTTTTTTAATAATCTCTCTCAATGTTGAGCTACTTGAAGGTTGCTTTTCTGCTAATTTGTTTTTGAGGCTTTTCCATGGCCATATCGGTATTGTCACAGTGTTCCTGCTCAAAAAATTCTAAACGACCTTTGACTGGTGGCATGAAGCACTATCATGCATAAATATTGTGCATGGATGAATGTGCATATGCAGTTCTAGTCCCTTTTGCAGTCATTCCAGATATGTTGCACCATTCATTGTTGTTCCTGGGGTCAAGAAGTAGATTTCAGCTGTTCCAGATTTAGATATGGTGTCACAAAATAAATCATCTGGCTTAGTGGGTACTTCTTAGTCAAAATTGTATACTTTTCATCAAATCTCTTGCCAGGGAAATCTTTTAGAATGTTTCTTTTATGCACATCAAACAGTTGCAGAATAGATTCATCTTGTTACAATATCTTTGATCTAGTCTTCACTTTTCCAGCTTTCATGTTGCTTAGCAAATTCCAGATGTTTGGATTTTATAGCTCCAGTTAGCCATGGTTTACAAGCTGGTTTGAATGATTTCAGACCAAACGCAAACTTTTTGGGTATTATATAGCAATGCACTTCATGGAATGATCATCTCTAACACCGCTCTGGGTATGACGATAAACTACATCCGCATCCTGGGTAAGACGATAAGTTACATCTGACAGCAAGGCCTTTGATCAAGAGGTTTTGAGAAGCATGGAACCACTTCTTAATTGCTGGTGTTCCCAAGTCCACCCTGACCCGAGGTGGTAGCACCTGTCAGTGTCCCAGCTATGGGCAAATAGTAACCCCCACGATAAAAAAGGGGTCAAAACATTATGAAAGTATAAAAGTAGGTTTTCATACCAGTGATACATTTTTGGAAAAATTATTACCATCAGTACACATTTTAAAAAAAAATATTACCAGCAATAAGGACATAGGTGATTATGGATTTCCACCTCCCTCTATCCCTTACAGCTCTTAACATTTCCTTCCCTCTGCTATCTCCCCCAGACTACATTCTATCATCCACTTACTCAAGCCCACTAATTATGTCATGCATTGTTTTCCTTTGTCTCTCTTTCCCTCTATTCGACTCATGAGTATCAGATTCTCCAGGCCCTCTTTCCTCATTATGCATCCCAGAAACTTCAGCTGCCTCTTCCTGATGTTAAGTGTAAACCTCCTCCTTGTTTGCATCCACTCTAAGACCTCATCGTTGCTCACAAGCTTGGTCCATGATATCCTTAGCATCCTTCTGCAGAACCACATCTCCGTCGCCTTGAGTCTCTTCTTCATCTTTGAGGATATCGTCCAACATTTGCTGCCATAAAGGAAGACAGATGTCATGTAGCAGCTCAGTATTCTTTTCTTTGTTACCAAAGAAATTCTCCTGTCTCGCAATACTCTGCCCAGCTTTTGGATCCATTGAGGTTGATATGCTGTAAAACAAACCAAACCAAACCAATCACTAACACTTATTTTCAAACCATTTCTTCCCTTTTAGCTAAAGGACCCTGAACTTCACAGTAGCATCATGCACAGACATTTACACGAATTTCATGTTCAAAATAGCCTTCATTACATACAATCAAAATATGGGCCCTTCACTTGGGCAAACATGGGGATATTTTGCCCATATTCTAAGACTAATTCATTAAATAAATGCTATCACAATGGCTGCTAATTTGGAAATGAAAAAAAACCTTAACTTCTTCAAGTCCATAGTTAACATACATAGCCTCATAATCATAAACCACACTTTTCAGTTCCTCCTCTTATGTCCATAAAACAACTTCATTCTGTAATCCTCTCCCTTGAGTGGCTCCTTGTCTTGGTAGTGAGCGAGCAATACCATAAAAAAGCACATTACTAAAATTGTACACTATTTACATCATTCGGACTATTGTCCTCATCTTTGTCGCCATATCCATTACAACATTTCGGCCGTTGTATGTTCCGGCCTTCTTCAGGTGGTTGTAATGTCGAACTGAAGAAGACCGAAATGTTGTAATAAATATGGTGACAAAGATGAGGACAATAGTCCGAATAATGTAAATAGTGTACATAATACCTCATCTCAGAAATATAGACAGATACTGAAAGGCCGAAATGTTGTAATAAGTATGGCGACAAAGATGAGGACAATAGTCCGAATAATGAAAATAGTGTACATAATACCTCATCTCAGAAATATAGACAGATACTCTAATTGTGTATCATCGATATCCCAACAGACATATTAAAGAAAAAGGCAACACCTGAAATACAAATTCATTACAAATGAAATTTTTTTCTTTTGAAGATGTGGGCAATCATGGCTCTCTACAACTTCCTATCCATTGTAGTTCTAAATAATCTTTGTCTTTTCATCATCCCTCCCTGTCCTCTCATTCATTTGCAGAAGCTCATTATATAGGTTACTAGCTGTTTTCCTCTGCACCTCGTCTTACCTGTGAGTGTCAAATTTTCCATGCCCTCTTTATATGACAGAGAAATTTCAAAAGTTTCCATTTTCTTTGAAACTCAAGCCACCCTTCTGTAGAACTATATTTCTATTACCTTAAATCTTTTCTTCATCTTTGAAGGTTTTATTCAAGGACCAAAAGTTACATAACAGTTTAACACTCTTTTCTTTATTTCTAATGAAATTTTCTCCTTTCTTAATACTTTGCTTAGCTTCTGGAAGACAGCTTTTGCTATTTCACTGTGTCTTCTGACAACCAGAATCTTGCAATTAATGTTTATTTATTCCTATTACAAAACAACTACATTGAATCAATAGCTTCATCTACCACAAGGAAAGTTGGTTCTCTGTGTTGCGCCAAAAAGTTTTTCTCACTTGAGTCCATCCTTCAAATCTACAAATCAACCATTTGCCTTGCTTGGAATACTGCCGCCATATATGGTCTGGTGCTCCCGCTGTTCATCTCAAGGTCCTCGACAAAATCCAGAAACAGTTATACAGTGTAGTCGCCTACAGTCACTTCACACAGTTGTGCTGTTGCTTCCCTCTGTCTTTTCTGCAAGTACTTTTATGGTAACTACTCTGTCAGGCTATTTTTGCTGGTTCACAAACTGCATGAATTTAAGTGTGTTATTAGGTTGGCAACTCAGTCTCATCCTTTCACTGTTGAAACGGTTAAATGTAACGATCTCTTCTACTCCAATAGTTTCATGTCTTGCACTTCCTGTCTGTGGAACTCCCTTCCTCTTACTTGCTTCCCTGATAGTTATAGTCTTCAGATATTCAAATGTAATATCAATTGACATCTGATACCTTCAACTA
The DNA here is from genome assembly GCA_963932145.1 of Acanthosepion lycidas. Lineage (NCBI taxonomy): Eukaryota > Metazoa > Mollusca > Cephalopoda > Sepiida > Sepiidae > Acanthosepion > Acanthosepion lycidas. The sequence continues at coordinate 56,863,598 of OZ010606.1, read as the reverse complement.
ATTTCCTCCTCCTTCTCTTTATCCTTTCTTAAATTATGTCTCTTTACTCTTGCTCCCACTCTCTGTAACTGCTTGTGGCATTCCTGCCTTGCTTGGGATGAAACGCTTAAAAAGAAACATGTATTGGCAACCAACAAGTATTTCTAGTTTGATATATTTTGATCTAGAAACATGGATGTAGAGGTTGGGTATTTTGCCTGAATACTCAATGTAGTCATAAACGTCAACCAAAACTGGATGACAGTGACACACTCAAATTTACTTATAAATTCCTCCAAACAAAAAAGGAGCAACAATTTGTACAAAAAGAGGGGTGGAAAAATTCAAATTTCAAATTTTTAAAATGAGCCATTTAAAAAAAAAAAAAAATAATTTTTGTTTAATAAAATGATCCATATCAATTTAAAAATGTCAGTTCCTGGGAGCCTCTAAAAACATTTAAATAGTCTGACGAGTGATGCTAAACAGTATCATATTCCTCCCAGGTTTTTGAACTGTTTACAATTGGGGTTCTGGTTCTTTCTAAAGTCTACTTCAACTTTATACTTCTAACGTCTCCGTTCGAACTCGGAAATTTTATTTAATAATTATTTTTTTTTTGTTCTCAATAAGTGTGCATAGGTTTACCTTTTGATCAGAAATATAGGTTTATCCCTTGTTCCCTATTTAGGACCAGGGTTTCCGGATCCTTCTAAAAATCTTTTTGTTCTCTTTCACTTCCAGTAGTACCTTGTGTCTTAGTGACATTGTTGCCTTTCTTGAGATAAAGTGATTGAAAAAAAATTCATAATGTTTTCATGATAGGAATTTCATGGGCAATTTGTCTTGCTAGATAACTGACTAGTGAGTTCAATCTTCACTTAGTGCTCCATACTTTTGGCCTTGTGCCACATCTAAGCTATGCTTAGTAAATTGCCATAATAGAAATCCCACATGTACATTGGATTAGTAACAAACATTACTCAGTTCCCCTTGGCATTTCACTAGTGGAATACGTCAAGCATAAAATATTTATTGCATAAGAATAATTTAAGTTTGACTGTAGTACACTTTTTGTTGGCCGTTGAGCCCAAGTGCCTACATTTTGAAACAAAAAATGTACTATTTAGACAACTGCCTGTTGGGGAGGGCTAGGCAGAAAAAAAGAAGAGAGAGTTTCTTTTAGAGAACATAGGTTTATAAAGCAACTAGTCAGCTGCTGCTGCTACTACTACTAAATCACTGCTACTGTTAATTATTCTTCTTCTATGTGCATTATCCCTTCAGAATGTTGTAGGCGATCGTGGCTCTCCACAACTTCTAGTCCTTTAAAAATGTTGTCTTTTTGCTATAGCTGCTGTTACTACTGTTTCATAGTTACAGCCAATCATCTGTGTTGTGGTCTAAACTCCCTACATAGGGATGGACCTACTAGAGTTGGGCATGATGTATTTTTAATAAAACCCTATCAGAAAAATCTAATCCATTTATATACATTCAGTGGAAGAGTCCATTCATAATATAGTTAGGTGACATTTTATTTTCCAAAGGTTCTATTATACAGATGATATTTAACAGGTGGACAAAATAGCAAGAAAGGATAACTGGTGGAGCCTAAGGTAGGTTGCTTGGTGCCCAATAATTATTTGGATTCTAAGGATAAATTAAAAAGTTACTGAATTATTAACCAACTCAGCTACACAGTTTTAGTTTTTGAGTGTGAACGGATCAACAGTCATATTTTATATATCTATAGACAGAGAAACATTTATATAGGAATAAATATTTACAAAAAAAAAAAACTTTTAGAAGCATGCTCTACTGTTTGTTTGTTTGGGTTTTATGGCATATCAACCACTGTGGGTCATTTAATGCCAAATCCATTTTATATGAATTTTAAATGCCTATTTTGTCCTGGCAACATTATTGTTTCCAAAAGCTGGCAACATTATTTTTTCCAGAAAAAAAAAATGTATAGCTGGCAACATTATTTTTTCCAAAAAACGTATACTTGGTAACATTAATCTTCTAAAAACACTATCTGAGGCCTTAGTTTATTGTCATACCCAGGATGTGCATGCTCTACTGATATTTTCCTGGCAGATGTTCAGATGAACTGTAATCATTAGTTCCACCAGTTCAAACTTTCACAGCTAGGACCTGCTATACCATGTGAAAAGAGTCGACTCCTTCTCATTTCCTTTGCAATCCACTGGTAAAGAAAAAAGTTCCACTCAGACAGCTTCATCAATTCTTTGATGTTATAGAACGGACTTCTAAAGGATATCTTTCCTGAAAAGCCACAATCATAACCTCTTCAAATCTAGGGTAAACTGTTATATATCCTAAATATCCTCATAATCGAAACCTCTTACTCCCTCCTTTTTACACTGGGTTTACAGTGACATAGTGTTGAAACACCAGTTCTCATACAATCACCAAAGTTAAACAATGTCGAGCTGGTCAGTACCTAGATGGGTGACTGCTTGGGAATAATAGATGATGCAAGCTTGTATCTTCAGATTGTGTAATGAATAATGGCTTAGTATTGGAAATTGCAGAGTTGCTATATTCACTTACATGCAAATAACCTTGGGAAAGGTATGAACCTAGCTTTTCTACCTCCAGCTATGGGTTAATTAGTATGAATTGTATCAGTAAATCATTATTATCTCCAAAAATTCTTATAATCTAAAATGTGTGTGGTCACATCAATTTGAAACACCAGTTCTCAAATGATCAGCAATGTCAATCCGGGTCAGTACTTCAGTAGGTGACCACTTGGGAATAACAGATGCTGCAATCTTGTATGTGCAGGTGGTGTAATGGATAATGACTTGCTACTGGAAATTAGAGAGCAGTTATATTCAAATGGGAAAGGCATGAATCCACCTCTTCTCCCCCAGCTATGGGTTAATTAGTAGGACTTGTATCAGTAAATCATTATTATCCCAAAAAAAGTATTACAATCTGAAATGCTTATGGCCACATCACATTGAAACACCTGTTCCTGTGTGATCACCAGATTTAAGTGAGTCTTGTCAATACCTAGATGGGTGGCCACTTTGGAACACAAGGTACTGTAAACTTTGATGTGCAGGTGGTGTAATGGATAAGGGCTTGGAATTGTTAATTGGAGAGCTGAGTTCTAATTCTAGTTGGTTTTGTTATATTTACTTATGCACAAATACTTTTGGGAAAAGTATTAATCTACCTCTTCTTCCCCCAACTATGGGTTAATTAGTTAAACTCGTATTACTAAAACTATTATTATCTTCCCTTAACAAATGCATATAAAATATTTAGATTTTGATATTAAATAACAGATAGAGGTTGATATGCAGCTAAACAAAACAAGCAAATCCTTACAATCTAAAAAAATATTTTCTGGCTTTAAATAACCTGCAAAAAGGTTAATAAGCGATAAAAATACAAATCAATCAATAAAATCCTTGTACACCCTTTATAACAACCTCAATCAGTTAATTTCTACAATGAGTGGCTCTTGGACCACTCAAAATAGATGTAAGATAAAAAATATACATTTAAGGGATAAAATTTATATAACATAAAAATATATATTTATGAAATAAAATTTATATAAATTAAAAAATATATATTTATGAAATAAAATTTATATAAATTAAAAAATATACATTTATGAAATAAAATTTATATAACATAAAAATATACATTTAAGTGATAAAATTTATATATAAAAAATTTATATATTGTTACTGTTTACCGTTCCAACAACTAACGTCTAATGTCTGTATTTATAAGCCATACAACCTGATAAAATTAAGCCCTTTTCTGCTATACATGACCCACTAATATCCAGTTTCAGATTCCAATATATTTGACATTCTTAAAATTTATAAATATGCATGTCACTTTTTTCTTGAAACCTAAAACTTTTTGAGAGGAGCTAAATCCCAAACTTTGACTTTTTGGCAGTCACTGACATGTTACCTAACTGCGCAGTTGCTTCATAAAAAGGAGAGGCAATATCCCACATCTCTGCAGACTGAAAAAGTTCTGTTTCTTTAATCATGACAGAATTCAAGTCCTCTCCCCTGCCAGACATCACACACCGTGTACAAATATTATGTTACATACAAACATAATCACTATATGTAACTGTTTGCTATAAATTCAACAAAACACCTCATGCACTAAATTGAGAGAAAAAAAAAAAAGATATTTTACTACTTTCTACAAGTTGTATAGTGGCTTAAATAATGGATGTAGGCTACAACTTAACTATATTAAATGTACATATGTCTCCATTCAAGTTTCTGTCTCTCACAGTCATTATTAGAGTATCTTTCAGATACAGTACTTTCATTTCTCTGACTACCTATATATCTATCTATCTAACCATATTTTCTATATAAATCTGTTCGTATCCCAATCTGTTCAATATTTATTTATGTATTTTTATTACTGTGAACATTATTTTTAGGGGGTGCACATATTAGAGTTGCAATCCTGTTTTTTATTTTCTTAGTGAAATTTTTAAAAAATTAACCTACTAAAGAAACATTGTGCTTTTGACTTCCCCAATTTGGCCATTTGTTATTATTTTCACAAAGAAAAATCCCCCAAAACAGGGATAGCAACTCAAATATAAAAAAATAATATTTATAGTAAGAAAGAAATAATGTTGGATAAAAAAAATCTTAGCCTACTTATTTCTATCAACCTGCCCATTTCTATCTATCTGTCTATCTTAGCCTTCCTATTTATATCTATCAATCTTAACGTATCCATTTCTATCTGTCTATCTTAGCCTTCCTATTTATATCTATCAATCTTAACGTATCCATTTCTATCTGTCTATCTTAGCCTTCCTATTTATATCTATCAATCTTAGCGTACCCATTTCTATCTGTCTATCTTAGCCTTCCTATTTATATCTATCAATCTTAGCGTACCCATTTCTATCTGTCTATCAATCTATCTATCTCCATTTATTTATTATTTATCTATCTGCACAGTGATATAAATATCTACAAATATTTTAAGTAAATGTGTGAAAATGTGTAGAACTTGAGATTTGTTCAAATCTAGACCAACTTGGTGTAAATTCATGGACCTGTTTTGAGAAGGTTTTTAATTAGTTGCAACAACTGCTTGAACATGGTAAAGATTTTTAAACACAAACACCATTCAGTAATAGATACACACACACACACACACACACATATATACATACATATATATATATATATATATATATATATATATGTGTGTGTGTGTCTGTGTATGAATGTTGATTTCATTCCATATGGGAATGTGCATTTATTGTGTCATATATTATACAATTTTGGATCAAGGCCTTAGGGGAAGTGGGTTGAGGCTGGTCAACAGATCATTAGTATGATGGTTGGGATCTTGTCACTAATTTAGAAAGGATGTCTGAGATCAGTGACAGGGTTATGCACATATTACTTGGTAGAGCCTCTGTGTAGGGGGAAAATCAGGTGTGGGTACTCCAGATGTATCAAGTATTGAGTTGGAAGAGAATTTACATACAAAGCATTCAACATTACCAACTGTAGTTTTTAGGATTTCAAATTAATTGAATAGAGGAGGGATTGAGGATTTACTGTTGTTCAGCAAATTCTTGCAAAGCTGCCAATAATCTCTAGAAACGAATTTGTGAGATGCTGTATGTTGTTTCATTTTATCAGCAAACAGTAACTTTGCTTCTTTGAGGAATTTTTATATCTATCTCAATATTGTCATCTCTCTCTCTCTCTCTCTATATATATATATATATATATATATATATATATATATATAAAGGGAACATTGAAGTCAACACTTAGAGTCAACAGGCTGTTTCATGCTAGATGTAATCGTCAGGCCAATCATGGCCTGATGACAACATCTAGCATGAAACAGCCTGTCGCCTCTAATGTTCACTTTTATATTTGCACACACTCTATCTCTGATATTGAGCACTTTATCCCATAAATATAGCACACCTTAAGAGTATATTTCTTCATATATACATATTTATATACATATCTATGTTGTCATATTTATCTCTCTCTCTCTCTCTCTCTATATATATATATATATATATATATATATATATATATATATTGTTATATTCATCTATTTATCTATCCAAATCTGTTCATATGTTTGTCTCTGATTAATTTACCCCAGACCGTTTATATCTTTCAATCTATCACCCTCAGTCTGTCCTCATCTATTACGACCTTGTTATATCTGTCGCACTCTGTTCATATCTATGTATATATCTATAAGATCTTCAGCCACATCTTGTTGGGTTATTTCCTCCTTATTTCTGAAACTGTTACTAGGGGATGCTCTCCAACACCCTGCAATAACATTTTATCTCTCTCTCCTTACTGTTCTGTTTATACGAGAACAATGTAAATCTCTCACTGAAGATTGTGTTTTTCCTATCATGGGAAACACATTGGAAAATACATGCACATACATTCATTCACTGCATATACTGTGGACCACAAAGTTGCCACATTCATTTGTTATACACACATTATTGTCTTTGTCATTTGTAACGTTTTTGTTGTTAATACATATTAATTTGTTTGTTTACATATATATATATATATATATATATATATATATATATAAAACAGTTCTTGTTGTCCCTTTACATTTATTTTAGGTAAATAGTCTGCCATGTTTGTTGCGGGCTTTTCAGGAGACACATGTGTTTATTTCACAATGGCGGGTTTGGATGGTTATTTATTTTTGGCTGGGCCTACGGGCTCAGAGATACCCACATTAAAAAGGCCTTGTGCCACATTCGATACCCGTGGGTGGATTAATAAATACCATCTATAAAAAGAATACCCGCTCGGCCCGGTGGCTAGGATCAAAGTGTAGTATCTGCGCTTTGTGAGCTGCCGGGTCGGGTGTCTGCCGAACTCTCTGCTTGCATAAAAGAACCCGGACGAAGCTCCGCCGAAGACTAGGGTTTCGTTGGGGGAGGTTGACGGAACTGGCCCGCCTCGGTGTGTTTGGATGGTTATTTATTTTTGGCTGGGCGTACCGGCTCAGAGATACCCACATTAAAAAGGCCTTGTGCCACATTCGATCCCCGTGGGTGGATTGATAAATACCATCTCACAACACATACACACAGCCCACAACAATCTGAAGGATATGTATGCTTATTTCAAAAGCCACTACACTGAATAAAATGTTACATTAGCTTTTAAAAGCTTTTGAAATACAAATATTCCCAAATGAAGAATATATATTTCCTTCCTTGTTTTCAAAATGTAAATGTCCTCCTCATTCAATAATCCTGGTGATAGAAACCAATAAGAAAGGAAACAATTAATTAAATCTAATTGAAATAATCATTTTTAAAGAACATTCCAATTTAATTATGCAGCCACAATTGAACAGGTATTTTCTAATTTAGAAAAGAAGTAATCAATAGATTTTATTAATGGGAGAAAAGTATACAAATCATACAATTTATGGTTGTCAATATTGGCTTCTTCATTTACAAAATTAAATTTACACTTAAGTCACAAGCACACTTATTTATAATTATTTGTGAAAAATATTTTCTTTTAGCTTCATTTTGTTGTCAGTACAATGGCTTGTTTCGTTCTATGGCCTCCCTCAGATGTGCAATCTATATTGCAAGGAGTGCACATCAAAAAATAGTAACAAACAAAAAGAAAAAAAACAAATATACTGATCAGACCAACCCATTTAGAGCAATGCTTGTAATACAGTCTATTCCATAATTTTTATATGCAGGGAACCTCTTCTATGCTTTCATTATGAAGTAGAATAATCCAAATTGCAGTGAAATCCAGACTATTTACCTAGACATCTAATGTATCCAGCTTCTGACAGATTACAGCCACATCACATATGATCATCAAAGTTAAGCAATGTTGAGTTTGGTCAGTACCTAGATGGGTAACTATTTGGGAATACCATGTGCTGTAAGCTTGGATGTGCGGGTGGTGTAATGGTTAATGGCTTGGAATTGTTAATTGGAGAGCTGAGTTCCATTTCAAATTGGATTTGTTTTATTTACTTATGACTTCTACTTCTTTACTTCTACATGCCGTTATAGGTTTACGAAAACTTGTATTACTACACTATTATTATCTAAAATAATTCTGACAATCTAAAAATATTTTGTGGCTTTAAATAACTTGCAAAGGATTGATAAGCCATAGAAAATGAATCAATCAATCCATAAAATACTGATTATATATTCACTTATGTCCAAATACTCTTTGGAGTGGTATGAATCCGCCACTTCCCCCCAGTAATGGGTTAATTAGTAAGACTAGTATCATTAAATCATTATTATTTCAAAAAAAATTCTTACAATCTAAAAAATATTTTCTGGCTTTAAATAACTTGCAAAGGGTTGATAAGCCTTAAAAAGTCAATCAATCAATCAATCAATCATATCATGAAAATTTCAGATCTATCATAAGTTTGTTCATTGAATATTGCTGCCATATCTGGTTTGGTGTTCTAACTATATATCTCGAAATTCTTGACAAAATTCCAAAAGGAGTCTGTAATGTAATTGATCCTGACCTAGCATCTCAGTCACTTTCTCACCGATGTAACATGTCTTTTCTACAAATATTTTCATGGCAACTGTTCTGATGAGATTTTTTCCCTTTAACTACATGAATTTAAGCAGGTTACTAGATTGGCAAGTAGGTCACACTTTTTAATTCTTTTTTTTTTTTTTTAATTTAAAATTGCTTATGCCAAATACCATTAGAAAAGGCATGAATCCACATCTTCTCCTCCCAGCTATGGGTTAATTAGTAAGATATGTATCATTATCTCCCCCACCAAAATTCTTAAAATCTAAAAATATTTTCTGGCTTTAAATAACTTGCAAAGGGTTGATAAGCCATCAAAAATGAATAAAGGAATCAATCAACCAACCAGCTTCACACCATATTTACATCAAGGTAAGTTAATTGCTGATTCAGTTGGGCTTTCTTATTGGTGGCACAATTATAAGATATGTTGATGAGACTGTATTATTGGCAGACACCAAAAAGAAGCTACAGGAACTCCTAGAAAAGGTAGTAATGGAAAAACAAGAAGAAAGTACTTTCACTTGTAAGAAGACAGAGTGTTTTAGCAAAAGTGACAGATTCAAACTACAAATTGGAGATATCACAATACAGCAAATACAAAAACTAACAGTCTAAGAAGAGTTATAACAGACGAGGAAAAATGACACAGAAATCTGAAGACATATTGGAATTGCAAAAGATGTCTTGCAGAAACTAAGCAATGTATTAAAAACAAATATTTCATAGGATGCAATGAAAAGAGTGATGAACTGCTATGTAATATCAATTCTTATATGATGGTGAATGCTTGACAATTTCCACACAGATGAAGAAGAGACTTGAGGCAATGGAAATGTGGTTCTTCAAAAGGATGCTGAGAATACCATATACTAAACATGTGAGCAATGAGTAAGTTTTAAAAAAATAGAAATGAAAAGGACTTTCATTTAAGTTCTGAAGGAGAGAGTTCAAATTTCAGGGATGTATAATGAGGAAAGAGGACGGAGAATATGACACACACAGGACATACTGAAAGCAAGAAAGACAGAGAGGGGAAGTGAGTAATATACCTGACGAGTTTGTGTAAATGGACAGCAGGATATGAAACAGGGATGTCAAAGGGTCAAACATTACTTAGTGCCAGAAAGGATAAGAAGCTATGATCATTCATGATTCTTTAATCTAGACTCAAATGGTGCAGTGTGCCTCATAGGCATGTCAAGAAAGGATAGCAGGGTATGCCCAATGATTGAAAGACAAAGATTTAAAATAATTTTCTAAATTTTCCAAAAATTCATGACATATAAATATGATTTCAAAATTTAAAATATTATTATCGATTACTTTAATTGCATGCATCAGTCCCATTATAAATAATTATTGATCAATTTTATCAATGTCATATTTTTCCATTATATCAAGTATTAAGAATATAGTAACTAGGGTCCACAATTTGGAGGAGAGAGTTATCAATGATAATGTTCTGACTTTGAATCAGCAGTTATCTCCCTTTAATCCTCTCTGTTTTCTATTGTTAAATGTACTTTTTTTACATAAAATTTGGTGTGGTGCAAGTAAATTTTAATTCCGAAAATGTGGCGCAGATTATAATATTTGGGAACCACTGCTCTAGACAATATATAAAGAAATTTTAGTTTTAATATACAAAGTATGTATATAAAATGAATAATTGTTACCTTTGTGTATCTTAACGCAAATGTTTACATCTAAACTTTTCTACAATTTTGAGGACATCATTGAAATGTCCTCTAAATTAGAGGTCATTTTTGAAATGGCTTTAAAGTTGACTCAACATTTAATTTTTTTTTATATATTTCTGCTCATTTAAAAATAAGTGATATTTTTTTTCTTTAATTTGATGAAAAGAAATTCAAAATTGGATTTGTAGGGACATTATTGTTAATAAATATAAAATAATAATAAAATCCAATAAAATAAAATAAAACAAATAACATTCAAACTTTGTTTAAAATAATAGTTTTGTAATGACTTAAATCAAGGAATACACACATTTTTTGAAAAATATTATCAGAAATAGATTTTTGAGGAAAAATATTACCAGAAACAGATTTTTGAAGAAAAATATTACCAGTAATAAATTTTTGAAGAAAAATATTACCAGAAATAGATTTTTGCAAGAAAAATATTACCAGTAATAGATTTTTGAAGAAAAATATTACCAGAAACAGATTTTTGAAGAAAAATATTACCAGTAATAGATTTTTGAAGAAAAATATTACCAGTAATAGATTTTTGAAGAAAAATATTACCAGAAATAGATTTGTGAAGAAAAATATTACCAGAAACAGATTTTTGAAGAAAAATATTACCAGTAATAGATTTTTGAAGAAAAATATTACCAGTAATAGATTTTTGGAGGTAAAAAAATCATTATAAGCAATACATTTTTGAAAAAAAAATATTACCAGCAATAAAAATTTTGTCGGCATTAAATAACACATTGAGGTTGATATGACATAAAATAAAACAAACCAAACCATACTAAAAAAAAAAAAACAAGTTTATATATCCTTGGACATACTTAGTTGAATATGAATTATCTATATCTACCTTTAAATATTTAATAAAGGAAGAAGCTATTTTGCCATTCCAGGTAAAATAGACAAACGTGCTTTTAAGTTATATTCCTGATCTCGGAGAAGGATTAACTGAATTCAAAAGCTGAGTGGTGGAATGGTTGATGACTAAACTAGAAGACCAGAGTCTTGTGAGGAGGGGGTAAGTTGAACCCCAACAGCACCAAAAAAGTGGGTGCTTTTAAAAAGATTCAATCCACACCAACTATGGTTTAAATAGCCTCGACAACCCACAATTGTTAAAACATTTAAGAGGTGCTTCCACACTCTTGAAAACCTTCTGATAAACTCCATCTGGCAGCAGGGCCTCTTATCATCATTTTTTTCCCCAAAAATGTATTTTTATACTTTCGTAATGTTTTGACAGCAATTTGGAGGTTGATTATTTGCCCATAGCTGGGACCCTGACAAGTGCTACCATCCCGGATTTGGGTGGGGCTGAGAATAACAGTAATTAAGAAGTGTTTCCACATTCCTGTAAACCTTCCAATCAGAGGCCTTGCTGCTAGATGTAGTTTATTATCATACCCGGGACATGTGGCTCTTGGTACAGAGTGATCAGTAATAAAAAAAAAAAAAAAAAAATTCAAGAATTATATGTACAGGAATATAGCAAATTTAAATCTAGTGTATTTGTACCTTGTATATAGATTTGTAAATACAGATTTTTTTATCATCCTATGTAAGGCAGTACAGCCACTAAAATGCTAGGGGTTACAGGGTGTGGAGGAATTAGGAACAGAAACGATAGTAAAGAGCAGAAAAAGAAAAGAATAATCAGAGGCAGTAGACATGTGGTTCTAGAGAAGGATACTGAGAATTCTATGCATGGAGGTATTAAACAACAAAAAAAATTTTTTAAACAAATACATCCCAAGCAAGGCATTAAGGCCAGCAAGGTACAGGGGGTTACTGGGTGTGAAAGAGTTAGAAAAGAGAAAAATTATTTACAGTATTCGGACTATTGTCCTCATCTTTGTTGCCATATTTATCACAACGTTTCGGCCGTTGTACACTCCGGCCTTCTTCAGGTGGTTGGAATGTCAAACTGAACCCTTTATTTCACTCACTGGGGTAGACTGTTCTAGTTCTACGTGCCATGTTTAATGGATGTCAGTTATCAGTTATCTCCTGCTAATTTCCCTCTGAATATTCACCACTGCCTTAACCGGGTATTGAACTCACACTCTTTGGGTCCTGTCACTGGATTTAACTAATGCCTTTATCCACTGTGACATGTGTGATAAATATGGCGACAAAGATGAGGATAATAGTCCAAATAATGTAAATCGTGTACATAATACCTCATCTCAGAAATATAGACAGATACTGAATGGCCGAAACGTTGTAATAAATATGGCGACAAAGATGAGGACAATAGTCCGAATAATGTAAATAGTGTACATAATACCTCATCTCAGAAATATAGACAGATACTGAAAGGCCGAAACGTTGTAATAAATATGGCGACAAAGATGAGGACAATAGTCCGAATAATGTAAATAGTGTACATAATACCTCATCTCAGAAATATAAAGAGAAGCATTATTAAGGAGCAAGAACAATAGAAGAGTGATCAAAAAGACAGTAGATAACGATTGACGTTGCATTTAAATTTTTGCAGATTAACGTTGGCTGGAAAGCAAGCAGCTGAGAGGGAGTTCCACAAACAAGAAGTGCAAGAAAAAAAACTATTAGCATAGAACTTACAGCTACATCTAGCCAGCTCAACTATCAATTGATGAGATCTTGCCTCCAGTCTAGTACTTCACTATAGATATATATATATATATATATATAAATTCGATCATTAATAATCAATCAAATTGAAGGTGGCATTAATTTATCTGCTCCTTAAATAATTTCATAATGTTGATTTGAGTTTTGGAAATAGAAATCTGTGAGATAAACTTTTTTTTTTTTGCTAATCTTGTTTTTATTTTTGGTATAAGCTTTGTCATATGGATCAAAATTCTCATCATGAATAAGGAAGACAGTCCCTGTGCCAAGTTAAAATAAAATTTAAAAACAAAGAAATTCATAAGACAAAGAGAAATAACATGTAACATGCAATTGCAAGTCACTCCAATCAGGTACGCATATTCTTGTACCCACAGCTGCAGCTAGAAAATGCTGCAGTCTAATTGCACTATATTGTGTATGAGTAACACTGAATTGTCACCTAATATTATATTCAGCCACCCATCCTCTCAAATCTTTGCACATAGCACATCTCTTTTGCCTTTTTGTCTTTTACAGAGATTATTGCGAACCCAGCCAATCCCCCACCTTTTTTCTATTCATCCAATCTAACCTTTTCCCACTGAAATTCTCATCCTCTTCATTGATACTCCTTTTCTATTAGTCCTGCTTTCCTCCCTCTTTTTCTTCTCTTTAATCTCACCTTCCCCCCCCTCTCACAATTTACAATTTTCTAATTAGCCTCTTACTACTGCTCAAATATTATCTTTTATGTTGTCTGACTAGCCTTCTCAGATTAAAGCTCTTGTTTAACTGAGATTATGGTGACTTGGAATAAAAGAAAGAGAAAATGTAGATGTAAGTGGGAGAAGGAAGGAAGGAAGAAAGAAAGATAAAACAAAGACAGGGAAACAGATGAAAAAGAAGCATACAATAAATGCAAGGGTCAAGAAAAAAAAAAAGAAAAGAAACAGTAAGAAAGAAAAAAGAAAGAGAAGATAGAAAAATAAACCAAGGAAGGGAAAAAATGAAAATTGAAGGATAGGGGAAGTGTGTATGGAGGTAACAAAAATTGAAGAAAGAAAGGCATTATTTAAGAATGAAAGAATATGAAAGAAAGAATAAATATGAAAGAAAGAAAGAAAGAAATAAAGAATATGAAAGATTATGAAAGAAAGAAATAAAGAAAGGTTATGAAAGAAAGAAAGAAAGAATATGAAAGAAAGAAATAAAGAAAGAATGAAAGGTTATAAAAGAAAGAAAGAAATTATATGAAAGGAAGAAAAAAAGAAAGAAAGGACAAGAAAGAAACAAGCAAACAAAGGATATGGAAGAAAAGTAAAGGAAAATGCAAGGGAAAAATGAGAGAAAAATCTTGAAAAATAAGCAAGATAAGAAAATTAACTGAAAATGGAAAACAACAAATACATAAAAGAAAGAAAAGAAAAAGAAAAAGAAAAAGAAAATAAAAAGTTAAGTAAGAAAGATGAGAAAAAAAAGGATAAGGAAAAATTAAGAAAAAAAAAGAAAAAAAGAAAAAATCTTTAAAAAGGAAATGAAAGAAAAAAATAACTAAAAAGAAAAAATACATAAATGAAAGAAGAGGAAAGAAAGAAAGAAAAATATAAGTGAATTCGTAATTTTGTAAGATAGAGAGAGAAAAATAAAGATAAGAAGAAAAGTTCATAAATTTACAGACTTTTAAAAGAATGTAAACTTTAGATTCAAGTAATCAAGATATAGGAGAGAGGAAAAATGGTTTATTTTCTTTAAATGATGGAAGAAAAGAATATAACATAAGAGACAGGAAAATTTATGAGCAGAATGAGGAATCGGAACAAATGCATGAGACTAGGATGGAAGGACAAACTAAGGAGACAGGAGAGAAAGGAAGTGAAAGGAAGAGAGAAGAGAAAGGAAATGAAAGAGAGAAAGAATAGAAGCAGAAGGAAGAGAAGGGAAATGAAAGAGAGAAAGAATAGAAGCAGAAGGAAGAGGAGGGAAATGAAAGAGAGAAAGAATAGAAGCAGAAGGAAGAGAAGGGAAATGAAAGAGAGAAAGAATAGAAGCAGAAGGAAGAGAAGGGAAATGAAAGAGAGAAAGAATAGAAGCAGAAGGAAGAGAAGGGAAATGAAAGAGAGAAAGAATAGAAGCAGAAGGAAGAGAAGGGAAATGAAAGAGAGAAAGAATAGAAGCAGAAGGAAGAGAAGGGAAATGAAAGAGAGAAAGAATAGAAGCAGAAGGAAGAGAAGGGAAATGAAAGAGAGAAAGAATAGAAGCAGAAAGAAGAGAAGGGAAATGAGAGAGAAAGAATAGAAGTACAAAGAAGAGGAGGAAGGAAAAATGCAAGAAAGAATAGAGGGGAAACCGACAAAAGAGAAGGAAAGAAAAATAGAAAGGCAAAGAAGAAATGGAAAGAAAAAAGAATAGAGTGAAGAGCAAATTAAAGAGAAAGACTAGTAGGGTAAAAGAAGAATGAAGAAAAAATAAAAAAGAAAGAAGGAATAGATGGAGAGCTGACAAAAGAGAAGCATAGAAAGAATAGAATAGCAAAGAAGAAAAAATTAAAAAAGAAAGAAATGAAAGTTAAAGGAATAGAAGGTAAATGATAAGTGATAGAAATTAGAATAAAATGAAGTAAGGAAAGGAAAAGTGGATTAGCTAAAAAAAAAAGGAAAAGAAATAAGAAGTAGAAATTGAGCAAGAAGAATGTGGAATGAAAAAAGAAAATAGAAGTAGCAAGAAGACAGAATTATAACCAAAAGAACAACAAATGAATCAAGAATAAAATGAAGCCAAATTAAAAATGAAAGAAGCATATGATAAAAATAAATCAAGAAGAAAATAGAAAATGAAGCAAAAGAAGTAAAAAAAAAAATAAAAAAAAAAGCAGGTGAAATGGCAAGAGGAGAAGAAAGAAAATAAACAAAGGAGAAATTATGAAAAATTTTTTAAAAATTTATTGAAATATTTAAAGAGGAAAACTATTCAAAGTTTTGTAACCGATGATTCGTAGGTAGAAATGTAGAATGAAAGAAAATTATTGATAATGGCTAAAAATGAAGAGAGAACAAATGAAGTCAGGGGAAGTTCTCGGATGTTGGAAATGAAATTTAAATTGGGAAGATTTATGACTTAAAGATTTGAAAGAAAGGTTATTGGATGAATCAAGTTAGGAATTTCTGCAGGGGGCTTAATATCTAGAGAGTCAAAGAGGGCTGTGAATTAAGGAAAGGTGAAAATGGAATTGGCAGAAAGTTAAGATTAAAAGAGATGATTAAAGAAAAAAAAAATGAAGACTATTCCATAGGAAGAGAAAGAATGAGTAAAAAGAATTGGGTGACCATAAAAGAGGTGGGAATTATCAAAAGATCAAAGGAAATTAAAACAGATTGATATGTAAAGTGCGAATAAAAGAAAGCAAAAGAAGGGTTAAGAGAATATGGTAGAGTTGTGCTCTTGGGAAGCTGGTAAGAGTGAAATTTTGAATTGGAAGTAAAGAGAGAAATTCAGGATTTTAAAGAATAGGAGAAAGAGAATGGATGAGAATTAAAAGAAAACATGAATGGATTAAATGTATTACAATGAAGTGAATGTAAAAAGAAAATTGTGATTGAGAAGAAGAAAATAACTAAAGAAAAATAACAAAAAAGAGAGAAAAAAAGGAAGAAGAAATGTAGATATAATAAAAATATGAAGTAAGAACAACAAAAATATGTGAAAAACAACAAAAAATAATTATGATAATAAGAAGCAGAAGAAAAAAGAAGAGGACTAAGGAATAGAGTATGAAAGAGAACATATGAATAAAAGCCAAAAGAAAGAAGAAGGAAAAAAAAAGAAGATAAAAAGAGGTAGAGAAAAAGATGTAAAGGGTATGAAGGAGAATAAACAAATAAGAGCCAAAGGAAAACGAAAGAGAGAGAAGAAGAAGAAAAAAAGAGGAGGGAGAAGTATAAAGTATGAAAGAGAATAAATGAATAAAAGCCAAAAGAAAGAAGAAGGAAAAAAAAAAGAAGATAAAAAGAGGTAGAGAAAAAAAAGAAGTAAAGGGTATGAAGGAGAATAAACAAATAAGAGCCAAAGGAAAACAAAAGAGAGAGAAGAAGAAAAAAGGAGGAGGGAGAAGTATAAAGTATGAAAGAAAACAAATGAATAAAAGCCAAAAGAAAGAAGAAGGAAAAAAAGAAGGAAAAAAAAAGAAGGGGCGGAAGAAGTATAGAAGTAAGAAGGAGAATAAAAAAATAAGAGCCAAAAGGAAAAGAGAGAAGAAATAGAAAAGAGGAGGAGGAAATAGTATAGAGTATGAAGAAGAACAAACGAATAAGAGCCAAAGGAAAAAGAAAGAGGGAGAAGAAGAAGAAAAAAGAGGAGGAGGGAGAAGTATAAAGTATGAAGAAACCAAACAAATAAGGGCCAAAAGAAAGAAGGAAAAAAAAAGAAGAGGAAGAAGAAGTATAGAGCATGAAGGAGAACAAATAAATAAGAGCCAAAGGAAAAATAAAGAAGAAGAAGAAGAAGAAAAGAGGAGGAGGGAGAAATATAAAGTATGAAGGAAAACAAACAAATAAGAGCTAAAGGGAGAAGAAGAATAAGAAAAAAAGAGGAGGAGGAAGAAGTATAAAGTATGAAGGAAAACAAACAAATAAGACCCAAAAGAAAAAAGAAAAAAAAAGAAGAGGAAGAAGAAGTACAGAGCATGAAGGAGAACAAATAAATAAGAGCCAAAGGAAAAAGAGAGAAGAAGAAGAAAAGAAGAGGAGGAGGGAGAAGTATAAAGTATGAAGAAAAACAAACAAAAAAGAGCCAAAGGAAAAAGAAAGAGGGAGAAGAAGAAGAAGAAAAAAAAGGAGGAGGAAGAAGTATAAAGTATGAAAGAAAACAAACAAATAAGAGCCAAAAGAAAGAAGAAAAAAAGAAGAGGTATAGAGTATGAAAGAGAACAAATAAATACGAGCCAGAAGCTAAAGAGAGAAGAAACAGAAAACAACAGGAGAAAGATGTATAGAGTATGAAGGAGAACAAACAAATAAGAGCATGAAGAAAAAGAAAGAGGAGGAAGAAGATATAGGAGGACTGATATTATGTAACAGTTCAGTCAAAAAGATCAAAATACTATTACTACTGATGATGATGATGATAGTAACTAGAAGAAGAGGAAGAAGGAAATAAAAGAAAGAGAGGGTTGAACAAAAGTACACAGTAGAAAGTACAAGAAAAATATAAAGAACTAAATACCGAGGAAAAGGAAAAGTAAGAATGGGAGGAGGAGGAGGAGGAGATGATGATGATAATAATAATAATAATACAAAAAGCTCCTAAAAAGAACAATAATCAGAACTAGAAGAAAGAGTGAAGAGGAGGATAAAAGAAAGAATGGAGAACAAAAGCAAGAAAAAGAAAAAAATAAGAATGAAAGTGAAATTGTGAAAAAGATAATGAAAAGAAGTAACATTAGAGCAACATAATAAAAGAGTGAGAGAAAGAGAGAACAAAAAGAGAGAAGGAAAGGAAAACAAGAGAGGGAGAAAAAAAATAAAAAAGAGAGAAAAACGAAGAAGAAGAGCAGGATAGGAAAAACAAAAAGAGTGAGGGAGAAGATTGAACCAAAAGATAGAGTGGGAGGAAGATCAAAAAGAGAGAGGTAGAGAAAAAAAAAAAAAAAAAAGGGAGGAAAACCAGAATAGGGAAAGAGAGAGGAAGAAAAAAGAAGAAAAAATGAAAATACAATAATAAAGAAAATGAAGAAATAAAAGAGGAAGAAAAAATAATAATGAACGAAAAAAACATAATGAAAAAGTAAAAGAGAAAAAGAAAGAAAAAGAAGAAAGAAAGAAAAAAGGAGAGAAAAAAGGAGAAACTATGAACTGGATGCAGAACACAAAAAAAAATGGATGACTGTATGGGAAAGGAAAAAAAGAAGAGAGAAAAAGAAAAAGGTGTTAGAAAATGAGAATTCGGGGGAAAACAGAAGAAAAAGAAAGGATGAATGAATGAGAAGGAAAAATGTAGAAGAAAAGAAAGAATAAAGTAGTAGAAAAAGAAAGAAAAAAAAACAGCAAGAACACAAGAAAATAAAGAATATAAAAACTAAAAGGAAAAACATTTTCAATGATAAAAATGAAAGAAAAGTTGATAGAATTTTATCAAAGGAGCAGCAGATAAAAAAATCTTAAGGAAAAAAAAATAAAAGAAAGCAGAAACAGAATGAAAAATGAAGAAAAAGAATTTAAGACAAACAAAGCAAGATTAAAGAGAATTTTAGTTGAGAAAAAAAAAGACAAGATGAAAATTTGACATTGTCTAGTAAGTAAATAAGTAATTGAAAAAAGAAATGGCAGAGAAAGAATTAGGCAAAAAAGAAAAGGAGGAATTGAAAGAAAAACCAATCCCAAATAAATAAATGTGTCTAAAAGGTATGGGTAAAAATTTTTTTAAAAATACCACACAAAATGATGGAATTAAATGAGTATCACTTGATGTAATTCTAGTGTTCAAAATAGGAAATATATATATATATATATATATATATATATATATATATATATATATATATATATATACACATATACACACACCCACAATAGGCTGTTAAAATTTTCTTGGCCCACCCAAGAAGGAATATATATATATATATATATATATATATATGTGCGTGTGTGTATGTGTGCGTATGGTTTCGTGCGAGAGTGAGATATAGATGGTATGGATATAGGAGGTGACACTGCTTGATGACTGGCAATTTCATCCCTCAGTGGATATCTACACTGTCCGTAACTATAAGCACTCTATAAACACCCTACCTCTGATATATTGAGTACTCTTCCACTATAAATACAGGAAGTTTTAAACCAGGCATGCATATACGTGTGTGTGGGGGGGGTATATATAATTGCAAAAAAAAATGATAACTGCCCCTTAAACGTGCTGTGTTTGGCAGACAATGTTGATGTAGAGAGCCTTGATAGCAATTGCTTGCAAAACGATATAATATACCAAGTTGCTGTAAAATCAGCAGATGACAAAGAAAAAATATACAGAGGATTAACTAAAAGACCCTAGAAACAGAGAAACTGCCCACACAAATTATCCTTTACACATGAATGAAGTGCTTTCTAACCATATATGGGGAATTAAAAACAAATTACTCCAAAAATATAATAGAAAATAAGGAAAACAGCACCAGCATACAACAATAACTTCAAAAACTATAAACTCCATCTGGATGAAAAATAGCTATCACTTTCCCTGACCAACACAAACTACTAATAAAATGATTAGAACTTATCTCAAAATGCAGACACAAAAACAAATGTTTACTACATTACTTATAAATTGAAAAGCTAAAAACTAATACCTTGTAAAATATCATCATGATAACTACAAATATATGCACTATATACAACACTATATGCAACACAGATAATGTAACAGGCTTTAAACAAAGCCAATACTCTAAACTAAACTATAGAAAGATAGCCAAACCTCAAGAAACCCAATTAAATAAGCGAAAAATCTAAATGAATGAATAAACAAGCTAAGTAAATAAATAAATTAAGCTACAAATGTAATAAAAACAATTAATGCAATAATAATAATAATTATCAACAAAAAATATTTAAATAATCACTGATAAATAATGAGTAAAAAGTTAACAACACTAAAAAAAGTTACAAATAACCACATTCGTATTCACAATTATTTCTACTCAAAAGCTTATAAAATAATTTGAAACATGACCATTACCACCCACCCAATAACATTTAAGAGTATACAATAGACTTTACTACCCATAATTCACCATTTACCAGCATATATAAACAGTTGAGCTAAAACAAAATGCACATGTCCTGAAGATTGAGTTTAAGAATGAAACAGACTGTTGCTGCTTGGTGTTGACCACAGTCTCCACATTTGTATATACATATATAAATGTGGATTTTGGGGTCAACAACAAGTGATAACACTCCATTTCATGTTTGAGACTAAGAAGGCACAGAGAGATGTTATGATGGAGTTGAGCATCAGCCATGCTGATAGGATGCAGGGAAGTTTCTCTAAGGTGGGTAAATGAGAGCAGTTATATTTTGAAGGTTTTAAAGTTTACAATCCATTTCCTGAACCATCCAACCACAGATGGGAGGTCCTTTATAAGATCAACAGCCTATATATATATATATATATATATATATATATATATATATATGTGTGTGTGTATATATATATACACATACATATAAAATAAACATTCTCTAATGAATAAAATCATACTTATTGAAAATCCTGAAAAGGGAGAAATTACAAAACTCTGAGTTGACTTACAATAAAACGATAAAATATATGTTTACATTACATATTATCTCAATAAATGGCATTATTATTATGTATATATATAACTGAGGCACAGTTGAGCAAGAGAAATAAAATAAAATATATGTTTACATGTCTCAATAAATGGCATTATTATTTTATTATATATATATAACTGGGGCACAGTTTTATTATATATATATATATATATATATATATATATAAAACTAGGGCATAGTTGAGCAAGAGATATAGAAAACTCCTTGTGACACCAAAGATGAACTGAAGACTGTGTGTGTGTGTGTATATATATATATATATATATATACTCACTCACACACACACACACACACACACACACACACACACAGGGGGTTCAATGGATAAATTTTCATCTAAATTACTCAAAAATGAAAATAACACTTACATCTCCTTTTAAATGATATAATTACTAAAATTCGACTAAAATATCTTAAAATACTGAATAGTAAATTTATTCAATAAAATCACCATTGGCTTCAACCACAGCCTCCAGACAATTTTGGAATTTCCTGCATCTTTTCCTTGTCTTCAGTTCAGTTGGTGTTACAAGGAGTTTTGTGGATCTCTTGCTCAACTGTGCCCCACACATAATAATAAAAGGGGTTGCAGTCTGGGGATCTAGATGGCCAGATGTAAGGGGTGATGTAGTCCCAGAAATTGTTTGAGAGCCATGATTGGGTTCTCCTGTTGCCAGACATAGGGTCTTGCAGCAGACACCCTCTTGACCTAGGATAGCCCTACCTCCTCAATGCACATTATTTACATTATTTGGACTATTGTTCTCATCTTTGTCGCCATATTTATCACAATGTTTCAGCCGTTGTACACTCCGGCCTTCTTCAGGTGGTTGGAATGTCGAACCAAACCCTTTATTTTGCTTACTGGACTAGACTGTTCTAGTTCCATGTGCCATGTTTAATGGATGTCAGTTATCAGTTATCTCCTGTTAATTTTCCCTCTGAATGTTCTCCACTGCCTTAGCCGGGTATTGAACTCACACTCTCTGGGTTATGTCACTGGATCTAACCAACGCCTTTATCCACTGTGCCATGTGTCCTTGTCAATGCCTTTGATTTAGGCCTCCATGTTGAGTCTGAGGCCATCATCACCAAATTTGGGAGTTCTTTTCTTATCAGAACAATCCGTGATGGCACACCTTCGTAATCACCATTGGACTCCTTCAACTCTTTCCGAATCCTCTGCACTGTCCTCAGATTGACGCCCAAACACTCTGAAATGTTTGCACTGGAGCTTCCAGCATGAATGCCAAGCACTACAATGTGTTGTTTCCAAATTTCTGACAGTGAATTGTGTCAAGGTGCTCTTTTTCTCACAGATGGTGCCCAACTGACCCTACTACACAGTGCAGTCAACAAAATCAAAAACAAAAAATGTGCAAAATGGAAGATCTAAAATGGTGACAATTTACCCATCGCACCCTGTGTGTGTATGTATATATATATATATATATATATATATATATATATATATATATTGGACTGTTGCTACAAAATCACAAAGATCTGTACCATGTGACAGAAACCACATGACATGGGGACTAGCAGCAGCAACTAAAATGGACAGCACATGTAACTAAAAGATGAAATAATGACATAATGAAGATGTTGATGTTCTACACTACTCCAAACAAAAAGTTAGGAAGGAAACTCCTATCAATACCGAAAAGAATGGTAACAGCAAATGGACTTGAGAAAGATGTTTTTAAGGGAGAGATTTTATAAATTACAGCCTAAAACAAAACTGTCTGCTTGGTCAAATGCTTCCTTGTAGGGAAACTGCTAATATTACCATATGTGTGTGTATGTATATATATATATATATATATATATATATAATATTGGTATCACCCCATGCAAGGCACTAAGACAAAAGGGGTTGCAGTGTGTGGAAGAATTAGGAACAGAAACATTAATAATGAATGGGAAGATGAAAGAGTAATCAGGAGAACAGTAGATAGTGATTGACATTGCATTTAAGATGGTATTTAATGATCAGTGATTCAATATTTTGACTGAGAGGTCTTTCCAAGGCTTCCCTTTGATGATCAAGACTGAACGAAGCTTTTGCTGGTGAAAGCATTGTAATTTTTGTCTTGGTTTCACAATATATATATATATGTAAACATATAAATATATGAACTGCACATAAATTGTTGGTGTTATTGAAACATTGCACAATGTTATATAACAGAGACATAAAGTATATATATTAATGAATATGCATATCCCACATCATTGAGGCATTGAATGTAACCAGCCAGTTTTTACTATGCTAAGATGTTAGAGCTAGATTGGAGGAGAGATCAGCTGCCAGTCTCTAGCTATCTCGAGTTTTGGAGGTACACGCATATACGGTTCACTTCTCTCTTTCTTTGTTGTTCTTGATTATATTATAATGCTTTAGAGCGTATATATCACAAACTGAAACCCAAATGATATATTAAACTTATAAGCATTGTTTCAATAATTTCAACCCAATAAAATAATAAAAGCCACAATGATGAAAGAGATAAATGAAAGTGAAAGAAATAGTGAATACAATAAAAGTACAGCTTTCAAGAAGGCAGAAGATGATTATTGTGCCTCAAAAATTTCACCAAATTCATTTTGTTAATACAAGTTATTCCAAAAGATGCCAAGGGTTCTGAAAGTTTAATAACTATTTTGTTAATTAACTTTTTTAGTTTTAAGTATTTTATAAAGGGAGCTTTGGAAATTAATTATGTAAAGATACATGACTGAAAAATGAACTCAATCAGAGAAATCTATCAAAACCAAGGATGAAGACTTCAAAATCAATGAGATTCTCCAATTTTTCACAGTGAAGGTTCCATAAGTAACCTTCAAGGAACTGTCAGTCCATGTTCATTTAAAATTGAAACAGTATTTGAGCGAGTAAGGGAGAGTATTGAAGATCCTAGTGTATCAACCCAAAGACGGTATCGACAGGTTAGGATCTCTCAGACACCACTCCAACAAATATTTTTAAATGCATCAACCTGTTTTCATACAAGAGAGAGCAACAACTCATGCGACAAGGGCCACAATCCAACTTCTCAGGCAAATTTCTGGGCAAAGAATAATTTCTCACAGTTGCGACATAAACTGGCCACCACAAATTTTGGTGGATGATATAGGACTTTGAGTATTAAAAATGCATTTCTATGCATTTACATTCTTCAGACTATAATCCTCATCTTTGTTGCCATATTTATCACAACATTTCGGCCGTTGTACACTCTGGCCTTCTTCAGGTGGTTGGAATGTCGAACTGAACCCTTCATTTTGCTTGCTGGAGTAGACTGTCCTAGTTCCACGTGCCATATCTAATGGATTTCAGTTATCTCCTGTTAATTCCCCTCTCCAAGTTCTCTACTGCCTTAACCAGGTATTGAACTCACATTTCACTGGATCTAATTAACGCCCTTATCTGAACATTGATAGTCCAAACAATGTAAATAGTGTACATAATACTTCATCTCAGAAATATAAACAGATACTGAAGAACTACAAAAAATGTTTAAAGGTGATATGCAAAGAACCTGTACATAGAAACAAAAAGGTAAATAGTAATAATTAGGTCAAATTCCTAGATAAGATAAAAACATCCCCACAAATAAAGAATATTTTGGTATTTTCTATATAGTTTTGAGAAGTATCATTAACCCTTTCAGACCTGGCCACTGCTTTACCGGTGGTAGAGGAAAATGAGGTAATGCCTAGCCACTGGTTGAACAGTGATAGAAAAAAAATAACTTAATGTCCAGTCACCAGTTGAACGGTAGGTAAACATTTGTAACTAATTTCCTATCTACCATAAAATATATACCAAATATTTGCAAATTTTGACCTTGGAGCCTCAGGCAGAAGGATTAAAATTGTTCAGGAACGCAGGGGTCAAAGGTTTAAATCTAACGACTAAACCAAGAGGTATTGCCATATGAACATAAAAGATAAGTAATTGTTAATTTAATTTTAGAGTCGGGAGTTATTAATTATTAATTATTAATTATTAATAATAGAAGGGAGTTAACTTAATTTAATATAAAATAGTAAAATTATTAGAGAAAAAAAATATATATATAATAAAAAAAAATTATATTAAAGGACCAATAATAACCTGTAATTCATAATAAATATTAAATAAGTAAATATATTAATACAAATACCTGACATGGAAAACTAAACTGTGATGGTATGTAAAAATTAAGTTGGTTCTATGTGCTTAAGTAGATATTTATTTTTATGCCTAGATGTGATCATCAGATTAAAGTAATGGTCAATATACACTCAGCACCTGAAGATTTCACCTGGCATAAAACTCTGAATACTGCAAATGGTGTGGGATAAAGTGAACATTGAAGTCAACACTCAAAGGTGACAGACTGTTTCATGCTAGATGCAATCATCAGGCCTGATGACTGAGTCTAGCATGTTGACTTCAATGTTCACTTATATTTACATACAATCTATCTCTGATATTGAGCAGTTTATCCCATAAATATAGCACACATATATATATATATATATATATATATATATATATATATAGAGAGAGAGAGAGAGAGAGAGAGAGAGAGAGATAATAAATATAAATTAAAAAAACAAATAAACCAAGCCTCAGTGAAGCAAAAAAACCTAACGCTATTCAAGAGACGAGACTTGAAAAAAATCCAAAGTAGGAAGTCAATCCAGAAAAGAAGATGGAAAATATTTCAAAGCCAAAATGGTGAGGAAAAAAAAAACAAAAAAACTTTAGACGAGATCATGTTTTATACTGACTAGATTTTATTTTTTTCCGAGGATTCCTTTAGTGTGAAACTAGGTAATGGCTGACCACACATATCCGTGTATGCCTATCTGCTAGGGTGGTAGCCAATCCCTATTGCAGACGTCTTCTCAAGCACAATTGCATTTATTCAACCCTCACAGAGCCCAACAGTGGTTTATACTCTAACT
This sequence comes from Acanthosepion lycidas, assembly GCA_963932145.1. Taxonomy (NCBI): domain Eukaryota; kingdom Metazoa; phylum Mollusca; class Cephalopoda; order Sepiida; family Sepiidae; genus Acanthosepion; species Acanthosepion lycidas. The sequence goes on along the minus strand of OZ010606.1, from coordinate 56,837,384 downwards.
ATGCTGAGGGGATTTTAGTTACAGTTTCTGGGAGATTATTTGGCATGATCAACAGTCCGAACAAAGCCAGTATGCTCAAAACCTCAGTCATGATGACTTGCGACTTCATGCTAACTCAACCACTGACAACTCCCAGATAGTTCCATCTACCGAATTTCACTCACAAGGCTTGGGTCAACCCAGGGTTTGGTTTTCAAGCCCTTTCCAAAGTGGTTGCATGGTAGGATCACCTCTACAGACCAATAACATCAAAAAGCCACCTTCTGAAAAAATATCCACCATGGTGACATTCAAACTTAGGTCTCTATGTCAGAAAAGAAATATTTTAACTACTTGGCCATGTGAATAATAGTGTGAAACTATTACTCATAGCTTAATAGTAAGGCATGCTTGCTTTCAGATTATTTCCCACTGCTGTAATATAGCTTCCCTGCACTTTTTCTATAAATACTTTCATGTTAATTGTTCTGATGAACTTTCCTCTATGATACCCTGACTTTATGAATTTAAGCGCAGTACCAGATTAGCAGCAAGGTCTCATCATTTTACAGTTGAATTGACTAGATGTAACCGTAAGTTCTATGTTAATAGTTTCTTCTATTGCACTTCTTGCTTGTGGAACTCTCTTCCTACTTCTTGCTTCCCAGTCAACTTTGATCTTCAAAAATTTAAATACAATGTCAATTGTTATCTGCCTTCTTCTTAATTCTTGTTCTTTATTCTCCTCTCTCCTTAATAGTAGTTTTTCTCAAACTCTCTAATACTTCAGTAACCCCCTGCATCATAGTGGCTTTATTACCTTACTTGGGGTTATATGATTAGAGAAAAGAGAGGTACTTTTTGTTCAGGGCTATCTACTCATACGTATGTACTCACTAAATATGATGTTTACAGCAATAAGAAATAATGTTTATTTTAAAAAAATCATTAATTACATAAAAATTATTATATTATACAGAATTATGACTGAAAATAAGAATAATTTGCTGCCAAAGAAGTTAAGTGATTTTGGTAATCTACAATGGCATTTGAATAAGAGAAATGGTAATGGTGGCAGACCCTGCAAGTGATGATTCCATCTCGATTGTGCCCTCTGATGGCAAACGATCAATAATTTTAAACAAATACATTAGATAATTAAATCCAGTACATGCAAGCAAGTTGAAATTTGGTTAAACCAGAATTCCTGGAATTTAAAAAAAAAACAAAAAACAAAACAAAACAAAATAAAAATATAACTCCTCAAAAAACAAAGGAAATATAGCTAGAAGAAAAAAAACAAATCACAATAAAAATGTCAAATTGTAATCTTTAAACACAGTAATGTCCATTAAAACAAAAGCTTTAAATATTTTGCAGAGACATCATACAATCACCTTTCCATGATTGTTTCATAGAACTTAGCATATTTCACAAATCAAACAGATTGTTCCTCAGAAATTTACATTCTTTTTTCACAGAGGAAGGGTCTGAAAGGAGTTTGGAAGAAAATTAATTAAAGATTGCATTGGAGAACCTTAGAGTGTGCAGTTTTTGTCCAGGTGATTTGGCTTCCGTCACTTTCCTATCATAGCTTCCTTGTGCCTTTTCTTTAAATATTTCATGGTAATTGCTTTTGATATGTGGGCATATCGCAGAGTCCTTAAAGTGCTATGGACAGCAAGAGGCACTAATAGGTAGGTTCTTAGATATGATCAAGACAAGAAAGAGTAGATGGCAATAAAGAAGCTCTGTTACTTCAGGCATATTATGTGACAAGGCAGTTTTGATAAGGACATTCTGTTGGACCCAATGGAGGGCAAGCAGTACCAGGGAAAACCACACATTAAATTTAGTTTGATGATATTAAGAGCTGGACTGAAATAACAGTGGCTGAGGCTGTAAAAGCAGCCTCAATCAGAAAGACATGGAGGGAAGTAGTAACCACAATGGTGCAAAATGCACTAACTGAATAAAAAAATGTTCTGATGAACTTTCCTCTTTGGTACCTAGACTTTATGAATTTATATACAGTACTAGATTGCCCGCATATTTTCTACTATTATAATCACTTATAATAAATGTATAATAATATATAAATATAATAATATTTTTGTGATGTTTGATGGCTTCACTTGTCACTTATGGCAAGCAAAAGCTCATTCTCACTTCCGAAAATGCTTGTTATATTCGAGATTTCATAGACACCATTACTAGTAGTAACACCTTCCAATAATATCTGCACTAGTAATACTTGTTCAAGTAGTAATCGTCAAATAGTATAATGATCAGAAGAGAATCGTAATCTGTATAGAGAGGGTGAACATATAGCAATAGTAGATAGACAAGAAAAGTGAACAGTGATTGTATAGTCATCATGCTACTTCCTATTTATTCACTTCCTTATAGGATCATATGATCTGCTTAATAATGGAATCACCCGTGTTACTCACTGGCCATCTAGTTTCAAACCACAGTGTCGGCAATGAAACTTACTCTTATACAACACATTATTTGGACTGTTATCCTCATCTTCATTGCCATATTCACAACGTTTCGCATGTTGTACACTCTGTCCTTCTTCAGGTGAATGGAATTTTGAACTGAACCCTTTATTTTGTCAACTGGGGTTCTAGTTTCACATGTCATTCCAGACGTCTCAGTTATTTCCCTTTAACTCAAATCTCAAAGTTGCCTAGTGGTTAAAGACGTTGGTTAGATCCAGTGACTAGACCCAAAGAGTTGTGAGTTCACTACCAGGTGACAGCAGTGGTGAACCAAAAACTTGGCGAGTTGAGTTAAAGAGAAATAACTAAGACATCCAGAAGAGACATGGCATGTGGAACTAGAACAAGCTACCTCAGTTGATGAAATAAAGGGTTTGGTTTAAAATTTGAATCACCTGAAGAAGGCTGGAGTGTACAATGGTTGAAATGTTTTGCATATAGCAATGAAGATAAGGATAACAGTCTGAAAAATGTAAATAATGTAAATAATCATGATACCTCATATCAGAGATATAGACAGATATCTGGAAAGTATTTTAATAGAGAACAAAAAACAATGACACTGAAATCTGAAGTACATTGGAACAGTGAAAGATGCCTTCAAAAAGTTAAGCAAGGTATTAAGAAACAGGAAAACTTGGTTAGAAACAAAGAAAAGCATACTGAACTGTTATGTAATATCAGTCCTCTTATATGGCAGTAAAGGCTGGACAGTCTCCTCACAGATGAAAAAGAGACTTGAAGCAACAGAAACAAAGAAAAGAGTACTGAACTGCTACGTAATATCAGTGATCTTATATTGCAATGAATGCTAGACAATCTCCTCACAGATAAAGAAGAAACTTGAAGTAACAGAAACAAAGAAAAGAGTAGGCAGGGAGATAGGTTGTGAAATAGTTGGAAAATTTGGACTAGGTACTCATCTTGAATACAGGGGGAAATTGGGTCCAGTGTTAGACAGCGAATGACCAACGCCTGGTTCCAAGAATATCCAAGGCATATATGGACATGAAGAAGATCAGAGGGAGAAATAATAAAAAAAGATATACCGGCTATATAATTATCAATAAGAAATTCAGGAATGCAGTTTTACACTATAAAATATATCAAAGTGCATTAGTATTATGGGGTCCACCCCTTTTTTTATATAGTGGACTCTACCAAGTGTACCTGGACTGCTGCCGTTAAATACCCAGGGTTACAGTCGGTAGGCGGATAGTGAGAGGATATTCAGAGAGTGAGAGAATATACGATCGGAGATAGTGTGAGGTAACCTCTTGTAGAAGTCAGTCATAAGCACGTAAACACTAAGGAAGTCCTACTTCGAGACTGTATATATCTATCTGTATTTACTACTAACCACATTCCTGGACAGCATTACTCTTTGTATGATTGTATAAATACATTTTATTTCTTATATTTAATTATTGCATTTGTCATTCCTTGGAGACCTAATTCATCTCGGAATCCACAACAGTTAGAATCAAAGAAAAGAGTACTGAATTGTTATGCAATATCAGTCCTCCTGTATGGCAGTGATTGATGTACAATCTCCTTTCAGATGAAGAAGAGACTTGAAGCAAAAGAAACAAAGAAAAGTGTACTGAACTGTTATGTAATATCAGTCCTCCTATATGGCAATGAATGCTGGACAATCTCCTCACAGATGAAGAAGAGATTTTGAAGCAAAGGAAACAAAGAAAAGTCTACTGAACTGTTACGTAATATCAGTCCTCCTATATGGCACTGAAGGCTGGATAATCTCCTCAGATAAGAAACGTGAAGAAACAAAAAGGTGGTTATAAAGAATGATGCTGAGAATAGCATATGAATAACAAAGAAATTTTATGGAAAATAGAAACAAAATGGATCCTTATACTTAGAATCAGAAAGTGGCAGTTGAAATTCCTAGGACTTATAATAGGGAAAGAGGGCTTGGAAAATTTGACACTCACAGGCTATATTTAATGCAATAGAACAGAGGAAAGCAGTGAGTTCTTGCTCCTTATTAATGCTTCACTTTCATTTTATTCTTTCACACTAATTAAGTCCTTGCGTCTTAATAGCTTTATTGCCCTGCTTGGGGTGAAATGATTATAAAATATTAGCTTACCTAATGAGTTTGAGTAAATGACTAGAAAGGATAGGGAAAAGACAAACCTTACTATGACTTCTAAAGAGTGGAAATAATGGTGTGCCATGAATGTCCTTGTCCAGAAGAGACATGACACACAGAAGTCAATCAGATGAAATTTATTTCCATTTGTTTATTTTAAAGGTAGTAATATTTTCTGTTGTTTCAAAAATAAAGAGTTTAACATCTTCAAGAATTTTTTTTCTTCTTCTATGTGCTTTTAAGATGTAGTTGGTCAAGGCTCTCCATAGGTTCCTATTCTTTGTTGCTTTTAGCATTTGTCTTTTATTCTGACATATTTTGCTGCCTCATTTGCCCTCAATGACCTGCATCTGTCTGTATAGGAGTTCTCAGACCAATGAATATATATATATAACAAAAGTTGAGACTGAATTCAACAGCCAGCAGCAACAGTCTGTTTCATTGTATATGCAATCATAAGACCATATGCATTGTGTTTTTGCTCGACTATTTATTAGGTTGGTGCAAAAATAATGACGTAATAATGTCGTTTTTTTTTTAAAGTATTTTTTAACGTCAAAAAACGACATTATTACGTCATTATTTTTGCACCAACCTAATATATATACAGGTTTGTGATGCATTGTGGGTAGTCTTTTGTATTGTTCTAACAGTTATTTTAGTGGGTTGTACCAGTTATATTTTGAATTATTCTATTAGGTGGAAATAATTATGGATCCTGCAGATAATAATTATGGATTATGCAGATTTTTTGGTTACTTATAGCATTGTTTGTTAACATTTTTTGTTTATTATTGATTATTTTATTGTTGATTGTTATTATTACATTTATATGTGCATTCATTCAAGTAAATGTAATATTGACCGCCAACAATAAAATAATCAATAATGAATAAAAACAGATAACAAGCAACACTATAAAAAGGCAAAAAACTGCTCCCAGATACACAATTATTTCCATCCAATAGCCCCTGGAATAATTCAAAACATAACCATTACAACCTACCAAAATAACCATCAGAATAATAAAATAGACTACAAACAATGTGTCACTGACCTGTATATGTAAATTGTCTTGTAAAAATACAAGCATGAAAAAGTCATCGCTGGGGGTGTTGACTTCAATGTCCATGTTTATATTTACATATATACTGATATTGACCAATTTAATCCATAAATATAGCATACCTTAAAACTATATTTTTATCATATGTATATATGTGTATATGTATATTTGTTGGATAGTTGACTTCTCAATACTATTGGCCTGGGGAAACAATGCCAATGTATGGCCACTTTGGAAATTACCTGAAAACCATACCATGCCTTGACCCAAGCCCTCTGAGTGAAATTGGTTGTGCTAGCTCAAAGTCACAAGTCACATAGCATATGTTAAAACTATATCTTATCATATGTGTGTGTGTGTCTCTATATGTATGTATGTATGTATGTATTTAGAGACAGGGTATATGGCCGAGTGGTTAGGACGTATGCAGTCTGACCATGAGACCCAGGTTCGAATCTCACCATGGTCAATTTGTCAGGAAGGAGACTTCCCGATGTTTTCAAAGTGGAAGGGTTGATCCCAGTGTGCAACATCTTTGAGAATTGCCTGGAAGCCATACAACAGGTTGACCCAAGCCTTGTGAGTGAAATTGGGTAGACTGAACCACAAGTCATTGTTACTGAGGACTTGAACAAATTGTTGATCACTCTAGATAACAAGCCCTTTCCCAGAATCTGTAACTTAAGTCCGCTCAACATAGTTGCAGTATAAACCACAGGTGGGCTCTGTGGGTGTTGAATAAAATTAAATGTGCCTGAGCAAGAGCCTGCAATATGGATTGGCTAGCTGCCCTAGTAGATCGGTATCCTTGTATACTAGTGGCCAGCTATACATTTAGAGACAGGGAAAGTGTGAAGAAGCAGCAACAAAGTCTTAGATAATAATCATTGTACATGATGCAGGAACAGAGATAAGAGCATATCAGTTGAATTAAGACAAATTGCATAAAATAAACAAAAAAGATATGTCAACATGAAAAAGCTATGAATTGAATTCAAGCTGAGATACAGTATGACCAAAAGAATGTCTGATATTAGAAAGAAACAGGTATTAACAAGCAAAGATTTATCTTTGCCAACATTTAAGGTAATTTAAGACAGCCTGCCATTTTCTGGCATCTGTGAAAAATCCCTATCTTTTGGGGTTAATTTAGTAAAGAATTTAATAGGAAAAAAAGAGAAAAAGAAAAAAATTACATATTAAATCTAGGCTTGTTCAAGTGAACAGTCTGATATTGTGTGGGTCAGTACATACCAAAGTGGAAAAAGAATTAACAGAGGTTGTTGCATTTCATTTGTCAGTTCAAAGTTAGTTAAAATACTTTTAGCAAACACACACACACACACATACATACATACATACATACACATATATATATATATATATATATATATATATATATATATATATATATATATATATATACATGTATATGTGATAGAAATTATTAGGAGGATTTGAGATAATCATAATTAAGTAATTCATTGAGTCTAGAAGAAACCTCAACAGAATGCAGAAAGCACTGAATGGCCATTTTGTTCTCTATTTGGGAATCAACAGTCCAGATTTCGATTCTTGATAGTGGAAACACACTGCTGATGAGTCCCAAATATAGGACGAAACAGCCATCCAGTGCTTTCTGCATTCTGTTGAGGTTTCTTCTAGACTCAATAAATTATATATAT
>OZ010606.1:56812531-56822531 GCA_963932145.1 Acanthosepion lycidas | reverse complement strand
GTTTGTAGGTCTTGAATATTGAAAGCTGTTTTTTAGAGCTCCCATGAAATAAAAATTATTACCTATGGGATTTTAAGTGTTTGATATTCTTTGTTAAAATATATATATGTATGAAAATGACAGGGTTTGGTACACAGGTCTTCTTCAAAAGTTGAAAAGTTATGCTGTTTCCAGACAAATTTTTGAACTGATCCAGTCTTTCTGGAAAGTAATCCTGAACAAACACTCTTCGAGATACTTTTGTGCTTCAGAGCTCTATCCTTGATCCTACTTTGTTTTAATTTTTATCAATGACCTGCCTGATGGCATAAGCTGTCAACTTGGTATCTATGCTGTTGACACAACCATTTACTTCTCTCTCAGTAGTAAGTCCAATTGGTTCGATAAGGTCAAACTGGCATCTGGTCTCAAAAACGTTCTTCAGTTTGTCAACTGGGGCAAGAAATAACTTGTTAATTGTAGTACCACCAAAAATGCTATCTACTCTCCTCCTGAATGCTTTTTCTTTTGTTCTTGCTCCTTAGTAATGTTTCTAGAGTGTAACCCGGATATAAGAGAGATTTTATGTGGTCCCAAATTAGAGCCATACTTACCGAAACAAAATAGACCAGACCCGGATATAAGAGACTTCTTCTCCAGTCCCAACAACTCTCTTATATCCCGGTTACACTGTATTTTTTAATTCTTCTACAACCATTAACACCTTGTGTCTTAGTGGCTTTCCTTCCTTCCTTCAGATAAACACGATTTAAATATATATATATATATATATATATATATATATATATATATATAAAATCTTTGGGTAAGTAATCCAAATGAATCCTATTAATATAAAATATTAAAACTAATCCACAAAAGAGAGCTCAATATATTTATTACAGAGCATAGAAATGAATTAAATAAAAATGAAACTCAATTGGACCCCGTTTTTATGGACATTTTGCTCACTGTGATAAATTCCCTGGAGCTTGTCAACATTAAAACCTTTGATAAAAAAATGAATTGTAATGTTTTTTTTAAAAAAATTAAATAATAGTTTTAATATTAAATTCTAATTTTTCTTTTATCTACAATCTTAAAAACTCTTCCTTTTCTAAACTTTAATTGTATTTTCTAATGTAATTTTTTCTAATTTTAATTTTTCCTATTTGAACAAGAGTTAACAACTATAGGCCATTGTTAATCTTCAACCATTTTTAACTTCTGTCTAGACTTGTATATGTTCTGTCTTTCTGTTTCTACCTCTCTACTTGGGTGTTTCTTTTCCCTTTTCTATCTCCCTTTTAAGTGCCTTTTTCCCTTATTTGACGTTTGTTCCTCTGTTATCCTCTCTTTTTTTCCTTCTTTTTTCTATCCTTTTTTAATTATAAATTTGAAAAAAAAACATTACGATTCATTTTTTTATCAAATGTTTTAGTGTTGACAAGCTCCAGGGAATTTAACCTGAGAAGCAAAATGGCCATAAAAATGGTGTGGGAGTTTCATTTTTATGTAATTCATGTGTGTGTATGTGTATATATATATATATATATCCACTGTCATAAATTGAAAATATTATATTGAATCAATTGCATTCAAAGTGTTATTATGCAGTATATCTCAGTGATTTAAATTCCTAGAAGTTTTGACATCATTAGGTACTTTTCCCTGAAACAAATCTGGACACAATTTCGACAGAATAAATGCCAGTCTGATCAGGAGTGAAAAAGTTTCCTTAAGTAGAAAATGCAGTGAGAATGAACATATTTCACAGTTCCCAATCATAAACCAAATTCAAGGCTCCTATAAAAATTCACCAATTATTGTAAAAGTGACAGAATACGATATGAGAGCTCATTTAATAGGTTGTCAATTCAGAGGGGACTAATTTCAAGTCCACCAGAGACTGATGACTTTAATAGTAAAAAAATAAATGAAGTTTTCTTAACAAACAGGCATTAACAACTTTAGTGCAAAAATCAGTTTTGTTTTATCAATCTGACCAGAAGGTGCTAGTTTAATAACAGTTATTACAAATTTAATATTTAACACACACACAAAAACACAAATTTCTTTTTCTTACTTTTATTCTATCTAATAAAGGCAAAATTCATAGTCAATAATATATGTATATATATAGTAAAGGTAATAAATCCATTGGTATATAATCCAAGTGGATCCTAGTAATATAAAATATTAAAACTGATCCATAAAAAGAGCTGAATGTATTTATTATAAATAATTAGTACACAATAAAATCTAAAATTACCTCATATGGGGAATGGGCTTAATCAACCAATAAAAATTTTGTCAAACTATATATATATATATATATATATATATTTAGTTTATGAAAAAACTAGGTAATCTGTATGGGTAAACCTAAGGAGGATATGTGATATTTGCATGGGTGTGTATACAGTATATGACAGAGCAAGATCTCTTAATATTACCTTCAAATATTACCCCATACTAACTTAACTAAAATTTAAGTAAAAGAGATTACCTATCTAGAAACAGTGACGAGTTAAATTCATGAACAAAATTCAAACGGATTGAGATGTCAACTTAATAATCAATAAATTTTTTTTTTTTAAGAGTTTAAAAAAAAGATTACTAGAAGTAAACTTATATTTTAAAATAAAATTTTGTATTTTCTATGAATATTTTTCTAATCAACTATTTCATAGAAAATCCCAAAAATTAAAAAAAATTTAAATCATTAACAAGCATCAAATTAAATTATTTGTAGACAGTCTAGAGACATTCAAATTTATATCAAACATTATAATCTTTATGAACCCCCAAAATAACACTTTCAAAGTAAAGCAAAATAACAGCATCTGTTTCTAACTTTTTTTACAAAGAAAATTAGTGACATCTTCTCTTCTCTCTTAACTTCCTTCTCTCTTTTTTTCTCTAGGAGTTTTTTTCTTTGCTACTCCTTCGATTTCAATATATAACTTCCATTAAGTTAACCGTTTAAATGTGTCAGTATCTGCTAACTCACTCATGTCTTCTCTCTCCCACCTCACTTCCTCACTTCGTTAATTTACATATGTTTAATATGGCCCATCAAAAATGTGTAAATTTTCTTTTCATCTTTTTGTTTGGAAGTAAAGTCTGATGATCTGCAGTCCTTTTAAAAGGGCTGTGGTGAAATAATTTATTACAAGGAACCTTAAAGTGGTCTGTTTTTATTTAAAATATATATATATATATATATATAGTTTTAAGATATACTATATTTATGGGATAAATTGCTCAATATCAGAGACAGAGCATATGTAAATATAAAAGTGAACATTGAAGTCAATACTCAAAGGTGACAGACTCTTCCATGCTAACGCAATAATTTTGTTTAGCATGAAACAGTCTGTCACCTCTGAATGTTGACTTCAATGTCACTATATATATATATACACACACACACACACATACATTTGCTCTGGGTATGACGATAAACTATATCCAGCAGCAAGGCCTTGGAACAGGTGATTGGAGATTTTGAGGAGCATGGAACCATGTCTTAATTATTGTTGTTCATAGGTTCAGCTGGACCTGGGATGGAAAATGTTTTTAGGGTCTCAGCAATGGAAAAATAGTGAAACACACAAATGAAAAGAAAACACTATGAAAGTATAAAAATACATATTTATAGTAAAATTACCAGCAATACATATTTGTAGCAAAATGCTCAACAATATTTTTTTATTTGTATTTGGAGGCATGCAGTTGTCTTTAAGATATTTAGATTTCAGCATTAAATAATCCATAGAGGTTGAAACCTACTTTCTGAATTTTCATGAACGAATGTCAGAACAAGAAGAAAGAAAGATTGTAAAAGTCTTGAAAGTTACTTAGAGCAAAATTGTTGGAAGTTATGATGATCACCCACATTATGAAACAACATACAGAGCAACCTCGGTTCTTGAACGTCTCACATGTCAAACAAATTGGTTTTCAAACAGATAATACAAGATGAAAATGTCTTGGTTACTGAAGAAAATTTTGGTTCTCAAACATCATTTCCGAGTCAACCACCATGTTGTATACATTCGTGTGTTGTGCCATTCCTTTCTTTTCCAGTTTTATTATCCTGTGACTTTTTTTTCTATTAGGTTGGTGCAAAAATAACGACGTAATAATGTCGTTTTTTGACTTTAAAAAAATACGTCAAAAAAACGACATTATTACGTCATTATTTTTGCACCAACCTAATACATTGATTCCTATTGCAAAAATAGTTTCAGTTTATGAACAGCCTTCAGAAATTAATTTGTGAACCGTGGTTCCACTGTAGCTATAAAAAGAGAAGAATAGATGAATATTTGGGTGTATGGAAAGAAATTAAATCAGTTTGAAAACTGAAGAAATTAAAGTAAATATATTTTTAAAGGTAAAGCAATAAGAAATGTCAAGGTTTAAATGTCTGTCAGCAATTATTCAATAAAAAGTCCTTTTAGGAATTATTTAAAAAAAATAATGCAACATGAAGAATTCTTTTTAACAACCTTTAACAAATTGTAACTTTGTTTGTTGAACAAAAAGTTTATTCTGCCATTTCTGATGATTTACTCAACAATGGTGTGTTTGAATTTCATGGTTTTGTTGTTGTGTCTTGCTATGTCAACAAGAAAATTATTGACTAAAATCAGGAATTAAGCCACTGTAATTTAGGGGCTGTCATATGCAGTGGAAATTGAAGTAATATTTATAAATAATGCAGAATGCTAAAGGTTAATTCATAGAAAAATCAGAAAAGGAAAAAGTATTTTGATTTGTTTGGTTTATTGGTTATATAATGCCAACAAGATTTTTATTGTTAATATTTTTTTCCCTCAAAAATGTATTGCTGGTAATATTTTTTTCTTCGAAAACATATTGCTGATAATAATGTAAAACCTATTTTTTTACACTTTCATAGTGTTTTGACCTCAGTTTGTGGGTTAAATATTTGCCCATAGTTGGGAACCTAACAGGTGCTACCATTCTGGGTCAGGGTGGACCTGGGAACATCAGCAATTAAGAGGTTGTCCCACACTCCTCAAAACCTCTTGTTCAAAGGCCTTAGTGTTGGATGTAGTTTATTGTCTTACCCAGGATGCGGGTATAGTTTGTCATCTTACCCAGGATGCAAGTATTTTGCATTCATTTATCTAAATGTGATAAGCTATTTTTGTATGTAAAAATAATACTTTTATTTATATTCCAAGATTCACCTTTTCAATGACTGCCTAATGATATAAGATGGCAGGTCATAAATTCCAGATTTAGATATCTCTGCCTGCAGATTGGGTAGAGAGTTTCTGATATGAAAAATATCATTATTTACTATTGTCCTCATATTTGTTGTTATCACAACAAAATTTCTTGTCAAATCCTGAAGTGAAAGTTGTCTTGAATGGCCACTCTTCTAGATCTTTTTGCATTAATGCAGGTGTTTCGAATGGATCTACCCTTGAACCTATGTTTTTCCTAATTTTCATCAACAACCTTATTGATGTAATCAGTATCTGTCTATTTATCTTAGATGAAATATTATCATTATTTACATTATTCGTACAGTTATCCTCATCTTCATTGGCATATTCACAATGTTTCAGCCATTGTATGCTGCAGCCTTCTTTCGGTGATTGGAATTTTGAACCGAACCCTTTATTTCATCCACCAAGATAGATTGTTCTAGTTCCACGTGCCATGCCTCTTTTAGATGTCTCCGTTATTTCCCTTTAACACAACTCTCCAAGTTTTGGTTTACCATTGCTGTAGCCGAATGTTGAATTCACATCTCTTTGGGTCTATCACTAGATCTAACCAATGCCTTATTCACTGGGCCGTGTGTTCTTGAGGAAATAACTAAGACATTTGGAAGTGGCACGGCATGTGGAACTAGAAAAATTTACCCTGTCAGATGAAATAAAGGATTCAGTTCAAAATTACAATCATCTGAACAAGGCCAGAGTGTAAAACAGTCGAAACGTGAATATGGCAGCGAAGATGAGGATAAGTCTGATTGATGTAATCAGTTCTCAACTTAGTATCTATGCTGATGATGCAACTATTTACTCCTGTCTTAATAGTAAGTCTGGTTGGTTTGATAAGGTCAAATTGGCAGTAAGAATAAAATACAATCTGTTGTTAACTGGGGCAAGAAATGGCTTGTTAATTTTAACACCTCCAAACAAAACTGGTCTCTTTTTAATTGAGAGACCATCTTTGTCTCCCATCACCATAGCTAATGTGAACTCCAGGGAAGTGAGTCAGTGCACCTTCTTGTTTAAGCTAACATGAAGTAGAAAAACTATATATATATGGTGACATGAAATAGAAAAACTATATTGAGTCAATTGCTAGATTTGCTGATGGGAATTATTAAGCGTCACTCAGAGAAAATTTGAGATTCCTTGAACATTCCAGATATTAGATATGTAAGAAAAACTTTAAAAATGTATGTATATATATATATATATATATATATATATATAGCAGGCATGGTGGAGTAATGGATAGTGGCTCAGATTGAGGAATCAGAGAGCAGAGTTTGAATTCATCGAATCTATTATATGCTAATACCCTTCGGAAAGGTATGAATCCTCTTCTTTTTCCCCCCAGCTATGGGTAAATAGCAGGACTGACTGGGTTCTACAGCCTTGGATGGCAAGTGGTCTACCGCAGAAAGAAATGGCAACCTACTGCAGGAAAATATCTGCCTTGTGAGTCATGTATCGAAAGATACATGATCGCCTAAGCGTGTATCACACATGGCACATAACTGACTGATACAGAAGGTACACTATTAGAATATGTTTCATTAAGTTTCTTCTTCTTTTATGTGTTGCATCTCTTTGGAACATAAGCAATCATGGCTCACCACAACTTCCTATCCCTCATAGGCTTTAGCAGTTTTTCTCCCTTTGCTACAGTTTCACCCCTGTTCCATGATTCATTCACACATGATTGTCAGGTAAGTAATTCGATCTCTTCTAAATCTCTTGCTCTCAATATGCCTTGTGAGGATTAATTTTTCCAAGCCCACCTTCTTTATTATGCAGGCTAAAAATTTCAGCTATCTTTTCCTAATTCTGTGTAAAAGTGTTCTTTCTGCTACTGTTTTCTTTAAGACTTAAGACAAGGTACAAATAAATGGACAAGAAGTAGTTAGTCCGAGTAGCAGTGGATGTAACAGTCCAAGCTGAAGTAGTAACAGGAGTCATTATGAAATTTTCCTGTGCCATGTCTGTTTCCTGTGCAAAAAATATCATTCATAAGAAGAAATTGCACTTAAAAAATGAAACAGCTTTTGTAATGCACTTAAACAATTTCTGAAAATATAAAAATTTGGGATTTACACATAATCTGCTTTATTCTTTTCCTTTCCTTTTTCTTTCCATCTTAGGTATGAGGGTAGCCTACATCTGGCAGCATGTTCTCTGCTTGGGAGGTTTTGAGGAGCATGGAACCATCTTGATTGCCGTTGTTCCTAGATTCACCCTGATCTGGGATGGTAGCACCAGTTAGGTTTCAGCTATAAGCAAATAGATAACTAGGGTCAAAACACTCTAAAAGTATAAAAATAGATTTTGAGAGTAAAAATATCAGCAATATATTTTGGAAAAAAAATATTACCAACAATACATTTGACTCTTGACAAAAACCCTATTTGCAAAAATATATCAATGAAATCTGATCTATAAACTGATTTCTTACAAAGAATACATATTCTATTCATATGAACTTATCTTAAAAATATTGTTGGCATTAAATAACCCACTGAGGTTGATATGCTGTAAAAAAAAAAAATAAACCAAATCAAATCTGATCTATAAACTGACTTCTTACAAAGAATAGATATTCTATTCATATGAACTTATCCTAAAAATCTTGTCAGCATTAAATAACTCAATGAGGTTGAGATGCCGTGAAACACAAATAAACCAAATTAAAACTTTTTCTTTGTTTAATATTTTAGCAAGGCTTAAGTCAAATATTTTCATATGGTCAAATATTCACCCCCAAAACCTTCCACAAAGTTGTATCAAACTTTGGTCATTCTATGTGAATTAGAACTCCTGAGAGTCAAGTCATGTGACATGTGAGAGAGCGAACAAGAAAATATTTCTCTGAGAGAAAAGTGTTAAGAGGTAAAATATTTGAAAAGTCTCTCTTTAATACTATCATCTTTCACTTCATGCTAATGTCCATCATAACACTCCTCTCTGCACCTTGCACAGATTATACACATTGGGAGTTGGGTGGTGCAAGAAGGCAAAGCAGTCGGTGGTGGCAGGGTAAGATTGATTCCTAACCAGTGATACAACCATGAGTAAGCACCACTATCACTAAACGAAGGCCTTGCCATTGTCAGGAATCTAATATGTCAGATAAGGGCGGTCTTGATTCACTTCTAAAGGAGATTTTATGCCTCAAAGGTATTTTGCACTAATCTTGCAGGCTTATCCAAGTCACAAAATGGAGAATTAGCTGCAGTTTTCACATGGAGTTGACGCATATCAAATTGAACAGTTACAGGATGTTAGGAGGATTTAGGTAATGCGCAGTACACCTTGATTGGGGGAGAATCACTCCACTAACAAAAAGAAAGCTGAAGCATGAAGCAAGATGGAAGAAAATAGGGGGACACACTAGTGGGGACCTTCTTGCAATCTGATGGTGCTGCACGTGTGTGAGATCGGGGGTGGGGTCATTAAGCTAGTGCACTTAAGAGATCGTTTTGGGGTAAACAGATTTTGCAAATTACGTTTTTGTTGACAAAATTTTTGCAACGAAAGGGAAATTCCCATCTGGATTTTGAAAGGAAGAAAAATAAATAAATAAATAAATAAATAAATAAATAAATAAATAAATAAAAATACGTGCAAAAGAAAAATAGATAAAATTAAAGGAATGTAAAGTAAAATTCAGTGACAAAATCTAAGGAAACATTTTTGCTTTTAAAGGTTAACTTTACAACTGATTTTTAGAACTATTTGTTTGTTTTTTTTTTACTTTAAAAAAGACAAAAATCCAACGGATACAAAATAACGGGATGATCCCCCCCCACTCTATTTGAAAGGTAGAGTATTTTTCTCATTCTCCTTTTTTTTTTTTTTTTTTTTACTGTTACAAGTTTTGTTGGGGTAGGTTAGAGAAAATGGCATTCAGTGTGAAGACGGTATTGATATAGAAGGCCCGTGGAAAGGGCAAAGGGACGAATTCTGATTTCTTCTTATTATTGCAAAGATGAAAGAAAGGGTTTGAGACTACATTAAAAGAGGTAAGGCAGAATCAATAACTTAGCTTGGATGCACACGTTAAGGCATACAAAGAACGGAAAAGGGGAAGGTAATACTGATCAATAGAACTATAGAAGAGATGCTGAAAAAAATGGAGGCAGGGGTTTTTTCGTTCAGACATCGGCAAGGAACTGACAGTTCCTTGCTGAAGATCAAAATCCATTCTTCAAGGATCAAATAATAGCAATGACTGTGCTGACAATGGCTATGATGAGGAATATGATTGCAATACCAATAATGGCCAGTGTAGTGTCCACTTCTTCTTCATATGAGATTTCGCAAAGCACAACTCAGTTGAATATTACAATGAAAACAATAGAAGGAAAGAAAGAAAAGAAAAAATCTCTGCTTTGTGTGAAAACATTGATGGAATAATTTTTTTGCCCCTTGGTTAATTAATGAATAATTGAAATAAAACATATTTGTTAACCTCTTATTTTTTCTAAAATAAACAATAAACTTAGAAAAGTATGTATATTAGTAATACAAGAATTCCATGCATTTTAAAAATATCATTTGTTGATAGATAGATATTAGGACATATGGGTCAATGGAAATGAACATACTAGAGAGATAGATAGATATGAACAGATTGTGATAGATTGATATAAACAGACTGAAATAGATAGATAATGAAGAAACTGAGATAGATAGATACATACATACATACATACATACATAAGCTTTTACTATATGTTAATATTTCCAAAATAAAATTGACA
>OZ010606.1:56777531-56807531 GCA_963932145.1 Acanthosepion lycidas | reverse complement strand
CTATATTTTATCATAGATATATGATTTATTCATAATATCCATTTATAGATATATATTTTAGTTATATCTGAAATTATATATATATATATATATATATATATAGAGAGAGAGAGAGTAAAGCACCTGCAGATTGTTTTTGGCATGAAACGCTGAGTTGTTCAAACACTGTGGGATAATTATTTATATATATATTTATATATATCATGTGCTGATGGCTTAGGGGTAAAATCTCCAACTGATACCAAATCAGTCAGGTTTCAATTCCAGCTTGAAGTAATCAGATATCTAGCCACACTGATGAGCTGTGAAACAGTGAAAGAGTTTATCTGTGGATGACATATATATGTATACATGCTCCTGAAAAAATTATTTTTTTGGTTGAGCTCTTTGGGGATAAAAGTGAATTTGTAAACTGTGATTATTACTGCTGCTGAGGCAAGACTCTTCATTAAGACAAATTAAGTACTCTGGTCACTGGTGTGTTTGTCTAAAAATAAATACGTCTAAATTGACCTTCACCCCTGCCATGCTCCACTGGCTTAAGGGTAAAATCTCTGACTGATACCAAGTCAAGTTTCGATCCCGGCTTGAGGTAATCAGATATCTAGCCACACTGATGAGCTGTGAAACAGCGAAACAGTCTGTCTGTGGATAATATATATATATATATATATATGTAAACATATATTGTTAAATTTTTCTTTTTAAGCATTATGCCCTGAGCAAGGCGGGAAGCCACTAAGATGCAGGGGGTTGCAGAAAATTTGGAGCGAGAGCAGATAGGTGGTGATAGAAGAAAGGATGAGGAGAAGGATAGTGGATAGATCAAGGTAACTGGAGATGTCGATTGACATTACATTTGAATAGTTGGAGATTATAGCTCTCAGGGTAACAGTAATAGGGAAGAGTGTTCCACAGGCAAGAGGTAAGAGGTATGAAGCAATTGGAGTAGAAGAGACGGCTACATTTAAAAGTTTCTACAGTGTAAGGGTGGGAGCGGGATGCCAGCCTCATAGGACACTTGAATTCATGAAGTCTGGGAACCAGTGAAAACAGCTCATCGGAGAAATTACCATGAAAGTATTTGTAAAAAAGACAGAGAGAGGTAACAGTGCATCTGTGAGAGAGCAACTGTAGGCGATATATATATATATATATATATATATAAGCATATATTGTTAAATATAAGAGAAAATGAATGCCTATTATGTTTGGTCATGTAACATTCTAAACATCGTATGGTTTGGTTTAATTTCAGGTGAAAATAAAGAAAAAATTGTCCAACATTTGGATATTTTTTATTAAGCTGGTTCTTGATCGAAACATTTTTTTTGTCAATTGAACTGTTGAACAGGATCAATGCTTTGAGTTTTTTTGGTAATTTTCCCAAATATTTTTGTTTCTCTCCAAATCTTCTGCATCATTCCTGCCACAGTTGCATGTGCAGAGTACTCTTTCACTCATTAAAAATAAATAAAGATCTATCAATGCACAACAATGCTTCAAAACTGCCTTACCAACTTGGCAACGCTTATGATAAAATGTGATTTGGTGCAAGAATTAAACTTTGAGGAACATTTTTTTCAATAAAATACTGATTTGTAATTTTGCTCTCAACTTTTTGTAAAGAAGCCAAACCGAAGCCCCTAAAGGTATTTTCTGAGGCCCCTTGTGTTTCAAGGCTTGACACATTTGTGTCAACTACCCAACTCTTGCTGGAACAGTATATATATATATATATATATATATATATATATATATATATATATATATATAAAATACAGGTAATAAATTTGTTGGTATATAATCCAAGTGGATCCTAGTAATATAAAATATTAAAACTGATCCACAAAAAGAGCTCAATGTATTTATTATAAAGGAGCATATAAATAACATTACACAACAAAATCCAAAATTTTAAATTTTTGAAAATAAAAAAATAATCAATAAATTTGAATATTATGAATTATATGATACATAGAAATTTGCAACAATGATGAAATTATATTAAAAATCAAATAAACAAATTCAATAAAATAAAGATAAAATGAAAGGAAATTAAAAAGATCCAATATAAAAAACAGGTATATATGTACACAAACACACACAGATATATATATATATATATATATATATATATAAATGCTCCTGAAAAATTATTTCAGTTGAGCTCTCAGGGGAGAAAGTGTGAGTTTGTAAACAGTAACTACTACTGCTATTAATGCAATACTCTTCTATAAAACGAATCAAGTTCTCCCAGTCACTGCTGTGTTTATCTAAAAATAAATACGCTTAAATTCACCTTCATCCCTGTCATGCACCAACGGCTTAGGGGTAGATTTTCCAAGAGATGCAAATTCAGCCAGTTTTCAATCTTAGCTAGAGGTAACTGGACGTCTAGCTACACTGATGAGCTGGGATACAGTGAAACAGGCATTTATGTGCATATATATATATATATATATATATATATATATATATATATATATATATACATACATACATACTGTCATCCACAGACAGGCCCACCGTTTTGCTGATCACAGCTTATCAGTGTCACTAGACATTCATTTGTTTCAACATGGGATCGAAATTTGACCAATTTGGCATCAGTCAGAGACTCAACACCTAAGCTATCAGCACATGACAAAGAAAGGGAATCTTTTAACGTTTTATATATGTGATGTATATAAATGCCAAATCACCAGCTGGAGTGCTCAATTCATAACTGAAGAGAGATTTATTATAAGCAGGAGCAGCCACTGTTTTAATCAGTCATTATCGTGCTCAACTGAAGAATGAAAGCAAGTCATCCACATACAAGACAGTATACATACACACATACATACATATATGTTTATTCAAAATTATAACAGAAGTATGTTATAACATTACTACAAAAATAGCCATTTTGTTTCAACACTTTTGGTGTCTTGTCAAGTGAAGGTGTTGATTGCAAAATAAAGTAAAACCAGCCAAACCCCCTCAATAGGGGAAATATTGTTATGTAACCCATGATGACCAATCAGAATACATGTATATGATAATTTAAAATACAGTCTATTAATGCATTAAACCTAAGATTCGATTAAATTAGAAATAACCATAAGTTTTAATTTCATAGTAAAATTAAAAATTACAAATGTCAAATTCTAAATTTAACTGTGCATCAAGTTCAAAATATTACAAAATTATTCAGAAATGAAACAGGGGAAAAATTTTTTTTTTTTTAATTGTTCTTAGCAAAGTGCTGATTTATCAGTTAAGTTCGACACTGAAATAAGAATTACCTGTAATTCTAAATTTAACCGAGCATCAAGTTTAAAATATTACAAAATTATTCAGAAATTAAATGGGAAAAAAAAAAAATATATATATATATATATATATATATATATATATATATATATAGTGATATTAAAAAATAATTCAACTGATACTAAATTTAAATTTGTCTAAAAAATCTAACCTGCTAAGAATTTCAAATTCAAATTAGCATGTGTTTCATCAGAAAGAGTATAAATATGATATATTTATCCAACAGCTGGCCCTAATGAGCATTTTGAGTCACTAGACTATTTTTGATTCATTGAAAATATATATATATATATATATATATATATATATATTATAAATTAACTGATTTAAAATATAGTTTCTTCGCTACACAGTAATAACCAGGTTTCAAAAACCAAAACTAAAAACTTCAAATTTAATTATATAATTAAATTAAAAGCATTAATTTGTTTCATCTTCAAGCAAATTTTGGAATTTTTGTCTAATACCACCAATGGGGTTAGGCACATCTCAGTATAGGCTCAGTTCTAGGGGAAAATTAGATGTGCTTACCCCAGATGAGTTGTATGAGAATTTCCGAGAAAAGCATTCAGCCTTATCAGCTGAGGATGTTAGGACTTCAAATTGATTGTATAGAGAAGAGATTGAGTATTTGCTATAGTTCAGCACACTCTTGCAGAGCTGCCAATAATCTTTAGAACCAAACTCGTGAGATGCAATGCATTGTTTCATCCTATCAGCAAACAGTAACATTGCTTCATTGAGGACATGCTTGCACTCATTATGAGTAGAGACAATTGCAATCAGGTATGTTGCTCTGTACAGACAGATTCCTATGGGCTATAGTGGCAGAGCAAGTGGGTGACAACCAAGGAGATAAGCACGATTTTACTTGGTATTTTCTTGCTGGGATGCACATTTTTGTATGTTCCCTCACACTCCTTATTACTGGTTCCCATATTGTATTCATTTCTATGCTTGGTCAGCTCAGGAGATTTTTGTGGCTTAGCATATGTGCTGATTACTTAGATTTACTAATTTTCCAATGGTGTTTTTTGTCTATGATCTCAACCTGATCCCACAGAGGGCGGTGATCTCCCTTTTCTTTCCATATGTGGTCAGCCACACCTGATGTTTCCACTTCCCCTCATGTTACAGCTTTCTGGTATTCTTGAAGCCTTATTTTAAGAGGGCGGCCTGTCTCCCCTTTATATTTCTTTCCACAGCTGCTGAAACGTTGTAATTAATATGACGACAAAGATGAGGACAATAGTCTGAATAATGTAAATAGTGTACATAATACCTCATCTCAGAAATATAGACAGATACATATACAGGTTGCAATGAATAAATTGTGGCCATTTTATATTTTTAATTTCACACATGCATGTTGATTGTCTTATTTTTGTCCATGACACAATATCGTAGGGTTAGTTGAGCAATGTCTGTGAGAAAAAGAGCACTATGATGCAATCCACTCTGCCATAATGTTGTGGTAAACCCTTCTACAGTAAAATGAACTCTTCCTTCTCTCATAAATACTAACTGCGAGACTTCCTAGAGCAGTCATTAGGCAGCTGTTGAGCAGTTGTTGGGCAGCCGAGATGCAGTGTAACCTGATCGTTCGGACGTACACATCTATCTGCTTATTTCTAACACTCTTGCTTTGTATATATCTGTTATTTCAATACACTTGTTCAACCTACCTTTGTCTTCCATGTCTTTCTTTTCTGGCCCCTAAACAGGCTACAACACATAAGCAGATGATTCATTATGGCCCAGTGGATAAAAGCATTGGCTGGATCCAGTGACTTGACCCAAAGAGTTGTGAGTTCAGTAACTGACTAAAAAAAAAATTTAGAGGGTTGAGTTAAAGGGAAATAACTGAGAGATCTGGAAGAGGCATGGCACGTGGAGCTAGAACAATCTACCTCGGTGGATGAAATAAGGGGTTCAGTTTAAAATTACAATCACTGAAGAAGGCCAAAGTTTACAACAGCCGAAACATCATGAATATGACAATAAAAGTGAAGACAACAGTCTGAACAATCTGAATAATGAATCATCTGCTTTTACTTTTGTTGAGGGGTCCACCCCTTTTTACACAAATGGACTCACCCAGTATATACATATACTATGGCTACATGAAGACCCGAGAGAGTGAGACGAGAGTCGAGTCCAGAGTGACAGAGTAAAAGGTTGTAGGTAACCGGAAGAGTGAGGGTGAGGTAACAGCGTTGTAGGAGTTACAGTGAGCGAGCACGTAGACTCAGTAAGAAGTCATACAGCGATACTTCAATACCAAAGACTGTATATATATTTTGCTACTAACACGTATTCCTGAAACTACTAACTTGCTTTACCAGTTTGTATTATTACGTTAATACATTATTTTCATATATTCATTCCTGGCGTTTGTTATGTATTGGTACCGGATTTCAACCCAGAATCCACAACTTTATATCCCACTTTTTATTCTTCATAGTGGTGTTCATCCTGTACAAGGTTCGAGAGCCATTCAAGATAGAGGGTTACAGATAAAAAGGTACAGCTTTTGTGGATATGAACAGATTAAGATTGTAGTGGTCATGGCAGCAACCTCCTGCTCTGCCATCCATTCGCTCAAGATTGTCAGGTAGGCTTGGTATTGCTTTCCTCTGGCCGTCTTACCTCCCTCAAATTTTTCAAGATCTCTTTCCTCATTATGTGCCTCAGGAATTTCAACTGTTTCTTTAGATTTTTTTTTTTTTTAGTTTGCACTGGTGTTTAGCCTGTAACAGGAATTAGGACAACCAAAGGTGGAGGTTTACAGAGTAAGAGGCACAGTTTATGCGGATATGTGGGGAAGATAACGATTAACCCTAGACATGAACAGGTTAAGATTGTGGTGATCAGAGAAGCATCCTCTTGGGAGTCAGTTCCACAAGGTAGTGGTTTGTGGGATGAAGCTGCTGGAGTGGTATTTGGAATTTTTGTTGACAGAATGTTAGGTTTTTTGTGACTGTCGTACTTGGTTTGTTTTGTTTTACGGCATATCGACCTCAATGGGTCATTTAATGCCAACAACTTTTTTTTTTTCCTGGTAATATTTTTGTTTTATCAAAAATCCATTTCTGTTAATATTTTTTTTCTCAAAAATGTATAGCTGGCAACATTATTTTTATCAAAAACATATTATCAGAGGCCTTGCTGTTGGACATACTTTATCATTTTACCCAGGACACGGATGTAGTTTATTGTCATACCCAGGACACGGATATAGTTTATCGCCATACTCAGGACACAGATGAAATCTGAGTGTCAACTATTTGCCCTAGCTGGGACCCTGAGAGGTGCTACCACCCTGGGTCAGAGTGGACCTGGGAACAACAGCAATTAAGAGGTGGTTCCACGCTCCTCAAAACCTCCTGATCAGAGGCCTTGCTGTTGGATGTAGTTTATCGTCATACCCAGGACGGGTGACTGTTGTAAGAGATATTTTAAATAAAATATGATGAAAGTAAATTAATAAAAAAATGTTTTGTTCAGTGAATGGAACTACGTAGGTTAAAGATTCCCCACCCCTACAAATTTTCATCTGTACCCCACATATTTTTGTGTTTTATTTAAATACAAAAATTTTGATTTTATGCAGACTTCCATGTGGAAATTGTATTAAGTATTTTTCTTATTTTTCAGATGAGTATTTTTATCTTAACAATGTTATTTTTATACTACAGTTGATCCAATACAAGGCCCAAGAGCCACTCAGAGTAAATTGTTGGTTGCTTTTGGTTAGTAGAATAGCAACCTCTATTAGTTATGTCAAAATCTAAACATTTTGTATGCAAGCTTATTTTATTTATTCTGATAATAATGGTTCTGTGATACAAGTTTTTTAATTACCTATACCTGGAAGGAGAGGTGGGGGATTCATACTTTTCAGAAAGGTATTTGCATGTAAGTGAATATAACGAACCCAACTGGAATTGAAACTCAGCTCTCAGATTAACAATTCCAAGACATTATCCATTAAACCACTTGCAAATCCAAACTTAAAACACCTGGTATTCCCAAGTGGTCACCAATCTAGGTACTGACCATGAACAACATTGCTTAACTTTGGTGATCATACAGGAGCCAATGTTTCAATGTGATGTGGCTGTAAGCCACTCAAGGTAGAGGGTTACTTAATGATGTGTGTGTTATAAACTTAAGTGGATTAAGTAGGAAGAGAATATTATAAGGATATGTAGGATAGATAAAAATTTACCCCAGACTTGAAGAGGTTAAGATTAGAGTGTTTTAGCGAAGCATTCACATAAGAGCCTGTTCCACAAAGTAGCAGTTGTTAGAAAGTACCTGTCTGAGTGGAACATCCTTCTTAGTAATAGAATACAGAGGTAATAAGGGTGATTCAACTCTGTGGACATAGCAAAAAAAAGTCTTGGATGTAAAGGTCTGAACTGGGGACACAGAAAATGATGCTTGACAGAACATTTGCGATGGAAGTAGTCATAGATTAGAAATAAGTTTGTGATGTTGTGCCTTTGAGAAAGAGGCTGAAGGTTGGAAAATAAGTAATCCCCCATGAGGCTGTGTAAATGGTTTTGAACTCAGTCAAGGCTGGACTGTGCAGCTCCAGCCCAGATATAGCAGCAATAAACCATTTTGGATCCAGTCTGATTCTTGTAAATATAAAGCATGGCAGTTATTTTCTGGAGTGGCTCAGAAAACCAATCAATTTACCAGGATCTTTGGCAATGTGACGATAAACTACATCCAGCAGTAATGCCTCCTTGCTGTAGATTGGCAGGCAGGTTTGAGGAGCATGGAACCACCTTCAATTTCTCATTCCCAGATCTCCCCTGACACAGGGTGGTAGCACCTTTTACGGTTCCAATTATGGGAAAACAGTTGAACCCCCAGACAAAACAAAACACTATGGAAGTATAAAAATACCAGAATTACACTTTTATATAAAAAAAATTACCAACAATACTTATTTATAGCGAAATGACCAACAATAAATTTTATTTCTAGTTGAAACCATAAAACTGTGTTCAAAATATTTAGAATCCGGCATTAAATAACCCATAGAGATTGATATGCTGCTAAATGAAATCAACCAATCTTTAGCAAAGGATCATATGTACAAGTCCCACTTGAGCTCTAGTCAGAGCTTTAGTTCCAAAAGACATTCAAGTTGATTCATTGAGATAGCAATTATACATAGGGTCAAGATAGTTTTTCTCCCATTAAGCTGTTAGATCAAAAGAGTGATCAGTTGCCAGGCTCTGATTATCGTGATTTTTTTGCAGGGATGTTCCATGGCTCCAGAGCCACTCGAGATAGAGGATTACAGAGTGAAAAACAGTTTATGTAGATATGTGGTTATGATAACAGTTAACACTAGACTTGAACAGGTTAAGTTTATAGTAGTTAGGGAAGCATCCTCTTGGGAGTCAGGAATATTGTCCTTGGCAAAAAAATGCTGCATAAACCATGGTCACTGATGGAAACTCTGTGGTACAGTGAGACAACCACACTCTATACAGTTTCCTTCTGAGCACTGTTATAAACAATGAGAATGGGCAACAACATTATCACTTAGTGCATATGTGTTATGTCTCATTGTACTGAATGAATATAATACAATCAAGAATTAGAATGTCACTTGCCATTGATGTAGTCTTGCTGAAATATGTTTGTTTGCTTGGGTTATTTAATGCCAAATCCAGTTTATATATATATATATATATATATATGCCAAATATATGAATTTTAAATGCCTATTTTGTATGAAACATTTTTAGCAAGCTAGAGCTTATTTGCTTGTACACTGCAAAATAATCCTAGGTATTTTTGTTTAAGTCAAGAATTTCCATTTGATAAGGACATTTTATTTGCAAAATGGTAAAAGGTAGGATATGTTGTTTACACATCAGTCTACATCTTTGATAAGAGACCAATTCTTTTTAGAAAATCCAATATAATTTTTGCTTCAGTTTCTGTAAATAATTTCATCATGTTCTTGATTGATTGATTGTTTTGTTTAACGGCATCTCAAACTTAGTGGTCACTTTATGCCGAAAATGATTTTGACTGACTTTAAAAGTCAAAAACGTATAGCTGGCAACATTATGGTTTTAAAAAAAAAACGTATAGCTGGCAACATTATGGTTTAAAAAAACGTATATTTGGCAACATTATTGTTTCAAAAACGTATAGCTGGAAACATTATTTTTTTACAAAAAACGTATAGCTGGCAACATTATTTTTTACAAAAAATGTATAGCTGGCAACATTATTTTTTACAAAAAACGTATAGCTGGCAACATTATGCTTTCAAAAACGTATAGCTGGCAACATTGTTTTAAAAACGCATAGCTGGCAACATTATTGTTTCAAAAAAAGTATAGCTGGCAATATTGTTTCAAAAACGCATAGCAGGCAACATTATTGTTTCAAAAACGCATAGCTGGCAACATTATTGTTTCAAAAACGTATAGCTGGAAACATTATTTTTCCGAAAACATTATCTGAGGCCGGATGTAGTTTATCGTCATACCCAGGACGTTCAAAACGTATAGCTAACAACACTATTGTTTCAAAAACGCACAGCTGGCAACATTATTGTTTCAAAAAAAGTATAGCTGGCAACATTATTCTTTCAAAAAAGTATAGCTGGCAACATTATTCTTTCAAAAACGTATAGCTGGCAACATTATTTTTCCAAAAACATTATCTGAGGCCTTGCTGTTGGATGTAGTTTATTGCCATACCCAGGATGTGGATGTAGTTTAACGTCTTGCTGAAATAGGTAGTAAGCAGATAAGCTAGATCCCTACTCTCTGCTTGTTCCCTCCTTCTTCTGTTGATTCTCGGTGTTTATATGTATTTGGACGAGTCTAAGACCTCGTCTGGAGAGGTGTGTTCATCTCCACAACAGTATACTTGATAGAGCCAAAGGTCAATTTATGTCAAATGACTTCACTTAATTCTGTTATTTTAGTTTAATGTGGGGACCCTGAGCACGTACACCTAGGCAGGAACAAAAATTCTTCAAGCCCCCCCCCCCAATCGTCAGTTGCGCTGACCTTGGTACATGCACTGATCCCTCTCTCTAGTGCAATAAAAGGGTGTAGCCTCGGGCAGCTGTTCTCCAGGGTTGGCACCTCTTAGTATAATTTCAGAGCCACCCCTGAGTACACTCTGTCCAAAGACAGAGACGCAACTGAGAGTACAACATTTTATTGCTATTATGTTATGTCTTCATTGCATAGAAAGAAGATAACACAATCAAGAAGTAGTAGTATGTTGCTTGGAGTCAGTGTAGTCTTGCTGAAGTAGGTAGTAAGCAAATAAGCTAGATACTTGTTTACACCTTCTGCTGACTATTCTTGATATCAGTCTATATGTATTTGGATGAGTCCAAGTCCTCTTCTGGAGAGGTGTGTTCATCTCCACAACAGTATGTTTGATAGAGTCAAAGGTCAATTTATGCCAAATGAATTCTGTTATCTTAGCAACAATCCTGATACTTTTTATCAGATCTCATATATTTACAATCTGATATATGATCTGAGACTGTTTCTAGGCAAATCATTAATAAAAAGGTGAATGTGGATAGGATCAAAAAGAGAGTTTTGAGGGATGCCTACTGTTATACTATTCAAGGAGAAGGCTGCTATAATATTACACTGTAAGCGCATGTTGCTTTGGAATTCTAGATTCTACAAGCTCTCTTTCTCTCTATAGGCCAAGTCCCTTCAAGCTCTCTACAGCTACCTGTTTTTTGTGGTTTCTAACAATACTTGCACCTTTATGACCCCTTTTTCTTATGTAGTACTTTTCTTAAACTTATCAACTCGGATTCTCAGTTTTTCACTGACCTTTGATATACCCTATAAGTGTTAGATTCTCCAAGCTTTCTTTTTTCAATCTGCATCCCTTAAATTTTGGCTGTAACACACACACACACACACAGAGACACATATATTTTTTTAGTCAAATTGGAGTAGATTTGAATAGCGAAATTAAATCAGAGCATTTTGTTTACTGATGGGGAAATCTAGGGGCGGAAGTTGTACCCATTGAATCTGGGTCATCAGGAGACAATGGAAATGATCGCAATAATTTTTATCAATTAAAAATTGAACTAGAGCTGAGTAAGCTAGAAGGAACTTTGGAATTCACATGATTTTGGTTGAAGCAGGCAAAACCCCATGATAATCACATGCGAAGTAGTAGAGCCAAGGGTCAGTTATAACCAGCCGGGTTTATCTATATAAATGTGTAGGTATGCTGCAAAAGACAGGCGGGAAAAAATTCTTGAAGAGAGAATTGGCCCGGGGGAGCGTTGGGAGGAAGAATGCCACTATAAGTTTAAGCCCCACACAGAAATCTTTATCCCTCCATCGCAAGAGTTATATATCGTTCTGAGATGATTTAGCAACAAGATAATCATATACACACTCTCTCTCTGTCTAGAATCCAGTGTATGAGTTTTTTTACTTTTCTTTTCTGTAACCCGTTTTCTTTTCTATTCTATTCTTTTCTGCTATATAAAAAACATTACCAATTCAACCATTGAATCGCTGTTTGTCCAGCTTTCTGTTGAAAGTCAACCGTGAATGGACGGACATCACTTCAGTTTTCTGGATCAAACAAATCACAACGTGGGCAGGAAGCAGGATTAAACCAGCGGACCGGTCGAATAATCTACAGATGCTCAGGGGACCTATGGCTACTCCCTTATGTTCAGTTAGGACCGAGTAGACACCTCAAACCCTAGAGTAAGACGCCGGAGGTTGAGGGGCTGGGGCGAAAGCATTAGATATAATTGCTAATAGAAATTTATTTGAAATTGACATTCTTCTTAAAATTTCTTACATAATTTGTTCATGTCATCTCAGCAGAAGGAAAATTCACACCTGGATAAGAAGAATGTGTAGAATGACACACATCTGAGGAAGACTAAGATTAATGTCAGAAGATTAAGATTAAAGCAACAAAGATTAAGATTAGAATAATAAAGAGAATGATATCAACCAAAGTATTAGTATAAAAGCAATAAAGATGAAAACTTTTGATAAGAAAAATGTGTAAAATTTCATCTAAAGACCGCTTGATGAAGGCCAAAAACATTTTGACTGAAATGAGTTAAAAGTATAAAACATAAAGATACTAATCTGGGAATTGTGCACAATAGTTCCTATTAAATTTTACTACTGTTTACTGTTGTCGACAAATAAAATTATTGTATGTGTTGGCTGCTATTTGAACAATGCAAAATGTGAGTTCAATTCTTATCAAAAGATAATACAATCACCCTAATTAGTGCTGTTTGATAAAACATGAAAATGACCTTAGTTTGACAATGACAAAAAGAATTGCTGGAAATAGAGTAACAGAGAATCAGGTCAGCTCGATAAATATTAGAGGGAAAGAGAACAGATACTACACTTTGAACCCATCCTGCTGGTATTATTTGAATAATACTGGCTGATCAGTGAATGAATAGCAAATGTTTCCTTTAAAAGTGTAACAGAGAATCAGGCCAGCTTGATTAAAAGACTATTAGATGGAAGGAGAACAGATACTACACTTTGATCCCATCCTGATGGCATTTATTGAATAATACTGGCTGCTCAGAGAATGAATGGCAAAGGTTTCCCGCTATGTGTAAAAGAGAATTGTGTTGGCTCAATAAAAGACCCTGAGTTGGTTGTATACAGTGCTGTAAGCACCAGGAGTTGTGTCCCCTTCCACAATGGGCTGTTGAGAGAAGATCTTCTACTTAGAGTAGGTGGCACAGACTATTTGCATATGAATACTATTGGGCAGGTATTAGCCAATAGTCAGCATGGGTCTAGGACTGGGAGAGCTATATAACACCAGAGTTTAAGTGGAGACATTAGAAGTACATAAGTAAACTAGACTTTAGAAGGAACCAGAAACCTAATCCTAAACAGGAAACAAGGGATAAATCTCTATCCAGTTCAAAGACCTGGGAGGAATGCAGTGACATGCAGAGATTTAGTGATGTCCAGGACCAACTTCTAGATTGTATGCCCTAAAACTTAAGTAGGGAGTTGTATAGGGATTAGTACTGAGAAATATGAAAAAGGAAGGTATTTTAATTATGTAAAAACTGATGAAATGTGAAATAAAGACATTATTCAAATTAATTATAAAATAAATTTTTATTTCACACTTTAATTGGATGTCCTACCAATATATATGTCCAGGGCTGTTGTACCATCTGCTACTGGAGGAATGTGAATTGGACAAAAAGCCAAACCCATCTACTACTATTGGTGAAAAATAATAAATAGTAAATACAGAGTTTAGGTGGTGACATTAGAAGTATAGAGTTGAAGTAAACTTCTGATTCCTTTTAAAGTCTACTTCAACTCTATACTTCAAACATCTCCAACTAAATTCTGACATTTTATTTACTATTTATTTTGTTTTCCTCAATAGGAGTAGTCTAACAGAGAATCGGATCATCTTGATAAAAGA
This sequence comes from Acanthosepion lycidas, assembly GCA_963932145.1. NCBI lineage: Eukaryota > Metazoa > Mollusca > Cephalopoda > Sepiida > Sepiidae > Acanthosepion > Acanthosepion lycidas. The sequence goes on along the minus strand of OZ010606.1, from coordinate 56,793,728 downwards.
CTCCGAGTTGGTTGTATACAGTGCTGTAAGCACCAAGAGTTGTGTCCCCTTCCACAATGGATTGTTGAGAGAAGACCTTCTACTTAGAGTAGGTGGCACTGACTATTTGCATATGAACGATATTGGGCAGGTATTAGCCAATAGTTAGTGTGGGCCTAGGACTGGGGGAGACAGTGTTTTCTCAGCTGAGAGAGGTGCTCTGAGCATGAAGACATTCGAAATCCAGACAAGATGAATACAACCAGGAGACATATTTGGGAACGATATTAGAACCCAGAATGAATACTGGCAGCAAACCACCTGCATATGAATAAAAAATAAATTTAGTAAAATAGAAAGGGATGTAAGACCCCATATCTTCTCACTGGACTTATTCAACCTATACAGTGAAGTGGTTCTAAGAGAATTAGAAGTTCTACCAGGATTCATTATTGGCAGCCACAATCTTAACAACATTAGATATGCAGATGACACTGTGTTAATAGCGGACACAGAAAGGAAACTACAGGAACTCCTACAGAAAGTAGTGAAGGAAAGAGAGGACGAAACATCAATTGAAAAGAGAATGCATAGATGTTAGCAAAAAAGAACATCCCAATATACAAATTACAAATTGGAGATACCAAAATCAAAGAGGTACAACTATTTCAATACCTGGCACTAGGATAGAGAAGGATGCCTTCAAGAAGCTAAGTAAATTATTAAGAAACAGGAAAATTTTGTTAGAAACAAAGAAAATAGTACGGAAATGCTACATAATGACATTCCTCCTATATGGCAGTGAATGCGAGACAATGTCCTCACAGATGAAGAAGAAACTTGAAGCAACAGAAACAAAGAAAAGATTACTGAACTGTTATGTAATAGCAGTCTTCTTATATGGCAATGAAAGCTGGACAATCTCTTGACAGATGAAGAAGAGACTTGAAGCAAGAGAAACAAAGAAAAGATTACTGAACTGTTATGTAATAGCAGTCTTCTTATATGGCAATGAAAGCTGGACAATCTCTTGACAGATGAAGAAGAGACTTGAAGCAAGAGAAACAAAGAAAAGATTACTGAACTGTTATGTAATAGCAGTCTTCTTATATGGCAATGAAAGCTGGACAATCTCTTGACAGATGAAGAAGAGACTTGAAGCAAGAGAAATATGGCTTTACCGAATGGGGTGCCATGGATCTAACATGTGAGCAATGACAAAGTTTTAAATGGGTCAAAAAGGAGACTTATATTTAACATCAGAAAGAGAGAGTTGAAATTTCTAGGCTATATAGTTAGGAAAGAGGGTTTGGAAAATTTGATACTCACAGGACAGATTGAAGGCAAGAGGGGCAGAGGAAAACAATTTATAACCTACTAAGTGAATTTGAGTAAATGAATGACAGAACAAAGCTTAAGGGAGATAACAAAAAGACAAAATTTATTAAGAGCTAAAAAGGACAGGAAATTGTGGAGAACCATGACTGACAATGTCTTGAACGGACACAGCATATAAAAGAAGACAATTATGATAAAAGGTAATGAAAATAAAATGAAAGAAAAGATTTATAGTAAGCATAGATGACAATCGTGTAAAAAGCACATGAAGAACAGTTTAGTTATGAAGCCATAGAAGTTTTCCAAAGAATCTGACAAATGCCAAACCAAAGAGTAAAGAGTTATAATGGACAATGATCTGTCATCATATAACCTAGATGAACCTCAGTGGCATGAAAGGTGAACCGTTGGTGTTACCCACTGGGAGGTCTTGATCTGATCAGATCAAAATATGTTACAGGCTTTCAAAACTGCCTATGAAATTATTGGGAAGAGTTAATTGCAAAAAAAAAAAAAAAAAAATCCAAGATATATAGAGAAAATAAAAAGAAAAAACAACAGAGCCAAAAGTGCAGAAAGGGTTTTAAAATCAATCAATTAATTAGACTTTAAACACGTGAGGCCGCCTGCCTGTTTTTAAGTCAATATGAAAGTACCTTGCCCATTAATGATTACTGCAATCAAGAATTTGCCCTGTGTGGAGGACAATTCTGAAATTGTCTAATTAGATTTCTCATACAATCCTGAGTGTTAGATCCAGCTTGAAAATGTTAGATTACAGTAATTAGATGGGGAGTGGGTTTAGGAGGGTAAAAAGAGGAGAATATAAAATAAAGGGGAGGAAGACAAAAAAGGAAATGTGAGAGGTGTCAAATAGGGGTTGGAGGAAGAAAGAGATAAGAAAAGTATAAAACTCAAGTGAGGGGTTATCAAGAGAGAATAATGAGAGTGAGGATAGATGTAGTATTAGAGAAAGAAAAGCTAAGAGAAAGAATGCAGAGGTATTAAGAAAAAGAAGGAAGTCAAGGAAAAGAGAAAGGAAAGACTTTAAATGTAGAATTATCAAGTGAGAGGTATCAAGAGAAAAAGAAGAGGAGGATAAAAGAAAAAAAGTGATGGAAGGTAGGAGGTTATTAAAGAGAGGAAGAAATCAAGTGAGTGTATCGAGAGAAGGGTGAGAAAAGAAAATAGAGAGGGTGGTAGTATGTTATCAAAGAAGAATAAATAAAAGAAAAGTGAGAAGTATCAAGGTGGGAAAGAGAAGGAGGAGGAAAAGGAAAAAGAGAGGTATGTTGTTAAAAAGAGGAAGAAAGGTAAAGAAATCAAGTGAAGGTATCGAGAGAAGGGTGAGAAAAGAAAATAGAGAGGGTGGTAGTATGTTATCAAAGAAGAATAAATAAAAGAAAAGTGAGAAGTATCAAGGTGGGAAAGAGAAGGAGGAGGAAAAGGAAAAAGAGAGGTATGTTGTTAAAAAGAGGAAGAAAGGTAAAGAAATCAAGTGATAGGTATCGAGAGGGAAAGAGAAGGAGGAAAAGATACACAAAAAAGGGTGAGGTTACTTATTAAAAAGAGAAAAAAACAAAAAGGTAAAGAAATCAGGGGAGAATATTTAGAGAAAGGAGGAAGGGGAGAAAAGAGAGGGAGAGATGATATTATTATTATTAAAGAGAGGAAGAATGAAACAAAAGGTCAAGAAATTAAGTGAAAAGTATCAAGAGAGAAAAGAAGAGGAAAAAAGAAAAAGAGAGGGACATTAGTAGAAAATAAAGAAGAGTTAAATATAAATAAAAACTAATATTGTATAAAAGAGACGCAGAGAGTTAAAAGAGTGAGGAGAAAGAAAAGAAAGTCAAAGAAATCAAGTGAGGAGTATCAGGAGAGAAGAGGAGGAAAATAGTAGAAGAGAAAAAGAGAAAGAAGGATTTGTAAAAAAAAAAAAAGATAGTCAAAAGTCTAGAATTAAAGAGTGAAAAAAAGAAGGCAAACAAGAAATGATCAAAGGAGAAGGAAGAGGATGAATGGGAGAAAAAAGAAAGAAAAGACAAGTATTGAAAGGAAATTGAGTGAGTGTCAAGAAAAAAGGAGGTGTGGGAAGAAAAAAAAGTGTCAGGGGAAAATATATAGTAAGGAATGAATATGAGAGAAATTTCAGTAAGAGGAAGAGGAGGTGTATGATCTGATAGAGGAAGGTGGAGGAGAAATCAATATAGGTTAGTCCAAGATAAGAAGAACAACAAGAAGGAAATAACTCAGAGGAGTAGGACATTTGTTGTAAATCCTATAGACTTCCTTGTGGAATATAGGGCCGCAGCCTCACCATGCTAAGGCCATAGCTTCATCACACTAGGTGTTGCTTCTGTTGTTTTTATAGGCAAAGTTGCCAGCCTCATGGCCAATCGTTTTTTGATTCAGAGTTGTCCTTCTAGATTGGTTACTAACCAAAGTTAGAACTGTCTACTATGCTATCAACTAGGATGGGAAGAAGATATGCTTTTATGTGTTTTCCAAGGATGTGTGAAAGTGAATGCAATAGCCTTGGCTTGAATTTGAACTCAACACACTAGTACCACTTACCATGCTGATAACCATTAGGCTATGTGCATATCCGAGGAGAGCATTGGAACTGCACTTAATTTAAATGGTGATATATATGTTACTAATATCAGCTGTGAGAAACTTGGGGAGGGTGGATGCTGATAAGTAAGGAGAAAAAGACAGAAGAGGTGGAAGAAAAAAATTGAGCAGGAAAAAGCAAAGTCTGAAAACTAACATTGATTATTTCATTTACAGCTTGTCTACCCTTTGCACATTATTTAAAATTGAAATATATTACAGATTACAGAAGGTTGCTTACAATATCTGGTGTTCCCAAGAGGGTCCCCCATTGAAGTACTGACCAGGCTTCATTTCATTATGTGCCATGTCCCGTCATGTCTCATCAGAACTTCCTCTACCTCGTAGCTGTTCATAAATGTTGTCTTTTTGTTATTTCTCCAAAACCCTGTTCCACCATCCATTTACTCAAGCTCACTAAGTATTAGGTTGGTGCAAAAATAATGACGCTTTTGACATTAAAAATACGTCAAAAAACGTCATTATTTTTGCACCAACCTAATATATCATGCACTGTTTTCTTGTCTCTCTTGCTTTCAGTCCATCCTGTGAGTATAGCATTTTCCAAATCCTCCTTTTTTGAAATTTGCCCTAGAACCCCAACTGTCTTCCTGATGTTAAGTATAAGTTTCCATTTTCTCTAAAAACTTTGTTACTCGTATGTTCAGTCCATGGTATGCTCAGCATCCTTTTGTAGAACCACATTTCTGTTGCTTCAATTCTCTTCTTCATCTTTGAGGAGATTGTCCAGTACATGCTTCCATACAGGAGGACAAATATCATATAACATTTTAGTACCCTTTTTCTTGTTTCTAGCAAAATTTTTCTATTCCTCAGTACTCTGCTTAGTCTTTAGAATCCATTTTTCGCTATCCCAATATGTCTTTGGATTTCAGTGTCACACTTTCTGGCTTCTTCTAAAACACTTCCCAGATATTTAAACTTCTGCACTTGTTTTGGTGTCTTGATTTTACAATTCACATTTTGGGCTCAACCTTTTGCTAACAACCATGTATTCTGTCTCCTTGCAGTTGGTGTTTAATCTTTTCTTTCTGCTTTCTGTCATTACCTTATGTAGGTGTTTTAGTAGTTTTCTTTCTGTGTCTAGTATATCTTCCAAAAATGAAGAGAAAAAAGAAAAGAACAAGGCTCTGGTGGTCAATGCAGGCATTCCCAGGGGTCACTTCTTGAACCAACCCTCTTTCTGATTTACATAAATGATCTACCTAAGAATATACACCAATCATTTGCAAACAACTATGTCAATATGTTGATATATGGGCACACCTCTAAAACTCTTGATTATCAGGGATTGGAAGCTGACTTCATTTCTGATCTAACAATAACTTCACTGTCTTGAAAACCAAACTGGTCACATTCCATCATTGACAATCAGACCCTGAACAACTGCTAATCATGATGAACAGTTGTCTTAAGAGGATATTGGGCCTTAAACTGTCACCCAACGTCAAGTTGAACTCCTATATATGATCCATCATTAAAGATGCAGGTAAAATGATCAGTTCTCTTCAGTAAGTACATGACTCCTCATGCTATCCTCTACTTTTATAAGAGCCAAGCCAGGGGCACCATGGTGTAGCATAATGGTTAGCAAGCTTGTCTCATTAGAACAATTACAATTGAGTAGTGAGCTCAATTCTCATTGGGTGCCCAATACCTGCGGTCTTGTGCCACATCTAAGCTAGAAAATCAATAATGGGCATCTCGAGGTGGTGTAATGGTTAGCGAGTTTGTCTTGCTATAATAATTATGACTGATTAGTGAGTTTTATCCTCACTGGGTGCCCTCTCTACATTCGGCCTTGTGCCACATCTAAGCTATGCTTAGAAAATCAATAATGGGCACCTCGAGGTGGTGTAATGATTAGTGAGCTTGTCTTGCTATAATAATTACGATTGAGTAGTGAGTTTGATCCTCACTGGGTGCCCCCATATTTTGGCCTTGTGGCACATCTAAGCTATGCTTGGAAAATCATTATAAGAGCTGGATCAGGTTGAAAATGGAGTACTGTTGCCATATTTGGTTGGGGGCTGCCCAGTCCTCACTTTCCAGTCTTGTAAAATTCAAAAGCCCTTGTTGGTGAAGAATTATTTTCCACCCTCCTGCCTCTCTTTCACAGGTGGGATGTGCAACTCCCTCACTGCTCTATTGATACTTCCAAAGAAAGTGTTTGGATGATGAACTCCTTTCCTTGGTCCTGCCAGGTCTAACATTCATGGCTAGGACACACAATACCACTTACATAGTACTAAACCCCACCAACATTCCCTCCATATTCCATCAGCAAGAAGTAAGTTCCACTTGAACAGCTTCTTCCTGCAACACAATGCTCTGTGGAACAGACTCCCAAGAGGATGTTTCCCCAATCACTACAATCTTAACTTGTTCAAGTTGAGAGTTATCTTCCCCTGTGAAACCTACTGTTTAAAAAGAAAGAAAGAAAGATGGAAGAAGTAGAGAAGAAAGAGTTATTAAAAGAGATAAAAAAATATTGAAACATTCACAAGCTAATGTCAAAAAAGCTGAAAGAGAGAAGGGAAAAGAAGATCAGCAAAGAGAATTGGAGAAATTTTTAAAAGACAGCAAAAAGGTGTCGATATTGAGGCAGAAAGTAGTGTACAAAAGTAATAAAGTATCTAGAAAATGTAAGGAAAATAGTGTAGAAAATGAATAGAAAATAGTGTAGAAAAAGTTGCAGAAAATAGTGTAGGCGTGGATAGAGAAAATAATTTAGAAAAGTACAGTGTAACCCGGATATAAGAGAGTTGTCGGGACCAAAGAAGAAGTCTCTTATATCCAAGTTGGGTCTAATTTATATACATTAACACAGGCTCTAATTTGGGACCAGAGAAAATCTCTCTTATATCCGGGTTACACTGTACTTATTAAAAGAGAAATAACTACTTCTTCTATATGCTGTCTCCCCTCAGGACATAGGCAATCATGGCTCTCCATAATGTCCTGTTCATTATAGCTCTTAGAAAATTTTGCCTTTTTCACAATCTCTCATAATCAATTTTCAACCAACCATTTGCACAAGCTTGTTAGGTAGGTGATGTACTGCTTTTTTCTGTCTCTCCACCATGCTTTCAATCTGTCCTGTGAGTATCAAATTTTCTAACCCCTTTTTCCTTAATATGTACCCTAGAAATTTCAACTCTCTCTTTCTGATTGTTGTAATGTTGTCTTTATTCAAAATAGCTGCGAATTAGGAACTAGGTAGAAAAAACAAAGAAGTGGTTTATTTATTCATACAGAGGACAGATAAACTTGAGTTAATCAACTACTCCTCAAATCCTGCTCTAATGTTGCTACTTGCCATATTTATAACTAGGATCAGTCCATTGTTACAGTAGTAGGGAAGAGAAGGAAGTACACTGAGTCCTACTCTACAATACTAATGTTAAATATAAGTGTCTATTTTTTTTCATTTTTTCCACTTTGCTAAAAACCATTGCTAGGTGGGGCAGTCCTTAAGCCGATTGAAAGGTGTGCATTTCTCTACCTAGCCTCTTTTACAGCTTTTGTACTCTCTCACATATGCTTGCTAAACATGCAGACAAACAATAAAATACTTCTTTTCATTTTCACCACATGCAATTCCTTGTGTTAATACATATGTTATGATTTTTTTTTATATCCATTGTTTTGTGGTACTCATTTTTACTTGGACTTCTTATTGAGTCCACCAATATTGTTTCTGGGATAAATTTTCCAGGAGGCTGTAAATATTTACTCATCAAAGTGTTGATTCCAGCAACATATAATGGTGACTAATATTTGCTCAAACATACTAGCGTCCTGCAACACACACATACATATATATATATATATATATATATATATATATAATGGTAATAAGAAAACAGAGATTTTAATTATCCATTTTGTTTATAATTTTTATTTTGGGAACTCCGAGATGTTCAGCTCATCAGAACAAAATCTTCTCCGCAAAACTTTCCTAAATGTACAAGTACTTTCAACTTATACAGCTTATAATTTTAAAAAACAAGGATCATAACATTCATCAAGTATGGATTTTGCCATTTGATATCATTAACTTTACTAATTTACTTTTTGTATGAATAATTCATTGTTATATATATATATTTAAAAAATAATAATTTTAAAATGTACCTACATAGACATACACACACATTATATATATATATATATATATATATATATATATATATATATATATATTAATTGGGCTGTCATATTCAAGGATACTCATCTATTAGGGTGGCTAGCCAATCCTTACTGTAGAAGCTCACTTAGGTACATTTGTGTTTGTTCAACACCTACAGAGCTCAACAATTTGAACAAAAGTAGCACACTAAACCTTCGTCACGATGACTTATACACACACACACACATACATGTAGATAAGCTCACCTACTTTCTGGCCTGAATTCCTTCCATGTCTATTGAACAGGAGTAAAGGTTCATCCCTTGTTTCCTATTCAGGGTACTGTTTTCTTTCTTTCTCTTACCATGGCCACAGTGATTTACCTGTCCTAACTTTTTTGATGATCAGACTAGTGGCTGTAACTTTCCATTGTGAGGATACCAGGTTGGCAGTTTGTTGGCTGCTGTTTTCAACCTGGTCTTAAGGACCTTGGACTCTTTGGTAACAGTCACATAATATGGAGGTATTTGAAGTGCCATGTTGTGTATGGGTAGGTATCCCTGCATGTATTACTGGTAGGTAAACCTGAGGCCACACTAGGCTCTGATCTCAGCTGTGTTCTGGCTAGTTTGTATTACCATTGAAAACAGACAGTTATAATTATGGTGCTTTTTTTTTCTCTTTCTTCTCAAAATGAATCTCATGGGAAACACAACAAAAAGAAATACAACAAAATCACTAGATGAATAAAACGCTTACCCACCTCAGCCTCTCTTTCACTAATATTTGTGGGATCTGTTCCAGCTTCTGCAGTGTATAATCTTTCTTCTTGCAATGGCTGCCAAATATCTTTGCCCTCTGGGAAACTAACTTAAATTCTTTCATTGCTACCAATGAATTCTTGCTTCCAGGCTATCTTCCCCTTTGCGTAAAAGATTCCACCATTCACATAATTGGCCTTCATTGTTTACATCCAGGATAACCTTCTGATGTCCAGTGAATAATCTCGCAAGGCCTCAGACTACTAAACTCTGCTAGCTATCTCTTTTTCTTTTATTGCTAGCCCTCTTCCCAGGACTTGCAGTATAATAAGCATAATGCCTGAGAGTATAGAAAAGAAAATTTCTTTCTATCCACAGAGGACATCTTTGTTTTTGGTGACTTTAATGATCACTGTACACATGGTTTCAACATTATAAAGGTACAGATGTTGCCGGTGTTCAGACGTTAATATTTTTCATTGTTCAATCCCTTACTCAAATCATGGACTTCCCTACTCATTTCTCTAGAAAAACTGAGCAACATGCTTTTCTACTTGATTTTATTTCTTCCCTCCTCTCCTTGTTCTTGCCTAGTTTCACAACACTAGCTTCTTGGTAACTCAGATTACCTTGAGGTAGCTACTGATATTTCAATCCAATTAAGCAGGAATCCCCTATCTACAAGACCTCTTTCCATTATCAGTAGGCTGATTGGGAGTCACTCTGTGATTTTCTCTGTGAAACTCCTTGAACTGACATCTTCAAACTCCCAATTGAACATTGCCTCACTGGGGTTTCTTCTTGGGTCAAAACTGGCATGGATGCTTTTCATCCCTTCTCAGAAATACCAGGTCCTCTCCATGTTTTCCACCAGTATGCTCAGCTGCTATTTTCAAATATACCGACATGATGGTTTGCTGAGAGAATGAGGCACTGCATAGCCTAACAACTTTAACTCTCACGATTACTGGCAGCTCTGTAATAGAGCATTAAATAAGTGTAAGGTCTCTATTCCTCTCCTTTTTAATCAATATGAAGTGTTATCATCCTCTGCTGATAAAGCTGAATGCTTTGCCCATAAATTCTCCTCAAACACTACTCTTGACACATCCAGAATATACTTGCTTAACTTCCTTTTTAGAACTGAGTCTGTTGAATGATATACATTCAGTGTCCCTGCAATTTACCTTGAGCTCCCTTATAAAATCCAGTGCAGAATCAGCAATATTATTGGTCACAATCCAGCAGCTTGACTTCAGTCACTTTCCTACCACCATAAGGTTACTTCTCTATGTCTTTTCAATAAATACTTTCATGGTAATTGTTTGAATGATGTCTTCACTATGGTACCTAGAGTTTTTGAATTTAAGTGCACTACTAGACTGGTGTTGAGATCTCATCAGTTTACAGTTGAGCTAACTAGATGTAGTCATTAATTCTATGCTGTTTCTTCTCTTGCTTGTGCAACTCCCTTCCAGCTCCATGCTTTCCAGCTAACTTTAATCTGGAAAAATTCAAATGTAATGTCAATCATTATCTACTGTCCTCCTGATTACTCACTTTTCTTTCTGCTCATCATTATTGTTGCTTTTGTCCCTAATTGATTCTTGCCCTTTAACCCCTTGTGTTTTAGTCGTATTACTGCCTTGTATGGAGTTATACCAATTAAAAAACAAATACTGATTCAAAAAATATATTAAATAATAATTTTGAAATGTACATGCATATACACACACACATATATCAGTGGTCAATATATATTATACATATATAAGTTTCCAAGAGGATAGAATCCAGGTAGAACTCAATGTTCAGGACAGAGTAAGAATATAATATAAAAGGCTCAAACACTAATATTCCATGGTTATAATTTATTACATTGGAATCGTAATCACGATCGAATTCATTAGATCTACAAATTCAAAATTTGAATTCAATTTGAATTTGTAGGGCTCATGAATTGGATCATGATTATGATTCCAATGTGATAAATTATAACCATGCAATATTAGTATCTGTCTATATTTCTGAGATGAGGTATTATGTAGACTATTTACATTATTTGGCCTATTGTCCTCATCTTTGTTGCCATATTTATTACAATGTTTCATCCGTTATCTGCTCCAGCTTTCTTCAGGTTGTTGGAATGTCAATGTACCCTTTATTTTGTTCACTAGAGTAGACTGTTCTAGTTCCACGTGCCATGTTTAATGGATAACAGTTATCAGTAATCTCCTGTTAATTCCTCTCTGAAAGTTCTCCACTGCCTTAACTAGGTATTGAATTCACACTGTGTTGTGGAGAGATTTCACAGTGGAGGCTTGTTTTTGTGCTAAGTCATTCCTAAAATAGGTTTGACGTACAAAACGTTAGGAACTTGATATAATAGGTATAACGCAGAGTAATCTAGTTGTGGTCGCTGATACTTTAGTATTCAACTAACTGTCTTCGGATATCGACTGACTCGCTGGCTGACTGACTTGTTACACTTACTACTCCTACTTATTATAGGTGAGAGAGTCTATTAACTATAGGTGTGTTCCACCATAACACCCCCCTCCTAAAACTTTACTCCGTAGGAGTAAACAGTTTTATTTATTTATTTTTTACAGGAAATATGAAGAAAAAAACAAAAAAAAAAACTTCATTTTTTTAGCAACATTGTAGCGTATCTCCTACGTTTTGGATCCACTTTTAAATGATCAGTTGGCTTTCTTTTTCTCCTGGATCAGCGTACCTCAGGTAAAATTGTTGCAGGCATTGTTAGATCAAATGTATCAAAAATCACCTCCATCAGCATTTCTTCCGCAGGACTGCTGTCAACCACGTCTGAAAAATGTCGTCTGATCTGGTTACTGCACATGAATTTTTTGCCTTTCACCAAGTACATCATATTGTCAATCTGCTTTTCTTTTTTTTTGGAACCTCCATAGTGTTATCAGAAACAACCTTCCGCTTTGAGCTTCTTAAGGATGGGGTCACAGTTTCTGTAGGTTCTTCTTGTGGTTCTATTTGTTCAGCCTCTAGCTTCCCTTTTGTTGATCTTGTGCTTCTTAACGTTTTCTGTGGTGACTTCAGTTGACTTAAATCATTTAATAATACTGCATGTCCTTGGCTGTGGGTAACTCGCTCCCCAGTTTTTCTCAGTGTCAGCATCATCTTTACTTTCTGGAGCTTTTTTTTCACGTATATCGTTGGTGTGGCCCATTCACTATACTCAACTTTTTAAGTACACCGGTTTTCTCTAATCTGTCCAATTCTTTATATATCTGTTCAATTGAGGCAAACAGCACATTCCTTTTCTTTTTGAATACTGCCTGAGCATTTTCTTTTAGTTGGAATTTTGCCTCCATCTTGGTACACGTTCCCAAACCTGGAGAAAAAACAGTAGGAAATGTTTCCTTAAGTTTCTTTACTAATTTTTGAGCTTCGGAGTTTAAACTTTCTACCTTGTAACAGAAAGAATTTATCGGTAGATCCCATAATTGAAATTCTGTTATCCAATTCGTACCAAGTAAGTTCGTGGTATATTCTATGACAAATAGTTTGGCTTTTCGCGTTTTTTTATTTAACGTGACGTTTGTAACAAATTCCCTAATAAATTGTATTTTTTCTCCTGTCACTGACCTCGCGATTTTCTTTGTCTTCATTAAAGTTGGTTTCCCCAACTTCTTCCACGTATGCAAATTTATGATAGGTCAGAACCAGTGTCGAGTTGCATTTTTATTTTTTTATTACTTATTTCGATGGTAACAATTTTTCTGGTTATTCCATCTTTTACCTCGTTGGACTTTAATTTTCTTATTTTATTGTCTTTATTTTTTGACCTGCAGTGCGAGCTTTTATGACCCACTCTCTTACAGTTGAAACATTTTTTATTCCTAAAATTGCAATATCTATACCAGTGTAGTTCACCACAAGCAAAACATGGCTTCGGGAGTTTAATTTTTTCTGGTATTTCACTTTTTGTTTGATAATCCGCAATTTTAGAATTCTTTTTGGTAGACTGACTTTCTTTTTTGTAGCGTATTTTCCTTACATGCAAAACGCCAGACTGTTCTATCTTTTTCAAATCTTTCTTTACGCTAACATATCTTGTGCAGTCTTCTACCAACTTCTGTATCAAAATCCTTGGTTCGTTTTCTAATTTTGACAGCACTAATTTTCTCAACTTTGCGTCTCTTTCCAATACCAGCCCTTGAACAAACACTAAGCACTTAAAATTGTAAGCGCTTAACTCTGCTAGCTTGAATTCTTCACAATGCTTATTCACATTGGCTGCGTACGTTATATAGTCTTTTTCGTCATCTTTCATCAGATTCAAACATTTCCACCTCTTGTGAAACAAAGATGTCTTTTTACTAAACAATTCACTTAATATATTTACCGCCTCAGTAAATGTCAACTCACTAGTTTTTTTCGGTAAAATGTAGTTTACCAATTTGTTATGCTCAGCAGTTCCTAACTTGCTTAAAAGAAGTCTAACCTTCTTTCCTTCAGACCATGAGTGGCAGTCCTCATTATGCATGTTCGTATATTTTTTATAATACTCCTCAAAAGTTATCTCTTCATCTGAACTGTACGTGAATATTTCAATTGAATTCCATATTGTATTCTCTGGGAAAGAATCATTTTGTAGATTTTTCTCTTTCCTCTTCTTAGTTATTTCCAGAATTTTGTTTTGAAACTCCCTATGCATCTGTTCCATTTTTTGTTGAAATTGCATTTGTCTATTAAAAATTTCCTCCTGCAGTTGTATCTGGAATGTCTTCTGTTGCTCTAATATTGTCATCTGTTGTTCCAACTGGAACTTAAAGAATTCCTGGAATATATTTTTGCATTCCTCTATCTTCGCAAAAAGTTTACACAATGCTTAAATATTTTAGAGTGGGGGTCCTACGAATTTGCAATTCATAACCTATTATAGCAAACTGTATTATCGAGAAAAAAAAAATTTTCTCAGTTGAGAATACGACAGATATTTTTGTCACTAAGTTGACATCTTGGCTGGCGAAAAACTTTTCCAAGTTTTTTTTTTGTTTTTTTAAGTTTGAATCCGAGACTTTGCCGCCAAAATTATTGTGGCGAGTGAATTTTTTCTTCCTCTGTATGAGTACGAATTTTGTCACCAAAAATTGTTATGGCGTTTTTTTTTGTTTTTTGTTTTTTTTTCCACCATACGAGTATGAATTTCGTTGCCCCAACATTATTGTGGCGACCGAATTTTTTTTTTCCCTCCACATGAGTACAAATTCCTCATCGCCAAATAATGTGGCGAGTGAATTTTTTTTTTTTTTTCTTCCATATGAGTACGAATTCCTCATTGCCAAATAATGTTGTGGAGAGATTTCATAGTGGAGGCTTGTTTTTTACTAAGATAGGTTCGACATACAAAACGTTAGGAAATTGATATAATAGGTATAATGCAGAGTAATCTAGTTGTGGTTGCTGATACTTTAGTATTCGACTAACTGTCATCCAACATCCACTGGCTGACTGACTCGTTACTCTTTCTACTCCTACTTATTATAGGTGGGAGAGTCTATTAACTATAGAATAGGTGTGTTCCACCATAACACACTGTCACTAAATCTAACTAACGCCTTTATCTAGTGTGCCATGTGTCCTTGAGTGGATAAAGGCATTGGTTAGATTCAGTGACAGGACCCAAAGAGTGTGAGTTCAATACCCGGTTAAGGCAGTGGAGAACTTGGAGAGGAGAATTAACAGGAGATAACTGATAACTGACATCCATTAGACATGGCACGTGAAACTAGAACAGTCTACCCCAGCGAGCAAAATAAAGGGCTCAGTTCAATGTTCCAACCACCTGAAGAAGTCTGGAGTGTACAACGGCCGAAATATTGTAATAAATATGGCAACAAAGATGAGGACCATAGTCCGAATAATGTAAACAATGGAATATTAGTGTTTGAGCCATATATATATATAATTATTTATTACAGGAGATTAAAGCAAAAACATGTTAAAAATTGCTACACAATAGCTATCATGTTGTTATAGACAGTGGAATTATACTCCATTTGTTATTATCTTACCTGGATATATATATATATATATATATATTGTCCTCACTAGTGGTACAACTTTCAGTTTCATGCAAAACTTAATTTTTAGGTGCAGATTGACAGTTTAACTCAGCATCTGGTATGGGTGATGAGAAAAATTATATTTATTATTAATATAAACTCTCATTCTGTTATACATCAAACATTATTTTATTAGCCCCAGCACACAATGTGCAATATTATATATATATATATATATATATATATATATAAATAAAAGATATATCTAAGACAAACTTATAAAATACAGTGGTGTTGCCAAAGACAACAGACTGCATGACGACAGATTCTACTTTCAATCATATTGACTTTAAAATAATTTGAATTCTGGGATTAATTTTTCTAAATGATGCAATAGAAGGCATAAAAGCCATAACATAATTGGCATACTGTTAATACCTGGATTAGTTCTGAGATTAGCATGTTTTGGGATTAAATAAATCTGTTTTAAGATAATCTTCTTCATGAATTAAAATCTTTAAAACAATAACTGAATCCAGACACTCATTGTTTTTAGATTTTTTTTTGTCAGTTCATGATTAAATATAAAGGCTTAAAAATGGAAATTAAAAGAATAATTGAAACCATCAAAATGTTAGAATTAATAAAATTACCAAAAATAGTGAAGATAATGTTGGCGTACTGAACAGACCTGCTGTCACTTGATCTTTAGTGTAAACTACCATTATTTTCAGAATATTCAACAAGTATAAATAATAATAAAGAATACTGAGGAGAGTCCTGAAGCAGTGAGGGGACTTGCTGCCATTTGATCTTCATGTAAAAAACACTACTTCTTCTATGTGCTGGGTCCCTTCAGCATGAGAGTGATCATGTATAAACTCCTACCACTAGTAGCTCCCACCCACATTCTGCTATCCATTCCCACAAGTTGGTTAGTGTTGTGGTAGGATCCACCTAATTTGCATAGTGGAGTACCGACCATATAAATATGGTTGGTACCGGGGGGAGATTGAACCAGAGACTCTGCCCGACTGCGACTCAGTCAACACACATTCCAGGAACGGTCTTCCCAGGAATATACAAAAGACTATATGTAAATATTGTGTACACTTTCTTGTTTCAATACATTTTGTTCTAAGTACATTTTGTGTTGTATTATTATTCCATGCATTAGTCAAGTTTCAACAGTTAGGCAGGTGGATTGCTGCCTTCTCTCTCCCTTTTATCTTTCATATGTCTTGTGAGTGTCAAACTTTTCAAGCTCTTCATCCTCATTATGCATCCAAGAATTTTCAACTAT
>OZ010606.1:56730031-56772531 GCA_963932145.1 Acanthosepion lycidas | reverse complement strand
CTTGATGTGTCTTGGTAACTTTTTGAATGATAAGCCTTATATGTTATTCCTTGAGGAAAGCAAAGAGGAAAGGTTTATCCTCTCCTTATTATAGATTAAGGAATATAATATCCAGTTTAAAATATCAAATGACATGGAAGCCATGTGCTGGATGTATCTAGCTTTTTTAGAAATAATAATTTCTAATCTCTATCTATAAAAGGCAGGATGTGTGTGTGTGTAATGAATGCACAGCTGCAATTTTCAACGGATTTGCAACAAAATTTACATGCACATGCTCCAAGTTAGCAGGAAAGCCAAAACCAACTTTGCATTTTCCAACTCCCATCAATAGTGGAAATAATCAATTTTTTCATGCTTCTACGGCAGTTTTCATGTAGTTTGCGGCCATTTTCTACTGGCCAGAGTGAGAGCCTATAGCTGGCTGCCACGAATAGGCAGGAAGATTCTATTGACCAGCATGAGAGCCAACAGCTGACTGACATGAACATTAACTAGCATGCTAGCATGCAAAAAAATTCGATAGCTGCATTCGTTACAAGTTGGAAAAATTTAAATCTGCATGGCATTTTACACCAATTGGCTCATTCGCTTGCTTAAACTCAATGTTGATTCTGATTCCGCAGAACTGGGTTGGATGTGAAAAAGCATTTGTTGTTAACATTCTTTTTTCATTCGTTTTTTCCAGTTACGAGTCCTTTTTTAAAGCTGATCGTTTTGTGTTCATTTTGTTTAGTTCTTTTTTTGTAACAGATTTAATGTTTAGTATAGAGCTTAGAAAAAATTTGCAGTGTGAGATAGACAAGAAGTAATGCATGTAGCAACATCAGCATGGCAGAGGGCACTACTTTAAAGGCAAGGAAGAGCGAAAATATTTTAAGTCAAGTGATAGCGATTGCTATATGAGTCGTACGATTTTTGAATCAAGGACGGGCAACGCCAGGCCATGCTGCTAGTATCTGTCTATATTTCTGAGATGAGGTATTATGTACACTATTTACATTATTCGGACTATTGTCCTCATCTTTGTCAAAAGGACACATGACACAGTGGATAAAGGTGTTAGATCCAGTGACAGGACCCAAAGAGTGTGAGTTCAATACCAGGTTAAGACAGTGGAGAACTTGGAGTGGGGAATTAACAGGAGATAACTGACAAATGACATCCATTAAACATAGAAACTAGGGCAAAATAAATCTGAAGAAGGCCAGAGTGTACAATGGCTGAAACGTTGTAATAAATATGGTGACAAAGATGAGGACAATAGTCCGAATAATGTAAATAATGATTTTTAAATATAAAAATAATTTATAAATTGCTATTTTCTTAATTTGAGGTGCACATGGCTACATTTCAGGGTGCATCAGTGTATCCAGGTGCACCATTTGAGAAATGCTGATATAGACCAATGATATATACTCAAAATAAAATCAAAGAGAATCAAAAACAAACTTGTCCCTTCACATGAGTAAGAAGGTTACACCTGATTACCATAAACAAAGAAAAAGGTGGGTGCCAAATCCTATATATATCTGTGTGTGTGGACAACAGGTAAATAAAAGTAAATATATTTTAAATAACTAGGACATCACCTGAGAGCTGAGAAAAGGTTTCATCATAAAGATAAGGATAGTACTAGTCATAGTTAGTGTACTTAGAACCGTGCTGATAACATTTAAATTCAGATGAGATGAATTAGAAATTTAAAGAAAAGTTGATGTTGTTCAGATCACCATATTGGCAGAAATGAGACAGTGA
The DNA here is from genome assembly GCA_963932145.1 of Acanthosepion lycidas. NCBI lineage: Eukaryota > Metazoa > Mollusca > Cephalopoda > Sepiida > Sepiidae > Acanthosepion > Acanthosepion lycidas. The sequence continues at coordinate 56,770,773 of OZ010606.1, read as the reverse complement.
ACCACATAATTGATGGATAGACCAAATGGCAAAGAAAAAAAATACAAGAATAGATATGACTGGGTGGGAAAGGTGATACACTGGGCAATGTGCAAGACACTGCATTTTTACCATGATAAAAATGGTATATGTGCACAGCAGAATCAGCCTGATGGAATGAAACCTATAATAAGTGAATGGAGTAATTTGGCACAGAAAGCATACATGAGTAGATATGACTGGGTGGGAAATGTGAGCCACTGGAAACTGTGCAAGCAATACATTTTCACCACACAAACAAAAGGTAAGTACACAAAACAGAATCAATCCAAGGGAATGAAACATATGAAATGAATGTAGTAATCTGACTTAGAAAGCATACAAAAAATAGATATGATAGGGTGGGAGAGGTAATACATGGGGAAACTATGCAAAGGACTACATTTTGACCACATAGACCAATAGTATATACACACAGAATCAGCGCAAGAGAATGAAACACATAAGCAAATACAGTAATTTCTTCTACAATACATATAAGAATAAACATAACTAAGTTGGGAACGTGATCCACCGAGAACTGTGCAAGTAACTATATTTTGATGATACAGATAAATGGTATAAGCACAGACCAATATTTCCTCAAGAATTAAGTGCATTTAACCCAGGACTTTGTGATTGAAATAGATAATATGATGAAGGCTAGAAGGCTGGAACATATGCTGAAAAAAACAGTTCTTGTATAATCACTGAAGTTAAGCAACATTGAGCCTGGTCAGTACCTAGAGGGTTGACCACTCTGAAATACCAGGTGATAAAGCTTGGATGTGCAGATAGTGTAATAGATAACTGTTCAGAATAGGAAAATTAGGGAACTAAGTTCAAATTCTTGTCAGGTTTGTTATGTTCACTTATGTTCAAATACCCTTGGGAAAGATACGTCTTCTCCTCTCAGCTATGGGTTCAATAGTAGTACTCAAAATATCATTATTATCTCCAAAAATTCTTACAATGCAAAAGTGTGTTTCAGCTTTAAATAACCTTTTAAGGTTAACCACAGTTTGATGGTTAACCACAGTTTGATTTGTTTTTATGGTTTATCAACCTTTTAAGGTTGATAAACCATAAAAACAAATCAAAACTAGACTAGAAGACTACATTTAATCAAAGTAAACAAGAAAAAATTATGTCATAAAATAACTTTTGTTATAGATCTGAAAAAAATTAAAAAGAAAGAACAGTAACTCAGATTTTCTGGAGAGTCAGGGAGGATGCTGAACATGAGAATGATAGTCATGCCATTTATCTGCAGAGCACTAGGAATGGTCCTGATTGGTTTAGTTTGTTTTACAGTATATCAATCTCAATGTTAATGTTGACAAAATTTTTAGGATATGTTCGTATGAATAGAACATGTATTCTTTGTGATAAATCAGTTTGTAGATCAGGTTTCATTGATATATTTCTCTAATGAGAGTCAAATGTATTGCTGGTAATATTTTTTTTTTTCAAAAATGCATCACTGGCAATACTTTACTTCTCCTTACAATTTCCTATAAAAATCTATTTTTATACCTTCATAGTTTTTTAACCACAGTTTGATGGTTAACTATTTGCCCATAGGTGGGACCCTAACAGGTGTTACCATCTTGGGTCAAGTTGGACCTGGGAGCAACAGCAATTAAGAGGTGGTTCCACACTTCTCGAAACCTGCTAATCAGAGGCTTTGTTGCCAGAGGTAGTGTATCGTCATGCCCAGGTCAAGAATGGCCCTGATGAGACTAAAAAAAAGAAAATAATCCAGTAAATAGAACAAGTGCGCAAAAGAAAAAGAAAAATGTTTTAAAAGTAAATGAAGAGAATGTCAAAAAATAAGACAAAGATCAATAAAGAAATGAAGATATAAGGAATAAAGAAGAATGGAAAACGGCAAAAAGATTTTAAATCATTTCATTCCAAGCAAGGTAGTAAAGCCACTAAGATGCAAGGGATTACTGGGTGTGAAAATAAAAAAAAAAGAAACATTATTAAGGAGTGTGAGCAATAAAAGAAGAGGAATCATGAAGACAGTAGGTTAATGATTGACATTATGGCTGGAAAGCATGAAGCCAGAAAAGTGTTCCACAAGTGAGAAGTGCGATAGAAGAAACTGTTAGCATAGAACTTATGGTTACATCTAGTCAATTCAACTGTAAATTCTTGTGACCTTGCTGGCAATTTAGTGCTGCGCTTAAATTCATAATGTCTAGGTACCAAAATGAAGAGTTCATCAGGAAAATTATCATGAAAGTATTTATAGGAAATTCACAGGTAAGCTAAAAAACAGTCCTGGGAAAGTGACTGAAGCCAAGATGCCAGGTCAGGACCAATAATATTGCAGATTCTTGTTTGCATTTTATCAAGAATCTCTAAATATGTAGCAGGACCACCAGACCATATGTGTCAAGCAATATTCAAAACATGGACAAATGGTACACTTATAAATATATAAAATAGATTCTGGAGGAGAAAAAATTACCTCGCATGACACAGTGAACCAACTTTCTTAGCATAAGACATAGCAATTGATTCAACATAATCTTTGCCTAAGTGATCTATATGATTATATGCCTGGGCAATCATGTCTCTTTCAATTTATGACTAAGTAGAAGATTTTCCTGCAGTTGGTTACCATTTCTTTCTATGGTAGGCTGGTTGCCAACCAAAATTATAGGACTCAATCTGTCCTTGTATCCAACCCATAGATGGGGGTGCAAAGGGATGGATTCATAAATTTTCCAAGGGTATTTGTATGTAAGTTAATGTAATGAGCTGTTATGCATTATACCAGAATGCACAAAATGAATAGAGAGTGTGTAAAGAGAAAGAGAGAGATCATTTTTTTTCAATCATTTCATCCCAAGCAAGGCATGAATACCACTAGCATGCAAGGAGTTACAGAGAGGGAAAGTAAGAGAAAAGATTAAGGAAAGGGTAGATGAATGGGATTCAAGAAAAGAGAAGATGGTAATTGATGTTGCATTTAAATTTTTGAAGATTATAATTATCAGGGAAGTGAGTAAACGGAAGGGAGTTCCACAAGTGGGAAGTGTGAGAAAAGAAACCATTGGAGGAGAAGAGGCGGTTACATTTCAATAGTAAAAGTGTGAGACCTAGATGCCAATCTAGTAGCATGCGTAAATTCACGTAGTCAGAGCACCAGAGGAAAAAAAAACTTGTCAGTGCAGTATCCACGATAATATTTGTAGAAAAGACAGAGAGAAGCCATGTCATGTGGGTGAGAAAGTGACCGAAAGTTGAGATGCCAAGTCAGATCCTTCTTTGGATTTTGTCAAGAATCTTGAGATGAAGAGCAAGAACACCAGACCAGATATGGCAATAGTATTCAATGCACAGATGAATGATAAAGAAAGAACAAGAAAGGAAGCAGAGAAAAGAGTAAAGAAGTAGATAAAAAGAGAGTAACAGGCAAAACGAAGAGAGAGTGAAAAATCAAAGAGATGATGAGGAAGAATAGAAAAGATTATTATCCTTTATGAACATACTTCCATGAATTAAGATGATCAAAATCTTGCTGCTTATCTGGCTCTAACAGTTTAATGGTGAAAAAAAAAATGGCATATAAATTTTATAATTCATTCATTTTCTAAAGCTTTTCAACCATTTCAATTCTATTTAAAATCAGAAAAGATTTTTTGATTGTAAGAATTTTTTTAGACGATAATGGTTTAGTGATATAATTCTTACTAATTAACCCATAGCTGAGAGGAGAACAAGTGGATTCCTACTTTTCCCAAGGGTGTTTGCACATAAATGAATTTAACAAATCAAGTAAAAATTGAAACTCAGTTCTCTAAAAATTTCAAGCTGTTATCAATTACACCACTTAATGGTCACAGATCAAGGTACTGACCAGGTTTGATGTTGCTTAACTTTGGTGAGTGGATGGGAACCTTGAAATTTTAATATCTCAAAAACCAAGCTAGAAGTGAATAGAGTAAATTAAGAGAAAACAGTAAGGAAAAGAAAAGCTGGATGATAGGCAAGACAGAATGAAAAAAACTAAGAGATGATAAAGAAGAATAGAAAAGATAATTATTATGGAAGAAGAAGAGGAAAAAGAAGAAATAAAGAAAAAGCTGGGAAAAAGAAGTAGAAGAGAAAGGTAATGAAGAAGAAAAAGAAATAAAGAAAAGGCTGGAAAAAGAAGAACAAAGAAGAAAAAGCAACAAAGAAGAAGAGGAAGAAGAAATAAAGAAAAGGCTGGAAAAAGAAGAACAAAGAAGAGAAAGGCAACAAAGAAGAAGAGGAAGAAGAAATAAAGAAAAGGCTGGAAAAAGAAGAGAAAGGCAACAAAGAAGAAGGGGAAGAAGAAATAAAGAAAAGGCTGAAAAAAGAAGAACAAAAAAGAGAAAGGCAACATAGAAGAAGGGGAAGAAGAAATAAAGAAAAGGCTGAAAAAAGAAGAACAAAAAAGAGAAAGGCAACATAGAAGAAGAGGAAGAAGAAATAAAGAAAAGGCTGGAAATAGAAGAACAAAGAGAAAGGCAACAAAGAAGAAGAGGAAGAAGAAATAAAGAAAAGGCTGGAAAAAGAAGAGAAAGGCAACAAAGAAGAAGGGGAAGAAGAAATAAAGAAAAGGCTGAAAAAAGAAGAACAAAAAAGAGAAAGGCAACATAGAAGAAGAGGAAGAAGAAATAAAGAAAAGGCTGGAAAAAGAAGAACAAAGAGAAAGGCAACAAAGAAGAAGAGGAAGAAGAAATAAAGAAAAGGCTGGAAAAAGAAGAGAAAGGCAACAAAGAAGAAGGGGAAGAAGAAATAAAGAAAAGGCTGAAAAAAGAAGAACAAAAAAGAGAAAGGCAACATAGAAGAAGAGGAAGAAGAAATAAAGAAAAGGCTGGAAAAAGAAGAACAAAGAGAAAGGCAACAAAGAAGAAGAGGAAGAAGAAATAAAGAAAAGGCTGGAAAAAGAAGAGAAAGGCAACAAAGAAGAAGGGGAAGAAGAAATAAAGAAAAGGCTGAAAAAAGAAGAACAAAAAAGAGAAAGGCAACATAGAAGAAGAGGAAGAAGAAATAAAGAAAAGGCTGGAAAAAGAAGTAGAACAAAGAAGAGAAGAAAGGTAACAAAGATGAAGAAAAAAGAAAGAAAAGGTTGGAAAAAGTAGTGGGAGAAAGAAGAGAAAGGCAACAAAGAAAAAGAAGAGGAAAAGGAAATAAAGGAAAAGCTGGAAAAAGTAGTAGAACAAAGAAGAAGAGAAAGAAGAGAAAAGGGAACAAAGAAGAAAAAGGTATGGAGTGAGAGAGATAAACTAACAATAAAATCAAAACTACAGAAGAAGTGAAAGAAGAAATAAGAGAAGTCATTAGAAGTCAGCAAAAGAAGAAGACAAAATGACAATGCTAGAAGGAAGAGAATAAAAGAGAGGAATAGAGCAAATAATGAACAAAAAAGAAGAGAAGATAGATACGAAAGGAGGAGGAAGAAGAGAGCAAATAATGAACAAAAATAAAGAAGTGTACACAAAATGAGTTTTGGAAGATGGTTCCTGATGCTTGTAGTGTTGATGGAAAGGAATTGATTTCTAGCTTGTTTATGGGGGTTTTAGCATGGGTTTGATGTCTTGCTATTTTTTTATGAAATATTTTCAGACTGCATCTGATTTAAAAAAAAAAATAGTTTTTAAAAAAGTGAAAGAAACAGGGAAATTAATATTGGAAGTAATTTGGGGAGTGTGTCCACATGTTTTTGTGTTGACGGCAGTGGTGCAATTGAGGAAAGGGAGTGGGTGAAAAGAAGAGGATATGGGGATGGCAGTCTGGAAGAATTGTCTTGGAATTACTCAGCCGATGCAGTGACAGCCAAATATCAGTCACTTTAATTCCATTTTGTCCGCTCCTACAATGTCCATGACCTCCTACCACAACATTTTCGACCTGGTGGCATGTTGTAGTTGTTTTATCAAATGTCATAATCGTCTTCCCTCTCACTCTCGCAAGCACATGCACACACACATATAATCTTTCTCATCCTCTATGCATCTCTTTCTCTAAACCTTTGCATTCATTTTCACTCACTTTCTGTCTCAATCTCTGTCAAAAAATCAAAAAATCTCTTTGGATATAACTCTTGTTTTTTATTAATATCCACATCTTTCTTTCTTTTTTTGTTCCTGCTTTTTTCTTTCTTGGTTCCCTCTTTCTTTTTTTTAACTTTATATATATATATATATATATATATATATATATATATATATATATATATATATTAGGTTGGTGCAAAAATAATGACGCAATAATGTCGTTTTTTGACGTTAAAAAATACGTCAAAAAACGACATTATTACGTCATTATTTTTGCCCCAACATAATATATATATATATATATATATATATATATATATGAAATCCAGTTTATTTTTAATACTAAATATTTTAAAATCTCTAATCCCAGATAATATATAACTGTGCCAACATTGCAATAACCAAATATATTTTGAAAATTTAATTTATTGCCAGTCGATATGCAGTACCTGGAGTGTACAATGGTTGAATCATGATCGTGAATATGACAATAAAGATGAGGACAATAGTTCAAACAATGTAAATAGTGTAAATATCTAGCTAATTAATGTCGCTTTCAAACTATGTTAGAGTTAGATTAAGGCCATACAGTGTTGAAACATCAGTTCCCATATGATCACTGGAGTTAAGCAAAATCAAGCTTGGGTGTGTCATTGGTGTAATGAATAATGGCTCAGAATTGTTAGGTGGAGAGCCGAGTTCCAGATTCAGTTATGTTTGTTATATTCACTTACGTGTAAATACCCTTGGGAAAGGTATTAATCCACCTCTTCCCAGCTATGGGTTAATTATTAAGACTTGTTTCATTAAATCATTATTATCTCAAAAAAAATTCTTACAATGTAAAAATTTGTTCTGGCTTCAGATGAACTGCAAATGGTTGATAAGTCATAAAAAAACAAATCAAGCAAACAATTGACACAGTTCAAAATTGTTTACACAGAGTTTTGGAGAAAGACTTCCACTGTACCCCATCTTTCCCACAGATACAATGTTGTGATCTTGTTGCTAATCTATTTCTATTTCCATGGTAAGACTCCCAGGTGGATGCTTCCCTCGGCAATTTTAACCTCTCCAAGTTAAGGGTCAATTGCTATCTATCCTCATAATCTTCACTTTTATATATATATATATATATATATATATATATATATATATATATCCGCCATTTCAAACATTACTACTAGGACATTACATCCGGGGAGTAAAATCATCCTCATTTTCTCTATATTCAAAATGAGACCTTTATAGACAAGACCCTGCCTTGCTACATCCACAATGTTGAATCACCCTTATTCCTTATGTATTTCATGGAGAAAAAGAATGTTTCACTCAGACAGATTCTTCCCAAGAACTGCTACTGTCTGTTACAGACTCCCGCCTGGATGCTTCCCTAAACAAGGATCAGCTGTTATCTTCTTGTTATAACAAAGAACACTCATTGCCACTTTTGTAATGTCAATGAATACTTGTTTTCACTCTCATGGTGCTGGTTGTAGTGGAGACTTCGTAGTTGCAGACACAACTATAGTAATGCCATTGAACAATACTGGTGTCAGATGCCTTCGTATAACACTCGCACTAATAGTACTTGCTCGATAATACTTGCACTAATAGTACATACTTGATAATACTTGCATGAATAGTAACTCCAGAATAGTGATCTGAATAGTAACCCATATAGTGGATACTTAGATGCCACGCTAATTCCCATGTACACATTTCCTTTATCATCACGTGACCTACTTATTCAAAATGGGATCGCCTGGTTTGCTTTCTGGTGATCTGTGTTCAAACTCCAGTGTTGGCAGTAGCACATTATTTCTATATAACATATCTATTCTCCTCATCCACATAATCTTTAATTCCTACCACCTTCTGTTTCATTCCTATCAGGCACCTCACTCAAATGTTTTACAGTAAACTTCTAGCTTGAAGGGCTCTTGAGCCATTTATTGGGGGAATTTTAAGTATGAAAAAATCCTTTTAATATTTTCTCTTGATCTTTTTTCTCTTGTAATGTATCTTTCTATTTTTTCATTCTTCGTGCATTTTTCTCTCCCTAACTTCCTTTCATTCACTTTAACTCTCTCTTTTTCACTTTCTCTTTTTATTTCCGTCTTGCTTGACTTTTTTCCTATCATCTTTCATTCTGTTCACAGATTTCGATTTTGTCTTTTGAATAATTTTTTTTCCTAATAATAATAACAATAAAATATCAATGTGATCTCTGATAAAAATACAAATCCTCAAAATTCATATACTGATGTCCTCAAGGCCATATGGCCAAGTGTTGATTGGTTCCAGTGACTTGACCCAAAGAGTTGTGAGGTCAGTACCTGGCGATGGCAGTGGTGAACAAAAACTTGGAAAGCTGAGTTAAAGGGATTTGGTTAACTGAGATATTTGTACTGAAGAGAGAAAGAGAAATTCTGATGTATTTGAACTCTTTCTTTCCATAGTCTAACTCTGTTTTCTCTCTCAGATATTTCACTTGTACTTTTCTTTCTCTCTCTCTTGTTCCATATCCTCACTCCCTACTGTCTCAGTGTCTTCAATGTCTCCTTTTTTTCACTCATACTTTTCTTTCTCTCTCTAGTTCCATATCCTCACTCCCTACTGTCTAAGTGTCTTCAATGTCTCCTTTTTTTCACTCATACTTTTCTTTCTCTCTCTAGTTCCATATCCTCACTCCCTACTGTCTCAGTGTCTTCAATGTCTCCTTTTTTTCACTCATACTTTTCTTTCTCTCTCTAGTTCCATATCCTCACTCCCTACTGTCTCAGTGTCTTCAATGTCTCCTTATTTTACTCATACTTTTCTTTCTCTCTCTAGTTCCATATCCTCACTCCCTACTGTCTAAGTGTCTTCAATGTCTCCTTCTTTTCACTCATACTTTTCTTTCTCTCTCTAGTTCCATATCCTCACTCCCTACTGTCTCAGTGTCTTCAATGTCTCCTTTTTTTTACTCATACTTTTCTTTCTCTCTCTAGTTCCATATCCTCAATCCCTACTGTCTCAGTGTCTTCAATGTCCCCTTTTTTTTCACTTGTACTTTAATTTTTCTTTCTCTCTTTTTCTTTCCATAAAGCCTCTTCTTTTCTTTGATGTATCTTTTCAGTAAATCTCTTTACTTGTTTTCTCTTTCTTCCTCTCTTTCCACATTCCCTCTTCATTCCTCTCTCTGGTGTCTGGGTGTCTTCAGTGTCTCATTTTTTCCCTTGTACTTTTCATTCTCTCTTTCCACATCTCCTCTTCCTCCTACTCTCTCTGCTGCCTTACTCTCTTCAGTGTGTCCTTTTTGCCCTTGTACTTTTTTTTTACATTCCCTTCCTGCCTCTTTGGTACCTTACTCTATTTAGTGTCTCCTTTCCCCCATTGGACTATTCTTTTTCTCTCTCTTTCCACATTCCCTCTTCCTCTCTTTCTGCTGTCTTACTCTCTTCCATGTCTCATTTTTTCCTTTTACTTTTCTTTCTCTTTCTACATCTCCTCTTCTTCCTTCTCTGCTGCCTTACTTCTCTTCAATTTCTTCTTTTTTCCTTGTACTTTTCTTTCTTTTGCCATATCCACTCTTTCTGCTTTTCTGTTGTCCTACTCTCCTCAATTTCTCTTTTTTTCCTTGTACTTTTCTTTCTCTTTCTTCATCTCCTCTTCCTCCTTCTCTGCTGCCTTACTCTCCTTAGTGTCTCCATTTTTTCCTTGTACTTTTCTTTCTCTTTCTTCATCTCCTCTTCCTCCTTCTCTGCTGCCTTACTCTCTTTAGTGTCTCCATTTTTTCCTTGTACTTTTCTTTCTCTTTCTTCATCTCCTCTTCCTCCTTCTCTGCTGCCTTACTCTCTTTAGTGTCTCCATTTTTTCCTTGTACTTTTCTTTCTCTTTCTTCATCTCCTCTTCCTCCTTCTCTGCTGCCTTACTCTCTTTAGTGTCTCCATTTTTTCCTTGTACTTTTCTTTCTCTTTCTTCATCTCCTCTTCCTCCTTCTCTGCTGCCTTACTCTCTTTAGTGTCTCCATTTTTTCCTTGTACTTTTCTTTCTCTTTCTTCATCTCCTCTTCCTCCTTCTCTGCTGCCTTACTCTCTTTAGTGTCTCCATTTTTTCCTTGTACTTTTCTTTCTCTTTCTTCATCTCCTCTTCCTCCTTCTCTGCTGCCTTACTCTCTTTAGTGCCTCCATTTTTTCCTTGTACTTTTCTTTCTCTTTCTTCATCTCCTCTTCCTCCTTCTCTGCTGCCTTACTCTCTTTAGTGTCTCCATTTTTTCCTTGTACTTTTCTTTCTCTTTCTTCATCTCCTCTTCCTCCTTCTCTGCTGCCTTACTCTCTTTAGTGTCTCCATTTTTTCCTTGTACTTTTCCTACTCTTTCTTCATCTCCTCTTCCTCCTTCTCTGCTGCCTTACTCTCTTTAGTGTCTCCATTTTTTCCTTGAACTTTTCCTACTCTTTCTTCATCTCCTCTTCCTCCTTCTCTGCTGCCTTACTCTCTTTAGTGTCTCCATTTTTTCCTTGTACTTTTCCTACTCTTTCTACATTCCCTCTTCCTCTGCTGTTTCACTTTTCTTAGTGTCTCCTCTTAGTGACACATCTTTTGGTTCTAGCGCCTTCAAGAATAACAAATACATTTTTCTGAAGAGTCAAGTTTTGTCATTTGAACTGAGTGGGTGGAAGTCACTGGTGAGAAGGAATAGTGTAAGGTGGGGGTCTACAATGTGTATAATTGGGGAAATACATGGTGGGGCTACAGGCTCACAACATTTATAAACACAGATTATGAAATTAACAAAGCACTGGTTCATATTACCAATTCCGATTTTTTTTTTTTTTTTTTTTTTGGTAATGTTGTAATTCTATCTTTTATGATGTTTTAATTATAGTTTTTTAATTTTTTTTATACAAACACAATCCATTATTCACTCACATTTTACACTTTTTCATTTCTCTTTTTCTACATTCCCTCTTCTACTTTTTTATTTTCTTCATATTTTCTCATTTTTTTTTATTCATCCTTCTTCATCTTAACTTTTCTAATTCTTTTATTTCTCTTTTCCTTTCTTTTTACCATTCCTTCTTCTTCATTCTCCTCCTTATCATTTTCTTTTACCTCTCCTTTTCCTTTCTTCTTTCCCTTATATTTTGTTCCTTTCTTCTTTTTCTTTTCTTATTCTATTTCCTTCCATTTTTTTTTTTTCGTGATGTTTTTTTCTTTTTCACTTATTCCTTTCCTTTCTTCTTTTCCTCATATTATTAGGTTGGTGCAACAATAATGTCGTTTTCTCACATATGTTACTATGTGAGAAAACGACATTATTTTTGCACCAACCTAATACCTTCCTTTCATCTTTCATGATGTTTTTCTTATTCTTCCTTTTTTCTTGTTCATTCTTTTCTACTTTTCCTTTCTTCTTTCTTCCTCTTTTCTTTCCTTCACAATATTTCTGTTCTCCTCATCCTTCTTCTGCTTATTTTTTCTTTCTTTTGTCTTTTTTTAGACTTTTCTTCTTCACCTATTTTTTCCTCTTCCTTTTTCTATTATCCTTTTTTTTTATCTTTCTTTCCTACTTTTATCTTTCCTTTCCTCTTTTCTTTCACTTCTTGGTCTTTTTCTTTTTCATCTTTAATCCTTCAGTTTTTCATTCTTATTTTCTTTTTCTTTCCTCATACATATTTTTCTTATCTTCTTTAATCATGCTTTTCTTTTTCTTCTTTCTTAAGTTTCTTTTCTTTTATTCTTTACTCCTTCTTTTTCTTTACTCGTTCTTTTGTTCACAATGTCTTCTTTCTTTTTTTTTTCATTGAAAGCACAACTTAAACTCCCTCTCCACCTTTCTGAAATCTTTTTTCTCTTTCATTGCTTTCAACATTGTTTATCATATGACCACCGAAGTTAAGCAACATTGAAACTGAGCAGTACTTCAATGGGTGACCTCTAACGAATAACAGGTGTCGTAAGCTTGGATGTGTGGGTGGTGTAGTGATAATTGTTTGGAATTGTTCATCGGGAAATAGAGTACCAATTCCAAGCAGGTTCATTATATTCACTTACATGGGATATACCCTTGGGAAAGACGTAACTCTACTTTGCTCCATCCTCCAGCTATGGGTTAATTAGTAGCACTTGTATCTGTAAATCATTATTTCTCATATAAAATTATTATCTAAAAATTCTCAAAAAATTATTATCTAAAAATATTATCTGGCTTTAACCCCTTCCTAGCATATATATATATATATATATATATAATAGGTAAGATGAGAATGAATAGAATTCCAACATTTAATTTAAAAGACAAAATGCATTGATACACATTGAAACATGACTACAATTGTGTAGTTGTTTTGACATGTTTTTCGATGTAATATTCTAAAATAAGCATATATATATATATATATATATATATATATTTTGTTTTTCTGTATATAAGTTTTCATGTATCTGTCTATATTTCTGAGATGAAGTATTATATACACTATTTACATTATTCGAACTATTGTCCTCATCTTTATCACTCAAGGACACATGGCACAGTGGATAAAGGTGTTAGTTAGATCCAGTGACAGGACCCAAATCGTGTTAGTTCAATACCTGGTTAAGGCAGTAGAGAACTTGGAGAAGGGGAATTAACAGGAGATAACTGATAACTGACAGCCGTTAAACATGACACGTGGAACCAGTGAGCAAAATAAAGGGTTCAGTTTCAACCACCTGAAGAAGGCCTGAGCATACAACAGCCAAAACGTAATAAATATGGCGATAAAGATGAGGACAATAGTTCGAATAATGTAAATAGGTTTTCATGTTTTTTTATCTGTTATTATTTATTTTTTTAATGAAATCTTTTTTCAGACAAGGATGAATAAACACATCCAAAACATTACGTTCAAAAACCAGCCATAGACAGATTTATACATCAATCTTGATTCTTTTTATGCCCTTCTGCACTTGAAAATAAATCCATTTTGTTAACTTGGTGTCTGCTGGAGGTGTTACTCACCGCTCGAGTACTTCAAGGTGCCTCAGTTTCTTAGTTACTATATTGAAAACAAATAAAAAAAATTTGTCTGAAAATGAAACATTTTTCCCAAAATAATTGGCAGGAAAAGGGTTAAGGTATATTTTATGAAGCTAGAACATTTAGCTATTAACAGATCACAATGTTTATCAGAGAGATGAAATTTAAATTTTTATCATTGCATTATTCCAAAATTTTAACATATCAACAGATAGCTATTGATGTCAATAACTAAATACAAATCGTTATTAATTAAAAAAAATTAGTAATTAATGTAAAATATTATCCATAACTACATGTAAAAAATGTCAGTTTTGATAAAAGTTAAAAAAATAACCATAAATATATAAAGAATGCTTATATTGTTGAAAATTCCTTTTTCCACAATATAGCTATTTGTGCCGGGTTATAATGCTTATTATCAAAACAATATTAATACTGAATCATTTTTTTTAAACATTAAAGTATATTTAATTACATCTCCCTAATAGCTGCCACGATCCATAAATTAAAATATTTTATTATTATAAATAAATAAACCTATTCAAAACTTAACGTTCAAAACCCAGCTAGAGGCATACATCAATCTTGATTCTTTTTTATGCTCTTTTGATCTTGAGACAAGTCCAATTGTCAACTCATACATCTACTAGAGATGTTAGCCATTGCTCAGTGCCTCAGTTTCTTAGTTACTATATTAAAAACAAATAAAAAATAATAAATACATCTTGTTTCAACATTAAAAAAAACAAATTTTTTTTAACATTTCATATCATGGGGAATCACGATGAAACGTTAAAAAAGAGCTTTTGTTTTTGTTTTTTTAACGTTGAAACAAGATGTAAAATTTTGTAGTGGGTATGTGCATGTTCTAATGTAACACTGCATAGTATATATATATATATATATATATATATATGTTATTGGTCCTGACCTCATGTCCCACCTGCAGTCATTTTCACACCACAATGCTCAGCAGAATAAGAATTGAACACACACACACACACACCTATCTGAGGGAAGCAGAAATTACACCCTGGTATACTCACTGTAATCAATTTCTCAGTCCAACATATCTTAACAGAATGCACAAAAAATACATAGCAACTCTTACCCACACACAAAATTTTAACAGGCTCTTCAAAAACATACGTACTGCCCAAATAATAGGATATCTGAAGAAAATAAAATAATTACATCTATAGAGAATAGAGTTTGGATTTTGAACCATACAGCTTATGTTTTGAAATACTATATAACTTGTGATACTTTGAAAACAATTTTAAAACCTCACAACCACTTGAAATGTTTTGAAACATTCCTAAATAAAAATTCAGTTAAAATAAGATCCAGAGATGGATATGCAATGCAGTTGGCCCTGATCTGGCATCTTGTCTGCCATCACTCTCTCACAGTCATGCCGTCATCTCTCTCTGTCTTTTTTATAAATACTTTCATGGTAATTGCTCTGATGAGCTGCTTTCGCTGGTTTCCAGGCTTCATGAATTTAAGCGTCCTATGAGGCTGGCATCCTGCTCTCACCCTTTCATTGTTGAAACTGTTAAATGCAGCCACCTCTTCTACTCCAATAGCTTTATATCTCGTACTTCTCGCCTGCAGAACTTCCTTCTCTTTTCCTGTTTCCCTGGTAGCTATAATCTCCAACTATTTAAATGTAATGTCAATAGACATCTCCAGTTGCCTTGATCTATCCACTATCCTCCTCTTCATCTTTTCCTCTATCACTCCTATCTGCTCTCGCACCAAATCCTATGTAATCCATTATGTGCTAGTGGCTTCCAGCCTTGCATGGGGTGAAATGCTTCTAAATATATATATATATATATATATATATATATATATATATATATATATATATATGTAAAGGGTGTTTCATTAAGATGGATCAAAGTCAGCAGTAAATAAATCAGTTTATTGGTGAAAATTTATTTATTTCTCTATTGGATCATGTCATAGCAATTATGTGTGAAAAATAATATTGCCCAAATATCTGCCAAATCTAAAAGAAAAAATCATTAGATGCTTAAACTTAATTCACGTTTAAAATTGATTCAAGTTATTGGAACACCCTATATATATATATATATATATATATATATATATATATATACATATGTGATAAAAATATAATTTTAAGGTATGCTATATTCATGGATAATAGTGCTCACTATCAGGGAGAAAGCACATGTAAATATAAAAGTGGAATCTGAGATCAATATTAATTGGTTACAGTTTTATGCTTGAGTGAAATCTTCAGGTCATGTGTGTTGTGTTTTGACTCAATTACTTATATATGTTGGTCAATGATGCATTATGGGTAGTAAGGTCTATTGTCTCATTCTAACAGTTATTTGGTGGGCAGTAATGATTACGTTTCAAATTATCATAGAGGCTACTGAGTAGAAACAATTGAGGATCCTAATGTGTTTATAATCTAACTAATAGACCTTACCAGTAAACCAAGAAAGAAGTCTGCTCCCTTGAAATCAAAGATGGGGAAATTAATTACAGACAAAAACAAACAAAATGTGGTTAGAGCATTACCTAGAACTACCTGGAGAAAATTCAGTCACTCAAGAAATGTTTCATGATATTGAGGGTCTGCCATTCCTGGAAGAATCAGGCTCTGAACCTACAGAGAAAGAGCTCAGTAAAGTCACCAGTGCTCTTGCTTGTGGAAAAGCACTGGGGTAAGATGGTATAGAGCCGAAGATCATCAAGTGTCAACTTTACTCAAACCAGTCCATAGTCTCCTGCTGGAGAAAAGGCAAGGTTCTTCAGGACGTGGCACAATACCAGTTGCCCTGTATGACTAGCATTGTTCAAAATGTCTTTGTTGAGGAGGTTTCAATTTGACTCCAAGTCCTTGCTGATCATATCTACCGAGAATTCCAATGTGGATTTAGAGTTAAGAGATCCACAGTCGACATGCTCTTCTTTCTACGTCCAACCTAGGGGAAATGTTGTGAACAACAAATACCACTATACATGGCTTTTCTCGATTCTATGAAAGGCATTTGACCTTCTAAGCAGGAAAGGTCTGTTTCACTTACCTTTCACCTTACAATATGGTTAAACTTTACAGCATATCAACCTCAATGGGTCATTTAATGCCAATGACAACTTTTTTTCTTTTTTTTTTCCTGGTAATATTTTTGCTTTGTCAAAAATCTGTTTCTGGTAAAATTATTTTTCCTCAAAAACATATAGCTGTTAATATTAGGTTGGTGCAAAAATAATGTCGTTTTCTCACATGTTAATATGTGAGAAAACGACATTATTTTTGCACCAACCTAATATAAAATGTATAGCTGGTAATATTGTTTAATTTTGTTTACTGTTTATCATCTTATCCAGGATGCAGTTGTAGTTTATCATCATACCCAGGATACTTTTGAATTTGGTTGTATTATTTCATATGATCATAATTAATAAGAAAATTGCAGTGCATCTTGTATGAGTGATTATTTTATTTTGTTTATTTAGATTTAATATGGCTGTATATTGCTGTCTAGTTGGTATTATTAACATCTTATGGATGTTCCACATCTTTTAATTGTAAATGCTTTAATTGTATTCACTGGTATTTTGAAGAAAGCTTTTAATTTTCAACTACAAAATCTATGTTACAATTAGCTATATATTGATTATCTTCCTACCCCTCCTCTTGGCTTCTTATGGAAAACTGAACAAGTAAAACTGGCTGTCTCCTACATTTGCTGAGTAATCAGTTATGACAGGAAATCTTCAATACTCTTCAAAATTCAGAGTGGCATAAAACAAAGAAGTGTTTTAGCATGACTTTGTTTGGTATATTCTTATCATTCAGACAATCCAAAGAAGGTGTATACGTACACACAAGAAGTAATCAACCCGTTTGAGGGCAAATACTAAGATGTGCACAGTACTCCTCAGAGAAATGGTGTTTGCTGATGACGCAGCTTTGACCACA
The DNA here is from genome assembly GCA_963932145.1 of Acanthosepion lycidas. Classification (NCBI taxonomy): domain Eukaryota; kingdom Metazoa; phylum Mollusca; class Cephalopoda; order Sepiida; family Sepiidae; genus Acanthosepion; species Acanthosepion lycidas. Next base: position 56,753,735 of record OZ010606.1, on the reverse strand, counting down.
CACACTGACATGACCTCCAACAATTGATAAGTCGGTTCAACCATGTAAGGAATTCGGACTATTAACTTAAAAAAAAAAAACAAATATAAAGATATTCCTGCATCTCTGTCAATCAGCATTGACGATGTGGAGCATGAAATCACAGATCACTTGTCATATCTGGACTCTGCCAGCACCAACAACCTTTCGCTTGACATGGAAATTAACAAAAGAAAGCAGCAGCAATAATGGCCAAACTGAGCAAGGTGGTAGGGGAACAACAGTCAGTTGGCCTTGAACACAAATCTAAAAGTATTCCAGACATGTGCCCTTAGTATTCTGCTTTCTGGCAGCAAAACCTGATGACATGTTGGAAATCAGAAGACATCACAGGAAGCAAAGGGAGCAATCTCAGGATCTCTTTCATATATATATATATATATATATATATATACATATTATAAATTAATTGATTTGAAATATGTTTTTTTTTTGCTACACAGTTCTAACTATGTTTCAAAAATGGAAGCTAAAAGCCCCGAATTTAATTTTCTAATTAAATTAAAGACATTAGTTCCATTTCATCCTCAAGCGTAGTAGAATTTGCTTGAGGATGAAATGGAACTACATAGATTTTATATATATATATATATATATATATATATATATATATATATATATATGGGCACTTTGGTGTGGTGTAATGGTGAGCAAGCGTGTCTTGCTAAAACAATTACGACTGAGTAGTAAGTTTGAACCTCACTAGGTACCCCATACTTTCAGTCTTGTACGAGATTCATGGAAGACTGAAGTTTATAAGCAGTAAATTCAACCTTGCCAACCGAACGATCCTTTGTGGCTGAGCAGTCAAGGCACATCAGCGTAAATGACGGTTCCGAATAGGATGCAGGTTCTAAACCTGTCAAATGACGAATAATTTCTATGAAAATTTCTCGGATATTCAGGCCGGTAAATGTTATTTAATAGTGTTTATTATAAACACAGCATTTACTTAAATACTTGTATCTATAAAAAGAACGTTAAACATAAAAATGTCTTTAATAAATAAATTGTCGGACTTTGACCATTTCTTAATGTATATATATATATATATATATATGTGAGAATATATATATATATATATATATATATATATATATATATATATATATATATATATATGAAATATATATATGACAATATATATATATATATGAAATATATATATGACAATATATATATATATATATGACAATATATATATATGACATATGAGAATATATATATATATAACAATATATATATATATATGACAATATATATATATGACAATATATATATATGACAATATATATATATGACAATATATATATATGACAATATATATATGACAATATATATATATATATGACAATATATATATATATATATGACATATATATATGACATATATATATATATATATGAAATATATATATGACAATATATATATATATATATGAGAATATATATATATGAGAATATATATATATGACAATATATATATGAGAATATATATATATATAACAATATATATATATATATGACAATATATATATATGACAATATATATATATGACAATATATATGACAATATATATATGACAATATATATATATATATATATGACAATATATATATATGACAATATATATATATATATGACAATATATATATGACAATATATATATATATATATATATGACAATATATATATATATATATGACAATATATATATATGACAATATATATATATATATATATATGACAATATATATATATATATATATGACAATATATATATATATATATATATGACAATATATATATATATGACAATATATATATATGACAATATATATATATATATATATGACAATATATATATATATATATATATATGACAATATATATATGACAATATAAATATATATATATGACAATATATATATATGACAATATATATATATATATATGACAATATATATATATATATGACAATATATATATATATATGACAATATATATATATATATGACAATATATATATATATATATATATATGACAATATATATATGACAATATATATATATATATATATATATGACAATATATATATGACAATATATATATATGACAATATATATATATATATATATGACAATATATATATATATATATGACAATATATATATATATGACTATATATATATATATATATATATGCCTATATATATATATATATATGACTATATATATATATATATATATGCCTATATATATATATATATATGACTATATATATATATATATATGACTATATATATATATGACTATATATATATATATATATGACTATATATATATATATGATTATATATATATATATATATGACTATATATATATGATTATATATATATATATATGACTATATATATATATATATATATATGACTATATATATATATATATATATGACAATATATATATATATATATATATATGACAATATATATATATATATATATGACAATATATATATATATATATATATATATATGACAATATATATATATATATATATATATATGACAATATATATATATATATATATGACAATATATATATATATATATATGACAATATATATATATATATATGACAATATATATATATATATATATATGACAATATATATATGACAATATATATATATATATATGACTATATATATATATATATATGACTATATATATATATATGTATATATATATATATACATATGACAATATATATATATATGACAATATATATATATATGACAATATATATATATATGACAATATATATATATATGACAATATATATATATATGACAATATATATATATATGACAATATATATATATTTATTAAAGACATTTTCATGTTTAACGTTCTTCAGCGTAAATGACGGTTCCTTATAGGATGCAGGTTCGAATCCTGTCAAAGAACGAATATTTTCTATGAAAATTTCTTGGACATTCAGGCCGGTAAATGTTATTTAATACTGTTTATTATAAACAGAGCATTTACTTAAATACTTGTATCTATAACGTTAAACATAAAAATGTCTTTAATAAATAAATTGTCGGACTTTGTCCATTTCGTAATATATGACGTCATTTGTTTACATTTGATACGCCATGAGCAGTTATGAATATTCGAGATTCATGGAAGATTGAAGTTTATAAGCAGTAAATTCGACCTTGCCTACCGAACGCTTCTTTGTAGCCTAACGGTAAGGAACGTCAGCGTAAATGACGGTTCCGTATAGGATGCAGGTTCGGATCCTGTCAAAGAACGAATATTTTCTATGAAAATTTCTCGGACATTCAGGCCGGTGAATGTTATTTAATACTGTTTATTATAAACAGAGCATTTACTTAAATACTTGTATCTATAAAAAAAAAAAAAAAGAAAAGAACGTTAAACATGAAAATGTCTTTAATAAATAAATTGTCGGACTTTGTCCATTTCGTAATATATGACGTCATATATATATATATATATATATATATATATATATATATATATATATATGACAATATATATATATATATATATATGACAATATATATATATATATATATATATATATATATTACTATATATATATATATATATATATTTGTGAAAAAAAAATATATATAAATATATTCTTATATATATATATATTTGTGAAAAAAAATATATATAAATATATTCTTATATATATATATATATATATATATATATATATATATATATATATATATATATATATATGAGATTATGATATATAACTTTTCATATATCTCAAGAACAGATTTGGTGCAACAAAGTATGAGAAAGTAGAAAAGTTTCATGTGGCTTGTTTTGTCTCTTAAATCTTCATCAGAAATACATCACATAAAAACCTCTTCCACTTTGTCATACATATATCTGTTCATAGATATCATTGCAGTCATTTTATATCTATCACTTTACTAGCTATGTATCTAGCATGCTCAATCTCTTATCTGCCAATTTTAGTCTTTGAATCTGTTTTTCAGTCTCTATTGATCTATCTATCTTCATTTAATAATTACTATATATATATAGTCTGAAGTTTGTTGAACTTAGTGTCTACTTCCCTATTTAGTCATGCTCTGTCACTGATATATATTAAGCATAAATATCCCATACCATATATATATATATATATATATATATACATATATATATATAAAGTCCTGGGAAACAACAAGGAAATGGAAAAATATGAATAATTTAAATTCTTTGATAAAAAAGAAAGGAAGAAATTAACCTTCATATTTTTGGTTAAGTATACTAAGCAGAACAAAAACCAGGATGTTGTGGAGAGCCATGATCTCCCACATCTTGAAAGAACAAAACAAATAAAAGATTTTCAATAAATTGGCAAATCATCCTTTCTTTCCCCATTTTTATATTCTATCTCTCTTTAGAATTCCTGTTTCTTTTAAGTATTCTGCATCTCCCCCTCACACATTTACTTTACCATTGACTATTTCCTTCTCTATTTCACTCTCTCTACCCCTGGCTCTGTCATATACTTTCTTCTTTTCATTTCTCTTCCTCTCATTCTCTCTCTCTCTCTCTCTCTCTCTCTGTCCTATACTTTCTTCTTTTCATTCCTCTTTCTGTCACTCTCTCTCCCAATCATATACTTTCTTCTTTTTCATTCTTCTTTCTCTCACTCTCTCTTCCTCTCTCATATATTTTCTTATTTTCATTCCTCTTTCTCTCACTCACTCCTCTTTCTGTCATATACTTTCTTCTCATTCCTCTTTTTTTCACTCTCTCCCTCTCACTGTCATATACTTTCTTCTTTTTAGCCCCCCACTCACTCTCTTATTCCCTCTCACTCTGTCAGGTACTACTACTATTTATTTCCCTTATTCTAAATCTTTCATTCTCTCTTTTCTTCTGTCACTAATTTCTGAGGGAAATGCTGAAAAGTTCTCGATCAAACTCACCTCATAAAAATGACCAAACATTTGTTGGGGGCAGGGAGCTTTTTCACCCCTCCACATTCTTTTATTTATTACTTTTATTCTCAGTCTCTCCGTTTCTTTTCTTCTTTGAGAATTATTGCTCACCTTTATTTCTCTTCCTCAATTTCAGTCAGTCTTCCCTTCAATCACTCCTCCACACAAACCATGTCGTTGTGCACCAGTTAGCTCCCCACCAACATCAGCCGCCCTCTGCTGCATGCAAACCTTTTCCTGTTACCTAACATTTTCCATTATTTTCATTACTTTTCTTCATTTTCGTCAGAAATATTATCCTTAATAACATCGAGTGTCTTCTAATTAGTATTAGGAATCGTTAGAGGATGGGAGGGAGTAGAGTCATTGGCGATTTGGTGGAGGGCATCCACACCCTCCTCACAATCTCCAGCCTGCTTTATGCCTTTTATGAAATTAGCACTGAAGCCTTTGCTTCTGATAGTACTCCACTCCCCGACACACACCTGAACATTCAAGCCTGATATGCATCCTCTCTTTCTCTCGCCCCACCCACATACATGCTCTTGTAGATGCACACACACTTAAACATTAAATCTAATATACACTCTTTTTCTCATTTCTCTCTCATACATATGCTCTAAAACACAGATACACACACATGTCCGTGTATAAGCACACGAAAACACATGCAGAACTATTCATTCAGGCTTATATATACTTTCTTTTCTCACTGACACACACACATACATACATACATACACAAATGCTAATACACACACCACATGAACTACCATACACAGAGACACAAACATATACATCAAAACATGCCAATCCATATACAGTCTCCATTTCTCACTTTTCCATGCACACACACACACACACATTATATATATATATATATATATATATGGAGTGAGATAGATAGATATTAAAGTAATTCACTGAGTCTAGAATAATCCTCAACAGAATGCGGAAAGCATTGGATGGCTGTTTCGTCCTATTTTTTGGAACTCATCAGCAGTGTGCATCCACTACCGAGAATTGAACCCAGACCATTACGATACAATGCAAGCATCATACCCACTGGACCAACGGGTCCTGGTGATGAAGAAGTAAATAGATAGAGTTGATACAGCGCCATTCTCACTAAATTCCATGGTGTAACTGATCCAAGTATACTTAACCCAACAGCCATGTCTTCTTTCCCCAAGCTGCTCTCTCCAAATCATTAGAAGCCATTTCAAGCAAGGATATACAAGTGATAGAAATTATTAGGGGAATTTGAATAATTCTTATTAAAGTAATTCATTGAGTCTAGAAGAATCCACAACAGAATACAGAAATCACTGGAGGGCTGTTTCATCCCATTTTTTGGGAATCAAAAAGCATAGCTTAGATGAAGCACAAGGCCAAAAGAATGGAGCATCCAGTTAGGATTGAACTCACTACTCACTTGTAATTGACCTAGCAAGACAAGCCTGATAATCATTACACCACATTGAAGTGCTCAAAGTAATTTACTATTTGAAGCTTGTGGTACAAGGCTAAAATTAAAGAGCACCTATTGAAGATCAAAATTCAGTCATAATTGATCTATTGAGACTAGCTTGCTAACCATCACACCATGCTGAAGTACCCATTTATATATATATGTGTGTGTGTGTGTGTGTGTGTCAGACTGGTGACAGGATTTCACAAATATACAGTTGAGTGAGCTAGATGCAACCATAAGTTCTATGCTAACAGCTTCTTTTCTTGCACCTCTCGCTTGTGGAACTCTCTTTCGGTTCCATGCTTCCCAGTCAAATTTAATCTTCAAAAATTTAAATACAATGTCAATTGCTATCTACTGTCTTCCTTATTACTCTTCTTGTGTTCTTGCTGCTTAGTAACCTTTCTGTTTCTAATTCTTCTAGACCCCCTTGTATCCTTCTGGCTTTATCGTCTTGCTTGGATGGAAATGCATTAAAATTAATATATATATATATATATATATATATATATATATATATATATATATATTCACCGTTAATTACATCAACTTTATTGATTTATTCTTTAAACGACTATTTTGCAATATTAATTAAGCAGCATTATTTATTAATTTGAATATATATATATATATATTATTGAGGCATATCTTATTAAAGATTATAGAACTTTTCTATTTAATAATGTTTTTTTTTTTCTTGCTTTCAATTAATCTTTTCTATAGGAATCAAATGCATAGCAACTATAAATTTGATGAACTAACAATAACTAACATCATCCACAAATACACTAAAGCTGTCCAACAACACAAATAAAATTAATAATATACTACACTAAATTTAAAACCTTCAACCTAATTGGCTGAAATAATACTACTTCCCCCAAACCATTCCTCAACAAAACCAATGTAGTGTATACGTTTACATGCCTGTTATGCAAGTGTTTCTCATAATAACCCTAGCACATACATTTGGTGCACAACTACAATTTTCTCACATCATCTTACAACTATCTTAATGACACCAGTGCCATAAAAATCACCTTATAGCAATACACTGTACCACTAATAATAGATTTAAATCCTCTGAAATAAGAAAAATCCTAATCAACAATACCAAAATCCTCTACAAAGACAATTGCAAAAAACGTTTACAAATTCTTGAAGCCATCACAATTAAAAACCAAAAACCCAACATAAATAAAATAGGATTTTGATACTGGCAGAAACATCTTAAATATATTTAATAACTAATCCTACAAATAATAAATACCAATTCACTCCCAATTGCTAATGCTGAATACCCCAAAATATTATCTATAAAAAATAAAAATAAAAAAGCAACCTACTCCAAACCAAAACATATATGAACATAATGATGGTTGATGACAGCACTTGCAAAAAACCAAAGACTGGGATCTTTTTTTAACAACTTAGATGCAAGTATAAAAAAACATGCAAGAAAGCAAGTTAAAAATGAAAGAAAGATTATTAAATGGGAAAGTTCCATAGTCATTAATAACATATACCTCGATAATGACATGCTGCCTATATATATATATATATATATATATATATATATATATAAGTAAATAAATAAGTAAATAAACCTAAAGAGCCAGACTAACCATTTTTACCTAGGTTGCACCTACACGGATTGTCAGGGAGGACTGGCTAAAAAGGTGCTATAAGAATAAATAATATATCGCCTACAACACAAAAATATGACCATATGACCAAAAAAAACAAAAAAACAAAACAATAACACAACAACGTGTCAGAGTTATTTTACTTTACTCATATCGGAGGTTTTTTCTTTGGACTCTGAACTTAGATTCTAGATGTTTATTTTCAACATAAATATATGTTCTTAGTTCTTTCTTTTTTTCCCCTTTTTTTTCCCTTAGGTATTAGTTTGTTCATTTACAAACTAAAACACCTAAGGTTTTGCCAGATGAGTATAGCTGCTTACATTTATAAGTTTATTAGTGTTATATATATATATATATATATATTATATAGTCATCCATATACAAGCCTGTTTCACTGTATCACAACTCATCAGTGTAGTTAGACATCTGATTGCTTCAAGCTGGGATTGAAACCCGGCCGATTTAACATCAGTCCTATCCCCAAGCTATCAGCTCATGGCAGAGAAAGGGAAATTTTAATGTGTTATATACAGATGTATACAAATGCCATATACATACATATATATATATATATATATATATATATATATATACTCATTTGCATGTAGATGCTCAAAATCAAATCAAATACTACAGTTATACAAAAACATCTATAGAACCCAAGTAAACCTACTACACATGTTTAAATACATACAGACACATAAATGCAAGCTTCACAAACATGCACATAAAGACACATAGTGTTTTAAACAAGAAACACACACAGGAGAATAAAGGAAAGCCCAAAGAGGATGGATGACGGCTTAATAGTTGGCATCATGACAAAAACCTTTACTTCATCTTTTACGAAATTAGTCCTTACCTTTTAAGCGGAGTACTATCAAAAGGGATGAGGCATGATGGTTGAGACCAGACAAAAAGAGAAGAGGATGAATGGTTTTGGTGGGTGGATGGATAGATGGATAGTTAGGAGAGTGGGTAACAGTTTGGGGCAGGAAACAGTCGGGGCTAGTAGAGATTAGGACAGAGTGAAAAAAAAAAAAAAAAATTTTTAAATGTCCAAGTGGAGGTGTTGGTGTTGTTGGTAAGGGGAAGGGTACCCAAATTGGCAGTAAAAGAACCAATAGTTTTGACAAAGGTCATAAAATTATATTTCATGCTTTGCTTCAGATTCACATAGTCATCCTGATTGTCATTAATTTCATTACCAATCAACTTCATTGTGAACGTTATCATTATTACACGTCTCAGATGTAATTGTTAAACATAACGCGATTATATTGTTATGGCTGAAATATTATTATCATTACTACTTGTTTGTTTTTCTTTTTCTGATATTGAATATCATGTTGATATTTCTACTGCTAATCATTATTCTCTCGTTTATAGCAAAACCAACGTATTTCATTTTTAATTATATTTGTACACTAGACCTTTAAATCAAGCTGAAATGTTTACATATCTTTATAGATGACTAGCAGCCATACCCAGCTGGTTGATCAGAAAAAAAAGTGTTCAATTAGAATGGAGCAAAAACAGCATCATGTTTAGATGTAACAGAGTCTATCTTCTTCAATTACTTCAAAGTACTTTCATTAAAAAACACTTTGAATTAATGCAGTTACTGATATAACAGAAGTAGTCTGTATCTATTCAATCAAAGTTAGCCAAGGAAATGAAGGGGTAAAACAGGCAACATGAAAACCCACTTCACACCACAATTATTTTGGAGTTTTTGAAATTCAATTTGTCAGTTTGCTACCAGGGATCTAAAAGATGATACATTTATAAAGCAATTGTTAAGTTTAATGAAAATTGGTTGAAAGGTCAATGAAAAATAAGAAAGAAACCAGTAAAAATCACCATTTTCTATATTTACATGAGTTTTCACAATATGGGTGGACTCAATTATCAAGTTAAATGACTGCTGAACAATCAACTTATTGTTGGCTACAATTGAGTGAAGTTTGTATCAGATTGCTTGAAAATTGAAGGAGTTTTTAGTTTAAAATTTGTGCTGAAATTGATTTTTCATTTTTCATGGTGTTTTGCTAAACACAGTGGTGTAGAAATAAAATGTGGTATTGTTGGGCTCATCATGATTTAAGTAACCTACATACCGAGTTTGAATGAAATCAGAGGGAAAAAAGCTGAATTTATCAATTTTTGATCTGCTTTATTGATTATTGATTTTTTTTAAAATTTAATGATTTTCCATGCTAAGAACCTCTTAAATTGTACAATATATGTGCCAAGTTTGATCAAAATTGGTTGGATGGATCTCGAGGGAAAAGGTATCACACAGACAGATAGGTATTCTCTGTTTTTTATATATATATATATATATATATATATGGTCCTTCTTAGACATGAATACCAATAGTAATATTAACCATTTCCTATCATAGAAAAAGTCTTTGAGTAAACAAAGCCTGAAGATTTTAGCAAAGTTTATCCGTCTTTGAACATTGTGAACTGGTGCTACAGGATCACAAACATAGAACTGTACCAAATAACAGAAAGCACACCACTTGATTGATTAATTCATTTTTTCTGGCTTATCAACATTTTGCAGATTATTTAAAGCCAGAAAATATTTTGAATTGTAAGAATTTTGTTTGGGAGATAATAATGGTTTAGTACAACAAGTCTTACTAATTAACCCATAGGTTGAGGGAGAAGTGGTGGATTCATACCTTTCCCAATGGTGTTTGTGCATAAGCGAACTCAACAGGAAATGGAACTTGGCTCGTCAATTAACAATTCCAAACATTAAAACACTCGCACATCCAAGTTTATGGCACCTGCTATTTATAACCTAACTAGGTACTAATCAGGCTTAACATCAGTATTTGTCCAGTAATCAGTGTATCAATGCTATATGGCCATAAGCCACACATCACTGGAGGACTACCAACAGCAGCAACAATTAAATGGATAGCACATGTAACTAGGAAAGAAAATAATCAAGATGTTGACATTCCACACTATTTCAAACAAAAGGTTAAGAAGGAAACTCCCATCAATACTGTAAAGAGCAATAACAGCTACTGGACTTGAGGAAGCTACTTTCTAGAAAAATTGTTTTGAAGAGAAAAATTTTATAAATTTCAACCAGAAGCAGTACTGGCTGCTTTGTCAATGAATGCTAAATATTTCCTTGTAGGAAAATGGCTGATATTACCATTACCATATAAGGATGTATTTGGTTTTGATTGACCAAGAAGCTAGTACTAGATGAGTAACTAGATATGGCATGTAATGCTTACACGATCAGTGCCTATCTCTTCACATCTGTGATTATATATGTGCAGAGTGTAATCTAGGAAGAAATAAATTGATTAGTGCTCTCATTTTCAGTTTGAACTGTTTTGGTAATGGGGTTTTTACCAGACATATATGACTTTGTGGCCCTGCATAGTTCATCTGTTGCCCTGTTGGCTGGGGCTTCAGAATACACTGACTGTACCTCTGTGGAGGTGTAAGACTTCCCCAATGAGGCCACCTGTTTGCCATGGATAGCAACTGGTAATGTCTCGGCATGAGATCCTGGTGATTGAGGGCTTCAGGGGTCAGGGTTATATACTTCTGATTCCCAACACACCACTCTGGCCCTTAATTGAACTAGATGGGAGTTCGAAGAGGCCTAATCTGATCAACTAGATGGTCATACTAAGCCCTAGAACCTATAGCTATATCAATTTATGGAGTAATCTATAACTACATGCAATACCCCAAATATATACCCAGATACTGTCTCTATCCAATTTATAGGCATTAGAAGGAGATTGCTAAGGGTCAGTTGGTTCAATAAGATCTAGACTTAGCTGTAAACATATCAGTTTGTTCTCTTAAGATTTGGGAAGTGCAACAAATGTTTCCATGGATTCTCGAGCCTCTCTTGAATATGAGTATACTGGTTTGTGTAGCTCTGACCTGTCCAGGAGACTGGGTTTCCCCATTGACACATCCCACTGTCAGGCTCCAAGATGAGGGGGAAGCACAGACAGTGAATTTTTTCTAAATTAAAATTATGAATAACCAAAATAAAAACCCAAAATATATCTTTCAGACTCTGATTCTGAAAAAAGAATTAAGTACTGAATTTCCAAGATTTCTTCCACTCACATCCCTGGGTGAGGCTCCTCTGGCAAAACTTTCCCCTTTCTTGATTGAGAAAGTGCTATCCAGTAGAATTAACCCCAAAACAGTAAAGAAATAGAGAAATGGCAATTTGCTTATAGAGGTGGAAAATTAAAAACATGCAGAAAGTTTAATGAAGATGTAGACTTTCCATATTGTCAAAATAAAAAAGTTACCCCATGAAAGACCGAACACTTCTAAGAGTTATTAGAATCAGAGAGTTGTCTCTGGCCATACAGACAGGTCAAAATGTGATGACAAGATAGGATGTGCAGCAGTAAGCCAAAATATTACCAAAAATAGTGCCTCCCAAAAAAAAGTTCTATTTTCACTGCAGAGTGATGCAATCTAGCTATCTCACAACAGCAAACTAATTCTTAAAAATTTTTTCAAACTATCCATCCCATTGGCTTTAAAGAAAAAATCCAAAAATTCACTTATTATAAAAATTTTATTCAAAATGAACACTATTAACAAGCATAAAATCATCAAACTATGCTGTATTCCAAGCCACATTGAAGTTAAAGGTAATAATGAAGCAGATCAAGCAGCTGAGTTGGCTTCAGGTGTGAATGTGGATACAAGGACCAAAATCCAATGCACAGATTTTTAAATCCATTCAAAAGGAATGATAATGGTACTCGGATGATAACCCACAAAATAAACTCTTCATAATCTAGCCCAAACTAGGAGAATGGAAGTCAGCTCCCAGAAAATCTCTTATGGAAGATGCAATCTATTCCAACAAAAATATAATGTTATACAACCCTACAGACTCAGGAGGAAATCCATTGCTTAAGAGGCTCTCAAATATACAAGAAATGCCCGCAAACAGTATTCCACCATGGACTATAAGCAATCTGACGTCCTGCTAGAATTACATAATCTCCCAAAACAAAAATGCACCCATTCACATTCCAGCACCTATTGGCAAATTTCCCTAAACATACACCCATCTATATAGGTCAAAATGTGAGGACAAGACAGGATGTGCAGCAGTGAGCTGAAATATTACTAAAAATGGTGCCTCCCAAAGGGAAGTGCTATTCTTAATGCAGAGTCTTGAGCAATAGAGCAAGCTCTCAAGCAGAGCAACCAAAAAAATTTCTTAATATTTTCGGACTCACTAGTCATCCTAATAGCTTTGAAGGAAAAAAATGCAATAACGCACCCATTACCAAACTGTTATGCAAAATGAGCACTACTTGAAAACATAAAGACATCAAACTATGATGGATTCCTAAGCCACATTGGAGTTGAAGGTAATAAAACAAACCTAGCAGCCAAATAAACTTTAGATATGGATATAGATTCAACAGACAAAATTCAATACATTGACTTTAAGGAGATTATTAACAAATATATTCAAAAGGTAATGGTGATGGGATGATAACCCACACAATAAACTCTTTGCAATTCAAAATAGGAGAATGGAAATCGGCTCTCAGAAAATCTCGAAAGGAAGAATTAGTAATGACCCACTTATGCATTGGCCATACAAGAATAACCTACTCATACTTACTAAATAATGAAGATCAACACGTATGCCAAGCATGTGAAACAGTATAGACTATTAAACATGTATTAACCAAGAGTTCAGACCTCGCTCTCTCTCAAGACAAAAATGTTATAATATGTATGAGATCTTTGATAAAGTAAAAGAGGATGATATCATATCATTTCCTAAAACAGTGGGCCACTACAAATATATATATATATATATATATATATATATATATATATATATATATATATATATATAAACCAAATAAGAATGTCAATAAAATCAAGAACTTTACAAATTGTATATTATGAAAAGAATACATCAATGAAACCAGACTCTTTACAAAAGTCTGCTAATGTAACCTTATCTACAGACTGATATCTTACAAAAAATACATATTCTGTTCATACAAACCTATCCTAAAAATCCTGTTGGCATTAAATAATCCACTGAATTTCATATGCTTTAAACAATAAACCAAATAAACTGGGAATAAATGACAATGAGTGAGGAGAAAGGACAAGAGAACAGGTTTCAGGAAAACAGATGGCGATTGATGAAGAATTTAAATTTTTGAAGATTTTAAGTGGCAAGGAAGTAAGAAACTTTAAGACTTGCACAGGTGAAAAGTGCAAGAAAATCTATTAGAATGTAACTTGTGGTTGCATATAGTTACATCATCAATAAAACAATTAGACCTACTAGTCAATTGAGTAGAACCCCTTAAACTCTCGGAGACTTGCATCCATTTATTAAATATATTTATGGAAATAATTAAACTTTAAAAACAGTCAGCCTCTGCCAAAAACTCTAAATCAAATGAAAATGTCAATAAAATCAATTTCTCTACAAACTGTAGATCTGAAAAGAATACATCAATGAAACCAGATTCTCAACAAAAACCCTCTTTACAAAAATACATCAATGAAACCAGACTCTTGACAAAAACCCTCTTTACAGGAATATGTCAATGAAACATGATCTACAAACTGATATCTTGCAAAGAATACACATTCTATTCGTACGAATCTATTATTAAAATTTTGTCAGCATTAAATATCCCATGTTCATATGACATAAAACAAAACAAACCATTCCATAGTTCAGCTATCAAATCTAGACATTCAGTGGATTCCAAGTTTGGAAGGCAGATTCTAATGGATGAGAAGAGGAAGTCTTTATTGATGCAATCATATGTTATTCTGAAGTCAACATAGCAAGTATATAATTTTATATTAGAGATATATGAAATCTCCTGGAATGTTTGATAATATATATACACCTTGGTGTAATGGTTAGCAAGCTTGTCTTGCTGGAACAGTTATGATTGAGTAATGAGTTTGATCCTCATTGGGTGCTCCACACTTTTGACCTTGTGCCGCATCTAAGCTATGCTTAGAAAATCAATCTATACACCTTTCATTCCCAGAACAAAGCCTGAATTAGGTTGTGAGGAGTTAACATTCATAGAACAG
The DNA here is from genome assembly GCA_963932145.1 of Acanthosepion lycidas. NCBI lineage: Eukaryota > Metazoa > Mollusca > Cephalopoda > Sepiida > Sepiidae > Acanthosepion > Acanthosepion lycidas. Next base: position 56,738,440 of record OZ010606.1, on the reverse strand, counting down.
TGAGAGTAGATTAGTACTTTCATCCTGATGGATTCAATGGAAATATCTCTCTATAGCGAAGAAAATGGCGACTTACCTCGTCAAACCAAGCGACAGCGTGTCGCGTGTATTCTACGACGGAAAAAGTTGCAAAAAAGAAAACTACTTACCAAACAGAGGGGCACGTATTCCGCATAACATGCTGAAAATGGATTAATTGAATTAAAGAAAAAACAAGTCAGTCACAGGAGTTGCTATAAAAGTATTTTGATATGCAAATTACGGAAAATCCTATCCCAGCTGTCGACAAATGGAAGAAATAGGTTCTGTCGCTAAAAGCAGTTGGTGTTCACAATTCGGGGAGAGCATTTTTGGTTTCGGCATTTTTTAGTGAGCGAGTTATTTTTCTGACTGGTTACACGCATTGTGATTTGAAATAGTACTAGTGAATCAAGTTTTCAGCATTTCTTTCTGCCCACGATATTCGAGTCTGGACTTACAGTGATTCTTCTTTGTTCTGTGGAAGTAATCTGCGACAAATACTTCCTTTGCTTTCAGAACGCGTACAAGTCTGTGTTTCACAGTCTTAAGGACTCCATTTTTTGTTTCCATTGAACATTCATGCATGATATCCCCCCCCACATTTTGGGGAAGTATTTCTGATTCCTGCCTTTCTTCATAAAATTGAGAAAGAATAAAAAAAATTTCAAGAAAAGGAAATCAATATTTGAGGGATAGTAAAGGATAAACATTGCTTAGCATTACAAAGGATAAGAGGTTGTGGAAAGTCATGATCACTCACGTCCTGAAGGGACATGTCACAAAATAAAGGAAGAAGAAATCCTCTTAAAATATTCAGGTAAAAACAAAAAAAGACCTTTATGCTTATTAAAAATTTTATATGACATAATTACAACTGTTGGCATTTTTTCTGTTATAGTATAGATGGCAAGAGATGCTGACTATAGAATAATACTGATGTAGACCCTTAATTTTAGCTGAAGGGTTTACATGTCTTTATTTGCTATGAATCATTTTTAATCAGACAGAAATCTAAAAACAGTTCTTAGAAATGCTTGAAGGAAATCAATATTTGAGGACCAAAACCTATAGCAGCCTTATTGATTTTGATATCAATTTTTTTTTTTTTTTTTTTAATCATTTCACCTATTTGGGTTTTGAACAATCTCTACTGAATCAACCATACATATCCCTATCTATTTGGGTTTTGAACAATCTCTTCTGAATCAACCTTCATATCCCTATCTATTTGGGGTTTAAACAATCTCTTCTGAATCAACCTTCATATCCCTATCTATTTGGGGTTTAAACAATCTCTACTGAATCAACCATACATATCCATAAAGTTGGGGTTTGAAAAATCTCTACTGAATCAACCTTCATATCCCTATCTATTTGAGGTTTGAACAATCTCTACTGAATCAACCATTCATATCCTTACTATTGGGGGTTGAACAATCCCTATCTATTTGGGGTTTGAACAATCTTTACTGAATCAACCTTCATATCCTTATCTATTTGGGGTTTGAACAATCTCTTCTGAATCAACCTTCATATCCCTATCTATTTGGGGTTTGAACAATCTATACTGAATCAACCATTCATATCCCTAATATTGGGGTTTGAAAAATCTATACTGAATCAACCTTTATATCCCTATCTATTTGTGGTTTGAACAATCTATACTGAATCAACCATTCATATCCCTAATATTGGGGTTTGAAAAATCTCTACTGAATCAACCTTCATATCCCTATCTATTTGAGGTTTGAACAACCCCTATCTATTTGTGGTTTGAACAATCTCTACTGAATCAACCATTCATATCCCTACTAATGGGGTTGTTTGAACAATTTCTGCTAAATCAACCTTCTAATGTAGTCATGTCTATTCATAATCAGTTACTTAGTTTCAGTCAGCTATTAAATAATCAGCAGACTTATATTATAGGCAACATTTGCACTTCTATTCTAAACTGTCTCTCCCCCTAACAACTGCCAGTGAAGCATTCATCATAACCAGTCATTTCTCATTGCATTATTTTGTATGCTAAATTATTAGATTCAATACGATATGATCAATAGTCTCAGCTTTGTCACTCTGTAGGTAATATTATCTGTTCTGATGTATTCTCTCTCTCTATGATTAAATAGAATAATGTAAATTTTCTGACGTTGTGAAGTCACTCACATCATAAAAGTAGAATTAGCCTTCTGTTCAATGAAATAAACATGTTAAATTGTAAATTAAAATGATGTAATTTATTTATTTTTGTGTACCGGTGTGTGTGCATTTTAGTTACAGATGTTTTGAGGTTGGATGCAATAAATGAGGATGTCACTTCATATAATTACAAGCAATAAGCTGAGAAGAGGAGATGGACATCTTGATCCTTCAATGGTTGGTAGCGAATAGAATGAGTTCAGCATATTTGACATGAATTCCATTTTCTGGCAGGAAAGTTTCTGTTGCATGCTGTGCCTTTTCTATAAATACTTTCTAATGAACTTTCCTTTATGGTACCTAAACTTTATGAATTTTAAGTGTAATACTAGATTTCGGTATAAATGATGTGCAATAAAATGAAGAGCAATAAAACGATGTCTGATTCTGGATATGGCTCAAGATCTGGATGCATAATACTGTTGAGAAAGGCCAAAAGGAATCTGTTGGGTCACTCACATCCTACCAGTGGATATAGCCTCGTGGTGACAGGAATAAAAACATACAGAAAAATAACAATAAAAACATATTAAATTGTAAATTAAAATCAATTTATTTATTTTTATGTACTGGTGTGTGTATATTTTTATGTTGAAAGTGTTTTAAGGTTTCATGTGATAAAAGGAAGAAGTCACTTCATATTATGACAAGCAATGTCCTGAGGAGAGGAGATAGACATCTTGACCCTCCAACAGTCGTTAACGAAGAGAGTGAATTTAGTGTCTTTTGGTGCCAAGGCTGTTTTCCAGCAGGAAAGTTTCTGTTGCATGCTGGGAGAACATTTATTTTTTTTGGTTTATTTATTAATGTTGTCTGTTTTATTTTATTATTATTTTATTTTTTTATTTATTAATAATAATAATGTCCCTACAGGTTACAATTTTTTTTTAATCAATCCATCCCAAGCAAGACGATAATATCACTTAGATCCAAGGGGCTGCTGGGAATGAAAGAGAATGAGAAGACTTTAGAAGGCACTGGAAACTCAATCCTGAACAGGAAATGAGTGATAAACTTCTACTCCTGTTCAAAAAAGTGGGAAGGAGTGTGAACTGGACAATAGTTAAACCTATCTAATCCTATTAAATTTATCAAAAAAAAAAATTTCTAGCATGACACAACAAACCAACTTTCCTAGCAGTTGTTCTAGCAATTGAATCAATGTAATTGTTCTACATCATGTCAGTAGAAAACAAAAGACTGAGATGAAACAATGACTTACACTCCTGGGGGTTAGCATCAGCCATGCTGATGGAAAACAAAAAAGGTTCTTTATGATGACTAAAACAGAGCAGTTTCATATTGGAGGCATTAAAATTAACAAGCCATTTCTTGTCCCAGTTAACAATAGATTGAAAATCATTTTTATCTATCCTAACATTTTCCAGTGAAATACCCATCATACCCCACGTTGTTGCAGTCAGTTATTAAATAATCAACAGTCTCATATCATAGGCAATATTTTCACTTCTGTTCTAAACTGTCGCTTCTAACAATTGCCAATAAAGCACTCATCATATCCAATTGTTTCATATTGCATTATTTCTATGCTAGGTTATTACATTTAGTATTATATGATGCATGGTGTCAGCTTTGTTACTCTTTAGGTAACATTATCTATTTTGGTGTATTCTGTTTATATTCAATTAAATAGTAAAAGTAATGTACTCTTTCTTGAGATGCAATTAATTAAGGATTCATATATGTTAGAGCACTTGTGGCATTTACTATTAAGACATGTCCTAACTATATAAGTCTTAAAACTTTTTGTCTATTTGGTCTGAGCAGCTATTAATTGGACCTCTTCTTTGTCCCAGCACTGTCAATGACAACAGGAACTACAGAAGAGGATTTTTAACAAGTTGGAAAGCAACATGGCCCAGTGGATAAAGACGTTGGTTAGATCCAGTGACTACACCCAAAGAGTTATGTGTCCAATAGCTGGCTACAGCAGTGGTAGACCAAAAAACTTGGAGGATTGAGTTAAAGGAAAATAACTGAGATATCCAGTAAAGGCATAGCATGTGGAACTAGAACAATCTACTCTGAGGGATGATATAGAGGGTTTGGCTTGAAATTCTAATCACCTGAAGAAGGCCAGAGTGTACAAAACATTGTGAATATGACAATGAAGATGAGGATAACAGTCTGAATAATGTAAATAATCTTAATACCTCATCTCAGAGATATAGAAAAATATTAGCAGAGTTCTTTTGATACTTAAAGTGGCATGTTTTTGTTAACATTTTTCTGTATTTTTCCTTTAGACAAACCATGCAAAGAACAGAAACTCTTTTTTGAGATAGGTGATTTTCTCTTTTGTTACAGTCATTTTTGTTTCCATAGACACAGTTCTAAGTGGAAAATCAAGTGTGAAGCAAGGAGAAGATTGTACTTTCATCTAGTATAACCAAGATGGCACAAAAGCATTGATGCCAGTTTTCACCCAAGAAGAAATTATAGTTTTGTTTGTTTCTTTTGTTTTGTTTTTCGTTTTATGGTATTATCAACCTCAATGGGTTATTCAATGCCAACAAGATTTTTCGTCCATTTTCAACCTATGAGATCAAAGTCCCTTCTCAAAAATTGCAACAGCTTGTGTGTAAATAATACAAATAAGAATAAATCTACATAAAATTAAATTATAATGAATCTTGTGGCTAACTCCTAAAATGTGCCACTTGAGTTTCTCCATCCTAAGTAAGATGATAAACTACATCTGATATCAAGGCCTTCAATCAGGACATTTTAGGAGCGTAGAACCACCTCTTAATTGCTGGTGTTCCCAGGTCCACCCTTAACTGGGGTAGTAACACCTGTCAGGGTCCCAGCTATGGGCAAATAGTTAATCCCTCAAAAGGGGTCAAAACACTATGAAAGTGTAAAAATAGGTTTTAATACCAGCAATAGGTTTTGGAAAATAGCAAATACATTTTTGGAAAAGAAAATATATTTCCAGAAATGAAAATCTTGTTGGCATTGAATAACCCATTGATGTTGATAACACATAAAACAAAACGAACTATAGTTTCTTCTTGGAAATAAATAAAATGGATAATAATAAAATATATGAAGTTTGACAGCTGGCATCAATTTTATTTTATCAATCATTTACTATAATCTTGTAATAAATTCCATAATGCTGTCATTACAATAATTTATTATAATCTTGTTGTCATAATAAATTCCATAATGCTGTCATTACAATAATTTATTATAATCTTGTTGTCATAATAAATTCCATAATGCTGTCATTACAATAATTTATTATAATCTCGTTGTCATAATAAATTCCATAATGCTGTCATTACAATAATTTATTATAATCTTGTTGTCATAATAAATTCCATAATGCTGTCATTACAATAATTTATTATAATCTTGTTGTCATAATAAATTCCATAATGCTGTCATTACAATAATTTATTATAATCTTGTTGTCATAATAAATTCCATAATGCTGTCATTACAATAATTTATTATAATCTTGTTGTCATAATAAATTCCATAATGCTGTCATTACAATAATTTATTATAATCTTGTTGTCATAATAAATTCCATAATGCTGTCATTACAATAATTTATTATAATCTTGTTGTCATAATAAATTCCATAATGCTGTCATTACAATAATTTATTATAATCTTGTTGTCATAATAAATTCCATAATGCTGTCATTACAATAATTTATTATAATCTTGTTGTCATAATAAATTCCATAATGCTGTCATTACAATAATTTATTATAATCTTGTTGTCATAATAAATTCCATAATGCTGTCATTACAATAATTTATTATAATCTTGTTGTCATAATAAATTCCATAATGCTTAGGCTTCAATAATTTTACATTGTTTTGTTACTATCTTTCTTATTTCAGTCTTTCCAATGTTATTATTATTTAACATTCAAACTTCATATATTTTATTATTATCCATTTAATTTATTTTTGCTGACAGCATATCTAACCCGTATAGACTTTTAACCAAATATAATATCTAAACACATATGCCCTCAATATCTGTAACTTTTCTAAACCTGCCCCATAATGCTTCCATTAGAAGGACTGGAATTTCATTTCCAGGTTGAAACCATAAACCTTTCTCATCACTATTGATGATTATCTTCAGGAAGTTTGTAAAGTCCAGCATGTTTTGAGCAATTTCCATGCTGAGTTTCTACTTCGCCAGTGCACCTTGAGGATGAAATTTTGCTGACTCTCTTTGCATGCACAAATCCTCCTATGCTTATTCACATTTCCAGGATTGTTACGAGACAGTCTTCTTGATCTACATCTCATTTTGGCTTGTGAATGGCTTGCCTGAATGTGCCATGCTTTGCCATGTTTGATCTGAGTTTTTCCCATGACATCATCACTAAAGAGTGGATAAAATTTCTGGATGGTTTGAGCTTGAGTTTTTTGTCAAACCTTCATGCAATATCTCTATTTGATGCATTCGATCATCAGGTGTAAAAATGAAATCAGATGAACATGCACTGCACATCTATACCCTATGCATAACAGCCAAGAACTGATGCAGTCTACTGGTATGAAAATTTTTGCACATGCACAGGGTGAGTAGCATCAGGGCACACCCAAATTGTTTTGCCCATGCAGCATTATTTTTGGTAGGAAAAATAAATGCAGAGACTTTTTAACACACCTTGTACATATATATATATATATATATATATATATATATATATATATATATATATATATATATATATATTCATACATACGTGCATATGTATGCATGTGTGGCTAAGTGGCTAAAACATTCACTTTCTGACCATGAGACCTGGATTTGAATCACACCACGGTCAATTTGTCAGGAAGGAGATTTCCTGATGTTATCCGACTGGATCAAGGTTGATCCCATTGTGCAGCACCTTTAGAAAGTGCCTGAAAACGATATGACAGGTTGATCCAAGCCTTGTGAGTGAAATTGGATAGACGAAACTCTTCGGGGACGCCAATAGCAGTGTTTGCACTAAGCCACAAGTCATTGTGGCTGAGGGCTTGAGTGTGTTGGCCTTATTCAAATTGTTGATCATGCTAGATAACATGCTTCTCTCCCAGAAACTCTACTCAGCATAGTTGCAGTATAAACCACAGGTGGGCTGTGTGGATGTTGAGCAAACACAAATGTACCTGAGCGAGTGTCTGCAGTAGGGATTGGCTAGCCATCCTAGTAGATAGGTATCCTCAAATATTAGTGGCCAACTATTACTATATGTAGAAACACACACATACATACATATATACATGCACACGCATATAAGCACACATGTATAATTAAATATACATATATACACACAAATCTCTGTATGTATATATATATATATATATATATATATATATATATATATACACAAACACACGTATATGTATGTATGTATGTGTGTGTGTGTATATAATTTAAATAAAAACAGACCACTTTAAGGTTCCATGTAATAAATTATTTCACCACAGCCCTTTTAAGAGGACTGCGGATCATCAGACTTTACTTCCAAACAAAAAATGAAAAGAAAATTTACACATTTTTGACGGGCCGTATTAAACATATGTAAATTAACGAAGTAAGGAAGTGAGTGGGGAGATATTGACACATTGAAAGTGGTCTGTTTTTATTTAAATTATTTGCTCTGGATTTACATTGACCGCTCTGGATTTTATCCTCCTTAGGTTTACCCATATGGATTACCTAGTTTTTCATAAACTATATATATATATCAGCATACATGTAAAATTAAATATACATATATACACACAAATCTATGAATATATATATGCGTTTGTGTATATATATATATATATATATATATATATATATATATACACACACACACACATACATTGATAGACACACACACGCATATATATAACACACAGATGTATATATACATATATGACCACCACCAATGGACAAAATTTGTTTTTATTACCACTCCTGATAACAATTAGAAGGAAAAAATGAAAAACAAGTTAGCTAACTGGTTTTTAGCTTTGCTCAACAGAGATAAATCGAGGTATAATTATCAATAAAAAAAGATGAACAACATGTAGGGGAAAAATTCTAAAATGGAAATTATTTGGAAGCCCAGGACAAAATCTTTCTGTTTACATAATGAAGGTATCAAGGAAGAAATATATATATATATATATATATATATATATAAT
>OZ010606.1:56685031-56720031 GCA_963932145.1 Acanthosepion lycidas | reverse complement strand
ATCCTCACCAAATGGATAATACACTAATACATAAAAGATATCAAGGTTTGTTCGTGTTTTGAAAATATATCATAGATAAAAGTTTTGAACAGGATCAAACTATAAATATAAAAATGTTGTTGCACAAAACATGGAATACAGAAGGACTGATGTACAAAGCAGAAGTGGAACATGCCAGCAGACAAAGCAAGGTCTATGTGTGATGCATGGATGGTACTTTTAAGAAAATATAGTGCAACCATAAATCTTCATTCAAATTGGAATTGCCATGTGTACCATATCAAAATCACCAGACATGTGTGGGATTTAAAAAAGAAAAAGCAATAGAAACACTAGCATTAAATAGTGTATTTTGAGAAAGGTTAAATCTTGCATCATTGGTTGAAGTGTTTCTAAATTATATCAAGAGAAAAAGTTGGGCAAAGTCATATACCTGGAGTGTGAAAATTATTAAACTAGTGTTCAGAAGTAATGCCTAAATGCAAACATGTGTAAATAAATATATTCTGGACCTATACTCACTTACATGAATGTACATATAACAAGAATTTTTTTCTTTTAACTCTTTCAGTTCACATTAATTTTTCCATAACATCTCCCTTTCTGTGGGACTTCTCGTTAGGTTGAAATGGATCATTTAAAAATAAAAAAAATATAATTTGCCAATACCACCTGAAGAAAACTTATAGTTGAAATCCATGTCATGTAACCGGTAAATACTCCAATTTTTAAATGTTATCTGCTTCACACTTTCAATTTTTTTTAATTTATGTACTGAGAAACTAATTTAAAATCTCTGTTCACTGGTCTGATGCTGTTCTGATTAACAACATTATTATTATTATTTATATATATATATATATATATATATATATATATATATATATATATATATATACACACATGGATTTATATCCTTTTGGAAATAAACATACTGATCACTAATATTATTATTATATATATATATATATATATATATATATATAGTCGACTCCCATCGAATTCGATGTATGAGGGTCAAGCAGATCAGTTCCCAGGAAACCGACAGCCTGACAACATCACACGAGAATTGATTATAGTGGTGAAAGTTTCGTGCAGGACCACCCACACTTTTTGAAGGGCCGAATTCAGAGACCTGGTTCACTAAGTGCCACAAGGTCCCCAAACAACCCTCCACAGGTTTTGAATTCAGAGTTGTCCTTCTCCTAGACCAGTTGCCATCTAAGGCTATAGAACCCAGTCTGTTCTGCTATTTTGCCCATAGCTGGAGGGAGAAGAAGAGGATTCACACCTTTCCCAAGGGCATTAGCACATTAGTGAATGTAATGGATTCGACTGAAATTCAAACTCGTCTCTCCGATTCCTCAATCCAAGCTGCTATCCATTACTTTACCGTGCCTCCCATATGTGAAAATATTTTAGAAAATAGGAAAGAAACTGGTTTGGTAAATAATCCAAAGTTCCTTAGTATTTTTGTTATTATTTTTAAAAAATAGTACTCGATACGAAAGTAGAGCATAAATATAATTATTTATTCAAAATATAATTATTTATTTAAAAATCATATTTTTAAATAAATAATTATATATAAATATATATATATATAGAGAGAGAGAGATAGATAGATAGCTATAGATATATAGATAAACACGCACTTTTGATATTAAAATCTGTTCACACCTCACCAAATTTTATGTGATAAAAAGTGAATTAAAAAAAGACAGAGAGTGAGTTTTAAAGGGAGATAACCACGGATTCGAAGTCAGAATATTATCATTGATAACTCTCTTCTCCAATTTGCAGACCCTAGTGACAATATTCTTAGTACTTGATATAATAGAAAATATCACAGTAATAAATTTGATCAATAATTATTTATAAATATCTATACTGGGACTCATGCATGCAATTATTACGTTGGTGCAAAAATAATGTCGGTTTTTGACGTATTTTTAACGTCAAAAACCGACATTATTTTTGCACCAACCTAATACAAGTAATCCATAATAACATTTTAAATTTTGAAATTATATTTATTTTTGGTATATGAATTTTTTTGAAACTGTTTCTAGATCTTTGGTTGTCTTTCTGTCATTCCGCTTCACCTGCTATCCTCTTCTACTGTACCTATGAGGTATACCACCCTATTTGAGAACTATTGCCTTAATGTAACCCTCGACCTCTTCAAGTGCCCCTAGGCTTTGTATAGGTTGAACCTTACTTTTAAAAAAAAAAAAAAATACAGCAAACTATTTGAAGTTTTTAGGATTTGCTAATTTTACATCCTGAAGACAGATTCAGAGTATGTGCCATCACTTCTTTTATTCCAATTCCAGACCATTGCTTCTGTTTTGAAAATCTTTATCTTTGGTTCTATTTTTTGGAATACTTGGTAGAGAATTTTGATTTCTTTTTTGTTCATATGCCAACTATGAATATCTATGTCATCAGGCATAGCCCCCCCCCTTCATCATCAGTACATAGGCCTCAGGTGGGGGGAAACAGGTAAGGTTTGGGAAAAGACATGAATCATCACTATGATAGAAATAGTAGGGCAGATTAGGCTTTGTAGCCTTGTGAGGATAACCAGTATAAGAGAATTAGAAATTTCAGTTTTAACTTGTGTTCAACACTTCATGGATTAACATGGCAGGATAAGGTCTATTGCTTCCCTGTCTGACAAACTGTGGCAAAGGCTTGAGTCTAACATTGGACTGAGAAAAAATGGCTGAAAATAAATGAGGAACAAGCTGCAAATTTCACTTGTTAACCAGATTTTCTTGAGTGGCAATTGGTTCAGTCAATTCGTATAAAAGGGGTTAATGTCGTTTTGGTTTTTGAAATTGACTTTGTTTAGTAAACAGTTCTTAGCTGGAAAAGTGGTTGCATTTCAAAAGATTACAGACATTGATATAAAACTTCTATCCAATATCCAACTGAATATGACCTTTCCTTCTTTGCCTTATCATTGTGCTTTAAACCGTATTTCTATTAACACCTCTGAAGTTGTCCATTGGCTAAAGGCTATTATGAACATAATAAACTTACTGTGGACACAAAGAGCATAGACAAGGAATGAATTCTGGCAAGCTGACCATGTGAGTGGCCAGTATTTAAGATATAACATGGTCACTTTGAATTCGTCACTACCACATCAAGGCGGCATGCAGTGTTATCTAATAAATACCTTTATTATATTCAATTTGAATAAGGACAGATGCACGAGAAACTGCTTGGCTGTATATTTTATTAACTACATTTGTGAATTGGATAATGCTCAATTGATTTTATAAACTTTCAGTATGAGATGATGTATGACTGTAATTCTGAGAGACTTGGAATATGAAAGAAATGCCAATGAGGTGTATATCAATATCATTCAAAGATGTGAGAACAAAGACATCCACTGTTAACTATTTACCATATATACTTATATATAATTTGATTTCATGTATACACTGAGACTTGGCATTTTAATCAAGAAATTATTACCTTATGATATGCTTTTGTATATAGCTTATTTCCAGTTTTTTTTTTTTTATATTGGCACATGGCCAAATGGTTAGAATGTTCACATTCTGACCATGAGACCCGGGTTCAAATCTCACCATAGTCAATTTGTGAGGAAGGAAACTTCCTGATTTTATCAAACTGGAGCGGGGGTGATCCCAGCATGTAGCACTTTTGGAAAGTGCCTGAAAACCATACCTCGGGCTGACCCAAGCCTTGTGAGTTAAATTGTGTAGACGAACCCTTGGGTGCCATCTATAGCTGTTCTAGCACAAAGTCACAAGTCATCATGGCTAAGGGCTTGAGTGTGTTGGCCTTGTTCAAATTGTTGATCACACTAGATAACACACTCTTTCCCAGAAACTGTAACTAAAGTCCACAATAAATGCCTCACTGCTTGTTGGAAATTACCATCTGTAGTTCATGTCTCTGGGGAACTTTCTGACTCCTTGAATTATTGCCCTATTATTCTCTTACCTTTTTTTTGGCAAAATACTGGAGGCGCTAATCAATATTGAATTAGTTAAGCATCTCATTTCACAGGCCCTACTTTTGGATAAACTATATGGCTTCCATAACTCCGGGTCTACTGCCATCCTGGGTAAGACAATAAACTACGTCCAGCAGCAAGGCCTCTGATCGGGAGGTTTTGAGGAGCATGGAACCACCTCTTAATTGCTGGTGTTCCAAGGTCCACCCTGATCAGGGATGGTAGCACCTGTTAGAGTCCCAGATATGGGCAAATAGTTAACTATTACCAGCAATCCTTTTTTGAAAAAAATTATTACCAGCAATACTATTTTGAAGGAAAAATATTACCAAAAACAGATTTTTAAAAAAACAAAATATTATCAGCAATAAAAACTTTGTAAGCATTAAATAACCTATTGAGGCTGATATGCTGTAAAACAAACCAAACCAAACCAAATCTATGTCTACTGCTGATGGGTTAAAGGTTATCACTGAATTTATCTGTCAAGCATTAGATAAGAACAAAGTTTGATCAATGGATTTAGATATCTTAAAGGCATTTGACAGTGTTCATCAGGCTTTCTCCACAAGTTCAGGGGTTATGGTGTCTTTGGCCAAATAATCCATTCATAAAAAATCATGTAATTAAGGTTATTTTGAATGGACATGCTTCTAGTTCATTTCATATTAATGCAGAGGGTACTCAGGGCTCTATGCTTTGATCTATGCTATTTCTATTCCTCACCAACGAACTTCCCAATGTCATTTCCCAACTAAGCATTTATGAAGATGTACTCCTGTCTAAGTAGCAAGGCTGACAGGTCTGACAAAGTAAAACTGATGACTGCTCTTGAAAAGGAACTTCAATCAGTGGTTAACTGGAGCAAGGAATGGCTTTTAATTTTAGCATTTCCAAAACAAAACTGCTTTAATTTAATCACCATAGAGAACCTTTTCTGCCTATGATCATTCTACACCTTGGCTTCCCAATTGCCAGATCTAGTGCAAGGAAAGTTGGTTCACTTTGTCATGCTAGACAATTTTTGTTTTCTGCCAGAATTCATCTTGCACATTTATAAATCTAGCATTCATCCCTGTATTGAATATGGCTGTCATATCTGGTCTGATACTCTGACTATATATCACAAGATTCTTGACAAAATTTAGGTGTGTAATATAATCGATACTTACCTGGTATCTCAACTTCAGTCACTTTCTCATCAATGTGATGTGACATGACGTCTCTCTATCAAATATTTTCATGGCAATTGTTCTGATGAGCTTAATACCTCAACTGCAGGATTTTAAGCGTACTACTAGATTGGCATTATCACTTTACATCTTATTATTGCCTTTCTTGAGGTGAAATGATTTAAAAACGACAACAAAAAAACGTTGCTTTCCTACAGACTATCTCAAAATCTTTTGTGTCCACTGGTAGTGATAGTGATTATCAAGATGATTTTAGTCAAGGCAGATTAAGATGATGAAAGGATTATCTTAATCAGGGCAAAAACTGGGTCGTTTTAAAACACCAGAATTGTTTAGTCTTTGCTTTATATTAGGTCATCATTATGAATAAAACTGGTGAATTGTTTTTTTTTTATTGTTGTCCTTATGAGTGTCGTAATGTTTTCATCAGAACCCATCTTGTCCATTTATAAATCTACCATTCGCCCGCACAATGAATATCACTGCCATATCTTGTCTAGTGCCCTTACTCTATATCTCAAGATTCTTGACAAAATTCAAAAAAGGGTCTGTAATATAATCGATCCTGACCTGGCATCTCGACTTCAGTCACTTTCTCACTGACATGATGTAGTCTTCCTCTATCTTTTTTACAAATATTTCCATAGCAATTGTTCAGGTGTACTTTCCTCCTTGGTGATGCAATGGTATTAATTTAAGCATGCTACTCAACTGCCAACTAGGCCGTACTATTTTACTGTTTAAATATTACGTTGGTGCAAAAATAATGACGTAATAATGTCGTTTTTTGACGTAACGTCAAAAAACGACATTATTACGTCATTATTTTTGCACCAACGTAATAGCAAAATGCAACTGTATATTCTATTCTAATAATTTCATTTCTTGCAATTCTCACCTGTGGAAATCTCTTCCAATTTCTTACTTCCCTGTTATCTACAATTTCCCAAATTTTAAATTATTACTGTAAACATTATTTTTTGCAGGTATACATGGTTGAGTTCTTATCCATGATATTGTTTTATTTTTTGTAAATAGAGAATATGATGTCAGCTTGCCTGGATAAAACAGTCCTTGTAAAGGAAAAATGTGCCTCCCAAACAGGAACTGTATTCTCTTTTTCCATCTGGGAAACCACACCTGTAATCAAAGCATGCTTTCCTTAACAATTAGGCCAGAGTGGTGGGGGGTGAGACAATCATGATAAGGCAAGGTTTTTTTTCTTAAATCACTTGCAATACAAATAATTAGAAACTATAGCTATAATATTTGTATTACATTATATTATTATTGTATAGTATTATAATGTTGATAAAAATAAGATTAAAAGACTATTACTTTAATAGTTGAAAGATATTCAGTCTAGAAAAGTGTGCAAGATGAAATGCAGCCATAAAATGAAGGAATGCTTAACGAAAACAATTCAAGTATGTCAATGGTGATGTGGTATCTGAATCTGAAACTTGTTTCCACTTTGTTCTTTGTTTTTGATTTTCTGCAATTTGAAAATCAAAAATATGCCTAAAAGTTTTACACTGAAGAACAGGAAAAAAGATACTAGTAAATATATTAATTACTAATACTACTAGTGTTTTTTTTCCCTCAGTCATTTGTCCATGTTTTGAATATTACTGCCACATCTGAACTGATTCTCTTGCTATATGTTTAGAGATTCTTGATAAATCCTAAGAAGAATTCACAATATTATTAGTCCTGACCTGGTATCTCGGCTTCAGTCACTTTCCCACCACTGTAATGTAGCCTCCCTCTGCCTTTTCTATAAATACTTTCATGGTAATTGGTCTGATGAGCTTTCCTCTTTGGTACCTAGATTGACAGCAAGGTACCATCAATTTACAGTTGAACAGGCTAGATGTAATACTAAGTTCTATGCTAACAGTTTCTTCTCTTGCATTTCTTGCTTGTGGGACTCTTCTGGCTTTTTGATTTCTAGTTAATGTTGATCTCAAAGAATTAAAATATTAGGCTGGTGCAAAAATAATGACGGTTTTTGACGTTAAAATTATTTTTGCACCAACCTAATACAATGTCAAAAATTATTTTATGTTGTCTTAATTATTGTTCTCTACACTGATTAATGGTTTTTCTTTCCGCATATTCTCTAACACTCAGTCACCCCTTGAATCTTAGTGCCTTTATTGCCTTGCTTGGGGTGAAATGATTAAAAAAAATGGCTTCATGGTAATTGTTCTGATGAACTTTCCTCTATGGTACTGAGGTTTTATGAATTTCTTTGCTCCTTAATAATGTTTTACTTTTTCTTATTCTTTCACTCAGTAACCCATTGTTTCTTAGTGGCTTTATTGCCTTACTTGGGGGGTTGAAATGATTAAAAAATAGAAGTTATAATCATTGGTGTCCTTATACCATTGCCTTATTCCCAGATCAATTAACTCAGTCATAAAATGTAATTAGTATCTAAAGCTACATACCGATTTCCAGCAATATTTGCGCCATTAATAATACTAATAATACTCATAAATATATTAACCGATATATGTTTGCGGTTAATACTTTCCATTTGATACAAACTCTTAAAAAAAAAAAAGAGAGAAAAAAAGGAATATTAAGCATGTCGATCTCCTTGTCTACACATGGGAACCATTTAATGCCTCTGGACAGATATACATGCCTCTTGCCAGTGCATTCTCCCTGCACATATGTGGGCCCACCAACCCCAGTGATACCAAAAAAAAATAAAGGTGGCCGTCTTACCCACCCTCATCCCTGTGGCATGTGCTCATCCATCTGCTATAAAAATGACTGGATTCACATCTGATCTTTGTAATGCACTTGCGGCCATATTCAGCTCATTCTGCCTGATAACAATTCTAACTTATTGTGGAGAGGAAAAATTAGTTTTGTGCAATGGTATATAGACATCATTAGTGTTTAATTATTGTTAGAGATAGGCACAAATAAAATGATAAGACTTTACCTGCTCTCATATTGTGACAGAACTTTCATTACAAAATAAAAACAACTTATAACATCAAAATCTTTTGTTTAAATCAACAACAGGTAAATAAATAATCAGGTAATTAATGTAAAAATGTCTGCTACACCTTTCACCAGTACAGACTAAAATTGGTAGTGTTTCCAATGATAGGCCGCACTGGAATATCTGCTTTGTGAATTTTAGATAGACAATAAAGTCTAAGTTACTTTGCCAAAATGAATGTTTCAGATAAATAATTTTCTGATAAATTTTAAGCAAATGCACTAAACTGGTTTTCTTTTGACTTTATATGGAAAGCAAGAAGAAAGGACTAAACATCAACTGCAAGAAGACAAAATGTATGGTTTTTATTAGGTTGGTGCAAAAATAATGTCGTTTTCTCACATATGTTACTATGTGAGAAAACGACATTATTTATGCACCGATCTAATAGCAAAACGGAACAGTCCAAAATGCAAGTTACAAATCAGGGATACTAAAATCAAACAGCTACAAAAATTTAAATATCTGGGAAGTGTTTTAACAGAGGACAGAATGTGCCACACTGAATTCAGGTGGCACACTGAGACACCTTCCAAAAGCTGAGCAAAGTATTAGGTTGGTGCAAAAATAATGTCGTTTTCTCACATAGTAACATATGTGAGAAAACGACATTATTTTTTGCATCGACCTAATGTTAAGGAACAGGAACATTTCATTAGAAACAAAGAAAAAGTACTGTATTGTTATGTAATATCAGTCCTCCTTTATGGCAGTAAATCTCCTCACAGATGAAGAAGTCTCTATGGAAAAGAGGGCTTGAAAAATTGGATACTCACAGGAAAGTTTGAAGTCAAGAGAGCTAAAGGAAAACAATACATAACCTACACCCTTGTGCAAATTAATTGAGACAAAACAAATAATTCTCTTATTGACTTTTTTTTTTTACATATTTTTCCAATGAAACATGACCCAGTTCACATGTTAGTACTTTCTATGTTCGTTCCACAAAGTCGTTCCTTGCAGATTGATCACAGATTCTCAATTGGATTTAAATCAGGAGAGTTTCCAAGCCAGTCGATAGTATTTTGATTTGCTCACTTATAAGGCTTGCCAGTGTGTTCGTGCAGTGTTACAATTTTTGTACGCTTCCTTGGAGTAACATCGATTGCAGACAATGACTGTAGGACAACTAATCGACAGGTGAGACAATATGTCTGGGTATGATAAAAATCTGATGCAATCATGGATGTCGCAATATTTTTCAAGGCCAAACAAATTTCACCATACATCCGGAAAATAAATTCATATTACTGCACACCACTTCAAATGACCTAATCTGAGAAAAAATTGAAATCAATTACACCCTGTCACTCCAGTGTGTCTAAAACTGACCATATGAGAAAGGAAAGTAAAACGGTTGTTTCAGTTAATTTGAACAAAGATGTACCTTCTGAGCTCGAGTAAATGGATGATGGAAATAAGAAAAATGCCAATTTATTAAGAGCTACAAAGGAAAGGAAAAAGTAAAGAGCCATGATCACCTACATCCTGAAGGGACACAGCTCACAGAAGAAGATTCAGTTAATTTCAACCATGTTTTGTCCTTATTAGTAACTAACTTTCTAATTGTTTTATTAAATATTCAGGTTTCAGAATCTATATTGCATTCATTGATTTTTCTCATAAAATTTTGTATTTTGGAGTAACAGTTTCTTTCATTGAAGATATTCTTATTCATAATAACACTCTGACCTAAAAACTAGTGTATTTTTGGAGCCTTAAGTTTTGACTTCTGGTAATTTTGTATTTCAGTTTTTAATATCTAAAGTTCTAATTATGAATGGAAAATATATTGAAACAAAACAAGTTCAGTTGACCACTGATGACAATTCCAGAACAACGTAACTATAAACAATTTTTTTTCTATCCTCTGCCAGCCACAATGATGGAGAAAGCATTACCTCGAACTATCGCCAGTGAGACACGGTGCAAGAGCCACTCCATTTTGTGAGGCTCGTCCCTTAATCAAGACACCATTGTGCCAATCCTTCGAATAAATGTCATCGAACGAGGGCCAATAATCCCTGAAGTCTCCAATGCCACAGGATTAAAAAAAAATCACTTAGCAAGAGAAGAATATTTAACTATTTTTTTCATCTCTGCATCCCGAGCGATGGATCCTGGCTCAACCAATTCTAATTGTCCAAGAAGTGGTCTTACAGTTTTTTCTGTAACATCTGTTCTAATTCCAGATATGACAGGTCACATTATACAGTGTAACCCGGATATAAGAGAGATTTTATATGGTCCCAAATTAGATCCATACTTACCTAAACAATATAAACCAAACCCGGATATAAGAGACTGCTTCTCCGGTCCCGACAACTCTATTATATCCGGGTTACACTGTATATATAAATTATTTCATATTGTGGAAATATTCTAAAGAATCACAAAGAATTGTACCCAATAACAGAAACCATATCACTTGAAGACTTTCAACAGAAGTAACAACTAAAATGGATAACACATGTAACTTAGAAAAAATAAACATTAGCCATATACAACTGATTTCTTTAATCAATGGTGAAAAATGGCTTTGAATGAATGAAATCTGTAGGTCTTAATGAGTAACATAATTCTTCGAAATATTGTGGAGTCATGCTAAAAATCACAAAGAACTATACACATTAACAGAAACCATATCTCTTGAAGACGTTTGGAAACGGAAATTAGAAGAAAAATGAAATAGCTAAATATTTAGTTCAATTTTTGTTATTTTATATTGTGAAAAATTAAATACTTTAGTGAAATATATGCACAAAATTGAGACTTTGATGGATAATATGTTAGAACCTTTTCAAAAGAAAATTACTCTGGGTTTGTATTACACTGGTAATTCAGGTCAAATGATTGCCTAACGCTTTACTATTTATATTTAAATGCACAGGGTGAATAAAAGGGGTGAAAAAAAGCTAGAGTATTGAAATTGTATTGGAAGGGGAGTAAATAAAATAATCTCAAGGATGCAATTTAATCTCCGCTTTTTTAGTCTCCGAAACACGCATTGTATTATACTCAAGTTGTATTATACAGAAGAAAATACGGTAAGAAAAAAATTCTTTGTAAAAGTTTTTAGAACCATATTTCAATCTATCTTGGTTTGAAGTGAATCTGCTATAGTGATTCTAATAAAAAAAGTAAAAGTACCAATCATTGCTCTTTCTTTTTCACTCTGAGTTTCCATTTTATCAGGCTCCCAATTCTTTAAGTTCCAAAAATGCACCAGAGAAAAACTGATAATAGGAAGTGTTTTTCTATTCTTTTGGGGTTTGTTCTTTTTATGAATTCCATTTGTATATTGGTTCAAGCATTTAAAGCACCATTTTGATTCCTGGATTGCCTCAGAGGATTTGGGAAAGGCAAAATTCTTCGGAGAAGAACATTCTCCAACAATGCCACACAACTGAGTAGCCTTTCTATCAGGAAGAATTATTAACTGTTCACATTTGTTTACCTGACCTCCATTTTTTTTTGTTATTCTACTGAATGGGAAAACTGTTCAATAATGTATACTTTTAGCTGCAATACGTCCTTAACCCAGTAAAAGATATGCTTTATGAAAGAAAAGAAACAAAAAACAGAACTTTGCTACTTATTCCACAAATAATGGCTGCAAATAAAACGTGGAAGAAAATACTTTTTATGATGAGTGTCTAAGATTGAAGTATTAATGATTAGCCATCACTATTACTGCTATGACATGAAATAAATGCATGTAGTGTGTTTACACTCTCATTCACTTTGGATATTATAAGTGAAAACTTACTCCAGACTGATGACCATATCTAAGAAGGGATATTACTCACAATTTGTATTGCTGGAATTTTTAAAAAAATACTTAAATTTTTAAAAATTAAAACTCAAAAAAGTCCAAAAAAAATTAAGAAGTAGTTAAACAAAAAAATTATATTAAAATTAAATTAAAAAATTATAAAAATTTAAATAAAAAATTAAATAAAAGAAATAAAATAATTCAAAATGATTAAATTAAAAAAATTAAAATTAAAAATTAAATTAAAAAACATTTAAACTCCATGTAAATGGGATATCATTCATTGCTGGAGTTTAAGAAACCAAATTAAATTTTAAAAACAGAAAGCTTAAATATTCGGAATTTAATTTCTACTTCTAAGACTGCTTTTGTTTTATTTAACTAAAATGAATAATTTTAGTTAAATAAAACAAAAGCAGTCTTCTCATTATTTAACTTGTGGAAATTGTTTTATTTTTTAATCATTATCCACAAAAAAACAAATGGGTCCTAAATATTATTTCTTAATTAATTTCACAATATTTTATATAGATAAGTCTTCTCAAATATTTACTTTTGGGGTTGTTATATTAAGCGTTATGATGGCAAAACAAAGAAGAAATGATAAAGTTTTAAGAAATAAACAATTGTATTAGCATAAAATATATGACAAATGGTAAATTGACATAAATGTCTCTTGTTAAAAGAAAAAGATAAGTAGAACTGTAAAAGTTGTCCACGGAGATGTACGATAGGAGAGAGAGGGTGAGTTGTGAATTACTGGAGGACAGCCTTTGGCAAGTTGTCTTTGGAGATGAAAGGTTGTATTCTGATTAGCATTGTCAATCCTGGCTGTTGCACAATCCGACTGCCGGAGATGTTCCTCTGATGGACTTTTATGTCTTTTTCCTTGGTTCATATCAGATCTAATTTTTATTTTGTTTCTTTAGGCAGGAGTAGGTGCTATTGGGTGGAGATTCTGGACTGTATTTTTCTTTGAGTGTGTAAGTAAAATTGAAGCTATGTGAGGAGCCAATGCACAGTTGACAGAATTTTTAGTTCAGTCTTGGGTTTCAGAGTATTCATATCTGGCCAGTGGTGGAAATTTGTGTAACATGAATCAGAAGATCTGGTTTGGGAAGATCAGAACAGGGTATTGTACACATTTTTGTTGTTATCATTAGCTATGATAACAGATTTGACATTTTCATGATGAAAGATCAGCTTCTGACTAACCAATCCCACATGCTTTTCATTGATTGCTGACTTTAATCAGTCCAACAGGAAACAGTAATTGTCTGAATTCAACATCTGATTTTTCAGAATGTCCGTTCCAATCAGACACTTCTACTTCATCTACTTCTCCAGATACAGATCAAATTTTGAAATGGTTAACAATGTCTCATTTCTTTTTTTTTTTTCAGCATTTCAAAAATGTATTGCTGGTAATGATTTTTCTTTGAAAGTTTATTTCTGACAATAAGTTTTTTACAAAAATATATTGCTAGTATTAAAACCTATTTTTAAACATTTTGACCCCAGTTTGGGGGTTAATTATTTGCCCGTAGTTGGGACCCTAACAGGTGCTACCACCCCGGGTTAGATTGAACCTGGGAACACCAGCAATTAAGAGGTGGTACCACATTCCTCAAAGCCTCCTGATCAGAGGCTGTTGGACATAGTTTATCGTCTTACCCAGGACATGGATGTAGTTTATCATCATACCCAGGACAATTTAGTACTGCAATATCCATAGATATGAGTAATGGAATTAAAACCCTGGACCCTACAAGAGTAGACTCTTGTAGGATCCAGTTTGGGATTCCCAGATTAATATACACCAGATGGTTCAAAACTCAATATGATATAACAACAACAAAGATCAGGAAAATAGGCTGAATATAAATAGTAAAAAATAACTTTTATATACCTTTATTGTATCAAATACCCTGTCTATAAATGATTTGTTACCCAATATCCTAGATCTTAGGCCCGAACCTTTTTTATCTTTTTTTTCTAAATTTTTCTTAGTTTATGATTTCTGACATTTTTTTAAAAAAATTACTGAGTATTTTTTTTATTGCAGTGTTTGCTAACCTTGATACACTTTGCCTTGGAAAGATTCATGGCTACTTTTGCTTTCTTCTGTTCAGTGCAAACCACAAAACAACTTTCCAGCTGTCTTTTTTAGAAATATATAAAAGGAAATTGTTTCATGTGAGGAGAAATGGATTCTTTAAAGTCATAATTGAATTGTCCTTCAAGCACAGCCCTTCATTTGGATCTGTCTTAGATTCTTGGATTCAATTGAAATTTACTGACATTATATTGTTTATTTTTTTTATACTCAGTTCTGTTACTGTTTTCTAAAATTCTTTTGTACATAACAATAAAAACAAAGTGAAAAATAAACTAAGTTTACTTCCATTTCTATCTAGTGATAAGATTTTATCCACATCTATCTATACCATGAAATGGATTAAATCCAACAATTATTATTCAGGCTGGTAAATGTAATTAATAATGTTTAATTAAAAAAAAGAGAACGTTTACTTAAATAAACGGTATCTATAAAAATAATGTATAAACAGAAAATATATATTAATGCAACATTTCTTTTAAACATGCTTCATTGAATAAGACAAACAAGGAAAATTTAGTTAATTTATTACTTAGTTTTGCAAAATACTTAATTTTCTTTAATTGGTGGGAGTAAGGATATATATATATATATATATATATATATATATATATATATATATATATATATATAAGGTTGGTGCAAAAATAATGACGTAATAATGTCGTTTTTTGACGTCATTATTTTTGCACCAACCTAATATATATATATACACACACACACACACAAAGAGTGTGTGAGGGGTAAACTGTTGACATTTTATATTTTTGATTTTGTCAACGGCACTGTTTAGTAGGATCAGTTGGACATCGTCTGTAAGAAAAAGATCACTATGACTCAATTCAGTCTGCTAGAAATTTGGGAACCACATGCTGTACTGCTTGGCATCGCGCCAGAAGTTCCAATATAAATATTTCATAGTTTTTAAGGTGTCAATCTGAGGACAGTGCAGAGGATTTGAGTCTAATGGTGATTACAAAGGTGTTTGGAATGATCACTGTTGGAGAATGCATATTTTCTATTAAATTTCTCAAAGATTAAATGTAATTAATATTATTTAATTAAAAAAAAAAGAGCATTTACTTAAATAAATTGCATCAAAAAATTAAAAACATTTATCTATTGAAGAGATAAAATATCCAAATCACTTGGCACAATAATCATTGAAGAACAGTTTCCACACACTCTTAGCGCCTCTGAAATTCTTAAGAACATAAGAAAAACTTTTAAAAATTTTCCTTGCCTGTTGCAGTCAATGAAACATGTATAAAAGAAAGGTTGCTGCCCAAATAAACTATATACTAGTGTGCCCATGCCATTAAAATTGACAGCAAAAAGGAATGTATTATAAGTAATATTGAAAGTAATTTTTGTTTATTCCAAGTAAAATTTTGTAATTTGAAATAGTCTAACATTAATAATTGAACAGTGTGCAATTTATAAATCAGGAAAGATATCCGTATTTTATCTTCATAAATGTTACATATTTCAAACTAAATTTTTTTTTACTGTAAAAGTTCTAAAAAGCACAACATTTTTTGTGTAAACTTTGGAACGTCTAAGTAGTTCTTGACAGTTTGTAGATCCAATCTGTAAGTTCAGAGTCTGGGAAAGAAGGAGATTGCTACATGCACACACAAAAAAAAAATAGTTAAAATTTAGTTCTTACTGCGAACTGTGTTGCCATTGTTTGTGGTGGTCTCTTTGTAGTTTGTCAGCATGGTGGCTTTTTGCGTGTGGACGTGAATTGGGTCTTAACTTCAGCACATCTCAGGTCAATATTTTTCACACTGCTCCTTAATTGTTGCACACAAAAAGAGAACTTTTATATATATATATATAATAGTGTATTATATATCTCATTAAATAGATAAAGATGTCTATATCTATCTATCGATCTCAGGCTGTCTCTTTGTTTCTATTTATCAATTGACTATTTCAGCGTTCATTATCTATCTCAGTCTCATCATTATCTATCACAGTCTCTTCATTATCTAATTGTCTCAGTCTCTTCATTATCTATCTCAGTCCCTTATCTATCTCAGCCGTCATTATCTCAGTCTCTTCATTATCTATCTCTTTATTATCTATCTCAGCCTTCATTATCTCAGTGTCTTATCTATCTCAGTCTCTTCATTATCTACCTACCTATCTCAGTCTCTTATCTATCTCAGCCGTCATTATCAATCTCAGTCTCTTCTTTATCTATCTCAGTTTCTGATCTATCCCACTCTCTTCACTCATCTCAGCTTTCATTATCTCAGTCTCTTCATTATCTATCTTTCTATCTCTTCGTTATCTGTCACAGTCTTCATTATCTATCTCCGTTTCTTCATTATCTCAGTGTCTTATTATCTCAGACTCTTCATTATCTATCTCAGTCTTCATTATCTATCTGTCTCTTCTTTATCTATTATCTATCTATCCCAGTCTCTTTATTATCTATCTCAATTGAAGTTTCTGAGACACATAATGAGGAAAGAAGGCTAGGAGAATTAGACATTCATAGACAGTAATGGACAGAGAATAGCATTGATTAACCTACTTAACGAGCTTGTGGAAATAGATAGCAAAACATGGATTGGGAGGGATAGCAAAAAGATAAACCTTACCAAAACCTGGAAAGGATAGAAAATTATGGAGAGACATGATCTGAAAGGACACAGTACATCGAATAAAATATTGTTTTAAAGATATGTATGGTCTCTCATACTTTTATACTCCTTTGAATAAACTTGAATGTTGGACATTGTGTACCTCTCTAAAGAGATGTATGGCATCTCATACAAGTAAACTTGAACCTCAGTGGTTGTGTAGCTTTTTTTTTATTTTGTTAGTTCTCCCAATACAAGGCCAAAGTGTCACTCAATGTAGAGGGTTACTGATTGAGATTGCTGTAATAGGGAAGGGGTAGAATAGATATTAGTTGACCCTGCACCTGAAAAGACCAAGATTGTAGTTGTCAGTGAAGCATTCTCTTGAGAGTTTGTTCCACAAAGTAACAGTTCTGGAGAAGAAGCTGTCTGCATGGAACTCACTCATTACCAAAAGAACACTAAGGAATTCGAGGTGATTTGACAATGGGGACAGGGCATAGTGGGTCCGAGTTGTGAAGGTCTGAACTTGTGAAACTAAGGAATATAACTAGTCCAAATATTTACCATAATAATAGTGATAAAATAGTGTGGGGCTAGCAATGTTTTGTCTGTGGGATAAGGGTTGCAGGGTGGAGAATAATTAATCACCGAAAAGGTCATATATAACCACTTTCAACTCTGCTGTGGCTTGACGCAGCTCAGATATGATAGCAATACTCCCTTCTTGGTCTGATCTGACTCTTGTAGGGATAGAGCATGGCAGTGGGAGTCTGGTATTTTCCGAACTGATTACAGGAACCAACCATTCTTCCAACATTATTTGCAATGACATGAATATACATGTTCCATTTGAGGGCAGGGTGAGCTTTAGACTTAGCAGATGTTGAAGGCAAGGTGCCTCTTTCAAGGTATGACCACTCATCAGGGTTAGGGCAGGATCAGGGTCTGCTTGGTACCTCTCTTTAAAGTGAGGTATGGGGTTGCATTTGAGTAAACTCGAATATCAGACATATATATATATATATATATATATATATATATATATATGTGTGTGTGTGTGTGTGTATATGATAAATATATATATATATATATATATATATATATATAAAAAAAACCCTAGTGAACCAGAACCTACCTACCTACCATGGTTTCACCTAGCAGATCTTAAGGGTACTACTGGCTGTAGTACCCTGAATATCCACTAAGTGAAACTGTGGTTGGTAGGTTTTGGCTCACTAGTTGTTATAGATATGCTTTACTTAGTGTATTAAGAACTTTTACATTTTTACTTGGTTGGTGTTTTTTCTTTTGACTAGGCATTGCGGTGATGAGTATTTTTGACCAATACGAATGTCTTTAGTCTTTTTTTTTTTTTTTTTTATTGAATTTTTTCACTGATATCAGTTTGTTCAAATATATTTCCATTTATTAAAATGTATTATATGGGTTTTTATTCACAACAATTGAGTATTGGTATTAAAATTATATATATATATATATATATATATATATGAAGAAATATAAGGTGTGCTATATTTATGGGATAAAGTGCTCAATATCAGAGATTGATCATATATAAATATAAATATAAAAGTGAACATGATGTCAACACTCAGAGGCGACAGGCTGTTTCATGCTAGGAGCAATCATCAGGCCACACATGCTGGATTTTTCCTTGACTGTTGATATATATGGGTCAGTGGTGCATTGTGGGTAATCTATTTGGGTGGTTATATTTGTTTGCGTTAATTTATTTGTTTTTAATTTTCATTTTGTATTATTTATTCTTTTCGCTTGTTAATGTTTTATTAACATAGTAAAAAAACTTTATATATATATATATGATAAAAATGAAAGATGATCCACGAGTGCTTCTTATAGGCTGGTTAATAAAATTTGAGGAAATATTCCTCAAATTTCATTAACCAACCTATATATATATATATATATATATATATATATATATATATATATATATATATGGGAATAACATATATTTAGGCAGCAAGTATTCATCCATCAAACAAGCTTCATTAAAAAGAACCAACAAGGTCTGTGATTAATTTTTCATTGTATGTTTCAATTTTTGGATAAGTGATATTGGTGTTTGAAGTTGTGGAAGTTCTGTTCGAAGTTCATATTTTGTTATTTTTGCTCAAGTATTTTTGACTTTCAAGTCAATATCAAGAACTGATGTGGTGTCTGTGTGGTAGTTAGATTTCCTTTGTCTGCATTCTGGTATTCTTTGGGAAGCTGGATATTTGAAATTATACAATTAATGCTCATACATATTTTATTATAAAAACAAAAATGAAAATTTAAATTAATAAATAAATAAATTCCTTTTATGCAGCCTCATTTGCAATAGCCATTATGCATGACGTCACACTAGAACATTTCGAACATCCAGAACTTTGGGCACAATACTCAACAACTTACCAGGAAAGTGGAAAAAATACAATAAAAAATTAAACCGACAAACCTTATCAGTTCTTTTTAAGCAAAATTGTTTGAATATATTAATCAATTCACCCCAAGTAAGACAATAATACCCGAAGATGCAGCACGGGGTTACTGAGAGTGAAAGAAGATGAGATTTTGAAAGGAACTGGAAATCAAGTCTTAAACAGAAAACAAGAGATAAACCTCTACTCCTGTTCCAAGGACCAGATTATGTATATATATGTAAAGACAAAAGAAAAAATTCTTTTAAACTATGCATTTTGTCCTCTGATGTACTTTATCAAGGCAAATGTCATCAAAGGATGAAACACATTGGCAAATAAAAGTATTCCTTTTGTCTTTATTCCTATTGTGTGTGTGTGTATATATATATATATATATATATATATATATGGGACTTGTCGAACTCTCTTTTGGCTCATGCTTTCTAGCCAACTTTGATCATCAAAATTTTAATGTAATGCCAATTGCTCACTAATAAAGATTTGAGAAGAAAATCCAGCAAGAAAGAGAAAAGAAAAGAAAGAGAGAATAAAAGAAGAAAAAGACATGAAGAATGAACAATGAAGGAGTTGGAAAAAGTAGGTAAATAAAAGAAAAAATTCAAGAAGAAAATCCATGAAGAAAAAAAGAGATGAGACAAGATTTGGTGGAGAGAAAAGAAAGAGAGAATAAAAGAAGAAAAAACATAGAAATTAAATAATGAAAGAGTTGGAAGAAAAAGGAAATAAAATATCTTCTAGAAGAAAAACAAGAGAGAAATAGAGAAGGAGTAAAAACAGAAAGAAAGAAAAGTGATAAATTTATGCATGAACACATAAACACAATTTTTTGTTTATGTATATATGCATACATAGAGAATATTGAATGAAGCCCATGTGTGCCATGTGTATATGGAATAGGATGATGATGATAATGATGGTGACAAATCTCCCTCAGGAATGGCTGTACCTGTGCTAAGGCTCAGTTGCTGTACTCTGCTCACAGATACTGGTTAAAATCACATTAGCAGCTAAATAATGTTCTATAATTTAGCCATTTACTTCTGCAAAACTTCACAAATAATGCATGCTGACTTGAATACAAGAGCAGAGCTTTTAAAGTATCAAAATCAATGGTGTATTTAACTTCTCCCAGCATGCCTCACATTCAGATTTGCTTTCCCAACTTCCTCGTTTTATTGTTGTTTCTCAGTCTCTCTCATTTTTTTTTTTTTTTACCTTCTTCTTTTTTTTATCTTCTGCATTTTCTGTTTGCTTTCAGTTCATCTCTCACCTCTTTCTTTCTTAATTCCAATCTTTCCTCGCTCAAACCAAACCCACTTTCTTAAATCTCATCTTTTGTTCCTCTATTTTCATGCAGAGAAGAAATAAAATATTAATTGGCAAAAAGATAAGAAAAAAAAGAAGGAATTGTTCAAGAGGGTTTACAGAAAGTATATGTTGTAAAAAAAAAAAAAAAAAAAAAAAAAAAGTGATAAAAGAAAAGTGATATGGAGTATTAAAGAAGAAATGGTGAGATCAAATCTGAAATTTAAAAATAAATAAAATAAATAAATGGGTCAGAGGTCACTATAAGAAAGGAGAAAACATTTTTATTTTTTCATATTTTTAACTAATTTTTTGTTTTTTTTGTTTTGTTTTTAGCTCAGTCCATTTTGAATAATAATAATAATAATAATAATGATAATAAAAAAGATTAAAAATTTCTTTCTTTTTATATTAGAACATAAGAAAAATGAAAAAAAAAATTGAAGGAAAAAGTCGAATAAAAAAAAAAAAAAGAATTGAAAAGAAATCAAAAGACAATGAATTTAGGCTTTTATTTTAGTTATTTCTCAATACATTCATTTTTTTTTTCCAAAAAAACCAGACAACATCAACTTTACCACAGTAACCATTACAGCTTATTTGACAACAATGGAGAAATGTAGAGCTTTCCATTTTTAACTCCCCCTTCCCCATCTTTTTTTTTTTCTTTTTAATTTTTATTAATTTATATTTTGGTCCACCTTTTTGTACATCTGCTTTCATAATGTTACTTGCGTTCATTTTTCTTTTACTTTTTTTTTTATTACCTTTCTTGCTTTTGTTTCTGCACACTTTCGATTTTTCTGCTCATCCCTCTTAATTTTCAAAGAAAAAATGTTTCAGCATTGCATTCTTATATTTTATATTTCTTCTTATCTCTTCCTTGTCCATAAATTTCATTCCTTATTTTTCCTTCCTCTTTGTTTTATTTTTTTTTCTTTTTCAATTTTATTTATTCATTCTTACTCTGGGGTTTCTTTTCACATAGTTTCGTTTCCCTGGTTACATGACAGCTCAAGTGAGATGCTTTCTAGAAAAATATCGATTCACCCTTCATCTTTACAACCAAATTTTATCTAAAAATCCATTTTTTTAGCCTTTTTTTTAAACTTTGAAAAGAGACATTTACTTAAGCACAAAAAAACAAAACAAGACTAAGAAAAAAGTGCACAAGAAAGATCTTACCTGGATTATTATTGGATGGAGAGGCAGACATGTTGTGTACACAGCAGACACTCAACACTTCAGCAGAAAATATTCTTGTGATGTACTTTTAATGCCTTCAATGTCAAATGGTGTGGTATCACTCATAGCAACCTGAAATATTCAAAATTCAATGAGGACAAATCCTTTCTTGATTCCCTAAATTATAATGAGTTCAAGATAATAATATAACATTTCAAAGGATCTATTGAAAGGCTGTGTTTGTGAAGAAAAACTTAAAATCCATACAAATTAAGATTTGGTAAAATGAACAATTTAGACAAATTCAAATTAGAATGGAAACATTATTAAGGAAACATTCTATTAATTAATCAATTTCAAACAAAATATATCATCTTTGGCAATCTTAGACCTTTTGTACGCACAGAAAAACACTATTTTAACTATCTTCACTTCTCAGTTGTTTTAAAAAATGAGGATTTGAATTGTAATAAAACCTAAACAAATGAAGAAAGTGATTTTCTACATCATTTTTGTTCTTGAGAATTTACAACAAAATTATTAAACATTATTAGATTGTTTATTTACAAGAATAATTTTATATTTATAACATTCTAAAAGCTAATATAATTAAAACTAATGCAATATTTATCATCAATTTATAAAGAAATAAATATGAACATTTTTTTATTCATAAATTTATAAAAATTTATTAAATTATTAAAATATGTGAAGCAACTATAAGGAAATTTTTATTATTTACTATTTTACAAATTTAAAATCAATTAGCAAATAGCCAATGTTTTGCCAATCATTTCAATAAACAACCTAATAAATAGATAATGTTTATTATTTTTGTGGCAAATTCTCAAGAACAAAGAAAATGTATTAATCAATTTTCATATATTTAGGTTTTATTAGAATTTTAATAATGGTTTTTTAAAACACTAAACACTGCCAAGTTGTGAAGGTAGATAAAATAGAAGTGGAAAAAACATCCTTTTGACATTCTGTTTCTTTTGCAGGCACAAGTTTGTCATCTTTTTATGAAAATTATTAATAAGATACACTATCCCTACTGAGTGGATAGCAATTTAAAAGAAAATTTAAATAGCTGCTAATTTATGGTGAAACATAAAAATGTTACAGCATTTAAAGTATATATAAAATAATTAATCTCCAAAAAGGACAAAATTTATTAAGAATTAAAAAGGAAAAGAAATTATGGAGAGCCATAATCACCAACGCCCTGAAGGAACACAGCATATTACAGAATAACAAAGTCCAAAGTTTCAATATTTGACTATATTTTTCAGATAAGGCATTGTAATTATTTACATTGTTGGGACTGTTGTTCTCATCTTTATTGCCATATTCATGAAGTTCAGTCTATTGTATGCTCCATCCTTCTTCAGACACATAATCCAGTGGATATAAGTGTTGGCTGGATCCAGTGACTTAACCCAAAGAATTTTGAGTTCAATACTTGGGTACTGCAGTGACAAAAAAAAAAAAACTTGGAGAGTTGAGTTAAAGGGAGATAACTGAGACATCCAGAAGAGAACTAGAATAATCTATCCCAGTGGACAAAATAAAGTTCGAAATTCCAATCAGCTGAAAAAGGCTGGAGTGTACAACAGCCGAAACATTGTGAATATGGCAATAAAGATGAGGACAACAGTCCCAACAATGTAAGTAATTCCAAAATTTCAGCTTTTAAATATATTAAGTTAATAGAAATGTTATACTTTTCAAATAACATGCATTAGAATAGAGCTAAGCATTTTTCTGTTAAAAATTTGTGTATTCTTGTGTTCACTACTGTGTTCACATGTCATGTATAAATAATTGGCAATGTATCAAATAGCCAGTTTAAGAAACTCTCTGAGATCAAGTGGTAAGAGGAGTCATTAAGAAATCTTCCTGTGTCAAGTCTGTTTCCAGTCTTATGAAAACTGTCTTTATAAGAAGAGAAGAAGTAATTCAAGTAACAGTTCAAGTCATATTAGTAAAAGGAGTCATTTTCCTGTGTCTAGTTTATTTCTTGTACCAAAAATATTTTAATGAGAAGAAACTGGAGAAAAAAAAAACAAAAAACTTGTATATGTGTTTTTCGTGGAGTAAGTAATGGCTGCTCCAGTTACTGCTATGGAGTAACTACTTATTCAAGATGTTGCATACCAAGACAGAGAATATTTGGAAATTTTGAAAGCAAGATGGAAACTTCTTGGACATATTTTGCAAATGGATCCAGAATTTCCAGCTAACAAAGCCAGAGATTTTTACTTTGAAAAGACTGACTTCAAAAAGTTCAGAGGTCATCCACTATATTCACCATGCTGGACCAAGACATTCAAAGAACAATGTAGAAAGATCCATTTTCCTTTGGAGAAGTTTACAATCAAGGAAGATCTGCAATGAATGTGCAAACTCACAGAGGACAGAGAAGGCTGGAAAAATATCGTCAAATCAGTATACAATGTCACTGAAGATGAGAGAACATGTTCATTCATGACCTCAAATTGAAACAGTTTTGATGATGAAATCACTTCAACTATTTCTGTTTTATAAAAAAATGGATTTACATGTAATCTACTTTCTTCTTTTACTTTCCTTTTTCAAGTTGAAGAAGTTGAAATGGTAAAATTTTCACTCCCTCAAACTTCCATGACTGAACGGAAAGAAGGCATTTTTTGCATGCAGCAGATACTCAACACTTCAGCAGGAACTATTCTTGTGTTGTACTTTTAATGACTTCAATGGTAAATACAGCAGTATCACTGATAGCTATCTGAAATGTTTCAAGTTGAACGAGGCTGAATAGTTCTTGGTTCTTGCTATCCAAAATTAAAATGTGTTCAATATTCACAAAACATTTTGAAGAAACATTGTAATATCAAATTTCTTAAATATCTAACAAAATGTAGAAATTGGTAGAAAAAAAATAACAGAGAAATATGTTTTTGTTTTTTTGTGAAGGGATACGAACGCTGAAACAAGCACTTACAAAAACATTGTCCAAAATTAGGATAAAAAGAGAAAATGCTTCTATAGGTCATCAGTATCTGACAAAATGATTTTCTAAATAAATATCAGACTATAAATTAGATGCCAAATTTGCTATCATTTTTAAAAAAAAATATTTTATGTGGGGTCTTCCAGTGTTCATTGAATGCATTCATCAGATTCATAGTCTGAAAGGCCATTGATTTTACATTCTTGAATGTTCATGTAGTGTCTCATGTGGTGGCAAATTGCAATGTCTGAGAGGCAGACATAAACACAGATGTTGCATGTACAAGCCCGTCACAATGATATTAATGTGTTGTTGTCCTCCTGTTATATGCATTTTCTTCTTGTTCTCATGGCTTCTCTTTGATGAGCTAAATTGGTTTCATATATGAACAACCAACTAAAAAGTGATGACTGTCATTTAAGTTAGTGTCTTCCTGGAGCAAAGTTGTTATTAAATGTCATGAGAATATGCTGCAAATAACATCTGTCTTTTCATTCTATGTCTCTTTCTCCATGTCTATCACAGTCTGTTCCCTGGCTCAGTCTCTTCATTATCTATGCCAAACTCTTCATTATCTATGTCAATCTCTTCAATATCTCTTCATTATCTATGTCAATCTCTTCATTATCTCTTCATTATCTATGTCAATCTCTTCATTATCTATGTCAATCTCTTCATTATCTCTTCATTATCTATGTCAATCTCTTCATTATCTCTTCAATATCTCTTCATTATCTATGTCAATCTCTTCATTATCTCTTCATTATCTATGTCAATCTCTTCATTATCTCTTCATTATCTATGTCAATCTCTTCATTATCTCTTCATTATCTATCTCAATTTCTTCATTATCTCTTCATTATCTATGCCAATCTCTTCATTATCTGTCAATCTCTTCAATATCTCTTCATTATCTATGTCAATCTCTTCATTATCTATGCCAATCTCTTCATTATCTGTGTTTTCATTCTCTTCATTATCTCTTTATTATCTATGCCAATCTCTTCATTATCACTTTATTATCTATGCCAATCTCTTCATTATCTATGTCAATCTCTTCATTATCTATGTCAATCTCTTCATTATCTATGCCAATCTCTTCATTATCTGTGTTTTCATTCTCTATCAACATCTTCATTATTCATCTCTTCATTATCTGTGTTAGTTTCTTTATTATTTATCCATCTATCTATACGTTTTCATTATTTATCTATATCAGTCCGTTCATTATTTTTCAATCTCTTTTCATTATTTATCTCTGTATAAGTCTGTTCATAATTGAATTTGATTTTGCATGCTTGAAAGTAAGACTCTCATATATTCAGTATATAGACAGGGAATAATCTATTCTTACAACAACCTGGCAAAGTTAAGCCAAGTTAAAGAAGAAGAGGATTTCCATATGCTAACTCAACCACTGAGGCCATTTTTATTACTCATCTGATGTTCTTATGGGATTCCCAATTTAAACATGGCCTTGTGCCATATTATTTTCAGTCTGTATACAGACAGAATATCTTTTGAAACAAGATATTTATCTTGCATGTTCAACATGTTTAAACTTGTACCAAACATAGTTCATTAAATGTTTTTTCTCAAAAGATATCCATAGAGAATTTATTTTATAGTAAATGCTGAATGTTTGTCACCATAATGTTCGTTGAATTCAATAAGTGTCTTATCTCAAAAACCATTCACAGGGAATTAATTCCAAAGTGAGTGTTTAATTTTAGTTCTTAAATGTAGAAGACATGCAGCATTTTTATTTAGTGCTTTTGTTTGTTTGTTTGTTTTTTTTGCAAGAGTATTCCTCATAATATTATTCAGAGAAATTTCTGTGATGTACAAGAATACTTTTCATGACAAAATTAGATTGATCTTTC
Organism: Acanthosepion lycidas; assembly: GCA_963932145.1. Taxonomy (NCBI): domain Eukaryota; kingdom Metazoa; phylum Mollusca; class Cephalopoda; order Sepiida; family Sepiidae; genus Acanthosepion; species Acanthosepion lycidas. Next base: position 56,693,489 of record OZ010606.1, on the reverse strand, counting down.
ATAAATTATTTATACTAATTTGGAGAAAAGGGTTGCATTATGTAATTTCGATTAATAGTTTTTGTCAAACATCACTTTCTTCGGTGCATCCTTTTACCCTATAAGTGGGGGTTGTGAGAATGCCCCGGGGCTGCTACAAATTAAACCTTGCATGCTCATTCTTTGATAAACAGATTTTAATGCCATAAACGGCTCCTGAATTGCAAATTTTAAAGATGCAAACTTCTATTACGGAATGTTTTAATTCACTTTAACGATTCAATTGAGAAAAATTGCAGAATGCAATATGCAATTGAATAATATGTTAATTAACAAAGACATTTTAATTTTCCTGATCAAATGGCAACAAAGAGATGCATTTACATGAAAGGAATGGAAAGAAAGACTGGTTGAATGAAATTAGAAATACAACCGATGCCAAGTCTTGAAGACAATCAAGGATGGCCTATTTTAAATATTTGAGAAGGACCGTTAAATAATGGCTCCATTTTCACTTTCCATCTTAATTTGACAAATGTATCCTTATTTCTTTGGTTATTTGGAGTTGTGAAACTCAAGTTTGGAATTTATCTAACAGATCAAGAATGAAATTCAATTTTTACCCTTAATTTTAATTTTGCACTTTGTTGTTGTTGTTGTTTAATATCCCACAGTCAAAGACCATTTTAAAAAAGATAGCAACAAAGAAAGAAATTTTAACAATAGCTATTTTTTTTAATTGCTTTTAATGTCTGAAGTTATTTTGAGCAGAGATGTTGAAGTCAAAACAGAAAATGACATTATGAAATATAATTTCTATTTTAAATTTATTAGGTTGTATCAAAAGTATTTATTAGAGTGTACAAAAAGTATTTATTATGATGTACAAAAAGTATTTATTAGGGTGTATCAAAAGTATTTATTAGGGTGTACAAAAAGTATTTATTAGAATGTACAAAAAGTATTTATTAGGGTGTACAAAAAGTATTTATTAGGGTGTATCAAAAGTATTTATTAGGGTGTATCAAAAGTATTTATTAGGGTGTACAAAAAGTATTTATTAGGGTGCACAAAAAGTATTTATTAGGGTGTATCGAAAGTATTAGAGTGTATTAAAAGTATTTATTAGGGTGTATCAAAAGTACTTATTAAGGTGTACAAAAGGTATTTATTAAAGTGTACGAAAAGTATTTATTAGGGTGTATCAAAAGCATGTATTAGGATATATCAAAAGTATTCCCATTTTTTTTAATTCTTCTGAGTAGTTCTCTAGGTTTTTAACATCAAAATAATTTTGACAAGCAACAAAAATCAAGACAAAATTTATGCTATGAAAAACAATTTCACTTTTTATTTGGTGTGTATCATAAGCATTCCCAGGTTTTAATCACTTGCGAATGCTTGTATGTTTTTAAGATTATACAATCTCCCCAATGGATGAGAAAAAAAAAAAAAAAACTAGAGGCAGTAGAAATGTGATTCTACAGAGGGATACTGAAAATTCCTTGAATGGAGCAAGTAAGCAACAAAAAGAAAATGGCAACAGAAAGAACACTTCCTTTCAGAATCAGGAAATTCCTCAGGCACATGAAGAGAGAAGGCCAAGAAAACTCAACCCTCACAGGGCATATTAAGGGCAAGAGAGATAGAGGAATGCAGCAAACTACTTATCTGATGAGCTCGTGTGAATGTATGGCAGAATAGGGGTGCTTAGAAAAGGGAGTAAAACTGCTGAGCCACACAAGATAGGAAGTTATGGTGAACCTTCATCACCTATATTCCCAGACCAAAATAAATTATTAAATAAATGATCCGAGCTCATCTCAAAATGTAGACATGAAAACAAATTTTTACTACATTATTTAAAATTGAAAACTGAAAAAAAATAAAATAAAATAAATAAACAAAATGACAATAAAATAAGTAAAATAAATTAACCCAAACAAATTACCAAATCACACCCATTAGAACAGACGAAATAGAATAAAAAAAATAAAAAACAAAATCAATGAACCTAAATAAATAAAGAAAACAAATTAACAAACCATTCTGACCAAAATATTAGACTATAAAAATCAAACCAAAAATTGGACAAAAAATATAGCTATAACTGTTTATAACAATAAAAAAAATACTATGTTACTTAAAAATTGAAAACTGAAAAGATTGAATAAAATAATGACACTATAATAAATAAAAAATAAAATTAATTAATATATTAAATAATAAATAATAAATTAATCTAAATTAATTCAAATAAATAAATAAATAAATAAATAAACTAACAAACCGATCCCAATAAATTAACCGTTAGATAAAAACAAATAAAGATAATCAATCCAAATAAATAAATGAAATTATAAACAAATTAAAAACTGCTCCTACCAAATAGTTAGAATGAACTACCACAATCAACCCCAAAATTGAAGAAATAGCTTTACCTTCCCAAACCAAAACAAAACTATTAAATAAGCGATATAAACAAATTTTTACTATGTGAATAAAACACCGATTAAATAAATAAATAAATAAATAAATATATAAGATAAGAAATAAAAATAAAAAATAAAAATAAATAATAACAAGCAAAATAATTTAACCCAAATAAATAAATAAATGAACAAATAAATGACTTCCGGCAAAATAACCACCAAAATAAACTACCCACAAAGCACCACTGACCTGTATATATAAATAGCCGAGAAAAAAAAACAACACTTGTGGCCTGATGATTGTGTCTAGCATGAAACAGCCTGTCACCTCTAAGTGTTGACGTCAATGTTCACTTTTATATATATATATATATATATTATGCATTGAGAGTGTGCTAATCTCACAGCTCTCATTAGTGAATCTAAGACTGGGGCCATATGTTATTTCACTAATCATTGTAAAAACAATAATCATACATTAGAGAATACAAGCTGGTGCAGAAAATGACAAGAACTTACTTTAAGTTAGCTGCTTAAAAATTCACAGATCCCAACAACTTTAATGTGTGTGCGTGTGCATGCATGTTGTGTATATGTAAGCTATCAAACTAGGCATATCAATGCAACCCACAATATCAGAAAATAATACACCTCACAAACTACATAAAAATGGACTTATATATATATATATATATATATATCTATGTGTGTGTGTGTGTGTGTGTGTCTACGTATTGCATGGTGGTGTAGGTATGTATGTGTGTGGGAATGTATATGAGGGTGTACTTATACATTTCTGGGTATATACAGGTATATAGGCATAGTGGTATGTATATTATATACAAGGGTATGTGTTGATGAGTATGTATACCAGGAATAAAAATTGGGCTCCAACACATGTATATGCCTGAGTAGATCTATGTGTGGGCACACATATGTAAAAAAAAAATATATATATATATATATATATATATATATATATATATATATATATATGTGTGTGTGTGTGTGTGTATGTGTATGTGTGCGTGTGTGTGTGATATAAAAAGGAAAAAGGACAATAGGAAAATTGTACGTAGTTTTAGCCAACCAACGTGTTTCATCCACTGTTTATGTTTTTCAAGGCGTAAAAAAAAAAAAATGAATTTATTTGAACAAAGTATCTATAAACAAAAAAGAAAATATTGTTAGTTACAAGAAGAATTTAGAAACACATATATATTCATTGGGTCAACTGAAAAATCATGTCCTTTATTTTTATGTTTGAAATTATTGTTTGGATTGTTGTGAAGATGGATTAAAACATTTTCTTTTGATTTCTTGATATATTTGTTGTGTACATTGGCTTGGTAGGAAAGGTGAGATTGTGAAAAAAACTGGGTATAGATTAATATCTGGATAATATTCAATGATGACACTCTCGAGGATTTTCCTTCTGAGTGAATTATTTTCTTTTTTTATGAGTGTAGAAATTTTTAAAATCAGAATTGTAGTTGAATTTATTTCTATGTATGACCAGTGCATTTGTCAAATTGTTATTTACGATGTCCTTTTTTGTGTTCATAGATGTATTTTTCTAAATTTCTGTATATTTGTCCAATGTATTGTGAGGAACAGTTTTGGCAATTTATTTTATATAAGCCTGCTTCAGAAATATTATTGCTATCGGTGTTTGAGGATCTGATTATATCTATAATGGTTTGAGAAATGGTCGTGATTATTTGGATGTTGGTTAGATATGATAGGTCATTCTGTGGAAGTGGAAGCATCAGCTAAAATTATATACAGTTTTCCTATTATCTTTTCCCTCTATACATAGTCTTTTTTTACAGATTAATTCTGAAAATTTATATATGTTTTGTTAAAGATGACTGACAAAGTACTGTGGTGAAGCTTTTTATTTAATATGTCTTGTGTTCGTACAAGTGTTTTCTTTTCCAGACACTTTGTGTCCAGAAAAGTTCTGCCTGTCAAAGCACTATTATTTTAACTGAATGTATGGGTTGTGCTATGTGTTTGGGAAATTAAACATTCCCATAACTCTAGATACATACATAACACAACCTATACACTCAGTTAAAATTAAAATATAATCATCCTTGATAATGGTTAAAAGTAAAACCGAAAGTGCTTGGACTGAGGTAGGTAGATAGACATGAACAGACTGAGGTAGGCAGATAGATATAAACAGACTGAGGTAGGTAGACTGATATAAACACTTATGAACAAGCCTAGACTGATATGAACAGACTGAGGTAGGTAAACTGATATGAACAGACTGAGGTAGGTAGACTGATATGAACACTTATGAACAAGCAGATTGATCGATATTAACAGATAGATATGAACAGGCAGATCAACAGATGTGAAATGACTGTTATTGAGTGATATGAACAGACTGAGATCGGTAGATGGATATGAAAAAACTTAAATAAATACATAGAGATAAATAGACAGATAGATATAAACACTTATGTAGAAAGATATGAACAGAGGTAAATAGGTAGATATGAACAGACTGATATAGATAGAAATGAGATTGATAAATATAAACAGACTGATATAAACAGATTGATATAGATAGACATGAACAGACTGAGGTAGACAGATAGATAGAAACAGATTGATCAATATAAGCAGATCAATAGATATGAACAGACTGAGATAGCTAGCTTGATAGAGATGAACAGACTGAGATAGCTAGCTTGATAGAGATGAACAGACTGAAAGAGAGAGAGAGAGAGAGAGATATGAACAGACCGAGAGAGAGAGATATGAACAGACCGAGAGAGAGAGATATGAACAGACCGAGAGAGAGAGAGAGATATGAACAGACCGAGAGAGAGAGAGATATGAACAGACCGAGAGAGAGAGAGATATGAACAGACCGAGAGAGAGAGAGAGATATGAACAGATCGAGACAGATACAAATAAACTGAGATAGATAGATATGAACAGACTGAGATAGCTAGCTTGATAGAGATGAACAGACTGAAAGAGAGAGATATGAACAGACCGAGAGAGAGAGATATGAACAGACCGAGAGAGAGAGATATGAACAGACCGAGAGAGAGAGATATGAACAGACCGAGAGAGAGAGAGAGAGAGAGAGAGAGATATGAACAGACCGAGAGAGAGAGAGAGAGAGATATGAACAGACCGAGAGAGAGAGAGAGAGAGAGAGATATGAACAGATCGAGACAGATACAAATAAACTGAGATAGATAGATATGAACAAACTGAGATAGATAGATATGAACAGACAGATAGACAGATATGAAAAAAACTGAGATAGATAGATATGAATAGTCTGAGACAGAAATATAGACATGAACACATTGAGAGATATAGATAGATTTGAACATAACGGCATAAATTGGAAGATAGCTAGATAGATGAATTGTAAATTTTTGTCTCATTTAATTGAAGCTGAAAACTCCCGATCAAAGAAGAAGTAACATTAAAAAAGCAGATAAATATAAAATTTTCTTTTGTTTCATAATTAACTGAGCAACTCACAGATTCATGCAAAGAATTTCAATTCTGATTCTCTTGTTGTTCACAACTGCCATTTTGTTTCAAAACCAGAACAATATACAAGCTGATTCCTCCTTCATTTCCGTTCATTTTAAATTTTCTGTTTATTTATTTTTTTTGGCTTTTGGTTATTTTTTTTAGCTCTTTGTAGAATTTGTGTTTTTTATGTGCCAAATACAATGGGCCATAATTATAACATGGAGTGTCAGTTGTATTCAATTTCACAATTTATTATTTCTTTTTATTATTACAATCATTTTCATAATAATCAAGTGACGTTAATTAAGACACGTGTATCTTTTTGGCCACCTGGTCACAAATTAGCAGCATTAAATTCATACCTACAAAGTCAACAATATAACATGCTGATCTTAAGCCCTTACTAGTAATTTTATACTAATATATATATCTGTGTGTGTGTGTTTTGTTTGGGCAAATGTGTATAAAAATAAATTTCAAGATCTATCTATCCAGCTTTATTTCTCTCACTCTCTCTCTCGATATATACCATATATTTCCATGTATAAGACAACCTTTAAATCCCCAAATTCACCCTTAAAACTGGGGGTAATCTTATACTGCAATTCTAAAAATGAAATATTAAATTCCAAGTGATGTTTTTTGGTAGACTAACCTCAGCGAAAACTGATAACGTGATATGTGAAAAGATTCATTCAGTTATGTGCCATGCGTGATACACACTTAGGCAATCATGTATCTTTCAATACATGATTAACGAGGTAGATTTTTTTCCCACAGTAGGTTTCCATTTCTTTCTGCAGCTGACCAGTTGCCATCCAAAACTATAGAAGCTGGTCTGTCCTGCTATTTACCCATAGATGGGAGGAGAATAGGATCCATACCTTTCCCAAGGGTATTAGCAAGTAAGTGAATGTAATAGATTTGATTGGAATTTGAACTTGGCTCTCCAATTTCTCAATCCGAGCTGCTAGCCATTACTCCACCATATTATTAAATAAACTGATAATAAAAGTAATAAAATCATTTCTGCCTTATATATTACTGGAATAACTTCATAATAAATTGCCTATTCAAAGAATAATTCCATATCAATGAAATCAAGTTGTATCCATGCAATTTCTGTTGAGAAAATGTAAGCATTGAGTTTTGATTGCATTCACAGCAATGGAAAGTACTATTATTATACTTTATCATACTGTTATTGGCAGTATTGTTGAAGTATAAGTAAATGGCCATTAGTAAACCAGGCTGTTTGTAACTGTTTAGATATAGGAAAAGACGAGGAAGAAGAATTATCACAAGAGATCATGTGATGAAATGTAAACAAAATAATGTTTTCCCTTGTGATAATATAGAATCAGTTTTATTATTTCATTTATTTTCAATTTCTAAGGATACGATAAGTAACAGCATTTCCAATAACATCATCTTTATATAATCAATAAACAATTGTCATATACTACAAATTCACGAAAATTTGCTATATTTTTTTATCTAGTCTTATTGAAAGGTCACCTTATATGCAGAAATATATATATATATATATATATATATTGTGTGTATTTAGGCAGCATTTTTTCATTCATACATGTTTCATTAAATAATATAGACAAGAGTTGTCTATTTTATGTAAATTCTTTTCATAACATCTGATAAGCTTAATAACATTATCATTAAACAAAGAAAGGAAATCACAATATTGATCCATATTTTTTAATCCAATCTAAGCTTTCGGCTTACATAAGCCATTATCAAAGATGTCAATTACTGTACAATATATTAAGCAATATACGGACAAGACAGTGATGATAGTCTGTTATTGTTTACATGGATGATTTTCAAGCAACAATAAACACGTGCATATAAAACGCTAGAAGCGAAAATCGCACCACAGCTCGTGACGTCACACATGACCATGCGAGAGTGAATTCAAGAAGTATTAAGTATGGGAAGCCATTGGTATAAACCAATGGCTTCTGTTGCCAATTATAGACATTTAAGGATATTTGTAGAGATTCCATAGTTGATTTTGTTTAGGTTGGGTTTCAACTGTTTTGTGTATAATGCTTCAAGGATTTTTAGTTTTTGTCTATTGTTTTCATGTCGAAGTATAATTGTGTTTTCGACAAGGATTTTACAGAATTGTATGTGCGGCAAGGTATGTTGTTTTAAATGCCTAAAAAATTTAGTTTTCATTCAAATGTAGTGTCAAGTGTTGGGAAAGTGAGTTTGTAGTGTGACCAACATAAATATTATTTAATTCGTTGGAGATACAATCTCCCAAAGGGCACTTGAATTTATAAACTATGTTGGTTTTTTGCAAATCGCTAACCGGGGGAGAAGAATCATTGCAAAGCCGCGGTGCGATTTTTGCCTTGTCTATATTATTTAATGAAACATGTATGAATATATATATATATATATATATAGTGTCTTGGTGTAACAGATCATTAATTAAACATATAATATTAAATATAACAGACAATGAGTGTCTATTATGTCTGATCATTAGCCGGTTGAATGTTTGA